>CM028136.1:77972500-79172500 GCA_016271365.2 Neoceratodus forsteri
CATATTAAGCTCCTTTAGTCTCTCCTCATAAGGCTTCTCTTGCAGACCCTGCACCATTTTAGATGCCCTTCTGGACTACCTCTATCCTGTCTATGTCCTTGCAGAGATGGGTCTCCAGAACTGGTCACAGTACTCAGATGGGGTCTCACCAACTGTCTGTACAGAGGGATAACAACTTCCTGTTTTCTGCTGCTGATGCCTCTCCCTATACATCCCAGTATACCCCCAGCCCTCCCTACTGCCTTCTCACATTGCTTGCTAACCTTAAGGTCATCTGATATGATTACCCCCAGGTCGTGTTCCTTTTTTGTTGTTGTTGTTACTACCTCCCCACCCATTGTGTACTCTTCCGCTGGGTTCCTCTTTCCCAGGTGCATTATTTTGCACTTCTTTGCATTGAGTCCTAGCTGCCATACTTCTGACCATTCCTCCAACCTTGCCAAGTCCCTTTTCATCCTTTCCACGCCTCCTTGTGTATCAACCCTGTTGCAGATCTTTGTGTCATCTGCAAAAAGGCATACTTTTCCTTCCAGTCCCTCTGCAATGTCACTGATGAAGACATTAAAAGGACTGGACCCAATACTGAACCCTGCGGTACCCACTAGTAACCTCTTTCTTCAGAGTGGACTCCATTACAATTACCTTCTGTGTCCTGTTGTGCAGCCAGTGTTTTACCCAGGCTACCACCCTGGGACTCACTCCCAGGCTGGTTAGTTTGACTATTAATTTTTTGTGTGGGACTGTGTCAAATGCCTTGCTAAAGTCTAGGTGGGCCATGTCCACAGCCCCTCCCTGGTCTACTACTTTGGTCACCCAGTCAAAGAAATCTATTACTTTCGTCTGACATGACCTTCCTGATGTGAACCCATACTGCCTTGGGTCCCGTGCCCCACTGGCCTCTAGGTACTCAACTATTCTTTCCTTCAGAAGTGACTCTATCACTTTCCTTACCACAGAGGTCAAACTGACAGGTCTGTAGTTTCCTGCCTGTGTCTTGGTCCCACCTTTGTGAAGGGGAATCACATCTGCCTTCCTCCAGTCCTCGGGTACCACCCCATCCTCCCATGATTTATTAAAGAGAGTAGCTAGTGGTTTCATTAGTTCCCCCCTTAATTCTTTTAGAATTCTGGTGTGAATTCCATCAGGCCCCATTGCTTTGTCCACCTTCAGTTTTAGGAGTTCTTGCAGAACCCTTTCTTCTGTGAAAGGACTGGGATTGACCCCCCTATCAAGATTGCTTCTATTAACTGGATTAGGCACTTCCCCCTCCTCTTTTGTGAATACTGAGCACTGTGCCCCACCCCTCTATTTGCATTACACCCCTCTTCATAGCTCACCCATTGACTGTTGTCAATATCTGCCATGGAAGGCTGTGTGTGTGTGTGTGTGTTGTGTGTTTATCTGTAGTGTAGGAGGCACAGTCCACAACTTTTGTATTACATTTCAACAGCTGCAGTCCAATATTCAAAAGTTTGTCAAAAGTATTCAAAAGTTTGCCCACACGCAAATTCTGCTTTGCGCAAGCAAACTGGACTTTATGTGATTACCTACATATGCAAAGCCTGGTTTGGTTCAAGACAAATAGGCTTTGCACCTGAGTGAGCTGTGAAGAGGGGTGTAATGCAAATAGAGGGGTGGGAACCTGAATATCGGAACAGTCCAATACTCAGAGCATTTTTACATGGTAAGATCATTTTACACAGTCCTCTTGCATTGTACAAATACCACCAACAGAGACCATGACTTACTCCTGCACAAACCTTAGCGGCTGGCAAAGGAAGTGCAGTGGCCCTCTCCATGCTGGTCCTGAGCCACCAAAACAGTATCCCTGGCATCCAGTGGTCCCCCTCTCCACCAAAGCCCATGCCTGACATCCACACACAATGTCTATGGAGCCTAGCGGTCCTTCGCCCCACCCGCACCGACGCCCGATGTAACAGAACATATAGTCTGGTGTCTAGTGGTCCCCCCACCTAATGCCCTGCCTGTTCAATAAAAGAAGATTCTCCCTGGTGTCCAGTGGTCCCTCTGCCCATCCTTGTTTGACAATCGCCCCCCACCCAGTGATCGCACGTCCACCACTAGCATGTGGGATACCTGTGTCAAGTAATGCCCCTCTGAACAAGACTGCTTTGGCCCCATTCCTGAATAGTGATATTCCAATCCCCCCAGCCTGTGTCTCATTGGTGTCTAGTGGACCCCCTTCATACTGTGGCACAGAGACACCCCTCCCACACGCCCACACTTGAATCTCAGTGTGGTGGTGAGCTGACGGGAGGCAGCCGTCCCTCAGCCCACCACTGACAGAAGCAGGAGCATGCTGTATTTGCCGTATAAGTAGCGCATGCTCCTTGCTTCTGTCAGGTGGTGGTCGGTTGAGGTGGAGTGTAGAGGGCTGTGTCACTCACTGTTGCTTCACCATAACACCCTAATTTAGGTTAGGGTGACTCGGAGGGGTGTGTTTTTGGTCCCAAGGGGCGGCAGTACACACCAACCTGACACGGAATGGGGGGTTGAGAATATCACTGTTTGGGAACAAGGCCAGAGCTGTGTTGCTGTGGGGGGAGAAATTACTTGCCACAGGCATCCCGCATGTTAGTGGTGGGCTCGCAACCCATGGGGCAGGCAATTGTCAAACTGGGGTGGGCTTTCACCAGTATGGGGATGGGGACTGGATGGAGGAGGTAATGATGGACACCAGGAAGAATCTTCGTTTATTAATTGGGAGGGGCATTGGGTGGGGGGACCACTGGACACCAGGGTAAATGTCCTGTTACATCTGGCATGGATGCAGGTGGTAGAATAGACTGCTAGACACCATGGACATTGTGTGTGGATATCGGGCATGGGAGCAGCTAGGAGGAAGAACCAGCAGACACCAGAGAAATTGTGTGCATTTACTGAGTGAGGGATTGATGGGGGGACCACTAGCACCAGGGATAGCTCCATGTCTGGGACTGGGCAGTTGGGGGGAGGTGGCGCTGCACTAAATTGCCCCGCTAACCATGCAAATGAATGCATAATGGACATGCAAATGGCCCTTAGTGCTTTGCATGCCCAATGGGCTCATTTGCACTTGTTCCTTTGAATATTGCGGATTGCACTTTGGTGAAATTCATTGTGGTGATGTACTTCGACATCCATGTCGAGGCAAAGTTAAGTGGCTTAGCACTGTGCTGACAGGTTCCTATACATTTATTTTTTTGTCAACTTTGTTTCGCTCCTGTCATGGCTCCAAGGTCATCTCTCAGGCATCCCATCGTGATTCTGCCCTCCTGAGGATCCCACGCTATGACTCCTCTCCTACCTCCTTATTGGCACCAGCACCCCCAGCTAACCCTATCTGGGGTGGGTCGCCCACCTCTCCTACTTGGGGCACTCTTCAAGGCAGACTCTGGCATCAGGCAAGGAGTGGGCCCTGGGGAAATTGAAGGCAAGCTTGGGAAACCCCAGCATCGGGCATGGCGGATCGGTGTCGTCGCCTGATCCTTGGAGCCGGGGTTTTTCCTGTGTTCTTGGTTACTCCCCTCACAGACGCAGGACATGCAATGCCACCCAGCACCGACGTTGGTGCTCCCACCCATGTCAGAAAGGCAGCTACCCGATGTCGCCCCTTAGTGTAAGCGCCTCGGTGCATAGCAGTGCCGCTGGTCTCCTCCGGGAGCTGCTGCTGTACCAGGCTACCTCTGGATACCTCCGCAAGAGAGGAGAGCAGTCCCACAGATGCTCAATCCTCTCTCCCCACCACTGACCCCCGACAGCCCAAGCTCGTTCCCAAACCCTGGTCGCCGGCGTGGCACGAGGTGTGGCGTCCAGTGCCTCAACCCTCAGCACAACCGGGGCTGGCTCGACAAGCTCCTATATTCAGTCTAATAGCACTGCTATGGGCAGTAGCTGATTCTGTTCTAGCGTATGTGAGTGTTTGTGGGTGTGCCACAGTTCTCAGCATTTTGTTGATAATCGGTAGTTTGTGGGTTCATGGATGGGAAGAGAGTGCTGCATGTTATAGTGTTAAGATATCTCTGTGGGAAAGTTAAGGGTATGGGTGGTGAAGTCTATATCACTTTGTTTATATCTAACCATTTGACGTCTGGTAGTGGGTGGGGGGATGTACTGTGCTATATTCAATATATGCATTCTTGCGTGAGGGTGTAGGCATCACACTTTTTTCAGTGACCCTGTACATATCTTTTTTTATAATTTTTTGGTAAACAGGCAAGGCGCACTATGCACAAGGCCTGTTTCCAGGGTGGATCTAGGAGCACTAGGAGAGGTTAAGTGACTTGCTCGGAGTAATACAGTATGCATGTGGAGGTTGTGGGAATCAAACATAGATCTGCTGTATGTACCAAGCTCATTACTCTAACCTCTAGGCTATACTACCATCCCAGCATGACATGTATGCTGTGGGCAGAATTTTCAAATAGCATCTGTCCTCCTATATTTTACAAACAAAGTTTTGTCTGCACTGTTGGCCCATCTATAAGATGGTCAAGCAGTCTGGATGCAAAATGTGTAGCTTGCATAAAAAAATGACATTGCACCATTATTTTCCAGTTTTTATACTTTGTTTTTATTTAGTGTTTTAGCACTTTTTCAGTTGACAGGAATATATACATCAATATCAGAAAGAACTTACACATCTAAATCCCCATACCCATTCTTAGTGCAGTTCCAAGCAAAAGTTTGGAAACACAGCAATTATTGCAGGCATTTCCTAATGGCTGCAGTGAACTACATAGAAACATAGACCTTGACGACAGATAAGGACCACTTGGCCCACCTAGTCTGCCCATTTCCCTACCTATTGGATAAGTTGCAGATCCTAGTTAACCAACAGCCTACTTCCTCATATCTTCCACAAGAATTGCCTTATGTCTGTCCCATGGGTTCTTGAATTCCCTCACTGTTTTTGACCCCAAGACCTCCTCAGGAAGGCTGTTCCATGCATCCACCACCCTCTCTGTGAATAAATACTTCCTCACATTGCCCCTGAGCTGTTTGCACTCTATCCTAACTAAGACTACTAACCCAAAATACACCTGGTATGTAGGTGTATTAAAGAGCTAGTGTACGGCCTGGAAACTGCCTGCAATTAACTGTAACTTTCAGATGTAGTCAACTATCACTTCTTATATCAAGTATTTTTTTCTTTTGTTTACTAATTAGAATATTTTCCACCTGGCAGTACTGGGGTAATGTGTGGAGCAGCACACTGCCTGGAGGGGGAAAAAAGTCAGTTCTGTTCCTCCCACTACATCAATGCTGAGACCACACTGACTATGACATCACAAGTAACCAATGAGAACCATTTCTTCACTGCCAGGTTTCACTTTCACCTGAAGCATCAAGGACTGGCTCTCCCTGGTTACCAATGATGTCACAATTTCCTGCATTTTGATTGGTAGCTTGTAAAAGTCACTGCTCTGGCTACAAGGATTGTGGTGACTCAAGGTGTTTGGTCTCATTTCTGAAAATGTAGTGGAAGGAACAGAGTTGACTTTTTTTCCTCCAGACAGGGTGCTGTTCCACACATTACCCCACTACTGCCAGGTGGAAAATCTTCTAAGTAGCAAACAGAAAATAAAAAAATACTTCGGATATTGGAAGTGATAGCTGACTACATCTGAAAATTACTATTAATTCCAAGCAATACACTAGCTCTTTAAATTATATTATTTATTTATTCATTTATTGAAATGTTTCGCCAGGAAAGGCACACTGAACAACAGATTGCTCGTCTCACGGTGCATCCTGGGAGGAGGGGATGAGGGAGGTAACATAACAGCAATCAAACATTTGTACACAAAGTGCAGTATAATATGACAGCCAATAATAGAGGGGATTACAGAAGTAATATGCATGGCAGGCATGTGTATATAAATGCAAGGAATACAACTATACATAGATACGAATATGCATTCCCGCATAGATATATAAATATATATATTTATATACATACAACCACACACATACATACAACATAATTTTATACATACACACATTCCCACAATACATACATTATAACTCAGCATTAGGAACAGTAAACCATGAGGCTCAGGGAAACTATTAAGTGCCAAGTGCTTTCGAGAGCGAGCATCCCAAAGTGATATGGTGCCTCATTTGTACCACTGTCACATGGAAAAGGTTTAAGGAAATAAGGAGTTAAGGAAATTAAATAAGGAAATTAAACACTAAAAGTTAGACAAATATAAGACTAGACAATTTTACTGCAACCGACTAAAAACTTACAGTCCAAAACCAAAAGTTAAGTCTAAAACCAGATCTTATACACAGACTTAACTCTTTTGTGCAACCAGATGCAGTTTTTCCACGGCTCACATTTCTTCCTCTGTCTTTCTATCATGGCCACCCCCCCAGTTGAAACTCTCCTTTTATCTGCCACAACCTGCCCTGCCTCACAGAACAAAAGATGCATAACTCAGAGAGCTACAAGTTCCATTCACACTTTACTTTTAGTTGTAGGCTACAGGTAAAAGCAGAGAAGTGTGATGTGAATGGAACTAGGTAGCTTAGGAATCCTCAGCACTGGGGGCTTCTTAATGGCTGGGCTGGCAGGCAGCTGTTTCCAGAAGTGTTACCTGCTTGCTGATCCTGTCATTAACCAACCTCTAGTGCTTGGCGTTTCCAGGTCTGCTGAAGAGACAATGGGGAACACAAGACGCTGAGTTAGCATTAGCACGGAGGAAGGTATAACAGAACGGGGTAACTGTAGCTCATTTCTCATCCTTGCTATTGACAGCCTGATATTTGGTTGCCACATGTTGCCGTGGTGTTGTTGCCGCCAAGCTGTACTACTGTGTCAGTGGACAGACACCTGCACCAAACCTGTAGTACAGCACTTCACCTTTTTTCTCTGTGACCCATCGTCCATGTGGGAGTCCCCCAGTGTCGCAGTCAGCATCTAGGTCCCTTTTTTTTTAATTTTCACCTGTAACAAGAAAATCGTCCATCAATGTCTTTTGTGCCATTTCAGACCCCTACCTGCCCTCCCCACTCAGTATCCCCCTCCCCCAAGCCCTTATTTACCCATTGGTGGTCCAATGCCCTAATCCTCTCTGTTCTGGAGACACATCTTCACTCTTCAAAGCCGGACTGCACTGAAGAAACAGGTCTGCCATTCAATGTATTGCAATGGGGTTTTGAACTTAGAGACATAACTTGTTCTCTGCTGCTGTATTATTTAATTGCAGTGTTTTGTTTTGAATTAGAATATTGCCTTAGGTATGCACTTGACATGTGGGTTGTTATGCTTTACAAGATCAGGGTGACAGATAGGCTGCTCCTGGACCCTCCCAAAAAAATCTTAGAGATAGCAGTTGGAAAGATTGTTTATACAACAATCATTCCTGGTTCATTCCTGGTTACTGTAACAGGTGATTGAAGATGTACCTTTGTAGTCAGGTGTCGGTGCCAAAAGCTGCACCCAGCTGGCCAGATATATGCCCTCATGAGTGTCTCTAAAATGATTTGAGGTGTCTTTAATGCAGGTTATGTGTTGTTGAGAGTTTATCTGCTGTCTGTAGATTAATGTATAATTCCTGGATGAGTTTGTTTTTGAAGACTGACCACACCCAGTCCAGGCATTCATATTTGAGCACAGTGATAGGAATCCTGCAAAGATAGAGGGACCAGCATCTTTTGTTCTTTTCTGTTGTGAGGCACGGACATTGACATGCTTAGATGACACGTAGTAGTGAAACCTGTCACATGTATTTTAGTTGGTGACAGGCACAACTCTGTTTTAACTGTGAATGGTTGTAAGATGTTCTAATTATATTGCAATACCACTAAATGAAAAGATAGTGAGGAAGCCAGAGTTGGAAATATGCATGCAAACTCCTACTGCTTGACTATTGCTTTTTCCTAAGGCAAGCTTAAACCTAGCAGGTAAACATACTTTATTAATGTCAGTATAACAAAACTTATGTCTAATTGGGATATTTTAGGGGAGTTGGAGAGTAGTCCTCCCAAGGAAAGAATACTCAGACTACTATAATGTCTATATAACACCTTCTGTCTAACGGGGGGCAAGGGTTAGGGGAGATGGAGAGAAGTTCTCCAGAGGAAACCATAGCCAGACTACAGTTCTATGGATGCAACCAAATGGGTTGGATGAGTGGAACTTTTTTTCTGAGAACTCCGTGTTTGTTGCTGGCTGCTTTCCTGTGTGTAAATCTTTTCCCAGGTTCTTCTTAGTGTGTACGGTGTATCCTTTGCTGCACTGACTTGGTTTGCTAGATAATGCAACATCAGACTTTCCCTTTTTGTCTTGTCCTGTCCCCTACATGTTCATGTCCCAGCCTTGATTTGCCCATCCCTGGCTGCTTCTCCAGAGCTTCATCAAGTAGCAACTGTGCTCGAGCCCTGAGATATAACTTATGGGACACCTGCAGAGGGAGTTGTTATGTACTGATCTGGGACTTAAGGAAACCAACTAAACAGGCATTGCTGCGGGGCAGGGGTTCCAGACTACTCCCATACATACTGTACCTCTTGATGTATTTAACACTCCCCTCCCCGGTTTAATGCTTCTCTCACTAAAAGGTGGATTTTGAAATACAAAATAATGGCAAGCACACTGTAAAATCCCAGTTTCCCAAATGTTTTTTTATTACTTTCTGAGTTAATAGTGTCACACTATGAGAGCGCCTGCAATTTTCCCCATGAGCCCATGCACGCAGCACCCCATCACCCCATTTACACGTAAAATGAGTCTGGGGGCTAGGGAGGTGGGTGGTATAGAAAAGGACACTGCAGCACTCAAAGTTCAAATGGTACCCCTGACTCCAGTCTGGGTGAAATATACCAACCATAGATACATAGATACATAGACAGTGTCGGCAGATAAGGGCCTATGGCCCACCTAGTCTGCCCATTTGAGCTTGTAAGTTCAGTTTGTTTTCCTAGAAGTCTATTTCCCCTTACCCCTGACCTCTAGAATTCCTTTATGTCTATCCCATGCATTCTTAAATCCCGTGATTGTTTCAGCTCCCACCACTTCCTCTGGCAGGGTGTTCCACTTGTCCACCACCCGTTCTTTGAAGAAATTCTTTCTCATGTTTCCTCTGAATCGTCCTCCCTCCAACTTCATCCCATGCCCTCTAGTCCTGAAACATCTTTTTCGCTTAAAAATAGTGTTTTCCTGCACCCTGTTCCTCCCTGTAAGATACTTGTATGTCTCTATCATATCCCCTCTCTCCCTCCTCTCCTCCAGGGAGTACATGTTCAAACCACATTTCTTTGCTCAAATGCTGAGCTTCTACATATATGGAAGGGAGAAGGGTAGTCTTGAAAAGCAAATGTAAGCTTGTAACTTTAGTAATTAACAACATCCCCCAAAAAAATTCTTCAGCTGCAGCCCTATTGGCTCTGGCCAGATTTTGATTTTTCACAAGTTTTCCTTATGTGCCCCCCCCCCTTCAGAATCATTAGATTCAGTTTGTGAATTTTCATTCAAAAGGCCATTTCTATTTGAAAGTGATATGTCTTTTGGCCCCATTGCCCTTTTTCCTTTTCTATCTTCACTGTTTCTGACCAATGTCCACTCATCTTCATCCTCCCCTACATTAATTTCTCTACCTCTTTTAGATTGTTGGTATTCCACATCTGACTCCCGAGATGTAGTACTATTGCTCCTTGCCCTTTTCCCTCTTTCTGGTTCCTTGTAGAATTTGTTGTGCTGCCTGTTTATGCTTCTATTTGTTTCATGTTTTAACTCCTCCTTGAGTCTGGATATTTCATGTACTAACTTGTTTTGACTTATACATTTGTCGCAAGTAAATTGTGTGGAAGCATACCCCTCATATTTCTTGTAATTTACATCCAAGAGGACAAACAGTTTGCATGTATTGCATTTTAGGATAGTTCCATCTTGGCAGAAGATATCAAGAAAATTCTCAGTAAATGTGTCACAAAATGCTTTTTTTATGATCAATATCTGCTTTTGCTATGATTTTGTTTTTGTAGCACCACTGCCACTACAGTAAATAACACTGTTATGTCCAATAAATACTAGGTTTCCCTAGTCTAACAGGAATTAGGGCCACTGTACTAATGTCCACCAATACCTAGATTTCTGTCAAGTATTTCCCCAGGACCTTGTTTGTTGGCCCTGTTTACTGCACGGACAAAAGGATACTATGTTTCCTGTATATTTTAAGTGCCCCTTTATTACCCAAGATTAACACTAGTTGTACAATTCTTGAATGCTGTCCGAGATGTTAATATGATTTGTATGCTCCCGCTAGTTGTTACAGTACACACACAGTAATAAATGAGTTGAACAGTATCTGGCCTTGTCCCTGCTTGACACGGTAGGCACATGCACTAACACACATGTCTCTGCACACATCTAATACTAATGTTTGTGTTTCTTATGGGACGAAAGAAAAGAAAGGCAGTAGTGTAGCTAGGACTGTTCAGCGTAGACCCCTCAGCGCCCAGGTAACTTACACTGATATCAAAGGAAAGCAAATTAGAGGCACTCAGAGGGTAGAATAAATTAAGCCATAACCTAATAAAGCTTCTAATATTTATTGAAGCTGTGCTGTGAGTGCTCAAAGGTTTTCATCTGGGGGCATGTCATTTAGAGATACAAAACACCATCATGAGAAATACAAAAAAATAGTAAAGAAGGTAGGCCCTAAAGAATTTGGGGGGCTTAGTTTCGGCTCTGAAATAGTTAATCTTACTTTAATTACTGCACCAAGCCACCCCTCCTTAAATTTGGTAATACAATTCTATGCAGGGAATCACAAAAATATGGAAATGTACGGATAGATAACATAATACTGAGAAGCTAATTTTAAATCCTAATATACATCTCCACATGATTCCCATGGATAAACTAATCATCCTCTATATGTCTATAAATAGCCCCTTCTTTTATCTAGAGAATAAATCCATGTTTTTTTATTCCCCATGTAGAACTGTAGTAGCAAATTTAAAGGGGGATTGACTCGGTGTTATGTTAAAAATAAAATTAATTATTTCAGCCTGGAACTGAGCCAAAAAAAAACTTTCAGGCTTGCATTATTAACTGTTTTTTCTTGTCTATTGCAATTATATTTTGTATCTTTAAAAGATAGCCCCCCTCCACACACACACACAGATGAAGACATTTTTATGTTGCTTGCACGCATGTGCAAGAAACATAGTGCCATCATCTGAATTTTCGGAGGTGTGTCAGCCCCTCTTCCAATGCAGTCAGTGTGTTTGCAGGCGCGGCCCTAGTTCCCCAAAGAGTGCTGCAGCTGTCTATGACAGCTCTAAAATGCAGTGGCATATAGTTGAAAGGGAGAGCTCTCTGCTTCAGTGGGCAGAGCTCCCCACACACATGCGCCAAGGCATACATATTAGTCTTTGATGCGCCCCCACGATACACTGTAGTGGTCGACGGGGTGCCTAATCCCCGTTGGCTCCATGTCCCCCAACAAGGTCCAGGTGCCATGCTGGGAGCCCACCCCAGCAACAACTGCTATAGCCGAGGATGGTGTCCATCCTCGTCGGCTCCAAGGCTGCACCATCCCAAAAGTTGGGGTGCTAACACGCTGGGAGCCCACCCCAGCTGGCGGCAAATCTTGTTTTGGCCGACGTGGGGTGCCTAGTCCCCTGTCGACTCCACGTGCCCCAAACAGCTTTTCCTGCTGCCATGCTGGGAGCCCACCCAGCGTGGTAAATATCCCGTATCGTCTTCTTAGAAAAAAAACTGAATAAAAAGGTCCCTCGTAGTCTCCTGCCCCCTCCCAAATCGCATCCAAACACTACACACCCTGCCTCCCCACACCCCCCCTTACCCCATACTTACCTCCGAGCTTGGCTCGATGATCATCGGTGGACCGGGAACACGCCTGCACTCTTCAAAGCCAACCGCAAACTGAGGAAATGCCGGTAAGCTGCATAATGGGATAGATAGGGTTTTTCAACTTTGTTGCATATCTCAGGCATTTTGGGAATTTTGGCCCCAAGTTTTCAACATGGTTTTTGGGACCCCTCCTCATGAATTCTTGCACTGTCATGTATGTTACTCGGGCCCTAAGGGTGATTTCTCAGTCACTGCGTTGAAATCCACCTTTCCACACTGATTAGTGAAATGCACTGCCAGCATTCATAGGTGGGCTCTCAAAAAGCCTATGTTGAAAAATTTATTGAAAAAATTCCTAGAAATGACTGTTTATATGATGCGTTGCTAGCAGTTCCTACGCGCGCTTGTAAGTTCAATGGTTTTCAGTATTTTCTACTCCAGATTTTCAACATTGCCATTTTACCACTCCTCCTTATGAGCAGTATATGTTATTTTTCACATCTCACCCAAAATGTGTTTCCGCCTCATGTAGCTGCAGAATGGCACAGTCAGTGTGCGAAATCACTGTATGGGACATATTAAGAAAATCACAGTGATACTGTTCATTAGCAGAGGTCTTAAATGGCTATGTTGGAAATTTGGTGAAAAATTCCCAAAATGACTGTTTTATTTAGTGTGTATTGCGCAGTTCCTATGTGCGCCTGTAGTTTGCGACCTTTCAATATTTCACTCCAGATTTTCAACATTGCCAATTTACCACACCTCCTATGAGCAGTACAGCTGTCATTTTTCACATCTTGCCCAAAATGTGTTTCCGCCATGTAGCACACAATGGCGCAGTCGGTGTGCAAACTCAATGTATGGGACACATTAAGAAAATCACAGTGACACTGTTCATGAGCAGAGGTCTTAAAATGGCTGTAATGGAAAATTTGGTAAAAAATTCTAAAATGACTGTTTTATACAAAGCGCAGTTCCTACGCAAAGATGTTATAAGTTTGCGAATTTTCAATATTTTCACTCCAGATTTTCAACATTGCCAATTTACCACACCTCCTTATGAGCAGTACAGCTGTCATTTTTCACATCTTGCCCAAAACATGTTTCCACCCATGTAGCGCACAAATGGCGCAGTCGGTGTGCGAACTCAATGTATTGGACACATTAAGAATATCACAGTGACACTGTTCATGAGCAGAGGTCTTAAAATGGCTATGTTGAAAATTTGGTGAAAAAATTCCTAAAAATGACTGTTTTACGAGCGTGCATTGCGTAGTTCCTACGCACACTCGTAAGTTTGCAAATTTTCAATATTTGCACTCCAATGACTTCCAAATACCTAAACAGCACATAGAGGCAAGCAACATTCAGCACTGACAAATGCTTGTTAGTTGAAGTGCCAGGGTTGCCAGTCAGTGTTCACAGCACAACTTCAATAAAGATTATCTTTGGCTTAATTTTTCCACCTTCCGAGTCTCTTTGATTTGCTTTGTTTTGATACTGTATGGCCCAGACCTCTTTCTGGCACTGGCCTCTGCCTTTCTAGGAAATGCTGATTTCTTTGATTGAAACATAAATTGATATGTCTTGACTTCCTTTCCCTGAGATTTTCACTTACCCCTTTTATAATATGAGGAACACAGAGTCTGTGTGCTCACCCCTTAGCACTGTGCATGACATTCTGCACTGCCTGGTAGGTGGGCTTAGGCAGACTGTCTGAAACTGGGAGCCATGGAAACACACTACTCAGTGAGTATGTGCTGCACTAATGCTGCCCCCGCAGGAATGTGACTCACATGGGCAAAGGGAGATAGCACATGTCAAACAGCAATGTGCTTTTGCCCCATGAGCCTTTTTCAGTTGCCATGATACTAATATGCGTGCATGGCACGCAAGGTGCTAAGGGCCAATTCCATGCCATTATGTTACTATGCTATTATGCTCACTGACCTCAGCAGTTGTGACTGCTCTGCCTAGGCTTGCGGCTTTGTTTCACCTCTCCCTGCTCCCTTGCTACCCTCCCCACTTCTCTCCACCCCTCTATCCCCTGCTAATCCCCATCTCTCTCCAACCCCCGCCTACCATTCTACCCCCTCTCACCTACCATTCCACCCCTCTCCCGCTCCTCTCCTCCTGTCTCCCCTCCCTATCATCCTATCTCTTGTTGCTCCACCCCAGACTACCTAGCACTTATCGTTCCGTTCTTGCACTTACGACAATGTCAAATCCTTGACTGTCTACCCCCCTTCCTCACCCCTCCCTCTGTTATCCCCCACCCCTTGCTCCACTTATGTCACCCCTGGGATGGGTTTTATCTGTATCTGTGTCTTACTATATATACACACCCATATTGTTAATTGTGCATTGATATTTGCCACTGACTGTTTGCTACTGAGCTAGTCTATACACATGTACTGTCTTTTGCTACCAAGTTAACCTCCTGACCTTACCTCTGCTTACTTCTATGTTAACCTCCTGACCCAGTATTGTATCTTACCACTGTTTTGCTTGCACCTGTTGCTGAAGCAGAACCTTTGTAAAACAACCCTTAGTTCAAGGGTATTTATAATCCTAGTAATAAATAAATAAATAAATGTACTCCTAAGCAGTTCTGTACAATGCAACATGCAAAACTGCATGTAGGCATGGTGCAGAGCTGCTGCCCTATGTGACCTCAGTAGAAGTATCCCTGGCAGTCTAGTGGCCCCCAACCCCAACTGTGCAGTTCAATAGGCACATGCCTACTGCCAGTCACTCTGATGGTGACCAGAAAAGGTGGCAAGCAGGAGGGTTGTGCTGATTGCCATCTCTGAAAGGGGGCTATTATCTGCAGTGAGTATATGCCACAGAGGAGAGGGTTTGGAGGGACCTGAGGGGCGGGAAGTGGAGGGAGGCTCAGACCGGTGATTGAGCAAGCCTTCTGAAAATGGGGGCTATTGTGTGGCATAAATACTTACCCACAATGGTATTTTGAAGTTCAGAACCCTTAGCTGTTCATCCCATGGGAATGTCTTTGGCTGTTCTATGTTTAAGACCACTAGAACAGTTACAGACTAGACAAAAAAGCAAAATGTTCCTAATGACACTGCCAGCTGTCCACCCAGAGCTGCTCTTGCCCCTGATTTACTCTGAACTTCTGAGAACATGTAAGCAGATATTTGACTGACTCATGTGCACTCTTACCTCAAACAGTATGCCCAATGTCTGCCTGCCCTATGAGCATGGCTTCTGGCATGTCATACTGTCTCTGCCTGGCATATTACAGATCGAGGCAGCACTGTTGACCAAATCTGAGCGTTCCCTTACACTGTGTGTCAGACTTTCTTATCCTGTAGAGACAGAGTCTCACACACAGGTGCTCCGGAGGCAGACTCCTCCAAGGTAGGATTTTCTAAATGTTCATATAGCATTGATTGCACTCAAACAATAATATCATACTACATCCACAGAGATCACTCATGTTCTTTGGGTATCAGAGCTGGTCACCTTCACTTTGCAGTTCTCATACCATAAGAATCTGCAGGGGGCCACTCTTTTTTATTTTATATTTATCCTTTTTTATTCTGGTACAAAAAGAATCAAGATGAATTCTGGTACAAAAATACATGGAGCTTGAGTTTCAACGCGCCGACAATGCCGCAAGCCCCTGGTGTGTCGATTGCTTGGTGCAAGGGTTTTGCGGCATTCTCCCAGCTGGCAGTCAGGATTTTCAATCCCAAGAACCAAATGTCAGACGTTAGACCAGCTTTCCCCTGATCTAACTTGCAGCATTTGGGGGACCCTTTTTATGGGCCTTGTGCCAAATATTTGGTGCACTATACCATAAACTGAGGAAACTGTCACAGCTGTGCTCGCCAAATTTAGGTGCAGTTGCAGTAAAGGACTTTGGCACAGCTGTGCCAAACAATGACTTTGACTCAGGGCTCGATGCAAGTCCTACAGCAGCCTTTGAAAATCGAGCCCATGATGTGGGCCCATTCTGGTACATGGGCCACTGTTGTAGCCATAACAGGGGTCTCAGACGAAGTATTAACTAAGCAATAATGACCAATAAGATAGTAATTTCCAAGGGATTAATGACCAGTTAGGAGATCGGTGGCCCAAGGCACAGCCGAGGGCCACCTCCCTCCAGCCGGTTGTTAAGCCAAGGAAATGACTGGCTTCAGGACTGTTATTGTGATTAGAAGTGTAATTGCCATATACTAACATACTAATTGCCAGCAGATTAGGCCTTATGGTCTATCGAGTCTGCTCGAACCTCAGATCCCTAGCTGGGTGCCGAGGCCTTCCCTCACCCTAGTGTTCCAGAAACCCCAATCACCCATCCCCATCCCCCTGGGCCAGGCCATCATCTGATATATCTGCTTTCTGTGTCTGTCCCACCCTCTCTTGAAGCCCTCCACTGTGGATCTCTGAACCAGCTCTCCAGGCAGCGCATTCCAAGGGCCCACCACCCTCTCAGTGAAAAACCTCCTCTTTCCCCCCTCACCCTTCCACCTTCCAACCTCAAACAATGCTCTCTGGTGATACCTCCCTGCTTTAGTCTAAAGATCCCCTCCATGTTTACCCTATTTATTCCCTTGAGGTACTTGAACACCTCAATCATGTCCCCCCCGTCTCTCCTCTCCTCCAATGAAAACAGGCAGAGCGCCTCAAGTCTGTCTTCATATGTCAAATCCCCTAGTCTGCGTATCATCTTAGTTGCCCTCCTCTGTACCCTCTCCAGGAGCTGTATGTCCCTCTTCAAGTGTGGTCTCCAGTACTGTACACAATACTCAGGGTGTGGTCTAACTAATCCATTGTACAGCGGCAGAATCACTTCCTTGTTCCTAGAAGTGATCCCCCTTATGCTGCATCCCAACATCCTGTTAGCCTTGCTAGTCACTCTCCTGCACTGCTCAGAGTTATTCATACATGCCTCCACCATGACCCCTAGGTCATTTTCCCCTGTTGAGGCCTCCAGCGCCTCCCTTCCCAGGGTGTACCTGTGTTTAGGGTTTCCTCGCCCAAGATGTAACACCTTGCATTTGGTGATATTGAAATTTAATTTCCATGTGTGAGCCCAGCTTTCCAGGGTGTCCAGGTGCTCTTGCAGGCCCAACCCCCCCGTCTTCCCCTCAAGTACTGCACCCATCTCAGAGTCATCAATGAAGAGACTCATTTCACATCCTATACCCTCCCTGATGTCCGATATGTATGCATTAAACAGGACTGGACCCAGGACCGAGCCCTGCGGTACCCCACTACTGACCTCTCTAGGGTTCAAGAGCTCCCCACCAACCGCTACTCTCTGGGTGCATCCAGCTAGCCAGTTTTCAATCCATCTGACCATCCAAGGGCCTACTCCCAACCCCATCAGTTTCTCCACCAGACCATTGTGGGGGACAGAGTCAAATGCCTTGCTAAAGTCTAAGAATAATACATCCACAGACTTTCTCCTGTCCAGTTCTGATGTTACCCATTTGTAGAACTCCACACGATTGGTTTGACATGATCTACCTTGCACAAACCCATGTTACTGACTATCAGACCTCCCACCTCCTCCAAGTGCACCCCCAACCATTCCTTTAGTATACTCTCCATTAATTTTCCCACCACCGAGGTCAAACTGATGAGTCTATAGTTACCTGGTACTTCCCTCAACCCCACTTTATGGATTGGTACCACATGTGCCTCTCGCCAATCCCTAGGTACCCTCCCTGTCTCAAGTGACCTGCTGAAAAGCTCCACCGGGGTGCAGCCAGTATGTTCACCAATTCCCATAGTACTCTCGAATGTATGCCATCCAGCCTAGGAGATTTATCTTTCTATAGTGCCTTGAGGGCTAACCACACCCTTTCAGTGGCGATAGCACCATCCATCCCCTCCAACTTACTGGCCTTTTTATCCTTATCCTGATGTGACACCCCTGGGGTACCTCTCCCTCCCTCTTGCTCCATTTCTGTTGCTCCCCTGATCCCACTCACTACCGCTTCTATTCCCATCATGCCTTGCTTTGTAGATATCCCATCCCCCCTCCCTAGTGAACACAAAGGCGAAGTACCCGTGTAATACCTCTGCCTGGTCCCTCACCTCTACCACCCACCCTCCTTCTGATCTCAATCTGCAGTGATCGCCCTTAGTTTTTCTCCACTCCCCAATGTACTGGAAGAACCCCTTTTCCCCTCCATGTATCCCCTGTGCCAGCTCTGCTCTTTACTGGACTTTGCCCCAATCACCATCAGGGTGACTTTTCTAGATGCAAGATGGTACATTTCCTTTTCCCTATCCCCTTTTGATGTTTTATATTTTTTGTAGGCCGCCTTCTTTTCTCTAACTGCTACCTGAACCTCACTGGACCACCAGCATGGTTTATGTGACATTGCTATCTCACGTTTCATCTCACCGCAGCTCCTGACTGCACCATGAAGTCCCAATTTTATGACCTCCCGTCTCTTTTCCACATTTGTCATTGATGTAATCCCCTTTAAGTGATCCTTGAGAATATTTCCCATTCCCACAAAGTCTGCCTCCTAAAGTCCACTGCCACTGTCCTAGATCTCATGCCCCCTACTCCCATGCTTATTTGAAACCAGACAGTATTGTGGTCGCTTCCAATCAGGGGATCCTCTACAACCAGGTCCCTTATCAGATCCTCATCTGCTAGAACCACGTCCAGGACATGCCCCTCCCTTGTGGGCTCCATCACATGCTGTGTTAACGCATCCCAGAAGCCGTCCAGCAGCCTCTGCTCCTTGGCCACCTTAGAGGACATGGTTTGCCAGTTTGTACCTGGCATATTAAGGTCCCCCATCAACACCACTCCTTCCCCTTTTGGTCCACACTGGGCAATGATGTTGTCCAGCAAACCATCCTCCAGATCATCTCCTACTGGGGTTCATAAGGTGACCCATAAGGCCTCCATGTTTCCCTCCGCCTCTTCTACCCTAGCAATTTCTGTGTCATCCCTAATGAACATAGCCACTCCACCCCCTCTGCCCTTCTTTCTATCAATCCTAAGCATAGTGTACCCACCATGTTTAGGTCCCAGTCATGTTATTTGTTGGCCCTTGTTTCCATGACTGTCACCACATTTCCTCCCCACCCCCGAGCAGCATGGCCTGGAACTCTGGCAAATTGTTTCCCAAGCTCCTGGCATTTACTAACCCCACCCCCAACCCCTTATCCCTGATCCCCTTTGTCGAACCCCACCCAGGTTCCGTACACTTCCATCCTCCCTCTGTTCTTCCTGAAAGCTCCTCCTCCAGTCTGTTTCCCCCCTTCCCCCCGTCGGTTTGAAGGCTACTTTCCTCATCTGGAGGAGAGAGCTTCTGGTCAGCCCTTCCCTTATCCCTTCCCCTCACAGGTTAAACCCCACCTTTCTTGAATGTAGTCAGCCATCCCTGTTTAAGGACTTCCTTCCTAATGGGGCAAGATGAAGCCTGTCCTTGGCATACAGTCCTTATCCTCCCAAACTCCTTTCCAGTTCCCTAACACCCCAACCCACTCTCTCTCACCCCACTTCCTGAGCCAGTCATTAACCTCTGTGAGCCTTCATTTTTTTCTCCACTGAGGCCTTTGGTACTGGCAATATCTCTGAAAAGGAAATGTTGCATCCATTATCCCGACAGACTCTGGCAAGTTCTTGGAACCTTGCTTGGATTTCCAAAACGCTATTTCCCTCTAGATTGTTAGTTCCCAAATGCACCAGGAAATCTCGTTTCCCTCCACAATCCCTAACCAGTTCATACACAATGAACCTTGCTCTTTGCACTGTCAGCCCAGAGATACTCACTACCTTCACCTGGCTATGGCATCCACCCCCCTGTCCCTCCCACTGGATACCCCTAATCATCGAGTCTCCCAATAACAGAACCTTAACACGCCATCATCCTTATGGTTACCTCCACTATGCTCTCAACCTCATCCCCCTTTATTCATGATCTCAATTCCATGAGTCTTCCTGTCTTGTTAGAGACCCCCTTGTCACCTTCCCCTTTCTGCTTCCCTTGTTATTTAGTCCACCTAACTCAGCCCCCCCCCACGAATAGGTGTCCCCTTTAACCATCTCTTATCCAAACCATTTATCCTGGCCCTGATGGTCTGCCCTTCCCCCACACCGCCATCCCCCCCCTTGTAATAGTACCCCTACCTCCAGAGGCCCTCTGTGGGTCCCCTTTACCTAGGGCCCCATCCTTGGTACAGACTCCCTGCTGAAGGGGGGCCCCTCCCCCACCTCCTTGTCTCCCAGTTTCTCTCCAGTCATACTTTCCTCCCTCATGTCTGCAATATGTTGCATCTCCCCATCTGCTGAACATTTATGTTTTCCCTTCTCCCTCTGGGCTATTTCTATCCTTTCCATTGCTGGTCTGTGATGCCCTATGGGTATTCGATTCCCCACCCGGCCTCTGTATCAGTTTCCTCATTTCCACCAACCCCTTCCTCCCCCTGTAGGTTGCTTAGTAGCTCAAATTTATTGTAACACTCTTTGCCAGCCTTCATCAAGTAACCTGTGTTTCTCCCGACTGCCCCTCTAAACTACCCCTCTTCCTCCCATCTTGCCCTGTTCTCCTTAGGAGCTCCCTTCCCACAGTCTGCTCTTCTAGGCTTCCCCACAACAGCCCTTCCCTTCTCACAGTCTGCTCTTTTAGTCTTCCCCACAACAGCCCCTCCCTTCTCACAGTCTGCTCTTTTAGGCTTCCCCACAACAGCCTTTCCCTTCTCACTGTCTGCTCTTCTAGGCTTCCCCACAACAGCCCCTCCTGACTCTTCCCCTCCACTCTCTTTATGTTCAGAATGATTACCCTGTACGTTTCCCCCTTAGCATCAACACCCCTATCTAAGGGTCCTCTGCCCCTAATATCACCCCCTCCTGCTTGCTGTAACATAACGTCCAGTAATTTCTGAGCATTGCCCCAGCCTCCCCTTAGCCCTACCCTTCTGCATATCCACACCCCTTATCCTTGGACACCCCCCCAACTCCCCCAGCTTACTCCTTAACCAATATATTTCACTCCTGATACAAGACAGCTGACTGCAGAGTGGGCAGTCTCCCTCTCTCCAGGCCCAGTTGAGAATTATTGCCACCCCACAGCCTGTGCAGCCTACAACCTTTCCAAAGATGCCTGCCACGGTGTAATGTGGCCACCGTGTTTGTCCCTCTCTGTTTATAATGGCACACACCCCTTTTCTCAGTCCCGTTCCCCTGAAACAGAGTCTCTCTCTCTCTCTATACTGACTGCAGTTATTTACAAACCCAATTTCAACCCCACCAATAAAGTTCCCAAGTCTCACAAACACATACAGTCCAGTGTGTGTCCCGTCCCACTAACAGTGTGTGTGTGTGCAGACATCAGGTACTGTATGATGTCACAGGCCCACCAGTTCCTGTTGCTTCAAATTTCAGTCACAAACAGAAATGCACAGCCCTTCAATCCCAACCCCAGTGGCTTTTCAGTATTTAAGAAAGTCTACAAAACAGGGTGGGCGGAAGGGCTCTACCACCACCAGGCAAACATCACATTTAAATTTCACGCTAATTATCACTGCCAAACAAGTGTTCCCACACCCAGCACACAAGCCCCAATAGTTACAATATCACAGCCCAAGTAACAGTTCTAACTCAAAGAAGTAATTTTTAACACACAGAACTAATTTCAATATCAACTCTCATTTTTAACATTTTTTTACCTACTTTCAGGTTTCGAATGGAGTGGCACACAACATCAGTTAGCAGCTGGATCGGTCATTTCCAAGAAGTTAATGACTCATCCAGTAGCCAATAAGGAGCCTAGCTAGGCTCATGAATATTTAATTAGGCATATAACATAGAACTTAAGTTGTTCTGGAGAGAGAGCAAGAAGGCGGAGCAGCAGTGCTTTTGTAAACAATATCTTGGATTTGTGACCTGTCCTACTGTTCGGGGCTGCCTTTTTAAATGGGTCTTGTGCCTAGTGGGCTATACCCAGTCACCAAAGAATTAAATAAATATAAATACAAATATAAATTAGCATTCCCTACCTTAAATGTTACTTATTAATGAATTACAGTGTTATTACTTCATTAAATGGTAGTAGGAAATATATTTTTACACAAAATGTATTATTATTTATTCCTTAACTTGAAATCTGGTACTTCAGGATAGCCATGTGTGGTGTCAGCATAGCTTAGTTGGTAGCACATCTGCCTCTGGACCAGAGGGTCATGAGTTCTCATCCCACACTGGGATTGGACTCGTACCTAACACACGGATACCTGAGTACAGTATTACGGGGTGCTGTACTGTTTGGATGTGCCATTCTTCAGATAAGACATTAAACCAAGGTCCCTTCTAGCTATGCTGGTGGGTGTCCAATTGGAAGTAAAAGAACCCAAGGCATTCTTTACGAAGAGTAGGGGACATTCCCGGTGTCTTGGCCAATATTCCCCTTAAAATAAAACCAGCTCATTCAATTTTCCAGGCTGTGTGTGGGTGATGATGTGAGATATGGCCACCACTACATATTCAATCACTTCACTACCAGTCTAGCATTGCTTGTAAAGTGCTTTGGGATACATTGTGTATGAAAAGCACTATATAAATACTGATTCTTCTTCTTCTTGGAAAGACTGACATCAGCCCATTTCTCACACTGGATACAGTTTCTAAAGAACCCCCACTATCTTCACATACTTTTGAATAAACAGTGTTTCTTGACATATGAAAAACAAATTCTGGTTAGAGCTGAAATGGCTGTGGAGAGCTTTTGGGATGCTTTTTCCCATTATTTCTAATGCATTTGCAGAATGCAGATCTGCTGAGAGGCCTTTTTCAATGTGGTCTTCCTTTTACACATTTTTACAATGTGTTTTCCTAGAATACACCTGCTTATTGCTATATATTTAGCCTGGATAGTTCATAGAAGACATGGCATCTTATTTTCAGTCAGGCTCTACATCTACACAATATTATGCAGCACTGCATGAAATTAAAACACACTGAAAACAATATTTTACATCTGGACTAGGCTACCCTGAATAAATACTTTATAAAAATCATAAAATCATGACTCCACTGAAAACAAGACATTGTATCTAATCTGGGACATCCTGAGTAAATACAGTGCAAAACTGTTTAAATGAAGATCCCTAAGAAACACAGAAACATAGAAACATAGACTTTGATGGCAGATAAGGACCACTTGGCCCACCCAGTCTGCCCATTTCCCTACCTACTGGTTAAGCTGCAGATTCTAGTTAACCAACCGCCTACTTCCTGAAACCCCCAACTATAATTGCCTTGTGTCTGTCCCATGCATGTTTGAATTCCTCCACTGTTTTAGACCCAATGACCTCCTTATGAAGGCTGTTCCATGTATCCACCACTCTCTCCATGAAAAAAAATTTCCTCACATTACCCCTGAGCCGTACCCTCTCTATCTTTAAATTGTGCCCCCTTGTTCTTACACATCACTTTTTCTGTAAGATGCTACCCTCTTGGACTTTGTTGATTCCTTTGAGGTACTTGAACGTTTCTATCATGTCCCCTCTCTCCCTCCTTTCATCAAGAGTATACATATTAAGCCGTCTCAGTCTCTCTTCATATGGCTTCTGCTGCAGACCCTGCACCATTTTAGTTGCCCTCCTCTGGACTGCTTCCATCCAGTCTATGTCCTTGCGTAGATGAAGTCTCCAAAACTGCATGCAGTACTCCAGATGGGGTCCCACCAACTGTCTGTACAGAGGGATAACAACTTCCCTTTTTCTACTTGTGATGCCCCGGCCCCCTTCCTATGCATCCCAGTACCCCCCTCGCTCTCCTTACTGACTTTTCACATTGCTTACCCACCTTTAGGTCATCTGATATGACTACCCCCAGGTCCCTTTCCATTTTTGTGGTTGTTAGTACCTCCCTGCTATTGTGTACTCTTCTCCGGTTTTTGTTTCAGGTACATTACTTTTGCACTTCTTTGTATTGAATCTAAGTTGCCACATGTCTGACCATTCCTCCAACCTTGCCAAGTCCTTCTCATCTTTTCTACCCCATTGTGTATCAACTCTGTTACAGATCTTTGTGTCATCTGCAAAGAGGCATACCTTTCCTCCAGACCCTCTACAATGTCACCTATAAAGATGTTAAAGAGGACTGGACCCAGTACTGAGCCCTGAGGTACTCCACTTGTAACCCCCCTTTCTTCGGAATGTGTTCCATTCACTATTAACTTCTGTGTCCTGTTGTGCAGCCAGTTTGCTACCCAGGCTACCACCCTGGGACCCACTCCCAGGCTGGCTAACTTGATTATTAATCTTTTGTGCGGGACTGTGTCAAATGCCTTGCTAAAGTCTAGGTAGGCCATATCCACAGCCCCTCCTTGGTCTATTACTTTGGTCACCCAGTCGAAGAAATCAATTAGATTCATCTGAAATTACCTTCCAGCTGTAAATCCATGCTGCTTTGGGTCCTGTGCCCCACTGGCCTCTAGGTACTCAACAATTCTATCTTTCAGAAGTGATTCCATCATTTTCCCTACCACTGAGGTCAAACTTACAGGTCTGTAGTTTCCTGCTTCTGCCTTGCTTCCACTTTTGTGAAGGGGAATCACATCTGCCCTCCTCCAGTCCTCAGGTACCACCCCATCCTGCCATGATCTGTTAAAAAGTGTGGTCAGTGGTGTCACTACATCCTCCCTTAGTTCTTTTAGGATTCTGGGGTGAATCCCATCAGGCCCCATTGCTTTATCCACTTGAGTTTTAGGAGTTTTTTCAGGACTCTTTCTTCTGTGAATGGACTGGTGTCAACCCCCCTACCCAGAGTGCTTCTATTGTCTGGTTTAGGTAATCTCCTCATCTTCTTTTGTGAATACTGAGCAAAGTATTCATTCAGAATCTCTGCCTTTTCACTGTCCCCTGCCCACCTCCCTCCTTTATTAATCTTCACTGTCCCTCCCTTAACCTTTCTATGCTCCCTAATGTACCTATAAAAGGTTTTATCCCCCTTCTTAACTGAGTTGGCTATTTTTTCCTCAGTTTGTTCCTTTGCTATTCTGACTGCCTTCCCCACTTCTTTCTGCTTTAATTGATACAGTTCCCTGTCATGCTCCTTCTGTGATTCCTTATACTTTTTGAATGCAGCCTTTTTCTCCTTAACCTTCCCTACCACCTCATTTGAAAACCATAGTGGTTTTTTACTCCGCTTTGTTTTCTTTATTTGCTTCACACAAAGGTTTGTTGCCTCTATGATGGCAGTTTTGATTTTTCTCCATTGTTCTTCCACCCCTCCTTTTTGGTCATTTGCTAGTGCATTTTTCAGGTATTCACCCACTTTGCCAAAGTCAGCTCTTCTAAAGTCCAGTATCCTTGTTTTTGTATGGCTTATCTCCATGGTTGTGCTCATTGTGAAGCACACTGTGCAGTGGTCGCTTGTTCCCAAATGTCTACTGACTTCTAAATTTATGATCCTCTCTCCATTTGAGAGTACCAGGTCTAATATTGCTTCCTCCTGAGTGGGTTCCAACACAAGCTGTCTAAGGCCTGCCCCCTGCAGGGCATCAAGAATGACCCTGCTCTTGAACATGGCTGCAGTACCAGTTATCCAATTAACATCTGGCATATTCAGGTCCCCCATCAACAGTATCTCCCCTTTTTCAGCCATTTTGAGAATGTCCTCTATCATTTTGTTGTCCATTTCCTCCCCTTGAGACGGGGGTCTGTATACAACCCCTGTGCAGATTGTGATGCCATTCCCTGTCTCCAAGGTGACCCAGAGTGCCTCTTGTCCTCCCCCCTTACTTTTTAGTTCTGTAGCTTTGATCCCTTCCCTTATGTATAGAGCTACTCCACCTCCTCTTTTACCTTCCCTGTCCCTTCTGTAGATTGTGTACCCTGGTATGTTGACATCCCAGTCTTGGTTCTCGGTGTACCATGTTTCCGTGACTGCCACAATATCCAACTGTTCATCTTCCATCAGGGCTACTAGCTCAGGAAGCTTGTTTCCCAGACTACAGGCGTTGGTACTCATTGTCCTCCATTTAATGTTGGCTTTATCCTTTTTTTCCCCATCCCTGCTCTTACTGTCCTTGTCTATTTTTCTATTTACCACTGATCTTCCCTGTGTTGAGCTTTGTACCTCAGTGTTTACCTTATGACTTGCCATGTTTTGTGGGGGGAGGCTTGAAATTTCCTGCCTTTTATCAGCATCTCCCCCCTTGGCTAGTTTAAAAGCTTGCCAAGGAAGCATTTAAACCTATCGCCTAGGAGCTTGGTTCACTTCATGGACAGATGCAGACCATCATGCCAGAGTAGACCTTTATCTCTCCAAGTGGCCCCCCAGTCCCCAATGAAGCCAAAGCCCTGTGCTCTCCACCAGTTTTGCAACCATTCATTAAACTGCATGGTGTGCAGTACCCTAGCCTCACTCCTGCCATGAACTGGTAGCACCTCTGAGAAGGTTACCGTGCTTGCTACCTGTCTGAGGCCCCTCCCCAACTCCACAAATTCATTCTGCACAGCACTGATCCCATGCCTAGCTAGGTCATTTGTCCCAAGGTGGACTATGATATCTAGTTCCCTCTCCTGTGATGCTGCTTCTGCAATCCTGAGGATTCGCTTCCTGTCCCTCCAAGCCATTGCACCAGGCAGGCACCTTACTTCCTTCTCCTCTCCCTTTCCCAGGTTTACCCCCTAACAATACAGTCCCCTATCAGAAGCTGTTTCCTTCCCCTACAGTGTCCTTTGCCACCCTTTTGTGGGTCTCCCTTGTGGATGTCCTCAGCTTTCTTCTGGGTCTCAACTGAGGGTGCCATCATAGAGGAACCTTGTTCTGCCAGAATGGCATATGATTTGTGTAGAGGTACAACTAGGGGGCTTCGCCTTTGGTCCACCACCTGCACCCTCCCAGAACCCACTATGTTTCAACTGCTCTTCATACTTGGCAACCTCTGAGGCAGTGGCTGTGGCAGTGGTGCTCTTTGGAAGAGGGAGGCCTCCTTAGTCCTTGCAAGTTCAGCCTGGAGGTGGGCAACCTCCTCCCTCAGAGCTGACAGTTGCCTGCAAATAGGACAGCAATGCAGTTTCCAGAATGTCTCCTGGAAAACTGCTGCCCCACAGCCAGTGCACTGCACCACTCTCCACATGTCCCTCTCCCTTATAATATACTATATATAGATATAGTCATTCCTCTAACCTTGCCAAGTCCCTTTTCATCCTTTCCACCCCACCTTGTGCATGAGAATGAGATGTAGCATCTCCCCAGTGCTATCCAGGCTACAAACTATAGGATGAAAAATATTTAAAGGAAATCTACTATAAACAGAACTTCACTGTGTTCACTGACATAAACAAACAGTTTATTTTCTGTTTTATAGCATATTAGATTGCAGTATTTATTTTGAATGTTGTGGCCATGAGGATGGTGTGTTACTTGGTTTAGTGGACAAAAGGAAGCAATGGCTTATCGAGAGGATAACCATTTATCAAGTTTATTTTTGAAGTTTGCAAGATTTGAAGAGTCAACTACATCTTGTGGCAGTGTATTCCATAACTTGGGTGTTTTGATGGTGAAGAAATGTTGTCTTTTATTATTAACTTCTCTTTTGACTTCCAGTTGTTTAGTGTGTAACCTGGCCACAACGTTTCTTGTAGAGTAAGTTATTCCACACTGTTGCATCAAAACAGGTGATTGAAGAATTTTAAATGAATGTAGGAGATCACCTCTAGTTCTTCTTAGTTTAAGTGAGCATATGCCCGTTTTCTGGAGTCTAGTATCATAAACCAAACGAGTACGATGAGGAACAAGTTTCGTTGCCCTACGCTGAATCTGTTCTATTCTATTAATGTTGGAGATCAGGTATGGACTCCAAAATGGTGAGCTGTAGTCAGTGTACATATAGCATGACATGTGACCTGTTCAAGGTCATAATACATTGTTCAGTTTTAGAGATAAAGGTACAGCTTATCCTACGGAGGAGGGTGTTTGTTTGGTTAGCTATTTTATTACAGTGAGATGAGGAAGATAGTTTATTGTAGACCAGGATCCCTAGGTCTGTTTCTGTATTTGATTCCCTGATGCTAATATTGTTTAAAAGATATTTTTGTTTGGGATTGTTTTTACCCATATGTAACACTGCACATTTTGAAACATTGAAATACATTTTATTGATATGCGCCCAGTGTTTAATGGATGCAAGGTCTAATAGTAAACTTCTTCTGTTGATCTTGTTGTTAACATTACCCCCTAGTTTTGTGTCATCAGTGAACTTTACTAAGATATTGTTAGATGAAATATTCATATCTCTGATACAAATGTTAAAAAGGGTGGGCCCCAGTACAGAGCCCTGGGGAACACCACTAGTCACCGTTCCTATGTCAGATAATGCACCATTTACCCTAACCCTTTGAGTTCTGTTACTCATCCAACTGCTTATCCATGAGACAATAGAAGATGAAAAACCTAGATGACTGAGTTTACTGATCAGAATGATGTGTGACACTTTATCGATTGCTTTACTATAGTCAAGAAGGATAACATCAGTGAGGATGTTAGAGTCAAGACTTATGCTGATATGATTATAAAAAGAAAGTAAATTGGTAGTACAGGAAAAACCTAATTTAAACCCGTGTTGAGCTGTGTCTATTATGTTCAAAGATTGCATCTCTACTTCTAAAAGTGATTCAATTATTTTTTCCATTTATTTGCAGGGGATTGAAGTGAGATTTGTTGGTCGGTAATTTTCAACTTTTAAGTGTAAACCCTGTTTAAAAATGGGAGTAACTGTGGTGGTCAACCAATCAGCTGGAACTCTGGATTCATAGAGAGATTTATTAAAAATAATTGTTAATGGTAAGATAATGGTTTCTTTTGTTCCTATAAGGAATTTGGAACTAATATTGTCAGGGCCTGGACTTGTTGTTTGTTTTAATGTTTGTAGTACTTCCTGTTTTTCTTGAAATGAGACCCTGTAGTCTGCAAGGCTGGGAGAATACATTTTTGATGTCGTTGATAGCGCTTCTTGCTCAAAGACTGAAGAGAAGTATTCATTTAACACAGTAGCTGTTTCTGTGTCGGATGTAATAGTTGTGTTATTTATGATTAATGGTCCAATCAATCTGTTGTTCCCTTTTTACTATTTAGGTAAGAATATAGGGCTTTATGTGAATCTTTTGCATGCGCACTTTGAAATTCTAAGTTGCGTTTTGCAAGTATGATCTTTTTTAGTTTTTTAACAGCTTCTATATATTTGATTAATATGCCATACTTTTGATCAATTGAAAATGTTTTTAATAAAGAGAAAATTTTTTGTTTACGTACAAATTGTTTTTTGATAGATCCATTAAACCAGGGAGGAATTTTTCCTTTGATGTTGTATTTGTTCTTTTCTGGGACATAGAGGTGTTCTAATTCTTGGATTTTTGATTTTAGTTAGTCCCAGGCTTCTTGGGTACTAAGGGGAGAAAGAATATGTTCCCAGTGGAAAGTGCTTAAATGTTCATTCATTTTATAAAAGTCAGCCCCATTATGTTGTTTAATTTTAAGTTTATTAGTTTTAGGATATTGATGAAGTGGAATGGTAATGTATATAGACATATGGTCACTGTTACCAAGTGGGTCAGAGATCTGAAGATCAGTTATGGAAGTCTCTAGATTTGTTATGAAATGTCTAAGATGTTTGTTCCCCAGGTAGGTTCCCTAATATGTTGATTAAGGCCTAGGTCTATAATAGTTATAAGTAGTTGTTCATCATGTTGATTTGAACCTGTTAAGGTCCCCCAATTTATGGATGGTAGATTGAAATCTACCAGTATTATGACCATACCTTTATTTGTGTAACCCCCAACCCCTGCCTTTTTGCAAAATGATAGGTGGCATGCTGTTGAAGCTGACAGCAGTACCTGGTGGGAACTGGGTTTGGGGAGGATTAGGTTACTCGGCACAGGGGGCCTAGGTTTGGTTACTCTGCACAGGGGCACCCAAATAAATCCGAACACAGGAAGCAATAACTGTATTGTCCCAAACCAGGAACAGGATCCTACAGTGTGGCTTTTATTCACATCCAAGCTGAACAAACATAGCATAGACAGACCCCCATGGGGCTACATTCCTGGTAATGCAGATTAGAGACAACAGAACACTTCATCATTATTTCCAGCCTTCAGGCTCTGAACCCACCAGGCACACAGCCCAGACTTGCATGCAGCTCTGGGAACACAACCCGACTTTTACACTATTTGGGTTTTACCCACGGGCCTGGCTCCCGCACCGGCCACTTGATCGTGGTCCATTTTGGGAAATGAACCAGTTTTTCCATTTAGTGGCACCCCAAACCACCTTAGAGCCTTTGACTCCTAGAGGGAATTTTCCTTCCAATCCCACATCTGGGTACTTCCCTCATCGCTGGCCAAGTGTATGAGGCAAAGTAGAAATCCACAGAGCAAACCTGTAGAGGTGGACCTGGTCACTAAAGATGGGGGTCTCCAACCTCCAGCTCACACAATCCTTACCCGGCCATTTCTCTGAAAACTAAACAACTCTTTTTCTGAAAGCTTGGCAATGTAGATTACTGAGTAGATGTATGTCACATCTCCTCTACATGTCTTGTCTTCCACTATGTGCTGGACTTGAACATACTTTTACTTTTGGCTAAGCCTATTACTCTAGGCCTCCCACTGTTTCAGTAGTCCAATCACCACTATCACACAAGTCCCAGGGTGAAAAGATGGGCCCTTTAGAAAGAGCAGAAACTCAACATCCAGTTGGCAGGTTCCCCACAGGCAATTCACAAATCTTCTTGTTTCTCAAAACTCTTGGACCAAATAGGTGGCTTCTCCACTAGTACAAAACCAGGGGGTTGCCCCGGGATATGCAGGACAACCTTTCCTGCCCCATCCCCTGAGGGATGAGGCACCGAGACCTGAATCAGCGGTCTCCACCACTTTACAATTAGCTTCTGTGTCTCTCTTTTGGTGGAAACACACACCTTTTTTACTAAATGAAGCCCTATGTCAGGTCTGAGGCTCCAAGAGCCTAGCCAGAGCTGCTGTGCTGTTCTCTCAGCAAGCTACAAACTCCAACTGACCTACAGACTACTGTTCAAACCTCCCAACGTTCTACTCCAACTCCCTCCTGCAGATTCCATTGTGGCTCATGCAGCTGCGACAGTTCTATGGTGATGTCTTCCCTCAGTCTCAGCTGAGACTGAGAACAGAGTGAGACAGTGTGAAATCCATTTAACTGAAGTTTCAAAAGCCGCCTTCCCTGCCTACCACTAGGTCTTACTGGGATTCTAGTAACCCTGGGTAACAAGGGGTTACATTTACCCTTGACCAGGAAAATGACTGTCCACAGTCATTGTTTACCCGGCTTTAGGCCATCCCACCCTATGTGTTCCCTGTGGAGGGGGGTGATCAGGCTCCCTCCTACCATGTGCAAGCACAGGCAGGCAACACTAAGGGCCTAGAGGCCTTTAGCTGACATGTCAGCCTCTACACTACCCACTTACTGTGGATGCCTAGTGGCTCTGGTAGAACTGTCCAGAGTAGAGCCCTAAAAGATCAGCACGGCAACCCCTACTGCAGGTCAGGGCCACAGACTGTCTATCCCCCCATCCCTCTAGGGAAAACGTATCTGCCTCTAACTTAACACCTGAAAACAAAAACAACCCAGGGATCTCCCCAACCTTGGGCACCCTGCAACCGCTCACCAAGAATAATACCACATTATTATATCACTTTACTGCCTCCTCCCTACCCCCCACAACCACACCTGTGGAAGGAGAGGGTTAATACAGTAACAATAACAACACCACAGTACTTTAAATTGCTAGACACTAAAGTACTAGTGAGAAACTCCGATGAGCCCCTCCTCCTCTTCTTGTCTTCTCTTCTATCTTCTCCAGGAACACCTGCAAGAAAAGGAAAGACAACACATACTCCTAATCTGCATACAAAGTCTACTTAAACCCCTATCATCAAAACACTGAAGAATCCCAGCAATTTTTTTTTTTTTAGAAAAGGTAGAAAAACAGTATATATACTAGAAAACAACGACATTATTTACAATACACATTTGGGGGGATGAAGTGCCCTAAAAGTCCCAACAAGTGACCACAATGCCCGAAGACTAGTCCATTAAAGAGACTGTCCTGGGCCGGAGCCCGGTGAAACACAGTTCTAACAGGCCAAAGTCCCGAAGGGGAGAGTCTTTGAGGACAGTTCACACATTTTGGAGTCTGCTAGTGTAGGGTGTGTACTGCAATGTCATAAAGATAGAAAAGTTCGGACTTACCAGCCCCTTGTAGGATGGGAAATTCTGAACCGACTTGCATGTCTGATGAAGACTCCCTGGCAGCAGTTCTTCCGATACAGCTGGGAAGACATCTTCCAGGAACTACAGGAGGGCACATCTGAGAACTGCTGGGTTGATGTCATCTCTGGAGATGGAATCTTAGAACAGAAACAAAAAGAAAACAGCTGGTCCGCCGTCATCTGATTACCAGGCAATGGCTCAGGATACAGCTGGGCTGGTGTTCTCTCTGGCTCTGAAGTCATCTGGTGGGCCAGTCGATGGATTCTGGAAAGGCCAGTACACTGTAGAACTGATGAATGTGGGGCACCTGAGTCCTGGATGTCCATACTGGCAGATAAATAAAGGCACTGCAATGGCTGGTGTGGCAGTATTGACTACCACTGCTCGGCTTTCCATTTTGTAGGCACAGGCACATTTGCTGGGAGGTCCTTGCACTGAGGCCAATAGTACCAGGGGTCAGGAGCTTGAATTATTACCCCATCTGGGCTCACATAATTCACACAGTGGAAGATTTTACATCCTTCTCCATCCACTATTCACACTCTGTCCATAAACAGTGTCCTGCCTCTCTTCCACTGGGTATATTTCTCATGAAACAGTCTGTTTTTTACATGCTTGTTTGCCCCAGGATGCACACATTTCATTGCTCCGGCCCAGATCCAGGATTTCCTGCTGTTCTCAATCTCCTTCCAGACTCTCAGAGGAAAGGTAGGAAAGGTCATACCATAGATCTCATTCACCTTCCTACGAACCAGTCTCTCCTCTTTACTAGCTTCGGTCAACCTGAGACCACTGGCCTGGCTTGGGGACGGCCAGTCCTGGTTCTGCTAGCTTTGCATACTTAACAAAATTAAAAATGGATCCCTGACTTCTTCTTCTTCTTCTTGCATAGCCAGGGCAGTGGCATCACCACTCTCTTCCATGCATTCCTCCAAGGCAAGATCTTGAGGCTGTGTACTCGTTCCTTTTTCACAAGGCCACATAGGTTCCCCCTCATCTTCCTCTTCACTGAGGATCTGAGACCAGGAGTGAGCAGTCGTCCTCACTCCTGAGACTATCCACTTATCACTAGGTGCGGAGGTTGACACCTCCCTTTCAACGGCCTCATGCATCTCATCTTCTCCTATGAGACTTGGGCTAGGCCCCCCCCTCCTGGGGTCTACTAATGCTTTATCCGAACTTTCCTTCTGGGATCCAGCATCCAAAACTTCAACTTCTGGTTCTGTCTCTAACTCTGCACCCTCTAGCTTTGTGCCACACTCCCCCGAGAGGCCTTCCTCCACAGGATCCGCCTGGTGCTGTGTGCTGCCAACTGCAGATTCCTGAACCTTTGTCCATGTGGGAGCCAAACGAATTTGAGGCACTTAATACAAGCCATATTTTTCTAGGCATCCAGCACAGTGAGGAATCATGAAGACGTCCCTTCCAGCTCTCAAGCATATTTGACACACTTTCACTGGAAAACCAGGAATCGCCACATGAGGAGGCAGTTGCCCTCCATAGCACCACTTTTCAATATCCCTCAGTCTATTCACTGCTGCTGTTACTGCAGCCCGGGCATGATCCGGGTAACGAGCCAGTCCTGAGGCCATAACTGCAGAAAAAGAAACAAAAGCTCACTGTAACTGAAAGTCCCACTTTACTGAACACTTTCTTTACTTTTAAAATGGCAGCGGCAGCACTCCTGTGCATCAACATTCAGAAATTGGGTCAAGCCACTGCGCACCCAATTTACACACACTACTGACAACTTTTGCTCAAACTGCACAAACTTGCACTGTTCTTGTTCTAAACACATTTGCATGATTTTCCACAGACTTCTTACATGCTAGAAACATTTCTTTTACTCACAGTCCCTGAAAGCTTCAGGTTTTTAAGCACAGGATTGCGTGTAAAACTAGTGCTGCACATTTGGCTACTTCTCAGTCTCTCTCTGGCTTTAAACTGAGGCTGAACTCATTACCATGCACACAGTCAGTGGCTTAACAGACTTGCACTTGCTGGCAGTACTTGACACAGTCGTTACTTGCAAAGCGACTACACTGCTGCACACATACTTTGCTGGCACTTGGCAGAAAATCACTGTTTGAGCAATTTCAATGTTAGTACTTACTGTTATCAGTAGCAGTTTGCTGCAATGGGGAAAAACAGCTTGCAGCCAGTTCTTGGAGGCCTCAGAACAGAAATACTTACTGTAGATACATAGATACATAGACAGTGTCGGCAGATAAGGGCCTATGGCCAACCCAGCCTGCCCATTTGAGCTTGTAAGTTCAGTTTATGTTTTCCTAGAAGTCTGTTGCCCCTTACCCCTGACCTCCAGAATTCCTTTATGTCTATCCCATGCATTCTTAAATCCTGCGATTGTTTCAGCCCCCACCACTTCCTCTGGCAGGGTGTTCCACTTGTCCACTACCCGTTCTGTGAAGAAATTCTTCCTCATGTTTCCTCTGAATCATCCTCCCTCCAACTTCATCCCATGCCCTCTAGTCCTGGAACATCTTTTTCACTTAAAAACAGTGTATTCCTGCACCCTGTTCCGCCCTGTGAGATACTTGTATGTCTCTATCATATCCCCTCTCTCCCTCTCTCCTCCAGGAGTACATGTTCAGTTCCTTCAACCTGTCTTCATAGAACTTGATGCAATCCATGCACCATCTTTGTACCCTCCTCTGAACCTTCTCTACTCCTATGTCCTTCGTAGGTATGGTTCCAGAACTGTACACTGTACTCCAGGTGGGGCCTCACTAGTGTCTTGTATAACGGAATTATGACCTCCTTTCCTACTGGTGATGCCCCTGCCTACATCCCAGCATCCTATTTGCTTTACCTGCTGCCTTGTAGCACTGTTCCCCACCTAGGGGTCATCAGAGATGATAACTGAGATCCCTTTCCCATAGCTTGGTGCATGCTATATCCTCACCCCCAACTGATACATTGTGCCAGGGTTTTGTACCCATTTACATGCATTATCTTACTTCTTTGCACAATTTCAACTGCCAAACCCCTGACCATTCTTTACGTTTCTGCAGGTCCTTCTCATTCTGTCTACACCTCTTGTGTGTCACTGTGTTTACAGAGCTTTGTGTCATCAGTGAACAGTGAAATTCTGCCTTCTAGGTCCTGTGCAATGTCACTGATGAAGATGTTGAATAGGACCGGTCCCAGCACTGATCCCTGAGGTACCCCACTGGTCACTCACCCCTCTGTGGAGTGACAGTCATTTACCACTACCCTCTGTCTCCTGCCACCCAGCCAGTTACCTACCCACCACACTACTGTCCTGCCCACACCCATATTCCCCAGTTTGTGTAATAGTCTTCTATGTGGCACAGTGTCAAAGTCCTTGCTGAAGTCCAGATAGGCCATGTCCACTGCCCTCCCTGATCCACCTCCCTAGTCACCCAGTCAAAAATTCAATGAGGTTGGTCTGACATGACCTCCCCTGGTGAAACCATGCTGTCTTGGGTCCTGCAGTCCATTGACAACCAGATGTTCACCAATTCCTCCTTCAGAAGTGCTTCCCATGATCTTCCCCACTACTGAGGTGAGGCTGACTGGTCTGTAGTTCCCTGCTTCTCTTTATTCCCACTTTTGTATAAGGGACTACATTTGCTGTCCTCCAGTCTTTGGGTACCTCCCTGTTTCCAGTGATCGCTAAATAGGATTGCCAGAGTTCAGCCACCACCTCTCTTAGTTCTTTAAGGATCCTGGGTTGCACCATCTGCTCCCCATTGCTTTATCAACTCTTATACTTCCAGTTCTTCGACCCTTTCTTTGCAAAGGGACTTGTGTCCATTTCTGCACCATTCTCACCCCTTGGCCCTTCAGACCCATTACTCTCCTCTTCCTCATAAACACTGAGCAGAAATACCTGTTCAATATATCAGCTTTACTGTTGTCATCCTCCACCTGGCCCCATCCTCCCCCTTCAGTCTCACTATCCTCCCTTTGTCTTTCTTTTTTTCACTATGTACCTGTAAAGGTTTTGTCCCATCTACCCACTGATTTTGCAATGTGTTTTTCTGTCTGAGCTTTGCTTCCCTTACTGACCTCCCTGCCTCCCTTGCTTCTCCTGGTACTTCTCCCTATCCCCTTCTGCCTGTGTCTTTTGTATTGCCTGAGCAATCTTTTAGTTTCATTTCTTTGCTACCTCTTTGGAAAACCATAATGGTCTCCTCTTCCTTTTAATTTTTCAACCTGTTACGTATAATTTGTTGTTCTTGTAATCCCCATTTAAATACTGCCCACTGTTCCTCAACCCCTGATTCCTGTCCCATTCCCTTATTGCCTCTTTCAAGTATCTCCCCATTTTCCCAAAGTCTACCCCTAAAATCCAGGATGCGTGTTTTGTGTGTTTTGGTTCTGCTCTTCTGTGATTTCAAACCTCACTGACTAGTGGTCACTGTTCCCAGGTGCTCCCCACTGTTGCCCCATCACACTGTGTCCCTGTTTGTAGAGCACAAGGTCCAAGTATTGCCTTCTGCCGAGTTGGTTCCATGACCAGTTGCTTGAGGAAGCACCTGAAGGCAGTCCAGGATAAATCTGCTCCTAGTTGATGCTGCTGCTGGGATGCTCCAGTCCACATCTGGAATATTGAAGTCTCCAACCAGTACTACCTGACCCTTGACTGCCATCCTTTGGATGGCTAGCATCACCTCCCTATCTGTTTCTTCCTCCTGGGCTGGTGGTCTATAGACCACACCTGTGCAGATGGCTGTTCCCATTTTCCTTTCCAGCTTAACCCACAATATCTTTCCCCCATTTTGTTCCTCCTGGATCTCTGTGACCCGTATGTCATTTTTCACATACAGTGCCACTCCTCCTCCCTTCCTACCTGCTCTGTCTCTTCTGAATATGTTGTAGCCAGGTATGGCCATCTCCCAGTCGTGGTTATCATTACACCAGGTTTCAGTGTTGTTCATAATGTCCAGGTCTGACTGCACCATGACAGCCTCAGATCTTCCATCTTGTTGCTAAGGCACCTGGCATTTGCACACATGGCTTTCCATGATTTGACCTCCCTAGACTGTTTAGCTGTTCTACTCCAGCCCCTTCCTTGGTTGTCCTTTATCCCTGGTTCTCCTTGCTTCCTGCGCTTCTGCTGAATTTTGCCACTTTTCTGCCTATCCACCTCTGGGGCACTAATCTCCATCTTTTGCACACTGCTTTGCAGAGCTAGCCACTCTTCTGGTTCACTGGTTCCACTGTCAGCTGTGGGGGGTGAGCAAGTAGGTACCCTCCTTGCTGGGCTGCCACCCCCCTTTGCTAGTTTAAATGCTCATCAATGTAGTTTAAACTTATCATTGAGTGCTTGATTCCCTTCAGGATGGATGCAGGCCGTTAGGGCTTGAACAAACCTCCATCCTCCAGGCGGATCCCCAGTCACCAATGAATCCAAACCCTCCTTGCAGCACAGTTCTTCAACCATGAGTTAAGTTTCTGTGCATGCACTCCTATGCGCCTCCCTTGCCTCCTCGTAGGTAGTACTTCTAAGTAAAGTGATAGACGAGCTACTTGCTTGAGACTCTCCCAATTTCCTAAACACTTCATAAACTTCCTTAGGCTCCCCATTTACCAGGTCATTAGTACCTAGGTGGATAATGACATCCAGCTCACCCTCCTGTCTTGCCTTCCCAGTGATTCCCAGGATCTTCCTTCCATCCCCTCCATGCCGTGGCACCTGGTAGGCACCCCTCACCTCCCTGTCCTCCCCTCCTGTGTTCCTAGCTGATCCTCTTATGATGGAGTCCCCACCAGGATTTGTTCCTCCTCTCTGGTGTCCACTGCTTTCCCGCTGAGGTCACCTCCTTGGCTAATCTCCACATCCTTTCCTTCCACTTCTCTGTACCTCTATTTGGTTGTCCTCATTTGCCAGTGTGGCATATGAGTTCTTGAGTGGAATAGGATCTGGGATGTGCCTCTGCCTGACCACTCTGACCCTCTCTGAGCCCACTGTCATCCAAACGCTCCTCGTTCTCGGCATCCTTTGAGGCAGTTGCATTGGACTGGGTGGTCTCTGGATGGGGTGATGGTACTCCTGACCCAGTTTACTTCTGCTCTGAGTCTGGCTACCTCATCCCACAGTCCAGAGAGATGCATGCAGATAGGGCAGCACCTCAGTGTCTAGAAGGTCTGCCTGAATATAGCTGCCCCACAGCCACTGCATTGCACCACTCCCCACAATATACTGCAATTATACTGCTATTCCACTATGTGTCTGCTACTGAAGCTCTCCTAGTTCCCTTTTTATTAATTTACTGGCCTAAAAATCCTGCTACTGATCCTCAGATAATTTTCTTTAAAAAAAAGAAACCAATAAATAAGTCAAAACACTTGTGCTGAGGGTGAGCTTCCCCCCTTATGCCCCTTCTACTTCACACCCCTTACTATACCTTGTGTTTAGCTCCTGTCAATCAGATTTAACAGGGCATATAATTAAGAGTCTAAGTAAAGACAACAAAGAAAGTACAGTGTCACTAAAAGCCCACAATCTAAGTTTAAAAGAAAAATAGCAATTACCAGTTACCCTAAAGCACTGAATTGAATTTGTTTCCTTCCTTCCCCTTCTGGCTTCTTCTGAGAAAATAAAACTCTACTTGCTACCTCAACTCTGACTAAGCCCTACCTCCAGTTATCACATAGCTGAGGTCAGAGGCCAGACAATTAACACCCTTCATCCAACTACAGGGCAGTCAGACAAGCCAAGATAAAATTTGCAACAATTAAAGACAGCACAGAATTACACCACCACTACATTTTAAATTTTCAACAGCCCCAAAACAATTCTAAGTAAAGACAACAAAGAAAGTACAGTGTCACTAAAAGCCCACAATCTAAGTTTAAAAGAAAAATAGCAATTAGCAGTTACTCTAAAGCACTGAATTGAATAAGTTTCCTTCCTTCCCCTTCTGGCTTCTTCTGGGAAAATAAAACTCTACTTGCTACCTCAACTCTGACTAAGCCCCACCTCCAGTTATCACGTAGCTGAGGTCAGAGGCCAGACAATTAACACCCTTCACCCAACTACAGGGCAGTCAGACAAGCCAAGATAAAATTTGCAGCAATTAAAGACAGCACAGAATTACACCACCACTACGTTTTAAATTTTCAACAGACCCAAAACAATTCTAAGTAAAGACAACAAAGAAATTACAGTGTCACTAAAAGCCCATAATCTAAGTTTAAAAGAAAAATTCAATTACCAGTTACTCTAAAGCACTGAATTGAATATGTTTCCTTCCTTCCCCTTCTGGCTTCTTCTGGGTGGGAAGTCATGCCTATCGTCTCCTCGATCACCACTCTTGCAATTCAGATGATCGATTAGTGGGTTGAGCCTGATTTTAAACAGGCAAGTCTATTTTTAGAAGGTTTACAGCATTTTTAACACTCCGCGATGTTCCTCCACAAGTCAGTACTCGTACTCCACTCACACTCCCTCTTGAATGCTGGGGCAGTCACTGTAGAGCTGGCTGAGGGGCAGGACTGATTGCAACCTCACCAATCACTCGATGCCATGCAAATGAGCCTCTTCTTCCTCACAAGTGCTCTTCTCCTCATGGTGATCATTGAGCAGGCAAATTTAAACTGCAGAATGCATTTTTTTTTCTCAACTGACTCCACGGTGGGGCCAATTTCAGCCATTTAACATAGACATTACACCACAAGTCTCTCAGTTCATTCAGAAAGCATTTACAATGTCCAGGGCACAATTTTCCTGTTGCTAGCCCTAGTTTTCTACACTTTTCTTTACCACTGTTCATTTTTAAGAAAATTGGTAAAACGCTGTAAACAGTTGATGCAGGACAAGGGCACACTCTTTTAGCTTTACTGCTGCTTGGTAAACAGTTGGCATTTTAAACAGCAGCATAAGATCCACAGCACACAGCAACACACTAGTTAAATTGCTTCAGCTTTTTGGGCTACCCACTGCCAGATAGCCAAAATGCTAGCCCCTTGCCCAAGCACCTTCCTCCCAGAATAAAATCCAAAGTGATGTCTCCATTTTTGTAACCCCCAACCCCTGCCTTTTTTCAAAATGACAGGTGGCATGCTGTTGAAGCTGACAGCAGTACCTGGTGGGGACTGGGTTCAGGGAGGATTAGGTTACTCAGCACAGGGGGCCTAGGTTTGGCTACTCTGCACAAGGCACCCAAGTAAATCTGAACACAGGAAGCAATAACTGTAATGTCCAAAACCAGGAATGGGATTCTACAGTGTGGCTTTTATTCACATCCAAGCTGAAAAAACAAAGCATAGATGGACCCCCACAGGGCTACATTCCTGGTAATGCAAATTAGAGACAACAGAACACTTCATCATTATTTCCAGCCCTCAGGCTCTGAACCCACAAGGCACACAGCCCGGACTTGCATGCAGCTTTGGGTACACAACCCAACTGGTACACTACTTGGGTTTTCCCCACGGGCCTGGCTCCTCTGCCAGCCACTAGATCCGCGATCCATTTTGGGAAATGAACCAGTTTTCCAATTGGTGGCTCCCAAAACCACCTTAGCACCTTCAACTCCTAGAGGGAATTTTCCTTCCAATCCCATGTCTGGGTACTTCCCTCATCACTGGCCAAGTGCATGAGACAAAGTAGAAATCCACAGAGCAAACCCGTAGAGGTGGACCTGGTCACTAAAGATGGGGGTCTCCCACTTCCAGCTCACACAATCCATACCCGTCCATCTCTCTGGAAACTAAACAACTCTTTCTGAAAGCTTGGCAGTGTAGATTACTGGGTAGATGTATGTCACATCTTGTCTACATGTCCTGACTTCCACTATGTGCTGGACTTGAACATACTTTTACTTTTGGCTAAGCCTATTAGTCTAGGCCTCCCACTATCTCAGTAGTCCAATCCCCGCTATGACACAGGTCCCAGGGTGAAAACATGGTGAATAAACAAATATTTTTGCTCGGTATTTACAAATGAAGAGGGGGAGGTACATAAAACAAACAGTAGAAGCACTCTGGATACAGAAGTTGATACCAGCCCATTTACAGAAGAAAAAGTTCTGAAAGAACTCTTAAAACTGAAGGTGGACAAAGCAATGGGGTCTGTTGGGATTCATCCCAGAATTCTAAAAGAACTAAGGGTAGAACTAGTGACACCACTGACTACCCTTTTTAACAAATCAAGGGAGGATGGGGTGGTACCAGAGGACTGGGGGAGGGCAGATGTGATTCCCCTTCACAAAAGTGGGAGCAAGGCAGAAGCAGGAAACTACAGACCTGTTAGTTTAACCTCAGTGATAGGGAAAATGATGGAATCACTTCTGAAGGAAAGAATTGTTGAGTATCTAGAGGCCAGAGGGGCATAGGATCCTAGGCAGCATGGATTCACAGCAGGAAGGTCATGCCAGATGAATCTGATGGATTTCTTTGACTGGGCGACCAAAGTAGTAGATCAGGGAGGGGCTGTGGACATGGTCTACCTAGACTTTAGCAAGGCATTTGACACAGTCCCACACAAAAGATTAATATAAAAGTTAGCCAGCCTGGGAGTGGGTCCCAAGATGACAGCCTGGGTAAAGAATTGGCTGGAGAATAGGACACAGAGAGTAATAGTAAATGGAGTCCACTCTGAAGAAAGGGGGGTTACTAGTGGGGTACCGCAAGGTTCAGTATTAGGACCGGCCCTCTTCAATGTCTTTATAAGCGACATTGAGTAGGGACTGGAAGGAAAAGTATGTCTCTTTGCAGATGACACAAAGATCTGCAACAGAGTTGATTCACAGGGTGGGGTGGAAAGGATGAGAAGGGACTTGGCAAGGTTAGAGGAATGGTCAAATGTATGGCAGCTTAGATTCAATGCTAAGAAGTGCAAGGTAATGCACCTGGGAAACAAAAACCCAGGGGAAGAGTACACAATGGGGGGTGAGATACTAACAACAACAAAAATGGAAATGGACCTGGGGGTAGTCATATCAGATGACCTAAACGTGGGCAAGCAATGTGAGAGGGCAGCAAGGAGGGCTGGGGGGATACAGGGATGCATAGGGAGAGGCATCACCAGTAGAAAACAGGAAGTTATTATTCCTCTGTAAAGACAGTTGATGAGACCCCATCTGGAGTACTGTGTGCAGTTCTGGAGACCCAATCTCTGCAAAGACATAGACAGGATGGAAGCTGTCCAGAGGAGGGCAACTAAAATGGTGCAGGGTCTGCACCGGAAGACATATGAAGAGAGACGAAAGGAGATTAATATGTATAGCCTCGAGGAAAGAAGGGAGAGGGGGAACATGATAGAAATGTTCAAGTACCTCAAGGGAATCAACAAAGTACAAGAGGATAGCATCTTTCAAAAAAAGAGGTGTGCAAGAACAAGAGGGCACAATTTGAAGATGAGGGGGGTGGCTTAGAGGTAATTTAAGGAAGTATTTTTTCACAGTGAGGGTTGTGGATGCATGGAAAAGCCTTCCGGAGGAGGTTGTGGAGTCAAAATCAGTGGTGGAATTCAAGCATGCATGGGACAGTCATAAGGCCATTCTAGGGGGTGGGGGTAGGAAGAAGTAGGCTGCTGGTTAACTAGGATCTGCAGCTTATCCAGTAGGTAGGGAAATGGGCAGACTGGGTGGGCCAAGCAGTCCTTATCTGCCATCAAATTCTATGTTTCTATGTTTCTATGGGCTGTTTAGAAAGAGCAGAAACTCACCCTACAGTTGCAGGTGCCCCACAGGCGATTCACAAATCTTCTTGTTTTCCAAAACTCTTGGACCAAATAGGCAGCTTCTCCACTAGTAGAAAACCAGGGGGTTGCCCCTGGGATATGCAGGACAACCTTTCCTGCCCTATCCCCTGAGGGATGGGACACCGAGACCCGAATCAGCGGTCTCCACCAGTTTAAAATTAACTTCTGTGTCTCTCTTTTGGTGGAACCACACACCTTTTTTACTAAATGTAGCCCTATGTCAGGGCTGAGTCTCCAAGAGCTTAGCCAGAGCTGCTGTGCTGCTCTCTCAGCAAGCTACAAACTCCAACTGACCTACAGACTACTGTTCAAACCTCCCAACGTTCTACTCCAACTCCCTCCTGCAGATTCTATTGTGGCTCATGCAGCTGCGACAGTTCTATGGTGACGTTGTCCTTCAGTCTCAGCTGAGACTGAGAACAGAGTGAGACAGTGTGAAATCCATTTAACTGGAGTTTCACAAGCTGCCTTCCCTGCCTACCACTAGGTCTTACTGGGATTCTAGTAACCCTGGGTAACAAGGGGGTTACATTTGGTATTTGAGAGATTTTATCTGCTAACTGTGTAGTTTGGGTAATGTCAGTGGAGGGTGGGCAATAACAAGTGCCAACTAATATTTGAGGAAGTCTCATGGGCTGAATATATATTCATATGCTTTCTGACTGAATATTAGCTGATGATTCAAAAGAGGGAATGTCATTTCTGATGTAGATGCTTACGCCTCCCTTTCCTTTTATCTGTTCTATTTTTGCAGTAGTGTTTAAATCCAGGGATTTCAACTATCTATTTTTTATCAGAATTGACCCAAGTTTCTGTTATGGCTATTAGTCCTAGGTCAAGGGACCGTGCTTTAGTTTCTAGTTCTACATGTTTGGAAATATTAAAAGAGCAAGCATTGAGGGATAAAATATTCAGGTTGTTATGTTGTGGTGGATAAATGCTTATAATAAGAGAATTAGGTGCTAACCCAATCTCCTCCTTGTCCATCAATTTAAACGGTTGTTGATAAATGTAGCAACCTTGCATCCCAGTAATGTTCTTCCCCTTCTACTAAGGTGCAGACTGTCCCAACAAAATAGGGACTTTTTTTATAGAATTCTTCCCAATGTGTGAGACAGGGGATATCTTGTTGGTAGCACCGTTTATGAAGCCATTCATTCAGAGCTTTTATTTTGGCTGTAATGTACCGTGTGGCTCTTGGGACCGGCATCATTTCAGATAAGCATATATTACAGCCTCTTTCCACCAATACGTTACAGAGGGAGACATAGTCTTGTTTAAGTTGCTGTAATGGAGATCTGTCAATGTCATTAGTCCCTACATGAATAACCACTAGGGGGTTCTTACCAGCTGGTGACAGAATTTTTTTTTTGCCATGGACGTTATGTCTGTGACCTTTGCCCCTAGATAACTTGAGCAGGTTTGGTGTTTTTTGTCTGGGTTACAAATGGCCCGATCAATATATTTTATGATGGAATCTCCCAGGATTTTGTGTGTGTGTTTGCTGTAGATCAATATATTTTTCTCCAAAAAGCATAGTAAAAAATGTTTGCTGATTGCTATATATTTATTCTGAATAGTTCACAGAAGACCTGGCATATGTCTGAGACAGTTCTTATTAGATAGTGTCTTAAGAGGTTAGAAAAACAGTGTAAATCTTTTTGGGAGAGTCCTTGATGAAAAAGGGTGACATTTATGAGGTATGAATCTTTCTTGAAAGAGAATACCTGCCCAACCAAAGCTAGTAGCACAAACACGTTTAAATGCTAAGTATTTAAATGTGCAAGTTGTTGCATTTTAAAGGGAGTAAACAAATCTCCAGTTTAATAGGCAACCAATATTTAACAAGCTGTTTCAGTTTCCTAATATCCATCTGATAAGCAGCTTGGAGTTATGTCGCCAACATTCTAAACACAAAGAAAGGAGTATTTCATTTTAACTGGCATAGTAATTTCTAGTTGGTGTGTACAGATCTAGAAGTGGGTAGCTATCTGGGAACAAGTAACCACCAAACAGTGTGGATCACAGTAAACACAACCGCAGAGTCAAGACATACAAAAGTGAGGGTATTGAACTTTAGGAGGGCTGACTTTGTCAAAATGGGAGCTTGCCATTGGAAAAGCAGGGATACTGAATGAATACTTCTGCTCAGTATTCACAAAAGAAGAGGAGGGGGAGGTACTTAACCCAGTCAATAGAAGCACTCCAGATAGGGGTTCAATACCAGTCCTTTCACAGAAGAAAGGATTCTGAAAGCACTCCTAAAACTCAAGGTGGACAAAGCAATGGGTCCTGATGGGATTCACCACAGAATTCTAAGAACTAGTGACACCACTGACTACCCTTTTTAACAAATCTTGGGAGGATGGAGTGGTACCTAAAGACTGGAGGAGAGTGGATGTGATTCAAATTCACAAAAGTGGGAGCAAACTGAGGCAGGAAACTACAGACCTGTTAGCTTGACCTCAGTGGTAGGGAAAATGATGGAATCACTTCTGAAGGAAAGAATTGTTGAGTACCTAGAGGCCAGTGGGGTACAGGACCCAAGGCAGCATGGATTCACAGCAGGAAGGTCATGTCAGACGAATCTAATAGATTTCTTTGACTGGGTGACCAAAGTAGTAGATCAAGGAGAGGCTGTTGACATGACCTACCTAGATTTTAGCAGGGCATTTGACGCAGTCCCACACGAAAGAGTAAAAAACATATTAGCCAGCCTGGGAGTGGGTCCCAGGGTGGTAGCCGGGTTAAAAAAATTGGCTGGACAACAGGACACAGAGGGTACTGCAGGGTTCAGTAGCAGATCCGGTCCTATTTAATGTCTTCATAAGTGACATTGAAGAGGGACTGGAAGAAAAAGTATGCCTCCTTGTAGATAACACAAAAATCTGCAACAGGGTTGATACACAAGGGGGGAAGGATGAGAAGGGACTTGGCAAGGTTGGTGGAATGGTCAAAAGTATGACAGCTTAGATTCAATGCAAAGAAGTGCGAAGTAATGCACCTGGGAAACAAAAACCCAGGTGAAGGGTACATAAATGGGGGGTATTAACAACAACAAAAATGGAAAGGGATCTGGGGTAGACATACCAGATGACCTAAAGGTAAGCAAGCAATGTTTGAAGGCATTAAGGAGCGCTGGGGAGATACTGGAATGTAGAGGGAGAGGCTTCACCAGTGGAAAACAAGAAGTTGTTATCCCTCTGTACGGACAGTTAGTGAGACCCCATCTGGAGTACTGCATGCAGTTCTGGAGACCCCATCTCTGTAAAGACATAGGCAGGATGGAGGCAGTCAAGAGGAGGGCAACTAAAATGGTGCAGGGTCTGCAAAAGAAGCCATACGAAGAGAGTCTAAAGGAGCTTGATATATATACCCTTGAGGAAAGGATGGCGAAGGGGGACATGATAGAAACATTCAGGTACCTCAAGGGAATCAACAAAGTCCAAGAGGGTAGCATCTTTCAGAAAAAAAGATGTGCAAAAACAAGGGGACACAATCTGAAGATAGAGAAGGGATGGCTCGGGGCAATGTGAGGAAGTATTTTTTCACAGAGAGGGTGGTGGTCACATGGAATGACCTTCCTGAAGAGGTCATGAGGTCAAAAACAGTGGGGTGTTCAAGAATACATGGGACAGACAGGAGGGAAGTAGGCTGTTGGTTAACTAGGATCTGCAGCTTATCTAATAGGTAGGGAAATGGGCAGACTAGGTGGGCCAAGCAATCCTTATCTGCTGTCAAATTCTATGTTTCTATGTTTCTAGATGTGGAAGGATACACTGAAAATTCCAAAAATGTGTGCCACGCTCCTCCATTTTTCAAACTACAGACAGCAAGATGGCTGTAGACCCCACCCACAGCCATAAAAAAGGGTTTGGGTGAAATTGTCAAATTCCACTTCTGTGTAAATACAGGTAATTATTTGGTATTCTTAGAAATCCACATATCTATTTGTTTCTGAGCAGTAATGTAAATTCTGTAGTATTACTTCATATATTGTGTGGCTGAAAGTACACAGATTTTCTAAGGGATATACTGTCAGGAATTGTATGTACATGTATTCTAATCTATGCCTCCCAACCCACTACATCATCAGCATGTGACTGTACTCATTTTCCATCACAAGCTGTCCTGCCTGATAAGTAACTTGTATCACAAGTTACCTATTAAGTAGCAGGAGACTCTTCTTGGTTGCTAGTGATGTCACAATCAGTGAGGTCACAACAGTGATGACGTATCGAGAGGAACAGGACTGATTATGCCAACATCCATGTAGAGTGCTGCTCCGCACATCATACCTATGACTGGCAGGAAGAAAATCTTCTAATTAGCAAAACAGAAAAGAGAAAACTACTTCAGATATTAGAAGTGACAGATGATTACTTCTGAAAGTTATTAACTCCAGGCACTTCTCTAGTTCTTTGCTGATGACCTCTGAGCATGTGGAACTGTTGGTGTAATTAGTTCTTGTTTCTTCCATGATGCTCACCACTCGACTTCACTAAAAAATAATTATAAATAACAACCACTGCATGGATGAATTGCTGCCCCATTCAACATGTTCACGCATCAGCTATTATCTTTGTCTTTATTCTGTTTTATTATGTCATTTGTATTACTATTACTCACCCAAAGATTAGCTGCCTGGTCGGAAATTACTTATTGGGTTTTCCCCAAAGGTTACAGCAGCATTTATTGCTGTGAGGTCGTCAGTGCACTGTGAATATTGGCAATCGTGAATAAATTCTACCTCAGTTCTGGTTAATGAGTTGGTTTGACATTTATAATCATACCTCATCTTAAAAACAATATGTATCACACTGAGATGAATTAACAGGTAAATCATGTTATTTTGGGATAAGTATTTATTTTCACTTAGAGCAAATAGTATTACACATAGAACACGTGTTATTACATGTAGAACATTTTATTTCAACTACGTTCGGGAAGTGGAATACAGAAACAATGGGCCAGATAGAGCGTTTACAATGAATGAAAAGGTAGTTATAAATGAAAACAAGGTAAAATGCAAATAAAAAGCATTACAAATAGTTTGATACATTAATAGATAATTAATTACAGGATGTGTAGCCATACTCTGCTATACACACACCTTGGTGTATGTTGTAAGATGCAAGACTGCAGGCCAAGTGCATTCAGCCACAAAAGACATGCGTATATCAGAGCATAACCACACACGCTGTAGTGGATTATTAGTCTTAGAAAATTACCAAAACTATTTGGGGGGCGGGAGAAAAATTGAAAAAGTGCAGGCATGAGGTAATTGTGGGATAATGCATGGTCATGTGGTGTGTTTTGTCCAACCAGAAGACAGCATTTTTATAATGCATTAGTGGAGCCAGCCAGGATGAAATGCAGCATCCTATGATACTGCATGACAAATGGGATGAATTGTGTTGAATTGTCTTGTTTATTGCTATAAGTCTTTTGCAGTTTGCTGCAGCATTGCTCTGCATCTGGGTTGGCTCCACTGTACATGTGCATTGTACTGCACAGAACCCATCAAGTATTCCCTGTTTATTGGATCAGAATCTCACCAATGCTACCCTTACAGAAATACAAGAGAGCAGCATGAGTACACATGCATGCCACAGGCTCCATAAGACAATGAAATAAGGGTTGAGTGAAACTGTCAAATTCCACTTCTGTGTAAATACAGGAAATTGTTTGGATTTCCAAGAATTCCAAATATCTATTTATTATCTCAATAAGCATGTGGCATGCATGCTGTGCATTTATATTTCTGTAAGGGTATTCTGTATTCTTTTTCTGCTAAAGGGTGTTGCAAAGGCTCTCATGCTATTTATGCCTGTGTTCTGGCTTGTTACTTTGGGAGGTCTGCAGAGAACCTGCAAGTCATAGTTCCCTACAAAATTTGTGCTTGAAATATTGGATCCCATGCTGTTATTGCTCAAACATTATTTTCCTTTAGCAGACCCAGTGTGCGTTTATGATTTGTACTCTGGTGGAAAGTGTCATTTTAGAACTATATCATCTGCTTTATAACCCTTTCAACCACAGAGGTCTGACAACCATATAACAGCTAAATAGGCCATGAACGACATCACACTGTTACAGAAAGTCATGACACTGTTGTATGAATCAGAAACACCCACAGATTTACCGAAAGATCAGTAAGGACTGAACAAGAATGGAATGTAAAGCAGAATTCGGGAAACCGCTCCTACAGGAGATATAGCACTTCATGTTAAATGCAGATTTCCATTAGGCATTCCATCATGAGCAGGGATTAGGGTATCATCATTTCATCTACTCATAGGGGGTCATAACTCATGATGCCTGAGGAAAAGCCAAGTGCCTTGTGCCTGTAGGGTTTGATTAATGAATGTATCTCAAACTCTGGAGTGCTTTAATGCTATTATTGAACTAAATTCAGTTCAAATTGTGTTCATTAAAATCAATAAACATGGATGGTGACAGGTCATTTGCGCTCTGCAGCACTCATTTTCCATGACATCTGAAATTAACAAATGAGTATGAAGATAAACAACACAGTAGATGAGTAGGTATGCAATTACACAAATCCTGTCACATATAAACTTACTTATAAACACATACGTACAAATTAATATTTATAAATTAAAATGGGATCAGTTTATTGTATGTGTCTCCAACCAGTTATGTAACCCTTTAGAATGTTTTGTGCAATCAAATGCTTAATTTTGGCCATTGTGTTATGATGACTGTTTGAATATTTGGATACATTGTTGAAAGCACATATCAGACTGCCATAGAAAATTATCATGGGTAGACAAAGTAGGGGATAGGGAACATTTTTGGAGGGTTGACTTGTAAGGTTAAGTACAAAGTCTTGCAGTCAACACAAGGTTGTTCCTCAAGCGATGTCAGTTTACCGCAGAAAGTAGGTAGATATCCTGTTTACTATGTTGCTGACGAGGTACCCGTAAACACAAGAATACTCCCCACGTGACACGTTTTTGTTTATGAATTACAGTACCTACTGTACCTGTTTGTTTGGTTACAAGGGAGAGTTCCCCTGATGACCTAATATTGGTTTTGTTTCTGTTATGAGCAGAATGGGTTGTAAACAGCATTTCAGGGGTCATAAAGGCAATGTGTTTCTTTCTGTGTACACTTATACAAGTTCATTCAAGTCTCATCAAGGTTTTATGGTGAGATGGGTAGATAATGCTGTCCTGTGTATCAGAAGAATATTGAAGGTCAATGCATTCTGCCTCACAAAAAAGGTTCATAGTAGTAAGTTGATATTTGTATGAATTGCCTGCTTTCATACCTTCCCATGTCAACAAGTTCTATGCATCTGCTACCATCTGTGCACCATTGTTCATTTCTTATAACCTTTTGCTCTTCCATTTCATTTCTGTACTCCCCAGATTCACCTTTTTATCATACATTCCAGACACACAGACCGCCAAGGAATCATTTTAAAGTGCTAGTAGGTTCAACAATAGCAGACAGGAAAATGTTACAAATTCTATGTAATCAGTTGTAACTTTCCATTTTTGAAGTGTTTTCTTTTGCTCATTAGAACGTTTTCTATGTGATAGTATTATGCTGGATATATGAAATAGCACTCTACCTGGCAGCTGCCATATCTGGTTCTATTCCTTTCACTAGATCATTAGCACTGTGACCTCACTGACAGTGACATCACAGGCGACTTACCGGGCAGCTACTGAGTGGCTCTTCCTGAGTAGCTGTGATGTCACAGTCAGTGAGATCTGATACTTATGTAATGGAAGGAACAGAACTAGACATGTCAGCTGTCAAGCAGAGTGCTGTTCCACACACCCTACCTTCTAACATCAGGTAAAAAAAAAATCTTCCGCTTGGCTAAAGGGAAAAGAAAGTACCTCAGGTATAAAAAGTAACAGCTGATGGCCTTCAAAAACTAATATCAGTTTAGGCAGTACAGCAGCTCTTTGAAAAGCATTGCCCAAAGAGCCCCGTTCCTCTCTCTAGTGTAACTTCACTGAACGTGATAAGAAATGCTCAGCCCAATGGCAAATGTAAGGACAGTGGCATAAGGAATGGAAGTGATCATTTACCAGTATCAGGGCAGTCTGCTAGAGCTGAACCTATTCTCATCTGTGAACAGAAGCCTGATTGGGGATCTGACAGAGGTATGAACAAGTATCAATGGTAAAAGCGTGGCTTGATTCAATTGCTATGGAACAGTGTGACAAAAAGACACAAATTCATAGTCAAAGTACTGTAAGGTCACAACTTGAAACAAGCCACTGGTACTGCTTGCATGCATGGCGCCACAACTGGAAACAAGCCACTGGTGCTGCTTGCACACTTGGGATCATAGCTGGAAACAAGCCACTGGTTCAGTTTGCACACATGGGATCACAACTGGCAACGAGCCACTGGTATTGTTTGCACACCTGTGGTAATAGCTGGAAATAAGCCACTGGTGCTGCTTGCACACTTGGGGTCACAGCTGGAAACAAGTCTTTGGTGCAGTTTGCACACATGGGGCCATAGCTGGAAAAAAAGCCACTGGTGCTGCTTGCACAATTGGGGTCACAGCTGGAAACAAGTCACTGTTTGCATGCACAGGGTCACAACTGGAAACAAGCCACTGGTGTTGTTTGCACAATTGGGGTCACAGCTGGAAACAAGTCACTGTTTGCACGCACGGAGTCACAACTGGAAACAAGCCATTGGTGTTGTTTGCACAATTGGAGTCACAGCTGGAAACAAGTCACTGTTTGCACACACAGGGTCACAACTGGAAACAAGCCACTGGTGTTGTTTGCACACTTGGGGTCACAACTGGAAACAAGCCACTGGTGCTGTTTGCACACTTCGGGTCACCACTGGAAACAAGCCATTGGTGCTATTCACACACTTGGTGAAATAGGGTTTAAATCAATAAATAATTGGACTTCAGAGGGAGAGAAAGAAATGCTACTTCACTCAAAGGGTGTATTGTTTCCAATTATGCTTTAATCAAATGTTGTGTTATGATAGAACAATACAATATGTTACATCACTTAATAAGAAAAAAAGGCAACAATATATCATGAATAGATAATCAATAACGTAACACTTGGACAATGTGTATGTAAAAAGGAAACGGTGATCTTGTAGCACTGAAGACATTTTCTGGCTATGTCCAGTACCTACACTGTTTATGATTTCCTTATGTAATACAGCTTGTTTTGGTCGGGTGTTTTTAAAGTTTAGGAAAGGCTCCATATCACATTGAATAAATCTAATTTATCCAAGAATGTGCAACTAATTTGTTCATTATTGGCCAAAGATCCAACTTCATTCTCATTGTACTGGTATCTTAGGCCCGTTCAGATTTTTAAGAATTAACCTTTTAAAAGCTAGTTTAGCAGATAAAATCCATATTTGATGGGGGTGTAATAAGCAAGGTCAATCAGATGTTAATCCTAATACAAACATTGAGGGGCAGAAACAAAAGTGCGTACGATATGTAGGATGGATTGGAAAATTGAATGAATGAGTTTCCATCCCCTTAATATTTCTGTCCAGACACAGAATAAATGACTCAGGTTCACATGTGGGCCCCACATTTCCAACAAGTATCATGGTTATAATGACATATTTTTTAGGTTGTACAGGAGAGTCATAAAAACAGTGTATAATCTTAGACTGGGTTAATCTGCCTTACACCTCTGTACAAAAGAAATAAACATTTGCTCCCATAGCTGACCAGGATTAATCTATCTGGATTTGGCAGAGTCTGTAATAGTTGTCATTATCAGAAACGAGTTTGTAGGGGGGGACCATGTGATGCAGGGTACCGGGTAGAAGCTCCTCTGTATAGCTCCAGCCTCCTGACTTGATTAAAGTGTTTTTTGGAGCGTACAACAAGCCTAAAACCTGATATTTTTAAGGTCTACTGCCTTCCTAGCATTGAGTGTTCCTGCTGGGGGATTCTGAGAGAAAATGGAGGTTTACATGAAACAGGCACAGCAAAAACATACCCCGCCAGTTTCTCTGGAAAAGGCCCTAAAGAAATCATGGGCCTTGAGTGGAACTGATAAGCCAGAGGTCGCAAATCAGTGCACGAAGCAGGAGCTGCTCACGTTAAGCAGATTTTTAGAGGAATTCAAGCCTTTTCAGGAAGAAATAAAAGAAATTGCATCAGAGATGAAATCTCTATCTAGAAAGCTCAAAGAGGTCTCAGTCTTAACTACAGATAATATCGCCAGGATCTCCTCTTTGGAGAAACAAGCAGAGAGGTTCGAGCCTGGGATGGCTGCTATGCGGCAGAAACTTGCACGTCTTGAAGCTAAACTGGAAGACCTTGACGGTCGTAGTCGTAGAAATAATATTGTGATCCTGGGGCTGCCGGAGGGAGAAGAGGGTCAGAACACCATAGCAGTTGTCCAGAAGTTAGTGGAGAAGATCGCTGGCCCCTCGCCCTTTGAGGCTAAATACATAATCGAGAGAGCCCACAGATCCCTGAGGCCGAAGCAATACATCACCCTATAATATGTCAATTCTTGAATTACTTGGAGAGGCAGCATTTGTTGTCCAAAGTTAGAGAAATCCAGGAAGTGAGATGGGAACAAGTCAAACTCAGGCTGGCACAGGACTTGCCGGGCTCTGTCCATCTGAGACGCAAAGCATTTCATCCAGTTGTCTCTAAAATTATTGCAGCTGGTCTGAAGTTTCATATGGCGTTCCTGGCCAGGCTACAGATGCAAGTAGCCGGTACCTGGGTTTCTTATGAGGATCCTGAGGCCATGCGATTTCTGGCCTAAAGCTGTCCCTACCTGATTTTTTCAGGAATACTTGAGAGGCCTCTCGCCAGGTCAAGGGAAGAGTTCTGGTTTTAAGATTTCTGGATGCCACTTGGAGTATTCTTCGGGGATGAATATATATACTTGCTGAATTTCTATCCAAGCCTGTTTAGTGGGCTTAAGGGACACAATGTCTTTAACATTTTCTGGACTTTATATGGTTGCTTACACTTTAGCTTTATCTGGGACTCTGATCTCATTAAAAATGACTGTTTAAGCTTATCTTTTCAGGCATTGGGGGGAGTAATTTTGTAATGTTTTGGTTAGTACCTCCCTTGCAAGCATGCGAGGGGGATTTGGCCCAGTTAAGGCCTTTGGTGTGTACCCCATAGGGTTTTAATGCCCATCACTTAGTGGATTGTCAGGAGAGGCTCTTGGGGCATTCTCTCTACAGTGCCTTACTATGTGCTTTCATTTGTGCACCACCAGAGGGAGCTCGAACCTCACTGAAATAGGGTCCAATGATTTCAATGGCCCATGATGGGGTTTTTCCCTGGCACAAGGACACTATTATGGACAGGGCGTGGCTGAACCCATTTTGTGGGGGCAAGTGTTTCCTGTGCGGGTGAGTCCCATGTGGGATCTGGAAATATTGCCTGTGGTCTGGTATTAATAGCACTTATAGAGGTGCGTTTCTTTCAGCAGGCAAGGCTTGAGGGTTGGTAACTCTCACTAATCCTAGCGCCCTAGTTCTATTATACAGTGTTACTCCCACGAATTATCTGGAGTGGATCACCTGAGGACCTCACATACTGCTACTGTAACTCAGGTCATTTACCTCCTGTTGTTTTCATGTAGGAGGGCTCAAAGATCTCTCTTCTCTTTTTTTTTCTTAGGGTTTAGGGGGGCAATGTCAGGGGGGCTGGGGAGAAGGAAACGGTAAGCTGTTGAACATTGTTGGTGACAGTTGGGGGATGGGGAGGGTGGTGCAGAAGGCAATAGTTTGGGTGTATTAATGCTAGTTTGTAATTGGGTGTTACTTGAGGGGGTGGAAGGGTTATTTTGGGCAGAATTGGGGGGTTGGGGCGGGAGGATGGCACAGCAGTTTTAGTGGAACAGGGGTACGTGGATCATAATAGTAGTAGCTGTCAAAGGTTAACCTCGGGCTTGTTTTGTCAACAAAGATGGCTAGTAGTATTAACCTAGCTACGTGGAATGAAGGGGTTAGAGAAACTTAGCAATATCAGGTGCTTAAACACTGAGCTACAAGTGTGATTACGCTATTACAAGAATTCAACTGCTAGATACTGAGGCACTACAACTCAGAAGACAACAGGTGAGGCAGGTTTTTAATGCCTCAGGCTCAACCAGTAGTTGTGGTGTCATGATGTTGGTTAATAGAGATGTTCCATTTATTCCCACTCAGGTTTTTAGGGATTCAGAGGGAAAGTATGTTCTAGTTCAGGGTACCCTTTGGGCCATGCCACTCTTGCTTGGCAGCATTTATGGACCAAATGTGGACGATCCCACCTTTTTCACAAAATTGACTTCCACTATTCTCCCCTTACTCCCTATTCCCATTATCATGGGGGGAGTCTTTAATCTAGTTTTGGACCCTAACTTAGACAGGTCTGGGAATGTGTCGAGGGGACTGTCCCTGGGACAAAGAGCTTTCAGGGAATTACTGGATCAATGTGGACTGTGTGATGTATGGCGAGTTTTGCATCCCAACTCCAGGGAATTTACTTTTAGTTCACCGGTACATGGCTCGCAGTTTCCCATTGATTATCTTCTGGTCTCTCATGAACTCTTGCCGGGTGTGTCATCTGCCTCAATTCAACCAGGCCCTGTATCTGATCATTCTCTGGTGTTATGTAATTTGGCTTTCTCTAATATTCCTAAGAAAGAGACCCGATGGAAACTAAATGAGCGGCTATTGAAGGAGGAGAAATATTGTCGACTAGTGACAGATCAGATTGATTTTTTTTCTCTACCAACCCTTTAGAATGTGCTACACCAGACATTATATGGGGAGCTTTTAAGGCTTATATTAGGGGTATTCTCATTAGTTTAGCTACAAAGAGGAAGAGGGCTCAGGAAGCAGAGTTATTATCATTATTGTCTCAAATTCGGGAACTAGAATCTAGACAGCCAAATAATGTTTCCAGGGAGGAGAGGCAGAAATTATTAGTAGTTAAAGACAGATATTTAGAATTATTAAGAGAGAAAGCGGAGTTGGCTATCATTCGTACCAAAGCTAGTTTCTTGGATCAAGGTGAAAAACCGGGGCATCTATGTTTAAAACAGCAGGAGACTGCAAAGTTTATACCTCCTATTAGGGCACAAGCAGACGGTTCTTTGAGAGTATCCCCTTTAGAGATTGTGCAGGAATGTGCTACTTATTATGAGCAGCTATATAAGGACATGGATAACCCTCCTTCCATAGAGGATTTGGAAGAGTACCTTAGGGATTCTAGCCTTGGCAAATTCCCCCCCCCCAAAATTTATATCCTCTCCCCTATCGCAGGATGAAATTTTGGCTATTATAATGGCCCTGCCCTCGGATAAAGCTCCGGGACCAGATGGGTTTTCCGCTTTATTTTATAAAGTTTTCAGGGAGCAATTATTGTCCGTACTCCACCGGCTTTACCTTCATATTCTCTCAGGGGCTGCAGTAGACACTCACTTGTTTGAAGCCTTAATAGTCCTTTTACCCAAACCTGACAAAGACCCCGAATTGGATCAGAGTTACAGGCCAATATCCCTATTGAATCAGGATGTCAAAATTCTTTCGAAGATATTAGCAGATAGGCTAATGCTGATTCTCCCAGATCTGATTGGCATGTATCAGGTTGGGTTTATATGGGGATGTTCATCCTCAGACCAATTATGTACCCACTCACACATCTTCTCGGAGTCCAGGGATGCCACCTTTCCCGCTGGTTTGGTCTCCTTGGACGCCGAGAAGGCATTTGACTGGGTAAACTGTAATTACTTATTCCAAGTTCTCAGAGCTTTTGGGTTTCTTGCCATTTTTTTAGTCTGGATTAGGGCGCTATATCGGTCTCCCTCTGCAAGGATTTCAGGTAATGGGCCTTTTTCAAAATCTTTCCTGTTACATTCAGGTACGAGACAGGGTTGTCCCCTTCCCCCTATTATTTAATCTTTATTTAGAAGCCCTTATTCAAAATATTCTTAATAATACGGGAATACAAGGTATTCCAATCTGGAATAATGTGTTGAAAATAACAGCATATGCTGATGATCTCCTACTCCATTTGGCCCACCCGGTAACTTCTATCCCGAATATGCTAAGTGAGATAGTCAAATTTAGCCATTTTTCGAATTATAAGTTGAATGCAAACAAGACATCCTTTTTTCCCCTTAATCATAAGGTTTTTAAGACAGATATTATCCTCTTGTGATTGTGTTGGTCTCCCCGTGTAATCAAATACTTGGGTATCAAGCTAACACATAACACTTCCCTATGGTTTAAAGAAAACTTAGAACCTCTTTCTCAGATGATTGTGCAGGACCTAGAGAGATGGGATAAGCTTCTGATTTCACTATGGGGCCGCATTAATATAATAAAGATGAATGTATTTCCCCATATTTTTTTATCCCCTGTCGCAACTCAACTCGTTTGTTCCTGTATCCTGGTTTCAGAAAATGCATAAGCTCTTCACTAATTTCATCTGGTCTAATAAACACTCCAGGCTGGCCTATCACAAATTAGCTGCTGCCAAAAACGAAGGGGGGGTTATGAATTCCTCATTTGGCAATTTATTACTGGGCTAGTCACCTTGCTAAGTACCTGAAATGGGTAAGGCCAGGTCCGGAAAATCTGAGACCAGCCTGGCTTAACATTGAACTAGACTATATTTAGGCTATGAACATGGATCCCTTGACCATGCTCTTTGTAAAAGTCTCCCTTTTACAGAATGTTAGTAAATGCCCCACTCTCATGACCTCATTAAAGGTTCACTCACAGCTGTGTTCGTTTCTAAGATATAAGCTGAGTACAGACCTGTCTCAGTCCATCTGGAATTCTCCGGCTTTCACCATAAATAAGCAGGTTATTTCTCGTACATGGTTACCTCGGTTAGGTGAAGGGATAGCCTCCTCTTTATTGGATGGCTCGGGGTCCTGGATCTCTGTAACCGAGATTCTCAGAAGGTACAACATTTCTGACTCTCAGTCATTTAGGGTTTGTCAATTGAAGCATTTGTTAATCTCGGTGTTTGGTAAAGTCCTTCCCCGCCCAACAGTTTTTGCATTGGTACCTGAACTTTCTTCCCCTCTCGAATCCCCAGGGGTTATCTCTAAGATATATCAGGCATTGTATCTATAGCGGTTTGGGAGTGGCAACAGTCCCACTGGCTTTTGGAACCCATTTTTCCCGCAGTCCACTTTCAATTGGTCAGCACTCTGGATGTTTTGTCACAACTACGTGTCCCAAGATAGATTACGCCTTATGCAATTCCATATTTTGTACAATATGTATTACACGCCAGTTAAACTGGCTAAATGGGGCCTTCTCGATATCGACAGGTGCACTAGATGTTCCCAGGAAGCTGGGATGCTTTTTCACATATTCTGGTTGTGTCCCAAGAAAGCTTCATTATGGGATTTAATTAAAACATGTCTGAACCCCTTATTGGGATTACAGGACTGTTTTATTCCGGAAATTTGCCTTTTGGGAGATTTGTCTTCTATTAAGGTTAAGATTCGGAGATTTCACATTTCCATGATTGCACACTCTGTTAAAAAAATTTTTCTCAGGCGTTGGAAAGACAGGAATTGTCCAACTTACCAGGAATGGATATATGAAATCCTCACTAATCTCCGCACAGAGAAGGCCAAAGCAAGCCTTCAAAATAGGTTACATAAGTATAAGTCTATATGGGATCTCCTTCACACTTTAATTATCACCGCTAGGATTTAAAGTGTAACTGGTGCACATGCCATCATATTAAGTATGAGATCATCACAGTTAACTAGCTACTACAGTATTCGAGGAAACGGCTGTGCGAGTCGGGGGGGGTCGGGGGCAGTGTTGGATTGTACTACTAACTGGTTGTTCATACTTGTTTCACTGCCTCCTGTATTGTGGAAATTTTGTGAATAAAGTGTGAATTGAAATAGAAAAGAAACAAGTTTGTAAAGGTGACTGGCTTATTTTCTTAACTGAGTTATTTTTTTTTTATTATTCAATATATTTTACTGACTTTACAGAGAAGACATAGCTTTGACAGATCTATGTATACATGACATTAAATAACATTAATCATAGTTTGATATAATACGGGTAACATTAGCTATCCTGGCAAGGTCTTTTAACATTCAGACAACAAAACCCCATTAACCCACTCCCATAAGTGATTTGTCCCTTGCCCCCCAGCATCTACCCAACTTAGATGAGCCACTCAATCGCCTTAAGGTAGGGGCTCGGGAAGTGCTATAAGCTCCAGCCTTAGTGGTTCAGAAGGTCATAAAAACTAAGGTTTCAAGGGAATCAGGACCACCTCTCGCGGCCCCCATTTGGCATTATATGATTGTACCTTATTGTTCATTTTTGCTATATGTAATTCTAATTGCAGTGCTATCAGAATCTCGCTGTACCATTCAACCATCGTTGGTATCCTAGAACTGAGTTATTTTTAAGAATTTATTCCACCCTGTATTTTCTGGTAATTTGTAATTAGGGGTGAGGATTTCCTTTGAAAGAACATCTCTGACCAGCAAATAAAGCCCTAACAGTGAAACTCAAAAGATACTAAACAAAATGGTTATATTAAATGCATGCTGAAAATAGAAAATGGAATTATAATTGATGTTTCGACCTTAGGTCTTCTTCTTCTTCAGAAATTATCTAAAAGAGAAAAAGAAAAGTTAGTCTAACTGACTAACTTTGCTTTTTTTCTCTTTTAGATAATTCCTGAAGAAGACCTAAGGTCGAAACGTTGATTTTAAGTTTATTTTCATTTTTAACCATAGTCTCCTCACATGGCCAGTCTCCCCTGTTTTTCTTTTCTTTCCTCTTCAGGTTTCTAATTACATCTACACTTCACTTCCTGTCTCTTTCTCTTTCTCTCTCTCTCTCTCTCTATATATATACTGTATATGTGTATATCTATAGTATGTACACATTGGGCTGGATATTCAAACTGTGCTATTTTGTGGTGCAAGCCCTTGCACTGCACAAAATAGTTGCACGGGGTATGGCTGGAGTGATATTCAAAGGAGTTGCGCTATTGAGCAACTCCTTTGAATATCACCCCCCGGCCACAGCCACTGTGCATGGCGCAGTGGAACTTGTGCCACCGCAAGTGGTCAGAGTGGAGCATTCAACTTGCAGTGGTGCAAGTACCATTGCACCATGTGCAAATTTCTGATATTCAAAAGGTGACATGCAAATGGGGCCAAAATTCATGCAAGGCACAGGGGGGCCATTTGCATCTGTTTATGGCCCCATTTGCATGCCATTAGCATGCAGGTGCTCTGATCCCCAAGGACTTGCATCTGGTGCCCTGCCAGGCATCAGCCATCAGGGACCGACACCCCCTGCAGCCCGATCATGGGCAAATGTGTAAGAAATCCCCCCTCCCCTGACTAGCCTGATCATGGACATAAGCTTAAATCACCCCCCCACCAGCCCGATTGCGGGCAGCAAAGTGTCCCCCCTGAACATATCCCTGGTGGTCCAATGGACCGCTAAGCCTGATCACGGGCTGAAGAGGTTTAAACCCCCCCGAACATATCCCTGGTGGTCCAGTGGACTGATAAGCCCGATCACAGGCTGAAGAGGTTTAAAACCTCCCCAGAATGTATCCCTGGTGGTCCAGTGGACCGATAAGCCTGATCACGGGCTGCATTATGTTGCAACACCTCACCCACCCCCAAGACCACATATCCCTGGTGATCTAGTGTTCCCCACCCCACCCACTCCATGAAGCCCCACCACCCCGCCCCTGGCAGCCGGGCGGGTAGCATCTCACCTTCGCCACCATTCGCCGATGATTGCCTGGTAGGTTGCACATCTATTGCGCAGGCAAGAGCTATCGGGCATGCAGCCCATACTATACAAGGCAAGTCCAGATATGTGAATGAATCTTTCTGACAAATCTGACTGCCTTATGAGTATGGGCTGCCCATTGCTTGCTCTGCTCTGCTGGGGCAGCTACCGGCAGTCAGTCGGGCGGCGGGGGGCAGGCGGGGTGATGCTGCCACCCACCGCTGCTGGGGGGTGCGGGTGGTGGGGCTTCGTGGGTGGGTGGGGTGGGGGGACACTAGATCACCAGGGAGTAGTCTTGGGGTGGGGTGTCAGAATATAATGCAGCCCACATCGGGCTTATCGGGTCCACTGGACCACTAGGAATATGTTCTGGGGGGGTTTCAAACCTCTTCAGCCTGTGATTGGGCTTAGCAGTCCACTGGACCACCAGGGATATGTTTGGGGGGTTTAAACCTCTTCAGTCTTCGATCGGACTTAGCGGTCAACTGGACCACCAGGGATATGTTTAGGGGGGCACTTTGCTGCCCGCGATTGGGCTGGTGGGGGGGTGATTTAAGCTTATGCCCACAATCAGGCCAGTCGGGGGAGGGAGGACTTTTCTGCTTTTGCCCACGATCGGGCCAGTCGGGGGGGTTGGGGGGATTTTTTACACTTTTGCCTGCAATCGGGCTGCAGGGAGGGCACAGGGAGTAGGTTGAGGGCCAGCCACAGGTGCCAGCTGCTGTGTTGCACTGTACAATGCCGTAGCTCACCTGTGGGTGTCCCTCAACTTACTCCTTTTTTTTTGACTCAAAGTTGTGCAGGCACAGGTTGGGGGTTGCGCCTGCACAACTCTGCACAGCCTGGCTGAATATTGGGCTGTGCCGTTTATGCATGGTTCCTCCCCCTCCAGTTCAGCATGCATTTATTTGGATTATGCTGTTGCTCAGCATGTTTTAGTGGCGAACTGCCTCCTGCTGAATATCGCAGAATGAGCGCACATTGACTTTATGAGAATATGCAGTTCCTATTGGCGCGCTTTGGCGCAACCCTTTTGAATATCCCACCCATTGTATATAGTTTGCTTTTTCATTGTAATTACTATGTCTATATCATGCATTCTTTATTTAAATGTGACACCAAATGCTGTACTTTTATACAGTGTACTCTCTTTGACTTTGTAATTCATGTACCTGTTATTTCAAACACTGGTCATTTGTAAAAATGGGCATTTTTGCTCACATATCCCCAGTATACAAATAAAATTGATTGATTGATTTAATATTATCATTTTATTTTGCTTATAGACCACATGCTGATGCCGCACCTTATTTTTTGTTTAAAAGATACTTGTTTGTTATTTTTACTGTCTGTTCTTCTAGTGCCTTTCCTGTACCATCCATTGTCCTTCAGCTGCTTGTCATTAAAGTCAAGAGAGGGGTTGTTCATTATAGGCATATAATATAGTGACAGGGAGTTGGAATCCTGAAGTTTTGTTAATTTGTTTTGTATATAGTAGTTGTAATTGAGAGTATAGGATGATTAGAGAGAGATGCAAACAAGACATCCACAGTCTTTAATGGTTTAACAATAGAATTTCCAACTGTGCCCTTAGAGGGTAATTAATGCTGTGAGAGTCAAGAAACCAAGTTGCTGCCTGTCTCGGAACGAAGGCCCAAAAATAAACCTAGTCATTATGGAAGTCCAACTGGCCCCCCTCCCCTTCCATGAAGCTCTAAGACTTTTTGTAATCAAGCACGGTGGCTTGTTGCCACAGAGAAATTTTGAGACTGGACTACCAATTTTTTCAATCCATGACTGATTTATATGAGTCAGCATGTTATTCAGAACACAGATCAGATTGGGAGCCATGGTCATTTTTAACAAATTAATTTTCCCTCACAGAGAGACATTATGTTTTGACTATCTTTCCAAGACTTTTTTTGTTCCAATAATAATGGTGTCAGGTTGCATTTAACTGTTTTTTGATAGAAACAAAAATATTCATCCCTAAGTTTGTCATGCCCTTGTCTGCCCAGGGAAATACATATGTGTGGGTCAATCTGTTCTCTTCAAATTTAGCCGGGGACAGCATAATGCCTTCTGATTTGTTCCATTTCACAAAGAGACCAGACAGAACTCCAATTTCCTGTAAAGGTCATCACAGGTTTCCCACTGAAAATGTGGTTGGCTATAAATCAGTGAGATATCACCAGGAAATGCTAAAACTTTATTTCAATAATTTCCTACCATAACACCATGTATGGAGGAATAACTCGTACTTTTCTTTATTAGATGTTCAATAGATAATACAAATAGAAAGCGGGATGGGGAGCATCTCTTTCTCTTGCCCCTATAGAGTATAGAAGGTTCTGATATCAGACCATTAGGTATGATAGAGGATACAGGGTTACTGTAAATAACAGATACCCACTTCTTGAAAGTTGAACAAAATTATAGAACTTCAGCACCCTGTGTAAAAAATCCCCACTCCATGGAATCGAAAGCTTTCCCTATGTCCAATGAAAGTACTATAGAGGGTGTATTTTGTTAGTGAGATGTTAAAATTACTGGGAATAAATGTCTCAAATTATCAGTTGCCTGTCTGTCTTTCATAAAACCATTTTGTTCCTTCTCAATTCATTTCTGAATGCCTTCTAGAAGTCTGTCTATAAGGATCTTTGTTAATACTGAATAATCACAATTTAAAAGTGAAATGGGTGTGAAGTTGGGGCAGTCAACATTTTTCCCTTTTTTGGCCAGGAGACATATTAGTGCTTCATTCATGATTTTTGAAAGAGAGGCTGTAGAAAGTGATTCCTGATAAACTGATACTAGATATTGTTTAATACTGGGGCAGAGAAGTTTATCAATCTCATCTGGGAGTCCATGTGGTCCTGCAGTTTTGCCCTGCAGTTTTGCCCAGGAGGGCATCTTTAATCATCTGTGAAATGTATTCAGTGGAAAAATATTTATTTTTCATTTCTTTACATCAGATAGTTTAGGGACTGGGAGTTTAGTAGATGTAAGGAACTCATTTAGCCTGAGTGGGTCTATTATTGCCTGAGATTTCTTCAGGTAGCAGTAAAGTTCCCTAAAGCATACATTTATCTCTTTCAAATTATGAGAAATATTTATTCTTGAGTTCCAGTTTCCATTACCTGTATTCTGCATTTGTTGTTCCTTAAGCTGGGCAATTTATCAGCCTTTTCCCTGCTGCCCAGTAAACCTGTCAGTTCAGAAAAGTGTATATTCTGCTTTTGAACAGAGTATTATATTTCAAATTTCAACTTGGTGATTTTGCAAAGAAGCTCCTGTTTGGTTTTGGTATCTTTTGTATCCTATATCTTGTTAAAATTCTGCTTGTAAGTCTGTCAACTGTTCCTTATGCATCAATTCTTGTTGTTGGTTTTCTTTTATTGGAAGTAAACCATTTAATTCTGCCCCTAATATATGCCTTAAGAGTGCTGCAAAGGCATTGCTATGAGACTTTCGTATTATCATTTTATCTCAAGAAGTACATAAGTTTATTTAAAAAAAAATTCTTTAAACAAGGCATCCTGCAAAAGAAAGACATTGGACTTCCATCTGAAGCTTGTGTTGATGTTTTGTTCCAATGCAAGGGACATTTTAAGCAAGCCATGATCACAAAAATAGTATAGAATTATATTTTGCAGAATATATCATATTGTAAATGGTCAGTGGTGTAAGGAAATAGTCCGGTCTATTGAATGAGTTAAAACAAGCAGAAAAAAAGAAGTTCTTGCCCTGGGGTGAACCATTCTCCATATATCTAAATGCCCCAAGCATTTTGTAAGATCAAGTAATGCTTTCCTGGATTTAATGTTAGCAATCTGAGTACTGTCAAGGATATCAAGAATGGGGTCCTGGTCCATCACTTATTAATCACCACCTAGGATAACCTCAGATTCTTTTAGATGTCCCAATCCAAATAGGAGCTGGTTAAAGAAACCTGCTTGCCCTGAAGTAGGAGCATAAATATTGCAAAAAGTAATATTTCTCTCAAAAAGTGTTCCTGATAAAAGTTGATCACAGCCTTCCAAATCAGATATATAAGTGTGTTTAATGAAATGTACCCCTTTTCTGATTAAAATGTCCATTCCCCTTTTTACTAGAAACCAGTTGTGCTTCAATTGAAAGTAAGTCTGGGTGAGATAAGCACATCAAGTTTCACAGAATTTTCATGAAATTTTCAGAAACATTTCACAAAATTTCATGAACTTTTGTTTAATTTTCTGACATTCTTTAATTGGTCATAAGCTGGTCTGTATTATAGCTAGAGATCTGAAATGTGGCATGCTAATGGTGTGGAAGAGGCCCTAAAAGGATGCATGGTTTCATGGTGTGTGGATGAGGGACAGAGAAGTTATAGGGGCTCAAAGTAGGCAATTTATTTTTCATGTGAGAATTTCTGAAAATATTTCTACGCTTATAATGTAGCCACCTTTCAATCTATCAATCATAGTTTAGTTATAAAAAGCACCTTTCTACAGTCAAAGTGCTTGTACATAGCATAGACAATACAATAAATGATTTCAAATTTCAATAAAATCATGTATTTTAAAATTCACTGTTAAAATGCTATCAATTAAAACTGCCATATGCTAATTCAAATAAATATGTCTTAAGTGCAGTTTTAAACTCCTGGACGGTCAGGCAAGCTAGATAATTAAAAAAATATATGTATACTTTCTTGAAAGAACCATAGGAACTGGTAAATAGAGAGGTAATTGGTTATGTAAATTGCAAGTTACAGGAGTTCAAAATTTCACAATTTAATTCTTTGTTAAATTGTACGAAAGCTTTCAAAAAATTTGTAGAACACATATAATTGATGTTGGAAACACTGTAAGAGTATATATATATATTTATTGTTTTAGTGTATTTTAAGAGGTTGTTATATTGTTTTATTTATACTGTTAAGGCGCTCTGAGCTCTGGGAGGGTGCCTAATACAAATAAAGTTTTATTTACTTCCTTACAGTACTTACTACTTACAAACAGAGGCGAGAAAGAAGTGTTGTATGTGTTCCATAAATATGCACACCGTACTCCTGTGTGATTGCTACATGTAAAAAATATTTGTGTTGTGCATTTGAGAAAGAGTAATGTGCTAAGGGCCAGCTCAGGTTCCAGTTGTCTCAGCGACACAGCTGGTTAGTGCAATCAGAGCGCTATTCCAGGTGGCCTGGGTTCAAGTCCCAGCTGAGGCACTTACTTCTTTCTCACCTCTGTTTGTATGTGTTCCATAAATATGCACACTGTACTCCTGTGTGATTGTTACAAGTGAAAAATATTTGTGTTGCCATTGGTTTGTGCATTTGAGAAAGAGTAATATGCTCGGGGACAGACAAGTTTCCAGTGGTCTCAGTGGTGCAGCTGGTTAGTGCAATTGGAATGGTATTCCAAGTGGCCTGGGTTCAAGTCCCAGCTGAGGCACTTACTTCTTTCTCACCTCTGTTTGTATGTGTTCCATAAATATGCACACCGCACTCCTGTGTGATTGTTACAAGTAAAAAATACTTGTGTTGCTATTGGGTTGTGCATTTGAAAAAGAATAATGTGCTTGGGGACAGCCCAGGTTCCAGTTGTCTCAGTGGCACAGCTGGTTAGTGCAATTGGAATGGTATTCCAAGTGGCCTGGGTTCAAGTCCCAGCTGAGGCACTTACTTCTTTCTCACCTCTGTTTGTATGTGTTCCATAAATATGCACACCACATTCCTGTGTGATTGTTACAAGTAAAAAATACTTGTGTTGCTATTGGGTTGTGCATTTGAAAAAGAATAATGTGCTTAGGGACAGCCCAGGTTCCAGTTGTCTCAGTGGCACAGCTGGTTAGTGCAATTGGAATGGTATTCTGGGTGGCCTGGGTTCAAGTCCCAGCTGAGGCACTTAACTTCTTTCTCACCTATATTTGTATTTGGTATGCACACTAAAATATATACATCCTGGCATCTAATTAAGATGGATAAATATGGTTTAATAGGTTAAAATTTATTGTGACTACTTTTGAACTTACTAATGAAAAAATTCATGGATGCAAAATAGCCTCTGAAATCACACTTATGGATTTTAACTTTCACAAAGCACTTATCACCACTGAATCACCTTATCTGCACTAACATCATGACCCTGCAATGTCCCTCTAATGCTCCTGTAACAGTGATGCCCAGCCTCCTACTCATCATGACTTAAGATATCCGTACTCTTCTGTCACAATGGCCTAAGCCGTAGTTAGTTGTAAGGCTTGGCATCACTTGGTACCACTGTTTCCAAACAGGGTTGTTAAGAGTCTGCAGGTGGCATTGTACAGAAACAATGTTGAGTGTGCACATGCTTCCACAAGTCATTGAGTCAGTGAGCTCTAGTGGTTATCTGACATATTGCAAGAATTCAGGCTAGTGCGCAGAGATGTCCATGACTGTTCTTCATGGTGCATCACTCGAGACATTGGCCTGATACTTAGCACTACTATGTGTTTTACTATGGAGCCTCCTATGAGTGCTACCTTATTGCCACTTTACCCAGCCTTTACCTTCCTTTGCAATGGCAACTCAAGTGTATTACTGGGCAAAATGGATGGATGTGGCTTCAACAAAAGCATCACAACATTCCACAGTTTCTCAAAAGCTCATTAAATTCAACTTTAATTTCTGATGTTATTTTGGAATCGTTGGCTGTTTTATCATGACCAGTCTCTGAGCAACGGATTACAGAGGTGACACACACACAGCCTCTTTTTATCTGTATTGTTTTTTCCAAGTCAGCAGCTCTTCTCTCAGGGATATGCCCTGTTCACAAGTATATGCCCCGATCAGGCTGAAGCCAGCTATCACTCAGTTGGCTACTTGTTTTTCTCCCACATATATTCTGCTCCCATCTTCCCTGGTGGGGGTGGTACCTCTGTCAACCTCACACAGGTGTAGCTTCCCCTGTGGCAGGAACAAGCTTCCTGGACCAGCCACAGGGGTTTGCTGTGTTGGTGGAACCCACCACCCACCCTACAATGACCAAGATGCACTGCCAAGCAGCAGCTGTCTCAGTCATGATCTGTCTCTCAGTGTGACTTCCTGGGCTTGGTTCTGAACTGCAGTCATCAGCGTGGCACCACAAGACTGTGATGCTGTGCCATGGGGTGTCCAAAAAGCCTAATATTTAGGGTCAATGCACCTAACAAAGTAGGTGATATCCCATTCTCTAGTTTTAAAGTTACAGAGGACAAAATCTCTGCCGCTCTCATAATTATGAAATGTAATTCTAAAATCCGGAATGTTTTGAGACATATAACTATGACACCCATATAGATAGAACTCTGTAGCTTGATACATCACAGTATGGACTTTGATAATAGCACCATACCAAATGTGGTGAAATTTGGACAAATGCTTTTTAAATTAGACAGAACTAACTGAAATCACGATTTCAGCAATCATTTGCAAAATGTCTGAGGACATTTTGCAAAGTTCATGGAAGCACAGAACAAATTTTGCCAGAATTTCACTGGCAGAAGATACATTTCACCAAGCCCTTCTTGAGAGACCCAAGTTCTTAACAATTTGCCTGTTTCTGTTGGTATGAGATGTGTCCCTTGTAAAAAAGGCAACCTCTATTTTATGTTTTTGAAGGTGGTTAAGACCTTTTCTCCTTTTGATTGGGGAACCAAGTCCTTGCACATTCCAGAATGCAGTATTTGTATTATACATCTTTAAGTAGAGTAGTTTGTAGCCATATTGATCCTTGTACAAAAGGGTGAACAAAATGGCTGATTTGAAAACTTTTATTTGACCAACAAGAGATATACAGAATGTTTTAAGCATTCAAATTTACAGAGTTCTTTATCAGTTAATTGGCGTTTATACAAAGAAATCACCTTAAGTACAAAAGCAGAATTGGTAAACAAATTTTTTGTAGACATGGGTGTGACAATTCTGTTGCTACATAAGGAGAATAATTGGATTTAAAACAGAGATAAGAAACCAGTCTTTGAAAACCTAGTAAGTTGTAAATTTACTCCTCCCAGGATGGAATGTGATTCAGCAGTAGAAGGCCTATAAATTTGTCTATTTCTAATTGCCTTCCTGAAAACAGACAGCAGTGTGTGTGTCTGTGTGTGTGCACGTACATGCATGTGCATGTGTGTTTGTATTCAAAACTGAGAAACAGCCCCTCTGTGTGTATGAAACCAAAAAAGTATGAAATTAAACACATGAATAGACAGAGTTTTATATATATATATATATATATATGTGTGTGTAATAGAACCATGTTACTATATAAAGACACAATAAGACATGTCCAGGTGCTGTACCTGAGACGAGAAAAAGGCAGTTGCAGTTTAAATTTCGTAATGGGTCATGAAACTAAGTGGTGCAAATAAAGCAAGATTTACTGTACAGTTTTCTTCCACAAGACGCCAAAATTACAGCACAACGCAAATCGCTTTACCTCCTGATCTAGCACAGTCCCCAAGAAGCCTTCAGAGCGGGTGCACTTATAATTTATAGGGCACATGATTAATTAATCAGTTTGATAATTAAACTCTTGTTAAATACAGAATTCAAACTTCAAAAAATTGTGTCCCCTTCAACTTAAGGAATATTTTACTATCACATTTCTACAATAAAAGGCTCGGAAAAATATGTATTATTTCAGTGACTAAAGTCAATGCAAATTTCATATCAACTAGGTTCAATGAATTTATTTTGAACAATATTCTATATGCACAAATACATACACACACACATATATATATATATATATATATACATATGTTTAGCTAAACAGTCAGGTGCAAAAAAAGCTGCACAAACTGAAGTTTGCTGAAACATATTAATACAAGTGACATCTACTCAATGGGCAAGTAAGCCCAGAAGAGATGAAATAAGAAAAATATTTCACCCTGTTATCCATTACTGATTCCATAGGTCAAACATAAGGCAGGATTTTCAAAGCGTGGTGCAGCACTTGCGCCAAGTCCTGTGTCATGACACTTAGGTTCTGGCAGTGTGCCAACCCCATCACTGCAACTGTGCCCAGTAGCACAATCTCAGAGGCAGTTGTAACAGTTTTCATGATTCGTGGTAGCGTGCATCAAATATTTGGTGCAAGGTCCATGAAAAGGCCCCCCAAGATTGCTGCAAGTTAGACTAGAAAAAGTTGGTCTAACTTGTGGAAATTGCTGCATGGGTTAGAAACTCCCATTAGATTGCTGCAAGTCCCATGCACCATGTCATCATCACACCCAGGGCTTGAGGTAATCAAAGTCATTTTAAATGCTGCCCAGAATGTTTACCATTGAAATCAAAGTTGGTATGGGTCAGAATAAATCTGATAAGTCTCGCAATGAATTTTGGGTGGATGTCATGGTGACGTTCCTTGTCTTGCAGCTATTTAAGACAGGCCAAAATGCCATCATTATGTGGGATATTAGTATAGAGGGAGGTCACATCCATCCTGGCTAAAATGGTATTAGGCGATAAATCCCTAAAAGCAGAACTTTTGTGCAAGAAGTGTGTAGTGACCCGAATATAGTTGTCTCTTTCCATCTGAGCGGTTTTAAAACAGTTTCTATAAAACCAAAGTTCCCTTCTGTCAGTGTACCATTTCCAGATATTTTAGTATCACTGAATTCTCAGGTTTATGAATCTTGTCTAACTGAATGTCCATTTCAGAATCTGTGGCAGCGTTGGATGCATCTTTTTCAGCAGAGTGTGACTTGAGTGGCAGACAAAGCATTCTGTTTTCATTGTTTCTACTCTTCTTTCTTTTCTACAAGGATAATATAGTGGCAGTGTCAACCATCCTCCTCTGTTTAAAAAAGGCTATTTGTTGTGATTTGGTTCAGAAGCCCATGATAGAGACTTCAGAATGGATTTAGCCTTTTCAGCATATGAGGACAGTAGTCTGAATTCTTGTTAAGACAGTGCACAAGTTCAGAGTTTTCAGTTGTAGAGTCCGTGGTGCACACTTCAATTTGAGAGGGAGAGGGTTATCTTTGTGATGAAGGATGACTCATGCTGGCACACAGGCATAATGGTTGTTTCCTCTTAAAACCATGTCCGTGAAAATGTTTTTATTTTTTAATTGGTCTCCCCCCCCCCAATATGGCCCCTATCCCGTCGAACCCAAGCCCCTTCACCACAGCTCCCCCAGAACTTACTGGGCCCCAGTTTACAATGACTTACTAAGGTGGTCTTCTCAATCTACTGGGTCAAGGATGTAGCTGTGCCATGCCTGAGTCACCAGGTGTGGTGTCTGTGAGAGGCGGCGATACTCCTGTCATCCAGGATGTTTTCCCAGCTTTCTTGTCTCTCTCTCCTCCATGGCACAGAGGATCATGCACGCAGTGCAATCAGTGATGGTGCCTTGCACATTCCCATGCATGGCACACCAAACACCTGCCACTCCTTCACCTCCAGCCTCCGCAAGGGGACAGTCAGGCTCCAGGCACTAAGCCACTTCCTCCCCAAAGGAGGAGAGCCATCTCTTGGATGCTCAATCCACCTCCCCTGGCCAACCCTCTGATGTCCCATGCTCTTTCCCAAACTGAGGTCATCAGCACTGCAAGCAGTAGAGCAACCACTGAGCTGGCGGAACAGCCTCTGTGGAAATCTTTAACAGCAGCTGACCAAAATTTAGATATGAACACCCAGGCTTCTTCAACAGAGTGCAAATCATGAAAACCTCCTTCCCTATCCATGACTGCAGCACAGCATGAATTTCAGTGAATTCTTATCTTTTTTCCACAATTTTAGATGAAAAGTTGTGGAATACGTGTATTCTAGCCTGCCCCGATATTAAAACATTTCTTCATCTGGGCACATTAAGGCTCTCTTTTTTGACATTAAATGTGAGTAAACAAGACAATTATGGGTCTAGGTTTTGGGCCATTTTTGGGGTAAGCTCTCAGAGCCCTATGCACTCTTTCAATCTCAAGAGACCAGAGCCACGGACACTGGAAGTTAAGCAGTTCAGAAAAAAAATCACTGAAGAAAGCCAGTCACGTAAATTGCAAATTGTTCTGCCTACTTCTGTTTTTCAAATCATCAACTTTGTGCAACATATGGTATAAAGAGAATGACAAAAGGACAAAGGGCACTCAGTGACAGCTACAACAAACACGAAGAAACCAGTCACGGCACACCTTGCTCATGCACGCTGAAATTAAAGCCATAAACCAATTTGCTTAACCATTTTCAAAGCATTTATTCACCACAAAAGTGCATATAGTGGCCTGAGAATGCCCATGCCAGGAGGAACAACAGTTACAGACACTTCTAACATTTCAACGCCAAGGTCTTTGTCAAAGATAGTGTCCCCTAGTGCTCACTTTGTATTTATAGGATTTGAACCCATTCAGATCTCCAACACCTGTATCTATTTTAAAGTGCAAGCAGTGCAAATAACTTAGATCAGAAACAATAGCTTAATTAATATACAGTTATAAATCAATACATTTTACACTACTCAGCAACCTTCATATTACAAAGTGAAAAGAAGTTTTCTATTTTTATAAAAAAGTATAAAATTAAAAAACAACAAGGATGCACATTTCATTCATTCTCCACTTTACATATTAACATTTTATTTACAAATTACAGTAGGGCAGAGGCGAGGAGGGGCAGTGAGGGCAATACCTAGTGGTGTGTGAAGTTGCCAAAATTAACTTTGCCAATGCCTGCAAATGATGTATTTATTCAACTGGTGAACTAGCAAAATCCACGTAGTGGAACTATGAAAATGATCACTTCTCCGGCAAATTAGCAGCTTGCACAGATACGCTGTGTGAATTTTTGCAATCCATCAGCAAAACTGTGCAAATTGCGGTCATCATATTACATAAAATACCTCCCCCCTCACCTATGTGGTGTAATCATACCCTCTCCCACCTCCCAATCACTTTTAAATCTCATAATAACACTCTCCCATCCCCCCTTCTAGCACCCTTCTCTCTCTCCTCCTCCCCCAGCAGAAGGGCAGACAGCAGGGAGAACCAAGGATAAAGGACAACTAGGGAAGGGGCTGGAGTAGAATAGCTTGACAGTCTAGGGAGGTCAAATCATGGAAAGCCATGTGTGCCAATGCCAGGAGCCTTAGCAACAAGATGGAGGATCTGGAGGCTGTCATGGTGCAGTCGGACCTGGACATTGTGGCCATCACAGAAACCTGGTGTAATGATAACCACGAATGGGAGATGGCCATATCTGGCTACAACATATTCAGAAGAGACAAGGCAGGCAGTAAGGGAGGAGGAGTGGCACTTTATGTGAAAAATGACATAAGGGCCACAGAGATACAGGAGGAACAAAATGGGGGAGAGATTCTGTGGGTTAAGCTGGAAAGGAAAATGGGGACAGCCATCCACACAGGTGTGGTCTATAGACCACCAGGCCAGGAGGAAGAAACAGATAGGGAGTTGATGCTAGCAATCCAAAAGATGGCAGACAAGGGTGAGGTAGTGCGGTTGGAGATCTCAATATTCCAGATGTGGACTGGAGCATCCCAGCAGCAGCATCAACTAGGACCAGATTTATCCTGGACTCCCTTCAAGGTGCCTTCTTCAAGCAACTGGTCATGGAACCAACTCAGCAAAAGGCAATACTGGACCTTGCTCTCACAAACAGGGACAGTGTGATGTGGTAACAGTGGGGGAGTACCTGGGGAACAGTGGCCACCAATCATTGTGGTTTAAAATCACAGAAGGAGTAGAATCAAACCACACAAAAACACATATCCTGGATTTTAGCGGGGCAGACTTTGGGAAATTGGGGAGATGCTTGAAAGAGGCATTAAGGGGAATGGGGCAGGAATCAGGGATTGAGGAACAGTGGGCAGTATTTAAATTGGGGATTACAAGAGCAACAGAATTATGCATTAAGCAGGTTAGCAAGGGGAAAAGGAAGAGGATGCCAGTATGGTTTTCCAAGAGGTAGCTGAGAAAGTAAAAGCCAGAAAGATTGCATTCAGACAGTACAAAAAGACACAGGCAGAAGGGGATAGGGAGAAGTACCAGGAGAAGCAAAGGGAGGCAGGGAGATCAGTAAGGGAAGCCAAAGCTCGGACAGAAAAACACATTGCAAAATCAGTGGATGGGGGACAAAACATTTTACAGGTAGGTAAGTGAAAAAAGAAAGGCAAAGGGAAGGATAGTGAGACTGAAGGGGGAGGATGGGTGCCGCGTGGAGGATGACAACAGTAAAGCTGACATACTGAACAGGTATTTCTGCTCAGTCTTTACTGAGGAAGAGGAGGGTAATGGGTCTGAAGGGAGTACAAGGGGCAGGAATGGTGCAGAAATGGACAGAAGTCTCTTTACACGAGAAAGGGTCCCGAGGAACTGGAAGTAATAAGAGTTAATAAAGCAGGCAATGATGGGTGCACCCCAGGGTCCTCAGAAGAACTAAGAGAGGTGGTGGCTGAACCTCTGGCAATCCTGTTTAGCCAATCACTGGAAACAGGGGAGGTACCCAAAGACTGGAGGATAGCAGATGTAGTCCCCTTATACAAAATTGGGAACAAAGAGGAAGCGGGGAACTACAGACCAGTCAGCCTCACCTCAGTAGTGGGGAAGATCATGGGAGCACTACTAAATGAAAGATTGGTGGAACATCTGTTTGTCAGTAGACTACAGGACCCAAGGCAGCATGGTTTCACCAGGGGGTGGTAATGTCAGACCAAACTCATTGAATTTTTTTGACTGGGTGACTAGGGAGGTGGATCAGGGGAGGGCAGTGGACATGGCCTGTCTGAACTTCATCAAGGCCTTTGACACTGTGCCACATAGAAGACTATTACACAAACTGGGGAATATGGGTGTGGTTAGGACAGTAGTGTGGTGGGTAGGAAACTGGCTGGGTGGCAGGACACAGAGGGTAGTGGTAAATGGCTATCACTCCTCAGAGGGAAGAGTGACTAGTGGGATACAACAGGGATCAGTGCTGGGACCGGTCCTATTCATCATCTTCATCAGTGACATTATGCAGGACCTAGTAGAAGGCAGAATTTCCCTGTTTGCTATGACACAAAGCTCTGTAAGAGAGTAGACACACCAGAGGGTGTAGACAGAATGAGAAGGGACCTGCAGAAACTTGATGAATGGTCAGGGGTTTGGCAGCTGAAATTCAATGCAAAGAAGTGCAAGATAATGCATATGGGGCACAAAAACCCTGGCACAATATATCAGTTGGGGTGTGTGGATATAGCATGCACCAAGTAGGAAAGGGATCTTGAGGTTATCATCTCTGATGACCCCAAGGTAGGGAAACAGTGACAAGGCAGCAGTGAAGTAAATAGGATGCTGGGATGCATAGGCAGGGCATCACCATCAGGAAAAGGGAGGTCATAATTCCACTATACAAGACACTAGTGAGGCCCCACCTGGAGTGCATTGTATAGTTCTGGAGACCTTACCTACGTAAGGACATAGACAGGGTAGAGAAGGTTCAGAGGAGGGCAACAAAGATGGTGCATGGATTGCATCACAAGTCCTATGGGGACAGGTTGAAGGACTTGAATAAGTACTCCCTGGAGGAGATGAGGGAGAGAGGGCATATGATAGAGACATACAAGTATCTTACAGGGAGGAACAGGATGTAGGAATACACTATTTTTAGGTGAAAAATACGTTCCAGGACTAGAGGGCATGGGATGAAGTTGGAGGCAGGACAATTCAGAGGAAACATGAGGAAGAATTTCTTCACAGAACGGGTGGTGGACAAGTGGAACACCCTGCCAGAGGAAGTGGTGGGGGGCTGAAATAATCATGGGATTTAAGAATGCATGGGATAGACATAAGGGAATTCTGGAGGTCAGGGGTAAGGGCAACAGACTTCTAGGAAAACATAAACTGAACTTACAAGCTCAGATGGGCAGACTTGGTGGGCCATAGGCCCTTATCTGCCGACACTGTCTATGTATCTATGTATATTTAAAAGTAAAGTCCTGCTCCAACTGTATATATGTACTATGAACGCTTCAGTCCACCGCTGAGCCAAATACACTCCCCATGCCTCTCCCCACCTGACCACATCCTTTTGCACAAGACCCCCCCCGGCCCAACTCCAGTCTAGCCCCTTCCACCACCACCACCAGCACCCATAAAAATCTGCTTCTATGTGACCCCTAATAGGAAACAGTCCCCAGTGCAGAGCAGTTGCTCTGGTCAGTGTCCCCCTTGGTAACTATTGATACTGGCACATGATGAATGGTGAATGGTGATGTTTGTGCCCCTAGTAAAACCTGACTGGCTAAAAATACAGCCAACTAGGTTTTACTAGGAGGAAAGACATCACCATTCATTCATACACCAGTCACATTGTAAGGATGGGACACTGAACAGAGCAGATGCTCTGCATTGGAGAACTGTTTCGTTTATTACAGGGTCACCACATATTTTTAGGGGTGTTGTTGGGGGTGGAGGGGGCCAGAGGGGGGATTTTGTTATGCAGTTGTGTCTGGTTTGGGAAGGGGAAGGGGGAGTATGTCTGGTGCATGGGTGGGGGAAAGGGTATATAAATAACTTTCTGGACAGTCAAAGCAGGCAGGTCTTCACGTATATATATATTTGCCAGGACAGGTGGGAGGAGGATGCTAGCAGGACAATTGGTGGGCGGTTGAGATTTAAAAGTGCTTGGGAGTTGATTGGAGTGGAAATGCACCATAGGAGGTTTGGGGGGGGCAGTTTATGGTATTTTGAAGTTTTTTTTTAAACAAAACATAAAAATGCACTGGTGAAGTTGGTGCACCCACTGGGAAATTTGCTAATCTTCATGAATTGTGAATTTCCTGAATTTGCGGCAACTTCATCTGCAAATTAAAACTTCTCAACATTTCTAGAAATAACTCTGACAAGACATTAGGTCCTGGGCTAGGACAGGGTAAAACAGAATAGATGGGATGGACCAATGGAATTTTTCTGCTGACATTTTCTATATTTCTATGTTGCATTTCACAGGAGGCAACGGGCAGGGGGCAGGTCAAAGGGAAGAGGGGGAAAACAAGGCTAGAATGTCAACAGAGACCCCTGACTCAACAGCCAGGTAAACAGCTACTGATGGACAAAAGCTATATAAGAAAACATACTATGTAGCATAGAACGAAGGAAACTCAAGATGTAGCTCTTTGGGCACATGAACAGAAATCTGTTTTTTTAATCACATACTGTAATTTTGTCTTATGGTCCAACTAATTCTCACCTCCACAATATTCCCCCTTTGAAAACAAAAATAAATTAAACACCATTGTGGTTAAACACAGTCATTTAACTAAAGAAAACAGAATCTACAAGTCATTTCAGGAGTTGCTGGTCCCCTGGACTCAAACTGATACCAGATAATGGTCACTTTCTCATGAAATTAAACATCTCTGCCTGCCTTTGTGACTATGTTAATGACAGTAAGCTAGCTGTCAGGCATATCAGCAATACTTTCCATTAAAAAAGTCTGCCATTGTTTAAAGGGGAGACTCATGATGTGAGTTCCCTGGTATCTGGTTACAAGTTGGTCCAAGAAAAAAGTATTATCCCACCTACTTTGTCAATGCACAATACTGTGGAGTTGAGGAAGGAAATAACTTACAAAACCCAGTGCCATCCTTCATCTGCGGCTTGCCCACTTGCACTGTTATGCTTTGAGAATCTCCCCCCCCATCATCTCCCACCTCATTATGGGGCTGTTCATTGATATGAACAACTGCAGTTGTATCTACCTAGGTACTTTGCTGTGCAGTTTTCCTGTGTGCAGAGTATTGGTTTTGCACACCTGTTCATGCATTGTACTTTGCTGTGCAGTTTTCCTTCACACAGAGTATTGGTTTTGCATACCTATTCATGTAACATAGAAACATAGAAGTTAACAGCAGATAAGGACCACAAGGCCCATCCAGTCTGTCCATTTTTTCTACCTCATGAATGTGCCATAGACCTATACTCTGTCAATGGCCTATCTATTCATACTCACTTTATTGCTGCCTTATGCCTGCCCCATGCCTGATTGAAGCCCTGCACTGTATTCATATCCACCACTTCCTGAGATAGGTCATTCCGTGCATCCACCACCCTTTCTGTGAAAAAGAACTTCCTCACATTCCCCTTTAATTGGCCTCCTTCTAATCTCATGCTGTGTCCTCTTGTCCTGCTATGTTTCTTATATTGAAACATGTTAGATTATTTCACCTTGTTAATGCCCTTAAGATGTTTGAATATTTCAATCATATCACCCCACTCCCTCCTTTGCTCTAGGGTATACATATTGAGCTCCATTAATCTGTCCTCATGTTTTCTAATGCAGTCCCTGCACCATTTTGGTTTGCCCTTCTCTGGACTGCCTCCATTTTGTTTTAAATGTCCTTGTGCAGGTGCAGCCTCCAGTACTGCACACAGTACTCCAAATGGGGCCTAACCGGTGTCTTGTAAAGAGGGATTATTACCTCCCTATTATGACTTGTGATACCCCTACTAATGCACCTCAACATCCCTCTAGCCTTACCTACTGCTTTAGTGGTCTGTTTGGATGATTTCAGGTCATCTGTGATGATGATGCCCAAGTCTCTTTCTTCCCATGTGATTGCCAGTAACTCTCTCTTCCCAACCAATAGGTGGCTTCAGGGTTTCTCTTTCCTGTGTGCATGATCTTGCACTTCTTTGCATTAAATCCCAGTTTCCACTCTTCTGACCATTTTGCCAGTTTATCCAGAACTCTTCTCATTCTGCCCACCCCATCTTGATCATCTACTCTGTTGCAAATCTTGGTGTCATCTGCAAACAGACAAGCCTTACCTTCCAGTCCATCTGCAATGTCACTGATGAAGGTATTGAAGAGGACTGGCCCGAGGACTGATCACTGAGGTACCCCACTTATGACTTGCATTTCTTCTGACTGTATACCATTTACAACCACTCTTTGTTTTCTGCTCGCCAACCAGTTTGCCACCCAGTTGACCAACTTCTTAACACCAGCCTGAGCCTACCCAGCTTATTAATCAATCTTCTATGTGGAACAGTATCGAAAGCTTTGCTGAAGTCAAGGTAGGCAACATCAACTGCTACCCCTTGGTCCACCACTCTGGTTACCCCAAAAAATCTATGAGAGTAGTTTGACAGGACCTTCCTCTTGTAAACCCATGCTGTACTGGATCCTGTGCTCCTTTGGATTCCAGGTGTTACACTGTTATTTCCTTAAGGGATGCCTCCATAATCTTTCCCACTACTGAGGTAAGACTGACCAGTCTGTAGTTCCCTACCTCCTCCCTGCTACCGCTCCTGTGGAGCGGGATCATATGAGCCCTTCTCCAGTGTTCTGGGACCTCTCCTGTGCTCAGAGACTCACTAAACAGTTCTGATAATGGCTCTGCTAGTTCCACCCTTAGCTCCTTTAATACCCTGGGATGTATGCCATCAGGTCCCATTGCCTTGTCCACCCTGAGCTTAGCGAGCTCTCGTAGGACCTTTTCTTTTATGACGGGACTGGTGCACGCCTCCATCCCCCCTGTGTCCATGGTGCTGAGCTGTGAGCCTGCCCTACCATCTCCTCAGTAAATACTGAGCAGAAGTATCTATTTAGGATAAATGCTTTTCCTTGGTCCTCCTCCTCACACCCCCTCTTATCCCCTTTGATCTTAGCAATACCCCCTCTGGACCTTCTCATTTCACTAATGTATCTACAGAAAGTCTTGTCCCCTTCTTTCACTGTTCATGCTAGTGTTTCCTCAGTTTGGGCCTTTGCCTGCCTTGCTGCCTTCCCTGCTTCCTATTGGGAAGTTTGGTATGCCTCCATATCTTCGTCCCACTGTGTTCCCTTATATTTCCTGAAGGCCAGCATTTTGACTGTGACCTCTTCTGCTACTGTTCTTGAGAACCAAAGTGGTTTCCTTCTTCTTTTGCCCTTTCTTTTCTCTCTAACACAATGGGATGGTGCTTCAAGTATTGCATCCTTAATGCTTGCCCACTTTGCCTGTACTCCCTCACCTGTATTGCTTCTTACCAGGGCTAGCTTAACTCTTTTGGCCATTTTATCAAAGTCGGCTTCTCTGCAGTCCTATATTTTTGACTTAGAATGGGATAATTTAGTTCTAGTGGCCAAATTGAACCATACCATGTGATGGTCACTGGCCCCAGGTGACTTTCTACCTGGAGATCTGTGATCCCTTCCCTGTTAGTCAGCACTAGATTTAGGATAGCCCTGTTGTTTGAGGCCCTCCCCTGCAGGGAATCCACTATGTGTCTAGTCCTGGCAGATGTTACCGCTAGTATTGACCAATCTGTATCAGGCATGTTAAAGTCTCCCATTATCAGAACCTCCCCTTTAGCTGTCATGTTTTGTATATATTTTAACAGTAATGTGTCTATGTTCTCCCCCTGGTCTGAAGGCCTGTAGACAACCCCAGTTCATATGGCTGTCCCATTTCATGTTTCCAGAGTGACCCACAGTTCTTCTGGCTCTTTATGTGTGTAGTTGCTGGGCAAGGTACTTTGCTGTGCAGTTTTCCTGTACACAGAGTATTGGTTTTGCACACCTGTTCATGTATTGTACTTTGCACATTCTTTTCTTTGCACTGTTTAACTTGACACAGAGTATTGTGGCCTCACAACTGCTACTAATTTTACTTTATTAATGTAACTTCCAGACCTAACATTAGCATTTCCAACATCTTCCTCAACCCCTTCCTCAGGGAGTCTGGTCCATATGTTAACCCATAGATCTTAACTATAGTGAAGATGCCGAGAGCCATGCATGGGACAAAGCATGTGGCTGGCACTGCAAAAGAGTGCTGCATTATATAAACCCCAGCAACAAAATAACCATTTTTATGAAAATCTAGGCGTAAATGGTGGGGATACCAGGTTATATATGTAGAAGCAGTTATTTACTTAGAAGCTTGAGTTTTACTTAAGCTTTATGGGATAACATGTGTACCAGACTCCCTGAAGAAGCAGAGAGGATACCCTGAAACATTGGAAATACTAATGTTAGGTCTGGAAATTACATTAAAAGAGTATTGATACATAGCTAAACACTTTTGGTGGGTGGGCCTGTCTCTCCAATCTGTTTGTCTTTGAACCGGCTATAATTGGTGCTAGGCATGCCCCATTTATACAAGTTTCTTTTTGCTAAGGTGGTCTGAGCCAGACAGTGGTTCCCCTCTTGTATTGTCTACTTTACCCCCCGCGGTACCTGAAAATGAGCTGTCACCACCTCAGTATTGTATGTTTTTCCTGGTGAAACATCTAAAATAAATAAATGCAATGATGGTTGGAATGTAACATTTTAGTCTTTACTTCTACTTTTTTCACTCTGGCTGTGCCTGCTGTCAGCCCCAGGCACTCACCCAGACAACTCCCCCTAACTGAGATCCTCCTTCCGACTCATTGATTTGTCGCCCCTGATGGGATCAAAGGGGGGGCACTGGGCAGGTCTTCCACCTTCAGAGCACACATTTCAGTAGAGGGGCGCAAAAGGAGGGTCAGGGCCTGAGTGTGCTGGCATTATCCCTGCAGGCCAGGACATTTTTCCTTGGATTCCTCTGCCAGGACATCAGCAGTAAGGGTTACAATACACATGCATGGCCACAGCTGTGTGGCACCATGCAGAGCCTGCCAATGCCCTTTACTCCTGAGCCAAGTTAGCCTCCACTTCTGTCATCACCTGGGGGCAATACTGCGATGGAGACCGGTGTCAATACTCTTCCTTCCCCCCACCAGCCTTCTGACATTCCAGGTTCAAGACACAAACCCGGGCCGTGGGCCTCATGAGTGGCAACCCTGCTGCAGGGCTTGTGGGCCAACTGTAAATGGAGCATTCTGATTGGCTGACAGCATTCTAAAAGGTTAATGTTAATGGACAGAACACCTTATATACAAAAAAGTTGAATGTTACCTATACAAATATTCACTAAGCAATAAGGTACAACCAGGAGTTAGATTAACAATTTGTTTGTCACCCCTAGGGGTGCCATAGTGCTCTTAGGGGGTGATTAACGGACTGGTAACCCAGCTCCTGAAAGTGCTTCATTGCTATTATGAAAAATGGGCTGCTGGCAGTATAGCCTAGAGGTTAGAGGAACGAGGTGTGAACGAGCTTGATACATCCAGCAGACCAGACCTGAGTTTGATTCTCACAACCTCCACTTGCATACTGTGTGACTCTGAGCAAGTCACTTAACCTCCCAGTGCTCCCAGGTCACCTCTGAAAACAGGCACTTGTGCCTAGTGGGCCTTACCCAGTTACCAAAGACTTAAAAAATAAATACATTAAAAGAAGTGTTACAAGGTAGCCTTGTAAATGTTTTCCTGATTGAGAAGGAGATTATCAATAAAATAGTTCATCCACCTACTATTTTAGAATGCTAGTTCAGAATCCGACTGCATCATTCCAGTCATTCAGCAGTGCTAGATAATGGAATACTGACATGCAGAATTCATGCAACATGGTGAACAGGCTGTACATGACAGTTTTTTATTTATTTAAAAGTTTAATGATTTACAGGATTGGTTATATGAGAAACAAGTTTAGTTTACGAAACGTCCCAAGTCATGAATGAAACTTACAAAGACACAAAAAACCAATGCATAAAGGTTTGATGAGAGCCACAAAATGACATGAGCAGCATAAATCATAAATACAATAGTAATAAATATTGGTTAAATCACATTTGATTATTTAAAACAAGTGCAGAGTTGTTTCCGTAAAAGTAACTTCTTCAAACTTTACACGAAACATTCAAAGGACAGGAGTTCTGCAGTGAAGTGAAAAGTTTGTTTCATAAAAAAGGGGCATTGTATGAAACACTATCTTCACCAAAATCAGTTTTGACTTGGGGTAGGACTAAACTGTCATTTGGGACATCTCACAAATTGTGACTATGAGTACAAATTAAAAGTCTATCTGATAGAAAGGATGGTGTGGAATGGTTTACAGTTTTATAAATCAAGGATAGACAGTGGAGGGTGCATTGAGATGAAGGAGAAAGCCAGTTCAGTTGAGTAAGTAACATACAATGGTGTTCCAACCTTTTGGAATTCAAGATAAATACAGGAGCTGATAATAAATGGTATCCACTAAAGAGAGTCTGGAAATATTGGCATTTTGATAGATTGTATCCCCATAGTCTATGCTGGGTAAGATTGCACGGGTCACAATTAGATTACTATCCATGGGAGACAAGCAGTGCCTGGCCCATTTTAAAGAGCCCAAGCATTGCTGGGTCCTTAGAATAGTGTGGTCAATGTGGGATTTAAATGTTAAAGTGGAATCAAAAATAAGACCACGATATCTGATTTCCTGTACAAGCTGTAGGGGATTATTATTTAAGGTGATGGAGAAGCTAGAAGATGCTTGGTTAATGATGGACAGAGGCCCAAATAACATTGAATTTTTTTACTAGTTAGGAGTAAAAGGTTGAAAGAAAACCAATGAACAATTTAGTCAAAGTCAACCTAAAGGGTATTAGGAAGGTAAAGATTGTGTGATCAAAGAAAAGCACAGTGTCATTGGCATAGAGTCAGACTGTGCTGTTACTAACTATTGAAGACAAAGTGTCAACAAACAGCTAGAAAAGAATAGGGCCAAGAATAGAACCCTGAGGCACCCCTGTGAGTGAAAGAAGAGGGGAAGGAAGACACCCATCCCAAAGAACAGATTGAGAATGACCATGAAGATATGAGGAAACCATGTGATAGTGTTGTGAGAAAAGCTGCAAGAGTATAAATGTGTCAAAAGTAAGGGGTGATTAATAACATCAAAAGCTTTGGACAAGTCTGTGAAGATAGTGCCTACACAATGACCCTTGCCCAAGGCTCTAGAGATAGAGTCATGAAAATCTGTCAGGGTGGTTTGGGTCAAATGACAAGGTGTGAAGTCAGACTGGCCATCAGAAAGAACTTGATAAGTAATGTATCTAGGTGATTCATTACCCCTGTATGAACAATCTTTTCCATGAATTTTGAAACTACTGGAAGTAAGGAAATTGGGTGATAATTTTCTACTAATGATTTGTTGCCACATTTATGAAGGGGAATAACTACGAAATGTTTTCAAGCAACAGGGAAAGTTTGAGTAGTAAGAGTCAGGCTAAAGATGCAAGTCAATAAAGGGATTATTAAGTTAGTACAGAATTTGAGCAACAAATTGTCTAGGTTATCATTGCCTTTTGCAGAATCCTCTCTCATTGATGACAAAAGGTCAAACGCTTCTCTGGGGCTGATGTGATGAAAGTAAAATCTGGGTCTAGAGGTAGCAGTTGGTGATTGTTAATCAGGACATGAGTTCCTGCTAGTTAGACCAGCCTTTTCCAGTAATAAACTTGAGACTTCAGAAAAAAATATTAAACATGTGACTTATTCTATCTTTAGAATGAGCTGTGGATCCATTAGAAAACAGACTAGGTGTACTTGATACAAATGGCACCTTCCAAGTAGAATCAACAATTTGCCAACATTTTTTTGGGGGGTTGACCTTGAGTTGGCCAGTTGGGCTTTGTCATGAGATGATTTAGATTTTCTGATTAGGGTGATGCAATAATTTTGAAATTTCTGAAAAGATTGCCAGGCCTCTAGAGTGCTCAGTTTCTTGGCCTTCTGATAAAGTTTATCACAGACTTTTAGCTGGGAGACAATAAATTAGGTTACCCATGAAGCATGTAGAGATTTAACTCTTTTTTTCTAACAGGAATATGATGATGTAACAGAGATTAAAGTTAGGGTCTCAGAATGGTAATAGCCAATAAGATTGCTGTATTCACAAGACCTTTTTTATAATTAAAAAAGTATGAAAGCATTTATGTTTAATAATAGCACTGAAGCACTTCAGAGGTTGGATTACATTTGTCAATCTAACCCTGGGGACATTAGGTACTCAGCTACACATCTTACCTCATGAACCACTAGAGTTATATTAACTGACAGTAACCCAACCCAGATCATGCTTTAAAAGCTTAGCAGAGACAAAGATCTGAAGAGACACGTGTGTGTGTATCTAGAGAGAGAGAGAGAGACAGAGAGTTAAAGAGCTGTATATACAGTATGTAGCGAGAGAGATAGAGAGCGCTAAAGAGATGAGTACACAGTATATAGTGTGAGAGAGAGACATATATGTGTTTAGAGAGAGAGAGAGCTAAAGAGATGCGTATACAGTATATAGTGAGAGAGACAGACGAATGTGTATACATAGTGAGAGAGAGAGAGCTAAAGAGACATATATATGTATATATAGTGAGAGACAGAGAGCGGGGAGAGAGAACTAAAGAGATGTATATGTGTATATATAGTGAGAGAGACAGAGCTAAAGAGATGTATATGTGCATGCAGTATATAGTGAAAGAGAGAGCTAAAGAGACATATATGTGTATATAGAGAGAGAGAGCTAAAGAGACAAATGTGTATATATAGTGAGAGAGAGAGCTAAAGAGATCTGTATACAGTATATAGTGTGAGAGAGAGAAAGAGAGAGAGCTAAAGAGATGTACATGTGTATATACAGTGAGAGAGAGAGAGAGAGAGCTAAAGACATGTATATGTGCATGCAGTATATATTGAGAGAGAGAGAGAGAGCTAAAGAAACATATATGTGTATATAGAGAGAAAGAAAGAGAGAGCTAAAGAGACATATGTGTATATATAGTGAGAGAGAGAGACAGAGAGAGAGAGAGCTAAAGAGATGTGTATACAGTATATAGTGAGAGAAAGAGAGCTAAAGATAAGTACATGTGTATATACAGTGAGTGAGAGAGAGAGCTAAAGAGATGTATATGTGAATGCAGTATATAGCGAGAGAGAGAGAGCTAAAGAGACATATATGTGTATAAAGAGAGAGAGAGAGAGAGAGAAAGAGAGAGAGAGAGAGAGAACTAAAGAGACATATGTGTATATATAGTGAGACAAAGAACCTCTGTGCGCAAACACTGAGGCAAGGGTTACCCCAAAGGGCATTTGGCTGGGAAGCCAAGTTTCGAGAAAATACAAAATCACACATGCCCACACAATGCAAAGCATCATGGGCTGCATATGCAAATCACCACAGAATGTTATGCTGGTTCAACTTTAAGCAGAATTGCATGGTGCCGAAAGGCCTCCCACACAGTTTGCAAAGGGTACTAACAGATAACATAGACACGTGTTTCGTCCTACCAGGACTCATCAGTATGCCTTGTCTGTTTGACACCCTAGTGGAATGAACCAGGTACCCTAAGACTGTCTGGGTATATAGTGAGAGAGAGAGAGAGAGAGAGAGCTAAAGAGATGTATATGTGTATATATATAGTGAGACAGAGAGAGAGCTAAAGAGACATACTGTATATGTGTATATATAGTGAAATAGAGAGAGAGCTAGGTCATGTGTATATATAGTGAGAGAGAGAGAGACAGAGAGACGTGTATATATAATGAGAGAGCGCTGAAGAGACATATGTGTATATAGGGGATACATGATGGGTATGAGTGTGATATGACAAATATTGTCACTCCTGCAGAGTGAAACATCGAGAGCTCACAATGCAGGAGTGACAATATTTGCCATAACACACAACTGCACATCATGTATTTGATTTATACACAGGGCTAGGAGTTTCAGAAGTATTGTTATGTTTTCTTTTATTCTGTTCCTCTTTATATGTTTGCTCATTCCGTGTGTGAGTTTTTCTGAATAGGCTGGCAGTGTTATAAACTCTGGGAAACAGATGAGTGTGTTTTGCAATGCTAAATGAGTTAGTTTTAGGTAGGAGTAAGAAACAGACTATTTTGTGAAGCTGTATTCTTTAGAAGTCTGGCTGCAGTCAAGCTGAAAGTATCACAGTAATGGTAAAGGGCTGAGAGGCAGAGTGTCAGGACAGCTGAGACTGTTTTTAGTGGTAATTAAGTTAGCTACAAGCAGCAGTGAGGAACAGATTGTTCTGTGAAGTTGTGCTCTTTAGAATTCTGGTTGCAATTAAGCTGAGAGTATAACAGTAATTGTAATGGGCTGAGAGTCAGAGTTTGAGGAACAAGTGAGAGTTTTTTAATGGTAATTGAGTTAGCTGCAGGCAGTAGTGAGGAACAGACTGTTCTGCGAAGCTGTGCTATTTAGAATTCTGGCTGCAGTCAAGCTGAGAGTATCACAGTAATGAGCTGGAAGTTAGAGTGGGGAATAGGTGTGAGTGTTTTGTAATGCTAATTGAGTTAGCTGTAGGCAGCAGTGAGACAACTCATGTAGTTCTGAATTTGTGTTTATGGTAACAGCACAGGTGTTTCTTGTATGCTGAGGGGAAAACTGCCTAGAGTGATGACATCAGTGACCTTTGTGTGACCTGTTTGTGTAAATGGCTGCTATCATCACAGTAGAGCAGAGGGTAAAACTATCACACTGCAGTGGATGATGCACTGTTTTATCTCACTCATTTATCACACACCCCATTGTATAAAATATATATATATATATATATCTCAAGAGAGAGGGAGAGAGAGTGCTAAAGAGACATGCATGTGTATATATAGTGAGAGAGAGAGAGAGACACACACACACACACACACACACACACACACACACACACACACACACACACGACACAGCTCCGGTAGCCACTGTGTCGGCATACCTCCACTGATAGCATTTTCATCAGATGTTTAGCAGTTCATACAAGTAGAAATCAATGGTTACTTTAATTCCTGCTCAACTATTTACTGGTCAAATGAGGAATTTGGTAGCAGTATTTAATTTCCCAGCCATATGCTGTTTGTGGAGCCTGTTATTGTTACTCAGTTTTTATTGCAGTGCACAGTGCATGGGTGTTACCTTTCCAGAGTTTCAATTTAAATGTTTCTAGTAAATATTGTGCCAATTCCATTTAATACTTAGACTCACGCTACCGATCTGTCTTCCACTGCATTCAGCTCTTTCCTGGATTTCTGTAATTATTGTATTCTGTTAGTTTAATATGCTTGCTAGTGCCCAGCTGCTGTTAACCGAGTGAGCCATTTTGTGTGCTTTCATCTGCCTCTCTACCACTCTTGCTACTACCCCTTCCCCTGTTTCTCCTGTCTCACCTTCCTGTTTTCCACCTTGACCTCTGTGCCATTTGTCTGCAAACTTGACCTCTTAATCCTCCCCCTTTATTTTTCCCTGCAGGCAGCTCTGGTATCCCACAGTCTGGGTTTGAGGGCTAAGGTCTTGGCACCTTCCCCCCACACCTCAGCAATGGAATCCTGCATTTGAGCCTGCCTTCTAAAACAACATCAGGTATTCTGGACTTCCATTCAGCTCCTCAGCTGTAGTTCACACGGCACCACTTACTGCTTCCCTTCCACCCTCCACCCCCCCCCTTGCCTAAACTGGTGTTGATTTTATAGTGCTCGGCTACATGGAACCAATCAGCTCACTTCCCCCCCTTATTGCTGCCTGGAGAGTTGGTTCCTTCCCTCCTACTCTGGTCTCTCCTTCCCTCTCTCTTGGCTCCTCCCAGCCAGTATTTAACCTCTCAATCCCACTCTGTCTTCTTGTACGATGTAATTGTTACTCTTTTAATAGTTCTATATTCTCCAATCACTTGACTAAATTCCCATTCAATTTCACTTACAAAGCAAGAGTGTAAGAAAAGCTTGTATTATTGCTTTATTTTGTAATCGCTTGCACTCTGCTGATACAGCCCTGTTCCCACAACTAGTCATGTTCTGTGAAACCCTTTGTATTCTCCCCTCCTCTTCTCCTTAGCCTTCTTTCCTCTCTACTCCTCTCCTCATATCCTTCCTCTATACTTCCCCCATCTGAGTCCACACCATCTCCCACTTCCTCCTCTACCTCTCCCCTCACTCCCCCCGAACCCACAACCCATGACCTCCCACTCCATCTATCCTACGCCCTTGATTCCTTGCCAGCCTGCTCGCATTCAAGCATGCCCCCACCCCACTCTTACCTAACACCCCTCGTTCCCTACCCCGGAAGTTTACTACAATCACTGCCAAACTCCTAATTACCTTGTTGCTGCTGTTTGCAGGTGATATTGAACTCAGCTCAGGCCCAGTCCCCTCCCTCTCCTCCCAAGTCCCTCATGGGCTGAGAATAGCCCTTCTAAATATCAGGAGCCTCTGCCCCAGACTTACTCTGCTTCAAATCCTGGCCTTAGGCCTCAGCCCCAACAATCTGAACATAACTGAAACATGGCTAACGTCTAACATTACTGATGTGAGTGTCTCAATTCCTGGCTACTCCCTCATCCACCAGGACAGCAGCACCAGAGGAGTTGGCATTACCTTGTATATTGCCTCCCATCCAATTTCCCCTGCATTTGTGACGCCCCTTCCATGGGCCTATGAGCTACTTCTGGTAAAGATCTCCCTCCCCTTCTCTTTGACTATTTTAGTTGCTGGTACATGCAGTACTGCTGCCCTAGTCCTTCACCTTCTTCTGTCACAGAGCAACTGACTACCCTTCAGTCTCATTATCCTCTACTGGCAAACTGCTTGTACTGGGAGATTTTAACATGAACTGGCTCTCCATTAGTCAAAATAAAACCCAGAATGAGGTAGCCTCACTAAACCTGACCCAGGTAATAAGTGAACCCACCAGATAAACACCAACACTTAAAATCACTCCTTAATTAACTGGGCTCGCACCTCCCACCCATATCATATAATCACAGCTGGTATTTTACCAAGTGCCGTAAGTGACCATCACTTAATCTGTACTGTTTCTAAAATCCATCACCTTAGAGCTCCACTTAAAATCCTACTAATTTGCTCATAGAAATCCTTAAATCTGGCTCCCGTACAAAATGACCTGTCAACACTGATTGGTCCCCCATCCCACATGGGGGCTGGCAGTATAGCCTAGAGGTTATAGAGTTAGAGTAATGAGCTGTGAGTGAGCTTGATATATCCAGCAGGCAGACCTGGGTTTTATTCCCACAACCTCCACTTGCATACTGTGTGACTCTGAGCAAGTCACTTAACTGCCCCAGTGCTCCAGGGTCGCCCCTTAAAACAAGCAGCCTTGTCTAGTGGGCCTTACTGGATTACCAAAAAAATAATAATAATAATAATTCCTCTTGCTTCCCTAACCGGGTGTGAATCTGGGCATTATTTCTGATGAGGAATTGACACTGAAATCTCAGGTGTCGGCCATCGTCAAGTTCTCTTTCTGCCATCTGAGAAATATTACCCGGATTAAACACCTGGTCCCGCCTGACAATCTTCCAACATTGGTCCATGCCTTTGTGACCTCTCGTCTTAACTATTGCTATCTTAACTCACTTGTACCTAGGGCTTCCGGGGTGGATATCTGCCACTTGCATTTGGTGCAGAATGTGGCTACCAGTTGTTGACTGGCCTTTCTCATTCATGCCATGTCATGCCTGTGCTCTTCGGACTGCATTGGCTGCCAGTTCAATGGTGGATCACCTTCAAGGTCAGTTTGCTGACCTATAATAGCCCTAGATGGACACAGTTACCTGCAAGAACATCTACGCTCCAATCACCCCCACCACCCGCTCCACTTTGCCAACAAAGGATTTCTAGAGGTTCCTATGATCCATTTGAAGACTTCTGGTACCAGGGCATTCGTGTTCATGTAGAACTGTGGAACTCTCTACCTCATCAGAAAAGCACGTGTTTGTATGTGGAGAGCTTCAAATCTGCACTAAAAACATGTTTATTTGATCTGGCCTTCCCAGAGTATGACTGAATCTTGATGATTGTACTGAGTTTTAGATTTGTGTATGAAGTGTTATTAATGCTGCTTTTAATCTGTTATTTCTTTTTATGTTGTTGAATGTACAAGCTCTCGGATACTTATTGACTTGTGCTTTTTTATAAATAAATGCTGAGTTGAGAGTTGAGTTGAGTTGATTTACTTCGCACTGGAATATTTCTTACTTACTTACTACTACTTGCCTGCAGAAACAGGCCACACAGTCTATCAAGTTTCCTCGAGTGTGCAGCTAGCACCCCACTTGCAGCTGCCCCTCCCTCCTGAACCCCCCTACACAGATCAGTGCCAACTGACCTTGTACCAGATTTAAGCATTTCAATTCCAAGCTACTCGTTCTCTGGGACTACTGTGCCCCTCTAAAACGCACTCGGGTGTCAGACTCCCACCTCCCTTGGATCACTACTAAACTGATGGCATGCCTAAATGCCAGAGCTCAGGCATGGAAGTTGCACAAAGCCACCAGCTCCCAAATTGCCCTCCAGAAGTATTGCATGCTCAGAAATGCTTGCACCAGGGCAATTAGACTGGCCAAAGCTGAGTACTTCACAGCCATGTTTTAAAAAAAAAACATCAGCTGCCCATCCAAATTCTCGAAGGTGGTTCAATCCCTGTTTTTCCCTCCATCAGAGTCCCCAGCACCATTCCTCAAAGTAAACAGTGTCTCCCTATCCGATCCACTCCCTGTGGCTATAGAGTTTAACACATTCTTCACCTTCTGCACCTCCTCCCTTCTCTCTACCTTCCCTTCTTCATCACTTCCCTCCCCCCCGAGCCCTCTCAATTGGACTGCCCCTCATACCCCTCTTCCTCCTTCTGTCCTATATCTCCAGCTGATGCCCTGAAAGCTCTTCTTGCCCTTAACCCCTCTAAGGGTAAGTGCCCCTCTGGTCTCGACTCTAAAATCCTATACCTGTCTGCTCCTGCCTTTGCTGCCCCCTTGCTTTTTCTATTGAATCTTTCTTCCTCTTTTGCATCTGGCCTGTCTCTCTGGAAACATGCTACTGTTATCCCCCTCACAAAAGGTGATGACCCCTCCTTCCCTGGAAACTACTGGCCCATCTCCTTGCTTTCCATTCTTGCCAAGCTTCAGGAGCGCTTGGTGCTATCCCAGTTCTCCTCCTACCTTGACTCCTCCCCTTTCTTCACCATTTACCTGTCTGGTTTCTGGAAATGCCACTCCACCACCTCCTCCCTCCTTAGGCTCACTGACTCCATACTTACTGGTATGGACCAGGGTCACATCACCTCTGCTATCTTTGTTGACCTTAAACCAATTCAATGTGTGATCTGCTCAAACCTGGCTTTATCAATTTATTTAACTGATTTATGAGGGGCTCCTGGTTGTGACCAATATCAACAAACAAACAACAAACAAATGTAATGTAAAAATTATAAAGCCATGGTTGAGTAGATCACACGTTGAATTGGTTTATGATTAGGGGAAAGCTGTGACTACTTTCCTAGTGATTTGCTCCCAGCCACACCTAGCAGACTGCACTTTATAAATGTGAAACAAGGAAGCTGGAGTATTGTCTTTGCAAACAGAGAATGAAACAGCAGGACTCTAACTCAGATCAGCAAGGTACTTTTTACATTATTTAAAGTGCGGGACCAAACCGATTGGGGCCACTTTGATGGAGTGGTTTGGCTGGTTCACATTTTGGCCAAAGTCTGATAATTAAGAGCCCCTATTTTGGACATAAAAAATTGAAAAATCCTCCATTACAGGCCTGTTTGGGCAGTTGGGGGGGGGGGACTGAACTTCATTTGTTCGTTGATCTTTGTTGACCTTGCCAAGGCTTTTGACATGGTCTCCCACCCCCTGCTGCTTGCCAAACTCTCTGCTGGGGACTCCCAAATGCAGCTACCAGTTGGTTCCACTCTTATGTAGTGGGAAGAACACATTTCATTTAGATTAGTGGTACATTATCTCTTCCCCTTCCCATTAACACTGAACTTCCTCAGGGTTCCATGTTGGTCCCATTGGTATTCTCTGTCTTCCTAAATGACCTTCCCACTGCCTGTCCTTTCACCTCCATCCACATATATGCAGACAATACTGTCCTGTATACTTCTGGCCCCTCTTCCACTGATGTATCATCCATACTTCAGCATGACTTTTATAAGGTTCAGCTCTGGTTTTGCTCAAATCGGTTATTCTTGAATGCCAAGAAGACAGTATCCGCAACCTTTAGAATGAGGCAGGGACCCTCTCAGCTCCAATCCTTCCCCTCCTTCTACACCCTAAATGGGACTTTGCTTGAGGACAATTCCTCTTTTAGGTACCTCAGGGTTTGGCTTGATCAGAACCTCACCTTTTCTGGACACATAGACGTCATCCACAAAAAACTGCACCCCAGACTGGGTGACCTATACATAAATCATGGATGTATTCCACTGCTGACCCGCTGAACTCTTGTCCAGAAAATGGTCCTCCCTATTTTTGACTGTGGGAATGTAGTCTACAGTGCCGCTCCCAAATTTTCCCTAACCAGGCTGGACTCTTTTTTTCCACTGTTTCTGCCATTTCACTCTTGACTGTCCTCTCTGAACCAATCACTGCACCCTATACCAGTCTCTCTCCCTTCCCTCCCTAGCGGACAGGCGCCATATCCATTGTGTCAACTTTCTAGCTAAATTCTGGTTTCACTCCCTCCCCCCTTATCACTCCTCTGTTTCCCTCAAACCGCCTTCCTCTCACTCCCTTAGAAACCTTGATCACCGTACCTTAGCCATCCCATCCAGGTCTACCTCAGCAGGCCAGGCAGCATTCTCTCACCGCTTCCCAAAAATATGGAACTCCCTCCCCCCGCCCATCCATCATGCAGCCTCCCCTTGGGTCCTCATCTCCCTCCAAAAGGACCCTTTCTCCCCTTCATACAGATGTGCTTAATTTCCTCCATCACCATATTTTCCTCTCTGTTCGTTACACAGGTTAGCACTTACTCGATCCTACTCATTTGATTGATTGTTTAATATAGTTTCCTAGCACTTTTTCTGATTTGTTGAAATGACTGTTATCAATTCTGTCATCCTGTTTACTGATTGTATCCCTTATCCATTTATTATATTGCATCTGTCTTTCTGCTGCTTCTATTTTCTGTTATCCCTGTCCCCTCTCCTGCAGGACACATCTGGAAATGAACATTCCCTGCTCAGTATGCCTTTCCTGGTGAAACTTTTAAATAAATAAATCAAACAGAGAGCTAAACAGACATATACTGTATATGTAATCTGGGCGCCGTGTACCAACAGGCTACTACCCCTGCCCCGTGACCACAAACTAGGTTGAGGTGTCTGGGTTCTGTTCCTGGTGGAAGAAAGGGGGTTCTTTCCCAAAAATAAAATAAATAGTGCAGTGCCTCCATCCAGAGGAACATATAGCAGATATTTAGCAGTACAAACAACCCTTGGGATGCCGTACATACCTGCCTCCTCTTACAGTTACCCCATACATGGATTAATATTTTATTTTTAACCAGGATAGACACACTAAGCTGAAGCTTGTTTACAGGTATGGACTGGGAGCACAACAAAGTTAAGTGGATTACCATAAACCAAAACCATATTTCAATATACTTGCAACTATTGGGGCCTATGCTCCAAAGATCGGGAATTACGTGCCAAAGGCATGTAACCCACCCAAGCAGCACTGGTATTCACCAATGGCTGCCACCTGTCCATGGACCCACCCCCCCTCACACAGACATGCCCCAGACTTGCAGACTCAGGCCCCGGTCCAGACGCCCCACCCACATTGGTTGTCAGTGTCACCCCACACCCTCTGCATACACCAGCAATCAAATCTACACCAGCAGGCCGATGCTGTGGGATGGAATGGCTGGCAGCACTCACCTGCAGGTACGGGTGGGGTAGTCGGTGCCCGTGGGGGTGCCTCTGACTGTCATTGTGGGTGGGTGGGGTTGGACTGGGGGTTTATGTGCAGAATTGGGTGCCATTGAACATGACATACTTAATTACATGAATGGAGTTGGGGGGGCACTAGCCACCACTGTGGGTGATGGTGTCCCAGGAGAGGGTGGGGTTGGGATCCTCTAGGGGTGGTACTGAGCGGTTGGGGGGAATGCCTGGTACAACTGGGTCGGGTTGCCATGACTTTGGGGGGGTCTGGCACCAGCAGTGACAGTCATGGCAGCACAAGGGTGTACAGGCAATTTCCAGTCCAGCTGCCCCAGTCCTCGCCATCTTCATCATCCTAGTGGGCTGGGGAAGCACACTGAATGTCTTCCATGTCTGCCTTTACTTGTGGGGCATGTGCCTGGGGGTATGTAGTGAGTTACGGCAGGGTCTCCCCTGCTATAAGCTGTGCCCTCCTCCTCACCCCCGCAGCCAGCACTACATGCCTTGGTGCATGGCGCATAGTGCTGGCATGCCCCCAGCGTGCCTCCGGTGCATTGCAGTCCATTGGGCTGGGGATCAGGTGTGTGGGGGCTATGCGCCCCCCCTTCCTGCATTCCACACAGTTGGGTGCAATGGGTGCGGAGTGTCTCCATGCCTCACATACGTGGTGCAGAGGCACTCTGCACCTTCGAGCATAGATCCCATTGACTTAAGCCAATAATATGGTCATTAATAATATGCTCATGAGACAGATGTAAAAAAGTTAACCAAAAATGTATTTACTTGGGGCAGGGCTAGGAAAAGGGGAAAGGATATAGAGGTTAAGCAATTTTTACCATTGTATCTTGTACTCACCAACAGTCTCTTTGTCTGTAAACCAAACTTTCACAGTGCCCGCCTCCCACCAGCACATACATCAACCAGATGTTAGCCCACTTGCTCTAACATTACTTGCCCCCAAATGGCACCAGTTTAACCCCTAAAAGTCCTATCTGGGTACCAAGGGTCTAGTTGCGGGCCTGAAAGGTACAGCTGGTTGGCCAGTTTTCATGTACTTTAACCACAATTTAAATTAACTTATTTTAACAGTGGCAACAACCATTTGGTTATTGAAACTTGGCAGCAATAGATGGCAACTATTTACAGTTTCCCAGTTGCAGGGCAAACCCTGAAGTACTCATGGTTTTGCAGAACAGTCTCTGGTGGCTTTCCGACTGTAGATCTGGGGTATCTGAATTACTTGGCACACTTGACAAGCTGTGATGGGCAGCAGACACATTGCAACTTGGGACCTCCTCTCTGTATATCTTGCTGCTTGGACCCTCTCAGCAGTAGACTCCTGCAGTTTTAAGCAGGCTGGACATCTCTCAGCTACACTGGCTGCTTGTCATCTTCTTTTGCAGCATCACAGAACTGGAACAGACCAGTGCTGAGGACTTGGGCCAACACACCTCGACCCCCATATCCAGGCATGAATCCGCAGGGGGAAACGAATGGCAATGCCTAGCAGTGACACCACCTGGCAGATTCCCCAAACTGACCTCGGATGGCAATCTCTCTCTCTCTTTTTTCCTCTGGAATTTCAGGACACTTTGGTAGTAAATGGCTTCAGCCACACTGCCTACAAGCAAGCATGGCTCTTTCGTGACTGGAACACTGACTTTGGGTTTCTCACCAAATGTTAGCAGAAAACAATCTCTCAGACTCAGTCATTTCAAGTTCAGACATGAGGCAGCAGATGGGGACTTCTCAGTTTACTGACTGAGCTTGAACAGAAGAGCTAATCTTTTCACTTCACTTGGCAGAAGACGGGCCACATTTTCTCACTTTACTTTCTATCTACTGGAAGCATCAGGCAGGCTTCCCTTGGCTATTTGGCCATGCAGGCAACCAAGTAGGCCTTTGACCTTCTCTCAGACATCAGAGACAAGTTTCCTTTCCTTTAGGAAGCTCCCACATGATGGCCTTGACACTAGCCGGCAAACAACAACACTTTCATTCTGGCAACCACTTCTTCTGGCCATTGGAAGGCAATGCATATGAACATACAAATCTGCCAGCAGACACAGGCCACATGGTCTAGCAAGTCTGCTTGAATGTGCAGCTAGCAGTCCCTTACACTGCAGCTGCCCCCACTCCCCCTCACAGTGACCATCCCCCTCACCCTGCCCCATCTCCTTTTAAAACTCCCCACTGCCTTACAGGATACCACCTCCTCAAGAAGTGCATTCCACACAGACACCGCCCTTTCCATAAAAATGTGTCTCCTTAGTTCTCTCTTGAATCTTCCACCCTTCAATCACAGACCATGCCCCCTTGTGTCCCTCCTCTTAAAAATTACCTCTGTGAAAGTCTTGTTTATGCCCTTCATGTATTTAAAGGTTTCAGTCATATCATCCCTATCCCTCCTCTCCTCCAAGGAGTACATGTTAAGCTTCCTCAGCTGCTCCTCATATGGTTTGTCCTCCAATCCCAGGATCATCTTTGTTGCTCTGCGCTGGACCCCCTCCAGTAATCTAACATCTTTCTTTACATATGGGTGCCAGTACTGCATGCAGTACTCCGGGTGTGGTCTCACCAATGACCTGTATAGAGGCAGGATCACCTCCCCTCTCCTGGAGGTGATTCCCCCTGGCAATACATCCCAGCATCTTGTTGACTTTAGCTGCTGTCTTCCTGCACTGTGCTGAGTGGTTCATTTGCCCTGTTATTATCACCCCAAGATCCTTCTCCTCCTTCTCCTCAGTAGTGGCTAGCTGTACCCCTCCCAACTGATAACACCTCCTCGGTTTCCTTACTCCAAAGTGCATTACTTTGAATTTCTTTGCATTGAACCCCAACTGCCACATGTCTGACCAGTACTCCAGTTTACCCACATCATCCTGCAGCCCCTGCCATCCCCACTGCGTCTTCCACCACCACTCTGATTTTGGTGTCATCTGCAAAAAGACTAATCTTGTTCTTAATGCCATGTGAGATGTCCGCTATGAAGATGCCAAACAACACTAGGCCCAGCAATGATTCTTGTGGTTCCCCACTTCTTTCAGTCCTTGGAGATGAGAGTTCCCCTCCCACCACTACCCTCTGTTGCCTCCCTTGTAGTCAGCTTTGATCCAGTTCGCCATCTTTGTCCCTGCCCCCTGGTACCTCAACTTACCAGCCATCCTCCCACGTAGCACTGAATCAAATGCCTTGCTGAAGTCCAGATACAGGACATCCAATGCATGGCCCTTGTCCAGTTCCCTAGTCACCCAGTCATATGAGTCAACCAGGTAGGTCTGGCAGGATCTGCCAATGATAACCCATGCTGCTTTCCATTTTGGAGTCTATTACCTTCCAGAAAGGTTACCAACCTCTCTTTAAGGATTGTCTCCATTAACTTTCCCACGATGGATGTGAGGCTTATTGGTCTATGGTTGGCAGGCTCATGCTTTGGACCACTTATGTGGAGGGGCAGTAAATGAGCCATCCTTCAGTCCTGGGGTACACACCCTGTGTTCAAGGAAGTATTAAACAAGCTTGTCAATGGCCCTGCTAGGACCTCTGCCAGTTACTTTAGTACCCGGGGGTGTATGCCATCTGGTCCTTGCACTTTATCCACCCTCAGTGACTTTAATCCTTCTAGTACCCTGCCTGTTGTGATTTCCCCATCCATCACCCCATCTCCCCGAGCCTACCTTCCCCAACCCTTGAGACAGTGGCCTGTCCTTCTCTTTAGTAAATACAGAAGTATTCATTTAGCACTTTTACCTGCTCTTCCCCTTTTTCTGCCCACCTCCCATTCTTCCTGATCCTTAATATTTGATCTTTGCAGATCCTCCTCTCCCTTATGTACTGCAACACAAAGCAATGCAGAGCACCTCCTGGGCTGCTGGTGATGCAAACCTTGGGCAGGTCCCCTTCTTCACTTGACAATCACAGCGAGGCTTCCTCTGTTCTGGGGAACCTCTCAGGCAGCTTTCTCACCTCTGGAAGGCAAATCGCACTTTAATTCTGAAGAAGCTCCTTTCAGATATTTGAAGTTAACACAGGGCACCTCCTGGACTGGTGGCTGTGCAAGTCCCTAGGAGGGCCCTATTCACACTTTCTAGGCAACATCATGGTGCCCCCCTTCAGGAGGGCCTCCAGTGACCTGAACAGGACTGGCACTGTCCTCAGACATTCTGGAGATCCTGGCAGTAACTTATTGGTTGACGCAACTGTCTACTTGAAAAATTAATGTGCATTAGGCTCACTTAATGCCTTACTGGCTTACTGTTCTGGTACCAAGACATTTTCCTTGCCTCCTTTCCCAGAAGCCAAAGATGCAGTCCTTTAGGGCTCCTGGGTTTCTGAGTGACTGCCTGCCATGACAAAGGTAGTAAATATGGCTCTTTACAAGGATGTATGCCCATCGAGGGGAGCTAAGTAGGACTCCAAGGCCACAAGCCCAGAGAGCAAGTGGCTTTATTGTCCCAATTATCCCCCTGAGATGGGTATACTTTGGCATGTTCTACACTTACCCATTGTTTGTTGAATATAATACATTAGGATGGTTATTATTATGGATATTGCATTTGCAATCACAATATGGCATCTGAAGGACAGTTGCTGCAAGGAGGGAATGGTGTGCAGTGAGTGTAGGGAGAAGTTGCAGGGATTTCTGGGTTTGGGAGGGTTTTGTGTATCATTTTTCCAGTTTTGTTTTCAGCTTGTTAATTGGTTTGGCTAGATTCCTAATGATGTGTTAATTGTGTTATAGTATTGTCCCATATGGCTTGACGTAGTGAGGATATATACTTTTTATTAGTATATGTATATACTTTTAATTGTTTGATTAGTGAAGTACATGACTTTAATTAGTGTAGTTCTATAGTTGTAATTGTTTAAATACTGCAGGTATATACTTTCAATTGACAGATTATTCACAGGTATACAGGTAAATAAATGATGACCTTTTCTATGGAGAAAAGTTTTCATCCATGTATTATGTGTATGTATAAATATATATATATAGAGAGAGAAAGAGCTAAAGAAACAATATATGTGTGTGTGTGTGTGTATACATATATATGCAACAAAACTTTGTTAATGCATCATTTAGGGTAAAAACACAAAAAGTCAGGAAATCCTTCTGAGAGTGTTGACAGACACCAAGGCATGCCATTGGGGTTGTGAGGCCTAACTGTCACCCCATTCCATGTGTAATCATATTCACAAGCCTCAGTAAAGAAGAATGGGGTGACATTTAGGCCTCACAACCCCAATGACACACCTCAGAGTCTATCAATCTCAGGAGGATGGGAGGCTACACGAGGGGGAAGGGGGAACCCTAAAGGTCTCATTTCCTGACTTTTTGTGTTTTAACCCTCAATTATGCATTAATGCAGTTTTTTGCATAGAATTTCCTTACTTTTGAGCAAGCATAGAAAAGTAGAAAGTCACAAAACTTGCAAATCTCTGCCTAACATAACAGTACAAGTACTGAATATCATATGCATCGGTGGGAGCATATATTGGTGAGAGCGTGGGGCCCAAAGGGCCCCACTCTCCCACCACCTTGAAACAAACTTTCATTCATTGGAGTGGCATAATTCTGCACCTGTTTACATGTCAGACTCCTAACCACTGAAAATTACCTCAATGGCAGTAAGGCTAGCTACCCTATAAATGTGAAGCCACTACCACAATTCAAAACACTACACACAAAATGTAAAGTGCGTCAAGCAATATCTCCACAGGAAGTTAATTTTCAAACATCTAAATACCATAATTCACATGCACAGGATGTCCCCTCAACACCCTCCAAATTTCAAGTTAAAAGACCAAACTGTTTCTGACATATTACACTTTAAAATTTGAGATTTTCATTCGTCAGAGTAGCATAATTCTGCACCTGTTTATATTTTACACACCTAATGACTGAAAAGTACATCCATGGCAGTAAGCCTAGCTACCCTATAAATTTCAAGCCACTACCACAATGCAAAACGCTGTTTGCAAAATGTAAACTGCGCCACGCAATATCTCTGTAACAAATGTATTTTCCAACACCTAAATACCATAATTCACATCTACAGGACCTCTCATCAAATTTCAAGTTAAAAGACCAAACCGTTTCTGAGATATTTAATTTTAAAAGTTGTTAAAATTGGGCTATCTGGTCCCTCCAAATCTGGCCATCTAGTCCCTCCCTCATGAACAAAGATCACAATCAAAGAATTTGCAGGCTCATGATCAAAGAATAAAAAATGTTAAAACTCAAGTTGTACACATAAATACATGAAACCACAGCCATGGCCCACTAGAACGAAGCCCCCTGAGCAAAACCCAACCTAGTTTGTCTTTATAAGTCACCCCTGGGCTGAGAAATTTGATTTTTTTTTACCTGGCCATCTAGTTGCACCCTCACAATCAAAGATCATGGTCAAAGAATCTCGCGATCAAAGAATTTGCAGGCTTGCGATCAAAGATCGTTAGCGAGCCATGATCAAAGAATTTAAAACTGGAAAACTTTATTTTTTGACAGAATTACAAGAAACTACAGCCATGGCTCGATAAAGTGAAGCCCCCTGAGCAAAACCCATCCAGGTTTTACTTCAGGAGTCACCCCTGAGCCGAGATATTTGTTTTTTTCTGACCACAAAATGAAAACAAGATGGCGGCCATCAAGATTAAAGATTCCTTGATTGCGAGCCTGCAAATTCTTTGGCCATGAGGAGGGACCAGATGGCCAAAACCCCAATTCTTCTTTCGCAAAATAACCATATACATTTTCCCATAGACTTACATTGGGAACTTAAAACTTTAATAACTTTTGAACGGGTTAATATTTTTTCACCAAACAAAAAGTGGCATGTTCCTCGATCCAAGCTCTTTCATTGTGCCAAGATGCACAGCAGCATGCCACACAACATCCGCACAGTGCCACAGACAAAATCTGAAAAACTGACCACATAACTGGCAAAAAGTGCATTTTTTAGCATGTTGGTGCTCAAAAACCGTAAATCTGACTGAAACGAAATTTGGCAGATCAAGAGATTTACCATGCCCCACTGTGCATACAAATGTCATGCAAATCAGTTAAATGGGTCCAAAGTTATTAACACACAACATTTCAAGTTTAACATAGAAGTGGCTTTATAACCCTAAATATAGGGGCGTGACCATGCCCCTATATTACTGTATAGCAGAAGTATTTCATGTCCTGATATATTTCACTATATTTGCTATTGCATATCATACCGCGAAATCTAGCAGGATGCGATAATTATTGAACACCAACGCTTAACAGAAGATATAGCCATCCAGTGGTACAATTAAAAGTTGTAACTTTAATCAAAAGTCCAGTACTTCAGAAGCCACAAAAGCTACCCAAAATTAAAGCATAAATGTTCCCCTTGATAGCCCAAAACAAAAGCAGAAAATGTTCCCCTTGCTCGCGCACTTCCAAAGCTATGAAAAAAAAAACACAGAAACTTCTCTCGCATTTGTTCTCATCATTCACCATCTTCAGTTCTCCTGCTGTGGCAGCACATGCTAAAAAAAGAATGGCTGATCTTACCTACTTAATAAACTAGGCAAAACAAATCACAGTACATGTAGCATGGAGTAATGTTTGGGGCTTACCATATTTAAACAATTACTGTGTGCTCTCAATATTCCCGATTGTTCAAAACCTCTCTCAATGTCCTCATGCTGTATCTTTAATGCATTAAAACTGGACTCCATCCATCTGGCATGCTTTTTTTTAATGTTAGTTGCTTGAGATCCACTGTCAGCTCTGCACCACCAGCAGCAATCTGTGCTGAAATTAATCTGGGAGGACTTTATCCACTTCAGCAGGGACATACTAGCTTAACAACAGAGATTCAGTATAGGACAGTCGGTGCAGTAATGGTAAGCGAAACGCAGACTAGTTAAATACTCTCTCAAATTGCAACCAGCTGTCAGCCTATTAAACACCGTATTTATTGGTACTGCCGGAGTACGATTTCTGCAAGACTCGAATATGTTTAACAAATGTCTTGCTCGAAAACTATGGGAAGTGAATTCAATTAACTATACAGTATATATACATATATATATATATAGAGAGAGAGAGAGAGACAGACAGACAGACAGAGAGCTAAAGAGACACATATATGTGTATATACATATAGGGCCATATTCTGCAAGGTGCAGAGTGGCTACGTGCCACGTACAGTATCTGCAGCACCTAGCTATTCCGTGGCTGCTGTGCCCGATGCACCAAAGAGTTGCGGGAATGGTACGCACTGGATCTCCCATCCAGCCAGTAATCTCTGCTTGGGGGCAGTTCAGGGGTGGTGCAGGAGGTGTGCCCGCACTCTGATCTATTCACTAAAGCACAGAGTGCTGGGTGAAGGGGGCACAGGCTGCACATTCTATTATTGGTTGATAGAGACCTAAATGGTCTCCTACCTGCACATTTATCACCAACTGCTCTTGTTCCTAATTCTCAGCACTGTGACAGCTACTCCTCCCAATTTACTCTGTACTACCACTGAACCTTCCTTACTCAGTTAAGTGATCCTCTTGCTTACTTTCCATGCTGAACCCTCAGTCATGGCTGTATTGGTTGCACTACTACACCCCTTATCATTATCTTAGCTGGCTCTGCATTCAGCTGTTGTAACTCTCCTTGTAAATGCACTTGTACCCTGAACCGTGTTATATCATGTATAGTGTTGTAACCCTGCTGTTATATTGCCTGTACCTATTATCTCACCTGTTATATTGTATGCCTCATGTTGTTATATTTTATTTGTCCCCAGGACACATCTGGAATCAAGTGGTACTCCACTCAGAATGTCTTCATGGTAAAATTCTTAAATAAATAAATTCTGGGGGCAGATGTAGCCACTGCGCACCCCCCCCACTGGTCAGCCACCAGCAATGGCAGCCTCCATAGGGGCCCCTCTCCCATGTCACCCTAGCCCACCTGGACCACTGCGAGGGCTGGGTCGGCCACCCAGGTACACGCATGGTGGCCAGTGGCCATTAATATTGCCACCGTGCATCTTCTTACGAGTGTGAAGTTCTGCAGGTGGGATACATGCCATCGGCATGTACTTCCTGCCCTTTAGAGAGTCCCCCCATAAGACAGAATGATAAAGAGAGAGCTAAACAGACATATATATGACAGAGATATTTAATGTATATATACAGAGAGAGAGAGAGAATGAGAGAGAGAGAGAATGAGAGAGAGCTGAAGAGACAGATCTATATCTATATCAAGAAAGAGACTAAGGGAGAAAGAGAGAGAGAGACAGAAAAGACAGAGAGTTAAAGAGACACAGAAATATGTATAATATAATATAGATATAGATATAGATATAGATATAGATATAGATATAGATATAGATATAGATATAGATATAGATATAGATATGTAATAGATGAACCACTCTGAGGTGTGCAGTCATGCTTTGATATACGCGCGCCTTGGTGTGCATTGTACGCATGAAGCCACAGGCCTAGTGTGTCAACCACCCAAGGCGTGCCTATATCAAAGCGTGACCGCACACCTCAGAGTGGTTTATCTATCTTATAAAGTGGCAAAATTGTTCTGAAGGGGGGTAAAGGTGGAGGTGTGCTGTCGCGCTCTCTGATATACACATGGTCATGTGATGTGTTTTATACAATCAGAAGTTTGCATTTGGAGCTAATTCTTTTACCCATTTTATATATACTGTATATAATATGCAAAAAACTGTGTTAGTGCATCATTTAGGGTTAAAGCAAAAACAAAGTCAAGAAATGGGACATTATGGTTGAACCCCTAACTCCCCCACACCTCCTCACCCCCCCACCAGATCCTCCACAGACTGACAGACTCTGAGGTGTGTCACTGGGGTCATGAGGCCCAAATATCACCCCATTCCATGTGTGAGCATGTTGATATGCTACAGTAAAAGAGCATGGGGTGACATTTAGGCCTCATGACCCCAATGACACACCCAGGACTCTGTCAGTCTGTAGAAGATCGGGAGTGGGGGGGTTAGGGGTTCAACCCTAATGTCCCAGTTCCTGACTTTTTTTTTTGCTTTAACCCTAAATGATGCATTAACATAGTTTTTTGCATAGAATTTCCTTACTTTTGGAAAAAGTGTAATATGAGTAGTAAAACACATGAATTGGTGGGAATGCAGGGCCCACCAAGCTGCCAGTTTTTGCATAACAATATACATCTGAGCCCATGCTCCCACTTATGCAAAGCCATGGAGCTATGCAACAGCCCTATAGGGCACCAAACCATTGTAACAGGAATTTGTGCATATCTTGTGAACCATAAGAGCTAGAAAAAAATCTAGCATCATTGAAATCGAGACAGTGAGTGCTGCATGCAACATCAGAATTATCGTACCTGCATCTCAAATCATTTCTGAGATATGGGCACCGAACAGCACTGGACAGGCACCCTTTGAACCCCTGTGACAGTAATTTCACAATATCGCATGAATTGTGCAACGTATGGAAAAAATTCCACTGCAGGCTTACTCTGCAACTTCAAATCTTTTTATTGGCAGCGCAGATCACCTGGAGGTGATCTGAGCTGCAGTAGTGAAACGTCTGTATCTCACTTAGTTTCTGAGATAATGGTGCTGAAATTCATGACACAGACCGCGATGTAATCCTATGAGGAAAACAACAACTTTGTCATGGAATATCTCTGCAACAATTAATTCCCCAACAGCTAAACAACATAATTGACATCAGTAGGGCATCCCTCAAAACCCTGAAAACTTCACGTAAAAAGACCAAAGCAATGCAATATAATACTGTGGGGAAATTGTCAACTTCGTCGAATAGCTCTGCAACCAATTCATTTTTCAACACCTAAACAAGCTAAGTCACATCTGTAGGACAGCCCTTCAAAACCCAGAAAATTTCAAGCAAAAAGACCAAACTGTTTAAGAGTTATTTAATTCTCTGACCATGAGGCTGCAAAAAAATCTGCCGCAATCGTGGCCAAAAATTCTTTTTTCACAAATCGTACACATACATTTTCCCCTTTGACTTATAATGGGAACTTCAAACTTTAATAACTTTTGAACAGATGAATATTTTTTCACCAAATAAAAAGTCACATGTTCCTTGACCCAAGCACTTTCTACCTCCCAAGCTTTGGACCAGCAGATGACATGGTGTCCATGCAGCACCATAGACAAATACTGTACAAAAATGGCGAAAAGTGCATTTGTTGGCACTTTGCTGTGCAAAAACCGTATGTCCAACTGAAACACAACTTGGCAAATCAAATTATCTACCATCCCACACCGTGTTTATCAACCTTTGTGCAAATCTGTTGAACAGTTGCAAAGTTATTAACATGCAGAATTTAAGGTTTAACATTAAAGTGTCTACTCAGCCCTAAATACAGGGGTGCGACTGCGCACCTATAATATTGTGGTGTTCTGCTGTGATGGTGGTGAGCACCAGGGTTCGAATAAGTAAGGCTAGATTAAATTTATCCAACAAGGAGAGGCAGGAGTTGTCCAAGGAGTCTGATGTCCACTGTGCTTTATTCCACAACAGGGGTAGGATGACATGGTCACAGGAGGGGTAAACAGAGCACTAATGAACAGAAAATTCTCATACAACCCTACTAAACAGTTACAGAATCTCAATGAACTCAGATTTCAGAACCAAGTAACTAAATCATATGCTAAAGAAACAGAAATGTTCTGAGGTGCACCTCAGCCAAGTGTCACTATGCTCTATGTTACTCTTAGAATCACTTATGGCATAGTAGTACAATACCCTATGTCACCTTTAGTATCACCTAAGGTATCGTAATATAATAATTACCCCTTGGAAGACCTTACAACCACTGAATCAGGTCAATTCCAGCAATGTACATACAAAGACACCACAGAGTCCAGTCATAGCTGAAGTCTTTGTGTGCACCATCGAGTAAAGTTGGTAGCTATGGAAAATGAGGATAAAGGAGTTTCCTAGGACACTCAGAACATGATCCCAGCACAGATCTAGCTAAGGCCACTGGAGTGGTGAGAGTTTTTTTTTAGACAGACTATATGTTTCTCAGCATAAAACCCACTCTCTCCGAGGCTGCAGGCATAAAGGAACAAGAGGAGCAGGTTCCTGGAATGAGCCCACTGGACGGCTATCAGAATCAAACTAGATGAAGAAATGTTGGGGCCACCAAGGATGGAAGAGAACAAGTAAGATACTTGGTGATGAACCCACTGGAGGATTACTAAGGACTGGACAATGCTGTGTAAATTCTGATACAACCAGGAACCAGGAGAATCTGAGGTGAAGATGGATGTCCAGTGCAACCAAGAACCAGAAGAATCTGAGGTGAAGATGGATGATTCAGAAGTGTCAGTACAGGAGACTGTAACAAAACAATAAAATGGTTGACACATCCCACACTGGGCTTCGATAGACTAGAATTGCAGTGAACGACCAGGGGATGCAGATAAGGTTCTTCCAGGACAAGCACACTCTTCGGAGGGCAGCCAGCTTTGGGACATCTGGATCAGGAACCAAAAGATGATACTGGAACAGAGGAAGCAATGCACTTGGACTTTGGTGTACTTGACTTTGAACTGAGGAAAACAAGAAATGGTGGGTGCGACTTGCATGAGCTTCGAAGTACTCAACTTCGGCGGACGACAGCAACATGGTCGAGGATCTTCTGCTAGGGTACCTTCTGGAGAAGAGAGATGTTGAAAGATGTCTTCTTCCAGGTAGAGACTCACTGAGTAGGAGTAAAATGGCAGGCAACACCAGAGAGCAGTATCATGGCAGAAGATTGAGTCTATACACATAAGTTGGCAACACCACTGCTGGCAGATATGCTTTCACACTGCACCAAGAGAACTGTTCATTGCAGGGGCAATTTGTCAGGAGCAGGGGCAAATTACCAGAAGCCAGAGAATTGTTTTTTGCAGGGGCAATTTGCAAGGAACAGGGGCAAATTACCAGAATCTGGGGCAATTGTTGTTTTGCAGGGGCAAATAACCACAATTCCAGGGCAATTGCTCATTGCAGGTGCAAATAACCAAAGTTTCAGGGCAATTGTTTGTTGCAGGAGCAAATAACCACAATAAAACAGTAAAGGCACAGCACACTGAATAGGGGATAGAGACACTCACAAGCTTGCACACACTAAAACAAGAACAAAAAGCAAAAAAGCATCTGTAACTGCAAGGGACACAGACATGTGGGGAGTGGTGCAATGCACTGGCTGTGGAGCAGCTGTCTTCTGGAAGACATCCTGGAAACTGAGTTGCTGCCCTATTTGCAGACATCTCTCTGGTCTGAGGGAGGAGGTTTTTCGTCTCCATGCTGACCTGGCAAGGATTTGGGAAACCTGCTCCCCCACCCAGGGACCACCCAGGCCACCGCCACTACCTCAGAGGTTGCCAAGAAAAAGGAGTGGTTGGACCATGGTGGGCTCAGGAAGGGTGAGGGTGGTGGAACAGAGGTGCATCCCTTCAGTTGTGCCTCTCCACAATTCATTCACCACTCTAGTGAAGCATGGTTTCTCTATGGAGGTACCTGCAGTGGAGACCAAGGAGGATGCTGGGAACCTCCACAATGGAGACCCACAGGAGGGTGGCCCAGGACTCTGCAGGGGAAGGAAACAACTCCTGGTGGGGGACTCAATTGTTTGGGGGGTAGAACTGGGGGAGGGAGAGGAAAGGGAGGTAAGGTGCCTGCCCAGCGCCAAGGCTTGGAGGGACAGGAAATGAATCCTCAGGATCATGGGAGCAGCGGCAAGGGGAAGGGAGCTGGATGTCATTATCCACCTAGGGACGAATGACCTGGCTGAGAATGGGATCAGAGTGGTGCAACAGGAGTTTGTGGAGTAGGGAGGGTCCTTAGACAAGTAGCACACACGGTAACGCTCTCGGAAGTCCTACCTGTCTATGGCATGGATGAGGCTAGGGCACTCTGCACCATGGGATTCAAGGACTGGTTGAAAAGCTAGGCAGAGCTCAGGGATTTGGCTTCATTGGGGACTGGGGCTCCACCTGGAGGGATGCAGACCTATATAGGTGTGATGGTCTGCATCTATCCTGGAAGGGAACCAGGATCCTAGGTGATAGGTTTAAATGCTTCAGTGGCAAGCATTTAAACTAGCCAAGAGGGGAGGCACTGAAGAGGAGAAGGGAAATCCTAGCCCCCCCCAAAATCAGGGTAATTAGTGAGGCAAACACCAAAATAGAGCAGTCGATAGGGAGAAGGGCAGGGGTAAATGGAGAAAAAGACAAAGGCACTAGGGACAGGGATGGGGCAAAAAGAAATAAAGCCAGGACAAAATGGAGGGTAATGAGTACCAATGCCCATAGTCTAGGTAAAAAGCTCCCTGAAATGGTGGCCTTGATGGAAGAGGGATGCCTGGATATTGTGGCAGTCACAGAAACATGGTACACAGAGAACCATGACTGGGATGTCAACATACCAGGGTACACAATCTATAGGAGGGATAGGGAGGGAAGAAGAGGAGGAGGAGTAGCTCTCTATGTAAGGGAAGGGATAAAAACAACAGAACTAAAGGGTAAACAGGGAGGAGAGGAGGCACTGTGGGTCACTCTGGAGACTGGAAATAGCTCCACAATCCGCACAGGGGTTGTATACAGACCCCGTCTCAGGGGGAGGAAATGGACAAGGAAATGATAGAAGGCATCCTTGGAGATGGCAGAGAAAGGGGAGATATTGCTGATGGGGGACCTGAATATGCCAGATGTTAACTGGAGCACCTTTGCTGCAGCCACATCCAAGAGCAGGGCCATTCTCTATGCCCTACAGGGGGCATGCCTCAGACAGCTAGTTTTGGAACCCACTCGGGAAAGAGCAGTCTTAGACCTGGTACTCTCAAATGGGGATGGAGAAAGGATCTCTGATCTTGAAGTGGGTAGCCATCTGGGAAGAAGCGACCACCAAACAGTGTGGTTCACGATAAACTTAGCAGTAGAGTCAAGCCATACAAAAGTGAATGTACTGGACATCAGGAGGGCTGATTTTGTCAAAATGGGAGAGTGCCTCAAAAAAGCACTAGCAAACAGGCAAGAAGGTGGGGTGGAGCAACAATGGGGAAACATCAAACCGCCATCACAGAGGCAACAAGTCTTTGTGTGAAGCAAATAAACAAATCAAAACGAAAGAAAAAAACACCATGGTTCTCAAAAGAAGTGGCGGGGAAGGTAAGGGAAAAAAAAGATAGCATTCAGGAAGTATAAGGAAACACAGAAGGAGCAGAACAGAGAACTGTACCAGTTAAAGCAGAAAGAAGCAAGTAAGGCAGTCAGAATAGCAAAGGCCCAAACTGAGGAAACGATAGCCAACTCGGTTAAGAAGGGGGATAAAACCTTTTATAGGTACATTAGGGAGCAGAGAAAGACTAAGGCAGGGATACTGAGGCTGAACAAAGAGGAAGGTGGTTGGGCAGAGAGCAACAGTGAAAAGCAGGATACTGAACAAATATTTCTGCTCAGTATTCACAATGGAAAAGCAGGGGAAATATCTAATCCGGCAATAGAAGCACTCTGGATGGGGGTTGATATTAGTCCTTTCAAGAAGAAAGGGTCTGAAAGAACTCTTAAAACTGAAGGTGGATAAAGCAATGGGGCCTGATGGGATTCACCCCAGAATTTTAAAAGAACTAAGGGAAGAACTAGTAACACCACTCACTACCCTTTTTAATAAATCATGGGAGGATGGGGTGGTACCTGAGGACTGGAGGAGGGCAGATGTGATTCCCTTCACAAAAGTGGGAGCAAGACAGAGGCAGGAAACTACAGACCTGTCAGTTTGACCTCAGTGGTAGGGAAAATGATGGAATCACTTCTGAAGGAAAGAATTGTTGAGTACCTAGAGGCCAGTGGGGCACAGGACCCAAGGCAGCATGGATTCACAGCAGGAAGGTCATGTCAGACAAATCTAATTGATTTCTTTGACTGGGTGACCAAAGCAGTAGACCAGAGGGCCAGGACATGGCCTACCTAGACTTTAGAAAGGCATTTGACACAGTTCCGCATACAAAAGATTAATAAACAAATTAGCCAGCCTGGGAGTGGGTCCTAGGGTGGTAGCCTGGGTAAAACACTGGTTGGACAACAGGACACAGCGGGTAATAGTAAATGGAGTCCACAGTGAAGAAAGGATGGTTACTAGGGGTACCTCAGGGTTCATTATTGGGGCTGGTCCTTTTAATGTCTTTATAAGTGACATTGCAGAAGGACTGGAAGGGAAAGTATGTCTCTTTGCAGATGACACAAAGATCTGCAACAGGGTAGATACACAAGGTGGGGTGGAAAGGATGAAAAGGGACTTGGTAAGGTTGGAGGAATGGTCAAATGTATGGCAGCTTAGATTCAATGCAGAAAAGTGGAAATTAATGCACCAGGGAAACAAAAACTCAGGGGAAGAGTACACAATGGGGAGTGAGATACTGACAACAACAAAAATAGAAAGGGATCTGGGGGTAGTCATATCAGATGACCTTAAGGTGGGCCAGCAATGTGAGAAGGCAGTTAGGAGAGCTGGGGGATACCGGGATGCACAGGGAGAGGCATCACCAGTAGAAAATAGGAAGTTTTTGGCCCTCTGTACAGACAGTTGGTAAGATCACATCTGGAGTACTGTGTACAGTTCTGGAGACCCCATCTCCGCAAAGACATAGACAGAGTGGAGACTGTACAGAGGAGGACAACCAAAATGATGCAAGGTCTGCATCAGAACACATATGAAGAAAGACTAAAGGAACTAAAGATGTATATCCTCGAGGAAAGGAGGGAGAGGGGGGACATGATAGAAACTTTCAAATACCTCAAGGGAATCAACAAAGTCCAAGAGGGTAGCATCTTTCAGAAAAAGAGATGTGCAAAAACAAGGGGGGACAATTTGAAGATAGAGGGGGGACAGCTCAGAGGTAATGTGAGGAAGTATTTCTTCACAGAGAGGGTTGTAGATACATGGAACAGCCTTCCTGAGGAGGTCGTAGAGTCAAAAACAGTGGGGAATTCAAGAATGTATGGGACAGACATAAGGCAATTCTAGTGGGGGGCAGGAGGAAGTAGGCTGTTGGTTAACTAGGATCTGCAGCTTATCCGTTAGGCAGGGAAATGGGCAGACTAGGTGGGCCAAGCGGTCCTTATCTGCCATCAAATTCTATGTTTCTATGTTTTTAACCCCAGTAACAACACAGTCTTGGTACTTTGCAATCAACACAACAGTTCAGATACTAGTAACTACACATTTCATTAGTTGACAGTCACTAGATGGAAGTTGTTTGCTAAGCACCTTTCTTTTTGCTTACCCTTCACAGAAGTACTGTACTTATGGGTCCCTTTTGTACAAGGATTTGGCTACCCCTGGGTAAAGGCCTTCCTTTCCACTGGACCTCCCTTGTCCGCATACATGCTGGGCCCCTCTGGATACTGTGGGCCTACCGGTGGCTTATAGTATTGCCCTTTTTACCCTCTCCTCAATGTGCAGCCTTTGCAACCCTCCCAAAACACAATGGGCCTTGCTACCCTTTTAATTAGTTGGGCCCTTTTCTGCCTCTTTAATTTAATTGGGCCCTTTGCTGCACTTTCAATCCTGGGCCTAAGACTGCCGCCTTTTAAATCTTTGGGCCTGACATTGGCCCGTTCAACCTTGGGCTCGCGTTGCCCTTTTAAGCCTCTAGGCTTGCTCAACACCTTGTTGCCAGTAATTGGGGAAGTCCTGCCACTGATCTTCCCTCCTCATAAGTATTTATAGGTCCTCTATGGCTGGCCCCTCCCTGTGGGCATCTGCCCAGAATAATTAAATTTTACAGGCTGGACCTCCCACCCAATCCTCTGATGGCACTGTGGGTACCCAAACCTGAGTGATGGGGCACCCAATTTGCCCCTTCTAACCACCTGCCAACCTCCTGGACCAACTACCCTCTGCAGTCGAGGTGCTTCTGTTGTATGTTGGGGAAATGGTGGGTGATTCTTATATTTCCTCTTGAATATGAAATTTGAGGTGCACAATCTCTGCCCATGCTGCCTGGAGCTGAGCCCTTAAGATCTTCAATGGCCCAACATGTAGGACAGTGTCTTTAAATCCTGTAAAACTGCCCTTCTGAAAAGTGTTCCGCAGTACCCGCAGTTAATGATATCCATTCCAGATAAGTTGCTGGGTTTATAACCTGGTCAGAGTAATTAGAAGGAAGAAAATGAAAGCATAAGTTTGATTTTGTGTTTTGTTTGTTTTTGTATAACTTGTCATAACAAGTTAAATTGCTAGTGCCCCTGTAAATGAGGTCACCGTGTAGATACTCCACTGATCCGCACCTTCCTGCTTTGCCACAGGATATGTCATGACTGTGCTACCCTATAAAAGGAGTGTAGTGTGGGGTGGTTGGGGATGGGGGTGGGTGGCTGGGCCCTTCCCCTGCCAAAAAAAGAAGAACCACAGACGAAAGAAACAAGGAGATAAGAGCAGAAACAATCAGCCAGCAACAAATGCAGTAGCCCTGAAAGCTTATCCTAATGCTAGATAAAACTGTAAAACCTATAAAGTACCAACTATAATAATTTCACAGAAGATATACCCTGTAAGAAACACTTTGCTACAGAGAAAAATAAAGCAGTAACAAAAGATATACCTTGCAAAAGACAATTTGAATCGGAAGATTACAGCAGTAATCTGGAAGCACACACCTGTAGGCACACCTTGTAATAATGCAGCAGAATGTATACCCAGCAACAACAATTTGAATCAGAGAAAAATAAAGCAATAAAATGTTAGCAACAAACAGTAACAATCCCTGTGAGTACAAAATAAAAAAAAACAACACACAGTAAATCTGCCTAGCCAAAAGAAGTCTTAATCATTTCCCTTGCTCTAGTAAGGTTCTTTGCTCTGTCCTTTCAAGCAACCTAGAAGGAAAGAGCTCAAGTGAAGCTAGGTGCCTTGGCCAGCAAACCTAGTCTCTGTACACAACTACACACAGTAAGACAAACATGTCAAATTGTCAGAAAACCCTAGACTGAATTCCCCACCACAAAACATGCCTCTGCTGTGCCTCTCTGTGACTTGACAAATTTACCAATCCCATTTTGCTTTCCTTCATTTCACAAGCAATTAAAAAAACACAGCAAGAGCAGCAACCTAAGGAAAGGTGTGTGGGAACAAAAAATGGAAATGTCCAAATATAAATGCAATGTAAAAGGAAGCAGTATAGTGTAGTGGTTAGGAGCACTGAGCTGCAAACCTGAAGACCTGGGTTTGAATCCCACAGCCCCCACTTGCACACTGTGTGGCCCTGAGAAAGTCACTTAACTTCCTTGTGCTCCCAGGCCACACCTGGAAACAAGCTTTTGCTGAGTGTGCCTTTCCTGGTTAAACAATTTCCCCTTTTCTTTCCTAAATGCCCCATGCCTCAGAGTAGGGTAGGCCCCCACTAGCATTTTCACTGCAAAAGACAATTTTTTTTACTTACAGATTGTTAAGATGGTTATATTTTATCTGGTTGATCCTGATGTCCCTCCAGCTGGCATTTTATAGCCAGTGCCTGTTGTGATACATCCCTCAAGCTCCCATGGCTGACACCAGAGCAAGGGAGTAGCCCTAGGTGTGTGTATAGTTAGGCCTTATAGATGGAGCTAGTAATAGCTCTGGTTTGTGGTCTACCCTTTCCAGTGCTATACCAAGATCAAGTACATAGACTGGCAGTCAACTGTCAGTCTATACCTAGCCTTGGTATTGCACAGGAGCCAGGAGATCACAAACCAGAGCGATTAACAGCTGCATCTATAAGGACTTACTGTACATGCTATGATGCTCCCATGACTGCTCTCTGGCTCTGACATCAGCTGAGGAACAATCAGAGGAGCTTGCAGGATGCACTACTAGAGGTGTTTATGTCAAAAATGCCATGGGAGAGGTGGAAAAATTAAACAGATAAAAAGTTAGGATCTTAAAATTTTCCTATAAATAACAAGGAGGAGATCAGTTGGTTCTTCTGCACATTTAAGTGCTAAAAAAACAGAAAAACCCCACAGCTCTAGTGCCTTGTCACCTCAGAGGATTCTCATCGGGCTTACATCACCTTAATATCAGGACATCAGAAGAGAGCTTCTGCAATTGTGCTGCCTGGCCCACAGTGGCACATGAACATTGTAGTGCAGCAACACACCAAAAAAAAAAACGGTGGACACCAAGTTAATCCAGTAGGCCCTGGGACCTGGCCTTCCACAATTTGGGGTCCACTACTAACTACAGGCCTAGCCCTACTTCAAGGACACCAGCTCCCTCATCCCAGTACCTCCCCTGACCATTCCATTCCATTCCCTTTATCCCCATGCATGGAGTCTGAAAGCTGCGGTTAGGTCTACTGACTAGTACAGGTTTAGTACAAGGCAGCTGGCTGCAAGGCAAGCTAAGCCCACCCAAAATGGCCCTCCATGTAGCTGGCAGCCCCCAGCTCCCTCTCAGCCCAGGACCATCCCACCAGTCTGGCCACAGGAGTGTAGTGCTGAAAACCAGTGGAAGGCCTTAGCTCCCAGCTACTAGTCCCCAAGTCCCCCCCCGCGCCGGTGGTAGTGCACAGGTGCAGTCAAGCCAGGGGACTGACTGACTGCTGTGCCTCAGGCAGGTGGGATAGCATCTTTCTCACAGTCACCCCACACCTATTGGGTGGCCCTGGTCTGGTCCTTTACAATTAGTGCAAGTTCAACCGCATAAGCAATGACTGGCATATTCCACCAAAGCAGAGACAGTATCAGGTCTGCGAACCATTATACAACACCTTATTCTTTTGATCTATACTTGTACCTTTTTCATTCAAATTCCTTTAGTACAACATAAACCTCCTCTGCCGAGGCTCCGGTCTCCACTCAGTCTCCCCATTTAGTTCCTCTCGAGCTTCTGCTCTTCTCTTATCCAGCTGTGGCCCCCACCCCTAACCTCCACCCTCTCCTGCTCTGCAATACACTACTAAATGTATTCATTCATGACTTTCATGAGTTCTCCTCGACCACAACCATATTACCTCAGACTAGAGACTGCCATTTCTGTACCCCAACTCCATCATAGCATTCTTCAGCAAACAGGCTACCTTTTGAATAACAGCATATTGCTACATACTGTTACTCTACTGTCTGCTCTCCACCTATCAGCATTCAGTGTAACACAGCCTATACTGCACATTTTGCAAACATTTGCCATACGCTCACTTCACTGATACCTGGCTGCTGGTTTTCTAGTTCAAATAGTTCCGTACATGTACCACCATGAACATTGCGCTATTTCTACGTTCAGTCATAACTTCTCAAATTTTTGATATTTTAACTCCAAACCTTCAACATAGCCATTTTTCCACACCAACTCATAAATGTGATAGGTATAACTTTTTAAATCCTGAACAAGATGTGTTTTCACACTTGTGGTACAAAATGACATTTTGGACAATGTAGTATAAATGCCACATGTCATGTTTATAAGGGGAGTCATAAATGGCAATCTTGAAGTTTGGCATCATAATAAAAAAATGATAATTATTTAGAAACTTTCTGCGTACTGCTGGTCTTCACTGCAGCAGGGGAGAGTAACTCCACACTGAGGCCTGCTGAGGGACAAGCACGTTATGAAACTAAGGAGCTCAGTGATGGCGAGAGCGGACTGCCAGCATCCCCTCCCACCAAACTCAGGAGAGTGCAATATTGGCACGAGCTGCGAGGACATCCACTCCCTCTCACCCTCCCAGCCTACGAACATGTGCAGGACAGGTGTGGCAAGCAGTGTGGAGAATAATAAGGGAAACAAGTGAAAAAGGTGAAAACAAGACAATAAAAAGAAGAGAAACACAGTCTCTCCTATACAGTGCCAGTTACTACTTGCTGCGTTTTGGTGTAGTCCTACTTCACAAATGGCAGGCATCTAGTGTTTTGAGGAGGTAGACTGACATGTCAAGTGGCCCAGGACTGATGACATTTGCTTAATTTTGAGACTGGGGTTGGAATTCATAAATTTGGACAGTGTACAGTTCTGTTCTGCATTAGGTTTAAGGGGGATGCTGTCCAACTTGCTGGTGGAGTGACTGGGTTGTGCATTGACTGTAGTGAGTTTTGGACTGCAGGGGGACAGATACTGTCCAGGTTAGCACTGCATTGACTAGATGAGGTCTAGTGCCTCAGAAAGTGGGATAAATACTGTGCACATTACCTTTCGGAAATCGGGGGTCTTAGAGTTTTAAAACAAATAAATAAATGATACATGGGGTTTTTGTCTTGTCCGTTGGTTAGGACAGAAAGGATACAGCAGAGAGCAGAAGGGAACCCTCTCTGATGTGGACATTGTACAGCCAGTTCAAAGAGCACTACCAAATCCAAAAGGCACCAAATCTCAAAGAGAGGGATTAAATACTGGGAAGCTAGAAAGCAAATGCACAATGCACTACTCATCGTCTCTTCCTCTCCCAGTCCATTTGCCAGCCCAGCAGTGGCAGTCCCACTGACCCATCCCAGCTCCTGAACTCCAATGACAGTCACCCAGACCCACCTCAGTACAGCAAGCTGTGGCCTTTTGCTCCTCCATGCAGTGTTCCACTCCAGGCACTTAGTCCTCTCACTCCTCAGTCATATCCTGCATCGCACTGCAGTCTGCCACCCCCGAATGTTCTCTAGTCTTCTCTCTGCACTCTTCTGTAGTCTCTCGATCCATTCACTCCTCTCCTCCCATCTCTGGTTGGTCAAGATGAGTGGTCAGTGAACCAAGATGCCGCGCATTGCTCAAAATAACTGCCATCACCCAGACTCTTATTCCCCCATCTCCATCCACTTTATATTGTTCTCAACACCGCCTGCCAACTGACCAATTCTTGGGGATGGCCACATGTGCAGCATGTACAACTCTCCAGCTCCTCCCTCTCTCATAGTCTATTGGAGGAGAATTGCCATCTAGGAGCCAAGGACACAGTTTAGTTGGTGGCTCAGTGGGTGGGGGGGTGACAAGTCTTAAAGACAAATCTACTACAACAGAGTCAACCATTTAATCAAAATACTACTCCACTCAATTATGGCTGCAACGCAGGGCAAATCCAGCTAATTGCAACTGCTTGAATTGCAGTCCACGATTCTGACAGCCAACAGCAGCTCCGAGATCTACAGGATTCTAGGCCCTCATCACCCTTTCTTTGTGTTTTTGCATCCATTTTACCCTCAAAACTGTAATGTTAATACCAACAGATGTCAGACTGCTGCTTTCCCGTGCATGTCTCAGCTTTCAACAGAGAGCTTCTGCAGTAGTTAGGAGTGCTATGTGGTTAAGGTGACCAGCTCAAAAAGGAACACCCAAATGTGTCTGGCAGCATAGCCTAGAGGTTAGAGTAATGAGCTGTGAATGAGTTTGGTTCAACAGACCTGGGTTTGATTCCCCTAACATCCTCTTGCATACTGTGTGACTCTGAGCAAGTCACTTAACCACCCTAAAGCTCCCGGGTCGCCCCTGAAAAACAGGCATTTGTGCCTAGTGGGCTTTACCCAGTTAACAAAGAATTAAAAAAAATATGTGCTAATAGGGTATAGTAACTTTGTTAGGTGCCCTCCCAAGATCAGCCCAATGTCCAAACATAAACTGAGGGAGAGGGAGTATGGCACCAATGTTCTCGTATGCATATGTCCCCTGCATTACCTCACTTGGGGCATGTGTGCCTATACCCCCTTGTCAGCACAATGTCCAGTTGCCATATTCTCCATGCCACAGACCTGGGGTTTTAAAACCAGGGGGAAGGAGGCATGGCATCCTGTTCTTATGTGGATAAGTACCCTAGTTAACCTCTCTTGGAGTTTTTGTTGTTCTGCCCCCTTTTGTCACATTATTCATTTGCCATATTCTCCATAGTACAGTCTTGGAATGTTGAAACTGGGGAGAAGGAGACATGGTACCATGTTCTCATGTGTATATGACCTCCTTGGTAACCCCTCATGGTGCTTGTGCACTTCTGCCCCCTTGTTATCACACTGTCCAACTGCCATAATGTTCATAATGTCAGGCTGTTCGGAAGAAGTAGGGGGGTAAGAAGGGGGGGGAGTTACTTTATACACCAGGGAAGGCATAAGTGTAACTGAAGGACAAGAGGAGGATGGGGAGACTGAGCTACTGTGGGTAACGCTAGGCAGGAGGATGGGAGAATCCTTGGGACTGGGGGTGGTATACAGGCCACCTACACTAGGGGAGGAGTGTGATCAACAGTTAATTCAGGCAGTCACAAGGATGGCCCTAAAAGGAGAACTACTGCTGGTAGGTGACCTAAACTTCCCAGATGTAGACTGGGAAATCCCAGATGCAGCATCGTCAAGGAGCAGGGAGATATTAGCTGCACTGCAGTGGGTAATCCTTCAACAGCTAGTCAGGGAGTCGACAAGGGGCAACAACCTGCTGAATGTAGTCCTGACAAATGAGGAGAGCGTGGAGGAGGTGCAGGTAGGAGAAATCTTGGGTAACAGCAACCACAGCATGATAAGGTTCAGGGTCAGGGCAGGGAAGGAGACAAGTAAAACCAGTACTACAGTCATGGACTTCAGACGCACAAACTCTGACAAGAGTAGAAGGATAGTAAGGGAGACAATGGAGGGTACCGAGAATATAGGGGCAGTGGAGGAGTTATGGCAAGCTATCAAGAGAGGGATACTGAAAGCTACGGAAATGTGCATAAAAAAGGTTAGGAAGAGCAAAAGGGGAGGAGACCACTTTGGTTTACAAAGGAGGTTGTGGGGGCAGCCAGAGAGAGGAGGAGGGCTTTCAGAAAATTTAAGAGGACACTCAGTGAGGAAGATAAGGAAGAGCAAAGGAGAAGAGGAGTCTGGCAGGGAAGAAGATCAGAAGGGCAAAAGCAGATACTGAGGAGAAAATAGCAAAAAAGGCCAAGGGGGGGATAAAACCTTTTTCAGATATGTGAGGGAGAGGAGAAGGGCAAGGCAGGGGATTACTAGGCTGAAGGGGGAGGTAGGAATAAAATTGGAAAGGGAGTCTGAAAAAGCAGAGTTATTAAATAAGTACTCACAAAGGAGGAGGAGGAGGAGGAGGATGGTAGGGAACCTGAGCTAAAGTCAAAGGAGAAGGAGGGCAAATGGGTGGATCTGAGCCCATTCACTGTGTATAGGGTTAGGACAGAGCTAAATAGATTGAAAGTGGACAAGGCAATGGGGCCAGATGGGTTACACCCCCGAGTGATCATAGAATTGAAGGAGGAGTTGGCCACACCCTTGACAAGGCTCTTCAACTTGTCCCTGGATACAGGCAGAGTGCCACAGAACTGGAAGAGGGTGAATGTAGTGCCTTTACATAAGGAAGTTAGTAGGGCGGTGAAGGGGAACTACTCACCTGTCAGCCTCACATCAGTAGTAGAGAAGGTAATGGATGCATTAATCAAGGAGAGGATAGTGGATTACCTGGAGGAGACTGGCTTGCAGGACAGCATGGCTTCATGAAGGGAAAGTCTTGCCAGACAAACCTAATTCAGTTCTTTGATTGGGTGACTCAGGTGATTGACCGGGAGGGGCGTTAGAGGTGGTCTATCTGGACCTAAGTAAGGTCTTTGACACTGTCCAACACTGTCCACCATAGGAGGCTGGTGAGCAAGATGGAAAGCCTGTGGTTGGGTGGGAAAATAACAAGCTGCATGGAGGCCAGGCCTACAGGAAGAACTCAGAGGGTGGTTCTAAATGGAGTGCACGACAGGATGGCGAGGTTAAAGACTGACAGGGGTTACCCTGTAGCCCAGTGGCCATACCTCAGACCTCCTTAGCTGACAAAGATTGGGTCAAGGAAAAAACTGCATACAAGAGGTACACAGACCTTTGCCTAAAATCCTCTGTCCCAAACAATGAGAAATAAACCTTAAACAGTCAAGACTGTTTACCCTAAATAGTGACTCCTATAAGTCCAAGCACACTCTAATTACTACTGTTAAAAGACTGATCACATCTATAATCGACTCTTCCCTGACCCCTTTTTCTCCCCCCCCCATATCTGTCCCTTCCACATTTCTTTGACCCTGGTTCCAGCTCTAAATTCTCCATACCGTGTCACTATATATCTTTTTATATTAGGATTTATTTGTGTTCGGTGCATCTGATATGTATAGTTCTTTATTTTTATGAAAAATTGTGTCCTACCCAAAACTAGCTGTATCTTCTGTTCCAAACATATACTACTGTCAATGCTACCTGCTGATACTTTGTATATACTGTATTATTGTATCTCACTTTATTTGTATTATTACTATTTTCTTTTGTGTTGCATCCCATGTATATTGTCCCTTGTTCCTTGTTAACAAACCCAGGTCCACCTCGAAAAAGAGCTTGCTCAATGGTGATCACCTGGTTAAATAAAGACTTTGACTGATTGATTGGAAGCAATGACTCTCACAAGAGCCTCAGAGCCCCAGTTTTGTTGCTCCTCTGTAACACTGTCTAGTCAGTCTGAGTCTAGAATGGCCTGCCCTAGATACAAAATGGAAAAGTTTAAGAGCTGTGTTACGGTAAGCTTAATAATAAAAAGGTCATAAAACCTGGAAATATTGCTTGTTGCCATGCAACCTTGTAATACCCCGTAGCATGTCTGCTGTACACTTCAGAGAATGCCATAATTAACCAACCTTTGTCAGCTGCCTAATAAACACTCTCCTGGCTACATTAAGATCAGGTACTGGACTGAACATTGAAAAACAAAATTGATTTGAAAGTTTCCTTATGTGCCGGGTAGGTGAAAAGCCATAGGGACCAAAGTGTGCTGCGGCTGTCCCAGTCGATGCATGAATGTCCACCAAGACATCATCTGCTGCATGTTCCCTGTCCTCCATCCCGCCACCCCAGAATGCATCTGGAAACGTGCTGTTACAAGCTCAGTGTATTTTTCCTTGTGAAACTTTTGAAATAAATTAATAAATTTATTGACCAATCAATCAATAAACAAATGCTTGGATGCTGGCACCACAGGTGAATTTGGAGAGCTGATGACACTGTTTCCTGCCTCTATCAGGAAACTGAAGTGTTAGAAGGCTGTAGAACTGTAGAGTCTGAATGTGCTGTGGGGCAAAAGCACTGTGTGTCCTAGAGCCAACATGGCTATGTTTCTGCTTAGCCATGTGGCTGCCCTCTAGGGATGAATGTGTGGCCAGTGGTAGTAGATCTCCTGGGCTATGCAGACCTTGGGGGGGGCATTGGACTTAAGAGAGAAAGACTTGCACTGAGTCTGCCCCATGTGTTTGGGCTAGAAATGTGAGGGCATGGTACAGAAGTGTCATGTAGAACACCAGACAACTGACGGCTCATTTCAGCCACACTAAGACAGTACCAGAACAATGATACTCAAGCACCTGCAAATTTAGTGTCACTCCAGCTGGATAGTAGCATGAGGGTGAGATTACTCAGAGGCTCTCAATAGTGGAGTAGATGGAACAGGCAGCTTCCATGGATGAAGCAACCATTTTTGTTTCTTTGTCAGCTTTGTTGTTTTAAAATCATGGTGACATGTCGCTCACTGATATTTTGAGAGTTGTTACGGAACAGGATACCAGCCACTCCAAACAAGCATTGGCTGGACAAATTCATACACTGGACCAGTCTGAACCCAAGTGGATTCTCTGAGTCATGTCCAGCAATTTGCATCTTACTGTACAAATGTTGATGTCACACGTACAGGCAGGAGGTAAATGTGAGAGTTTTCATTAGAAATCATCATGGAAAGATTCTGGACTTCTGCCAAATTTGTATGTACTTGTACAAGACAGTGCACATCTTTGTGAATTGTTAGGATATTTCAAATACTTGGTAACATTCCATTCAGAGTTAAACAATATTTTTCAGTATGGAAGTGTGAATAAACAGGGAATGGTTTGACTCACAGTTAAATTCTTGATTATACAATGGCATATGAAAATCTTGTAACCTCATTGGTCAAAACACATCATATGACTGTGGTAAATCCTGCAATAACCCACACTCTGTCGTGCCTTATTGCTTAAATATCACTGACAGATGTTTTCTGCAGTGTGATACCACTGCAGATTATTGGCAATACAGACAATCAATTAGTGGCTGTTAATGCTTTTACAATTTAATATTGCTCCATACACTAAAAAATATCAGAGTCAGTATAACTGAGAAGGGATTTTTACTTTGTAGCAGTATTATTTCTGAAGTGCTGTGTCTGCTACAAACTCATGAAAGTAACGTGCATAGACACTGCACTGTGTATTATTCATTTCCCATGCCGTCTTTTGCTTCATTGTCCTTGTTTATATTACTGACTGTGCAATGAAGGTCTGGCCAGAAACATCAGAGATTTTTTGGACATCTCATGTAATTAGGTCCTATGCACAAACAAAATGTTGCCTTCACATTGCATATTCGAGGTGCATAGGCATAGGGTGTTGGGGATGTGCCTGCACTATGTGGCATTCAATAAGCTGCATAGTGCCAGGCAGAGGGGGTGCCAGGTATGCCTGCCTTGACATAGGGTAACCTGGTGCATGCCCCCATGAATGATGGCCACTGGGTGCAGTGGTACTGGGAACTGGACCACTGTGTTGCCCCAGCCCACTATGCTGCAGGGGAGGGCTGGGGCAGCAGCTTGGGTGACTGGCCATAGGTGTGACTACAGTGCCACTGTATACAGTTGTTCCTTCACTCCCTGCACCCTCTGCAAGGAAGCAAGTGATCCACTCAGGGACCCAGTATGGGCATCCAATTGGATACCTGCCCAGGTTCATGGCTCCGCCCCGACCGCCCATGTGACCATGCGTGCCGTGGGGGTGTGGCCATGGACAGGTGCCTTGTGGGTGCTAGCAGTAGTGCATACCACCTACCCTTCACCTGTCTGGGGCCCCATAGGTACGTGGGTGAGGTACGTGCCTCAGGTGCGTATTACCCACTCTTCCGTGCTTCAGGCCCATTATGTCTAATGTTTCTGACAAGATCAATATCAATTGATTGCTTTCTATTGGTTTTACCTTAGTCTACACAAATGTAAAAAAGTACAAATGTAATTGTCAGTGTGTAATGTTCTGCCGCATTGTTAGAATTACATTTCCATCTTACGTATGTTTTTATGTTTTCTTCCCAAACTCTATACTGCTGTGTATTGTCATGTCTTTGTTTTGGTTTTTTTACTTTGATATGGAACCTCTGTAAAAGAGTCTCTTGATTCAAAGGTTGTAATGTGAGCCAATAAATAAAGTAAATAGATAAATAAATAAAATTATTAATTTCCCATGCCGTCTTTTGCTTTATTGTCCTTGTTTATATTAGTGATTGTGCTTGAGGTCTGGCCAGAAACATCAGAGATGTTTTTGGCATTTAATGTTTCAAAATGTTAGTGCACTTCCATAACTGGAGGGCTGACTGCATGTGCTTTCTAGTCCAGCTGTATTAGTGGTTGACATCCTGCAGTAATCAAAGTGTCAGACACAGTGAATGTGTATTCTTTTCTTTTAACATTTTTGTTGAAATAGGTTAGAAACTTAACATGTTGCTGCAATTACAGAGGACATCTTTAAAATGCACTGAAGATAAAACTTATTGTGTAAACTGATAAAGGGCAGTTTGAAATAAAGATGTAACATCATCGTTTGTGATAGTAATGCCTAGATGAACAACACCATCTCTGCTTGTACCTTATTGAGAGACTGTTGTGCTATGTACTGTAACTGTATGGTTATAAACATTTAGGCTACTGTTATTTGGAACATCCTTTTGGGTCTGTTTAAAGATACCAGTATGACATGTGTCCAGAAAACTAAAACTGGAAAGTCTCCCCACATACCACTATGACCTACATTGAGGCATGAGCAAGTTAGCACTGTGCATAATCAAGTTATGCCACTAAGTTCAAAACCTCATTGAAATACATTAAAGTGCATACTGTATCTGTTTCTTTAGTTTGTGGTTCAGCTTTGAAGAGTGAAGACATGTCTGTGGTCCACAAAGGATTATGGCTTTGAACACCAGATGGATAAGTAAGGTCTGGGGGGGTGCAAGGTGGTAAGTGCTGAGTGGGGGGAGGGGTCAGATGGAGGGCAGTTACAGCTGCAGAAAACATTGATGGATGTTTTCCTTTTTTAAGGTAAAAAAAAGCACAGAGGATTCCTCATCGTTATACTGGGGGATTGGGCACTCCAATGTCACTTTTGGTTCAGAGGGGTGGGGTGGTAGGTGCTGAGAGGGCAGGTTGGGGGTAGCAATATATTTATATATTTATTGAGTAGTAGGAGTACAATAACCTTTGAACCTAGGGGTTCTTTCACAATGGTTCTGTGTTAAAATGGGGGTACAACATACTAGGGTACAGACAAGGTGGTACAGTTACTTGAACACAGAGATACAGTACAAGCAATAGAAAAAATGTAATTTCAGTTACAAGTACCTTTACTTGAACACAGTGATACAAGAATTAGACAAAAATGCAGTTTCAGTAAGCAGTCAGAGAAAGACTTAGTCATGAAAGTGTTGGTTTGGGGTTAGGAAGTGCAGACAAAGTCAGGAGCCCTTCCAGGGTAGTAAGCAATTACAACAGAAAAACTCAAAAAAAAAAATCAGAACCAAGCATGCAAGGGGGATTCCATGATCTAATTTGGGACACTAGGGGATTGGGCACCCCCAGTGTCACTAATATGTTTCTGGGGGGGTGCTGAGAGGCAGGATCGGTGGGGGGTTAAATATGTCAGTGGTCACGACCGTGGAAAAAAAAAAAAGTAGTGTGGAGTGTTCCAAGGTGGAGGTGACTTTTTTTGTTACCTCAACAGGTTGTTTGTTAGCAAGGAATGTGGGAGTCCTTTTTCTCTGAAAGCACTAAGTCTGCAGGGCTATGCTCACTGCAGCCCTAAAAACTGAATGCTTTCCTGTGGGCTGCTGGTTCATGGTCAAAGAAAAACCTTCCCAGTAATGTGAACATCTGCTTAATTAAATACAATTCTATATCCAGCAATTGGAGGTACTGTCTTCATTCATTCATGAGTCACTGGTCGGCAACTTCAAGTAAAAGTACTGAAAATGCATATTGCTGTACATGCAGCCAACACAAAATCTACTGTATTTGTGCTACCATGTGATTGATCGCAGAAAATGCAGCTGGTAGTGCAAACATGGTAGTTGGTACAATGAGTGAGAATAGGCACCATTTTTTCTCAAACTGTCTTGGAAGCACAATGGCCCTTTAGCATATAAAGCACACTAGCGGTAGGGACAGGCACTGCTGGTAGTGGAGGGTAACTCAGGCTGAAACTTTATGTTTTGTTGTTTGGATCACTGCTAATAGGCTCATTTTTTGTGCCCCAATCCACCTCTGTGTTTGATTTTGCTGTTGCTCGGTGAGGAAAACTAGAATGTGTACCGCAGGGAAGGAGAGAGTTGGGCTGGTGAGGATGCTGATGCAGGGATCTGATGCCTACCAGGTGAATACAGTGTGGACAGAACAGCGTATGGAATACCACGCTGTGAGAAGCATGTATGGCTTTACAGCAACAGGGGTCCTTTAAGCATGCGGTAAGAACCGCTACCCCTGTTGCTGTATTCTGACCTTGGAGGAGGGAAGGACACTGCAAGGGTGGTGCTTGGCCTAGCCACTCCCTTGGTGGAGTGACAAGTGCACCTGCCTCTGGTGGGGTCATGACCTGGGGCTGTGATTCGATTCTCCCCAGGTCCCAGCATGTTGCAACTTTTTTTTATTGGGAAACAAAAAAAATAGCCTCACCAATTTTTTTTTTCATGAAGTCCACGACCCCCTGGAGTTGATTATATTTAGTATGGGTGTGTGTGGGGCACACATCAGGGGTGCAGGGGGTAGAGCCCCCTGTAAAAACAAAGGTAGTGCTCCAGTTTGCATGGTGATTGTGGTCAGTGTGTTCTGCTGACGTTATTATGCCACACGTTGTTATGAGTGTGGCATTGTTGCTATGCGTGGCTTTAACCGCAACATTATGATCCCATGCCACTTGTGTGTGTGGGGAGCATGTGCTTGTGTGTGTGTATAACATCACTACAGCTCTGTACAGCAGTGAGCAAGTGTAACTGCAAACCAGGGCTGCACTTCACATTTATCAGCTCAACCCCATACTTTTAAAACTACTGTGCAGCATGCTGGAGGAATTACCTCAAACGTTCATCCACAACTGCAACCACCAGCTAATGCTATATTTGGCAAAGCCCGGCATGTGTGTTTGAACTGCAGTGGCCTTTCTTGTTTGTCATATTCTCTCAATTAGTAAAAAAAGGATGTTCCTCTAGTTACAGGCATTCTGCCAACTGTACAGGTTTGGGAGTCTGCCTACCACCTCCCAGTGAGTGTATGAATGTTTCCCCGCAGCTCAATAACTGTCCTTAAATTAAAGTCATCTCTGGCTGAAAAACATTTGACACTGCCCACTGAAAGTCACTTCCTTTATTTTCATTCACATACAGTACCCCTACAATGCATGCCACAGTTCTCCAGCAAAGTGGCGAGCCAAAAGCCATCACTTGTGAATTAACAGAATGTGCTGCGATTCTTGCAACCAAGTACGTTCTGTGCCCCATCTCAACAAAGCCCCTTCCCTTGAATCTCAATGCACCAGCTATTTGCAGACACTGACATATGTACTATATATAAATGTTAGTATCTGCAGCCTTTTGTGCTCAGGTATTAATTACTTATCCAGATAGCTGTGAGAATAAAAAGATCATCTGCATTCCAAAGCGAAGATTTTGGAAGCAGAGCTTTGCTTTGGCTCCTGGCTGTTATATGCAGAGCACTTTTAAGTTTCAGCTAAGTATTATTCTAATATTATTACAATTGACACTGCTTTAAAGTGTTTGTCCCAGTCATGAAATTTTCAGTCAGCTTGAAACATGATCATTCTTCTATCCTACTACGAGCATCTCTTCTATGAACATTTTCATCGGTTTCAGCTGCAGAGAATCCAAACACTTTACAACTGCAAACGCCTAAGAAAAAAAGACTATTCAAATAATGAGATCCATTTAACTAAAAACAAAAGACAAACAAAAAAATCCACCACCACAGCCCACAAATTATTCTGTCCAAATAACGCTGGACTCGGCTGCCCTCCATAGTAGACCTTTGCCTCTACTTGCAGTACTTATGAAGTACTGAGGGGGGGGGGCAGAGTGAAAGTTGAATCAATCAGCTGAGCTGATCACTTTTACTCTGATTTTTGGAGTCACCCTGACCTAGCACTGAAATCTGATTATTGTTGATACATGCCATTATGGCAGAACACAGGCAAAGCAGATGGCACATTTTACTGCAATGTTGTATGAAATTATTTGGAGGGGGGCTCTGCCTTTGGGGGTGTTTTAGCCCCTCATACAACAGCATGGTGATTCCATGCAGCATCACTTAAGTGCCACGGTAGTGGCAAGTTCACCAAGGCCAAAATCACACTAAGTAGGATAATTGGGAAGTGTGTGTCTAGCGCATACAGTATACTGTACATTGTGGGTCTTTTCAATGGGATTGTTTGCTTCATGCTGTATCAGGAATAACTGTATCCGTGTAACTATAGTGTGGAGAGAATGTGAATGTGATGTTTACCATCCCTGCAGGATGCCTGACTAAAGGTTGTGTTTGGGTTTGGGTTTGGGATGGGGGTGATTTATTTCACAAATAAAGCTGTCTGCCCTGTATTTCTGCTCACCCAGCAGCTGCTAAAAACTGAAGCTGGTTGAGACAGTGGGATGTGCTGTTTGTGGGTGATGGTGGTGTTATCCAGCATTGAGTTCACTATAAAAAAATAAATGAAAGATGGAAATTAAGAAACAAAAATCACAACCTATTGCTCTCCAGACCCAACTATGTACAGAAAATAAGCTGGTTGGGAGAATATGAGTTCTTGCATGGGAGACTATGTTTGGGGGGGCATATTATAAGAATTAAAAAAAGCAGGCACATAAGTTTATTATGCATTACTGTGTTACACGAGGGCCCTGCACCCTTATTGGTACCCCCAGAGGTACACCATAGACAGCTAGCATTTAGGGATATGTTATACTAACATATAGGGCTAAGGGCATCTACCGTATAAGAGTAGATGTCAGGATATGTATGCATATTATTGTTATACATTTTACTTTCTAATACATATATGTATTTCTTGCTTACAAGATGTTAGGACATCTGTGTCCTTGTAATGATTATGACATATGAGTCAGCACTGCCACCTTTTTGAGATTTGTACTATTACACTGATATATGCATAACTGTGCTCCTTTGTCTTACAAAGTAATGACTCTTACAAAATTGTATAATGTTATCATGGACTGTGGGGCCACATCTAATTTAGCCAATAGAGCTCATCTCTGTAACTAGAAATGTTTCTATCTTACAGTAACCATGGTAATTATCATAGGTATATAATGTAAGACATTACGTCTTTTACTTCAGAGACCCCTAGAGACACAGAAAATCCTCGAGGTATAGGGAATGCTTAGCATCGGTTCCCAGTTTGTATTGGTAAGAGCTGCTTAGGGCAACTGTAATTATCCTTTTCGGTAGTAATAAACAAGTTTATTACTCTTATGCAACGTGTCTGATTCCTTGCATTCCCATTATTGCCAAGAACCTGAGACTGAGGTTTAGACCTCCAGACAATTGATGACCACGTGCAGGCAATATTTGGTGTTTGCAAAGTTTTACTTGTTGCTTTAAACTATTCCCTTCCCAACGGGAACTTTAGGTGTGCATTTCCACATCACCTCTCCTGTTCTACAACCACTTTGTAATAACTTGCAAAGTCTGGCTGCTTTCTGGGTGAGACTGATGCCGACTCGACCCACTCCACAGCAGTTTTGAATTGCAAGCTTACAGGTGCACAGTAGCCTGACTGTGAATGAAGTGCTCCTGCTGTGGATCGATACACAGCACGATGCCTCTTTCATGGTTTGATTTTTCATTCCCTCCCATACAATGGCCACTGTATCAAATATCTGCGCAGAACTGAGAGCTGATGTCTTAAACTTCCTTGCCTCCCATGGAGGATGGGCTGACTTCGCACGAGATGCAAGTCAATCCGACAACCCTGTACTGGGGATTTCAACTCAGTACTCAGAGATGAAACAAACAGCCAGAAAATGAGAAGCTAAAGGGCTGTTGGTCGCGGCTCTCTACACTGCTCTGGAAGCCTCCAAAGCGAGATTTTGAACCCTTGAACTGCAAATCTTATCTCTTAAGCAGGAGATGGGGTTGCAGGAAACAGAATGTGTGAGACATGAGGAGGATTTGGAATCTGAACTCCAAACACTGTGAAATGAAAAGGATTCCCTTTTGCATCATTCTGCACAGGCAGGCGAGCAAGATCTTTGTATGTTGAAGCAGGAGTGTGAAAGTTTGAGACAGGATAAGGGGCAGGCTCTGCAAATGACTGACTTATTAAGTAGAATGAAAGAACAATTGAGTGAGGAGCTGGGAGAGATACAGGACAAAATAAAATAGGTACATAATGACTTAGAAGTGGCTACTAGGGACAATCGCGAGTTGAACGCAGTGTATAGAGTGCTACAGAAGCAAATTCAGGATGAGGTAGATCTGAATGTTGCAAATGTGAATCATGCTGATTGTGAATCCAAGACGGTGAAACTGCGCCATCAGCGGGAGGTTCTGGCTGGACATGTTAAGGCGATGGGAGGAGTAACCCCTACCTTAACCACGTCATCTGAAGGGGATGTATCAGATGACGACATCTCACAATACAATTCCTAGTCACATCCTTACTATGGCCCAGATACCCCACCCTGCCATCCACAACATGACGGACACCCGTCACGTCCATCCAATGTCATATGTCACAGACGTCATGATGCACATCATGGGTGACGCCAACATGGCGGCCCCCATGATGGAAGCAGGCCCAGGCCTAGTCCCGATGGAACCATCGGTAGCCGTTATTAATGTGGAAGACAGGCAGGAGATAGAGAGAATGATTGAAAATGGAGTGAACAGTGTGCCCATTCCAGAAGGAAATAAGTGGGTTTTAAAAAAACAAATAAGATAGCTTATACATGAAACTGCTACTCAGGAGGGCATAGTCCATTCCGTAATGGAGGCCGCAGCTCAGGCAGCCCTGGACGGCACCCAAGGGAACCTACCTCCACCTGATCATCCCAATAATCCCCTGCAAATGGCCTACTCTGTTCAGCAAATAGCTGACAGCATTGGTTGGATGAGCCCGTCCGACAACCTCATCTGCCACTTGGAAAAGGTGCGTGCTAAATGTGAAATGCTTAGTCTCGCTGCAGACTACCAAGTCCAGATCCTATGCCAGACCATTGATCCTGGACTGTGGGCAAAACTCCCTGATACCATCTCCTAGGATGGCACTGCCACCTTTGATGAGGTCACAGCTGAACTAATTTCTAGACACAGCCTAGGTGTAGTAGGAGTGATGCTCGCATACCCTGTGAAACAGAATGCGAAAGAAAGTCCAGGACTTACCACCAGAGGCTTTGGGTGGCCTACCAAGCAGGGAAGCACCTTGCATAGGAAGCTGCAGATGTAGACCTTATCGAGTATAAGACCCTGTTCCTTAGGAACATGATCCCTACAGTAAGAGAAAAGGTAGAGCCAACCACCTATCCCACCACGGAGAGGTTTGCCAACATTCTTTGGAAAACCAAGAAAGTTTACCAACTCTACATCCGTGATCTGGGCTCCAGTTCCAAGAAAATAGCCGCCATGAAAACTACTCCAGAGACCACCACGTACTACATGGTGGAAAGGCAGGCCCAAAAGAAACAGCCCTTCCCTGCAGACAACCAACACCCCCAGCAGGCCCAACAACCACAACAACAGCAGCAACAGCAACAACCATGGGGTGGGAACTGGAATTACCATAAGAATAAGGAACACCACAAGAATAATAAGGTAAACAACAGAGACCAGGCCCTTCATATAGAGAGACAGCCAAAGAGAATCGGAAATTCTGAGAACTTCTTGGGCAAGTGCACTCCGCATTGGATGCTGTTCCCACTCCGGCCCTTGCAGCCATACAACCAGGAGAGCAGACCACAACAAGCCATGGAGACACTGGAAGTACAGGCCCTCAGGCCCATACAGGCCTGAACCTGGAAGCGGCTCCCTATATAGCATCAGTGCAGCATGGTGATGTGGTTCAAACGAGCTAGGCCCAAACTCTTCATGCCTCTACTGGTACAGATTGACAATTACAGGCCCCGGTCTATACTGTAAACAAGCTGGTCTTGGATGCAAACAGAAGGCCTTGTACTGAGGCTGAGGTCAGGGGACCGCCTACTGACAATACTATTGGATATAGATGCAGCTGTGTCTGTATTACACAATGACCACCCAGAGACATCCCCTTGGTCCACCAAACAGAGGACCAATATGTCAGGAGTAGATGGAACTAGGTTACCTGCATACCATTCCCTACCACTACCTGTGGAACTGGGACACCTGAATGCCTTTCACACCTTCCAGCTAATGGTATTGCATGATCACCCTAGTATAATTGCAATTGACTTCCTAGCACCATGTGGCTGTGTGGTTGACCTAGCCAACATGTTACTGATACAGATTCAGGGACAATACCACACCATCATGATTCTTGATTCACATGTGGTAGCAACAATATCTGCAAACAATAAAGAGTATGACGTCATAGATTTGTTCAAGCACCATGAGCTTTTCCCAAAGCTCCTTCCCATTCTACAAAGGCATCTGGAGGCATTTGCCACCAACAAGCATGACTGTGGCAGAATGCACACTGTCATTGAAGTGACAGACTCAGTACATGAAAGGAAACAGCAATACCCCTTTCCACCGGAGGCCTTGCCTTCTCTTAGGGGAAACAATAAAATCTCTCCTCAAACAAGGTGTAATCAGGACATGCATTTCTACTGCCATCTCCCCAATGTGGCCTGTGAAGAAACCCACAGGTGCCTGGAGACTTAGTATTGGCTACAGGAGACTGAACCAGGTCACCCCCAGTTGTGCTTCAACTGTGGCATCAGCACCTGATGTGCTGTGACCTTTGACTCCTGACCAAAAAGGGTTCAGTGCCCTGGACATCTCCAATGGTTTCTGGTCATTACCATTGGCCCCCAAGAGTCAGTATAAGTTTGCTTTCACCTTTGAGGGTAGACAGTACACATGGACCTGCTTACCACAGGGATTCCATAACAGCCCTTCCCTGTTCCAGTTACACATGATGTTTCTCTACCCCAGTGTCTCTTGCAGTATGTGGATGACCTGTTGTTGGCAGCAGCCACACAGGAACAACTCTTGGATCTCTTGGACGAACTACTGACCCACATTCAGACAGCAGGCCTCAAATGTAACCCAGCAAAAGCACAACTATGTCAGAAAGAGGTAATCTTTCTGGGCCTGAGAATAACTGATCAAGGCCAAAGCCCTACATGGAAGAAGATACAAGGATTGCAAGACTTGCCATTGCCCACCAGTGTGGCCACTCTTAGGAGATTTCTAGGTATGGTAAACTATTCCAGAGATTTTATTTGTGATTTTGCTCAGAAGGCTGCTCCTCTGTATGAATTACTGAAAAAGGACATCCCCTGGAATTGGGGTTCCATTCACACCCAGGCTGTGATGTCACTGAAACAGGCCTTGGTCTCAGCTGTAGTTCTGGTCAACCCCAATCCAGCATTGCCATTCCATCTGGAGTGTACCACCTCTTATAGGTTCATAGATTCATAGGTGTAGTACGAGCTTGAGGGACATGCCCATATAGAACTCGTTGCCTAGTGGCAAAAGTTAAATTTTTTTTCACTCATATAGTCATTCATCCAATCTGTACTTGAATTCTATCAAGCTATTACTAGTAACAACCTCTGTTGGTAAGGTGTTCCAAATTGCAGGTACACACTGAGTGAAATAGTTATTCCGTTTAGAGGTTTTGTTAGTAGTGGTTTTTAACCTTAACTTATATGCTGTGGTATTTGAAATGACAACATGTTTTTCAAGACAAATAGCCTCACATAAGGCAGGATCTTTCAATGCACTATAAACTAGACACAGGTCACCCCTTAAGGATCTATATTCTAATGAAAATAGGCCAAGATATTGTAACCTATTATTGTAGTCTGTGTTTTTCAAGCCTCTGATCTTCTTAGTAAATCTTCTTTGCAACCTTTCAATAGTGATTTTACATCCAAGGGAAGTAGGGGTGCAAAATGATGCACAAAATCAATATGAGACCTAACCAAACTTGTGTATAGAGGGATTAGGACTTCTGGTTCCCTACTCTTAATATGTTTCAATATGCAAGATAGTATGCCACGACATTTCCTAGTTATATTGTTAGAATGAGTTGTAAACTTTAAATCAATAGTGGTAGTAGCTATGTCAGCAGTGCTGGCCCAGAAGGTGCTCATAGCACTCTGAGACCCATTGCATATGCATCACAGCTCTTGACCCCAGTGGAACAGAAGTACAGCCTTTGAGAAAGGAACCTTCTGGCTAACTACTGGGCTATCAAGCACTTCTTGTATATCATTGGATACTCTCCCCAATCATTAACACAAACCACACCCCAACTACCTTTCTGCTATCAGAGAGAGCGAAGGATGGGTCAGTCTTTAACACCAGGCTGACATACTGGTCACTTCTTCTCCAGGATAGAGACATCCAGGTCCACCCAACCAAAATGCCATCCATGCTGGTGCATGGCCTCTTTTTTCAAGGAGAACCCCATGACTGTACACTGCAGCCACCTGATCTTCCAGGTCCATGTCCATCCCTCCCAGCTACGCCACAACTACTTGACAACACCTCACTGTGTCATATCTTTACAGATGGCTCAGCTGCCTATTATCAGGGAGAACAAGTTGCAGGAATGGGCATCTTAGTGATCTATCCTTATGGTAGCACTGTTAAACTTTCTAAGCGTTGCAGTGTGGCATCATCACAATATGCCGAGGTGGCCTGTGTCCTCAAGTTCATCCAGCATGGGACCAAGGATACCATCATCTTCACAGACTCTGAGTTTGTTGTTCTCTTACAGAATTTCTTCCTTTCTGGCAGAAGAACTCCTTCCTTTCCTCAGATGGCAGCCCAGTGAAACACAAGGAACTGGTAATATACATACATTCACTGGCACAGAGGTTTGCACACAAACTCTATGTGCACAAGGTTAAAGCTCACTCCACACATGATCCCTATCATGCCTTCAATGATACAGCGGACTCCTTTGCCAAGGAAGGGGTCCGAGGGTGGAAACTGGGATGATGGGTCATCCAGAGGCCAGAGCGGCTGTACATATTGCAGCAGTCAGAAAAAAACCTGAACCTTTTCCCCCTTGGACCTGTCAGCAGCCCAACACACTGACTCTGAGCTCAAAGATGTGTTCAGATTCCTGGACAAGAGTACTGAACAGAACTTACCTACCCATAAAACCTACCAGAGGCATGAAGGTAAGTTGCACCTGTCCCCAGATGATAAGTTCATCTGGTACCAGCCAGATGACACCCTCACCAAGTTTTGGGTGGTTCCCAGACACCTTAGGTCCAAATTTCTTCACCAAGTGCATGACACCCCTACTGGTGGACACCAGGGAGTGGAAAACATGCTCCAAAGGCTTAAGACCACCACCTTGTGGCCTGGCATCACCAAGGATGTCAAACAGTACATAGATAATTGCCTTGTCTGTGCATAAAACAATACCATCCCTACCAAATGAAATGCCAACTAATTACCACAAAGGCATTCTGGCCCTTGGCATGCCATACAAATTGATTTTATTGGTCCATTGACTAATACCAGCAGAAATAACAAGTACGCCCTTGTGGTAGACGACCTTTTCTCTAAGTGGGTTGAAGCTTTCCTCACTAAGACTTGTACCGCTAAAACCACTGCCAAAATCCTGGTGGAACACATTTTCTCCAGATGGAGCCTACCTCTCAAGGTAGAATCCAATAAAAGAACCAGTTTTCCAGGTGAGCTGATGAAAGAAGCACTTGAACTCATTGGAGTTCACCAGAAATTCCATATACCTTACCACCCACAATCTTCAGGTCAAGTAGAAAGAGCCAACAGATGGATTAAGCATGGATTAAACAAATGCTTTCCAAATTCATTGAGGACAATCCCAAAGATTGGAATTTCCTATTGCCATTACTCCTTATGGCAATCAGGGGGTACACCCTCAGCCACCATCCAGTTGACACACTTTGAGGTGATGACTGGCAGACAGATGAGACTACCTGAACACTTATTGTTTGACCTGCATACCACCACAGCAGAACGTGTATCTGTAAACCAAAATGTGGAAAAACTCAGACAAGACCTCATACACACACACACTTGTATGCTGCCAACTGCATGGACAAGGCCCAGCACCAGTCCAAAATACAGTCTGACAAACACGCACAAGAAGTGGATTGGCAAGTTGGAGATCAGGTAATGGTCCTCAGATTTGCACATCCCCACACATTCCTTCTCCAATAAGTGGGAAGGCCTCTACCACATTGTCAACAAGCTCAGTCCAGCAATCTGTCAGGTTAGACTACTGCACAACAACAAACTGACTGACAAATGATTACATGCAAACCAGTTGAAACTGTATAAAGGAGTATAATTACTTTTCCTCACCCCATTGGGCGGAATAGTACTAACTTGCTAATGTTTGGTTTTCCTTTTCAGATACACTGACAAGATGACTATCTTGTTCCATTGTCTCCTCATTTCAGGAGTTATCCCCTGCATCCAAGGCACAGTAAAGCACCTCCTTCCTCACCTTGAACCTCTTTCCTCACCTTGATCCTCCAGCATCTACCCTAGAGGGAGTTTCCATCAATATACCCCACAATTTGATTACTGTCCAGGAAGGTTCAGATGCCTAACTCACTGCCTCGGTTGTTGCTCCTGATAAATCTACCCTACAAATTGAGTGGCAAACCACGTCATAAGGACAAGTTCTCCCAGTGGCCAAGCTTTCCAAGGGAACTTTCCACGGCTGGCCCAATGCAAAATTATCCCCTAATGGTTTTCTGTCCTTGCTCCAAACTGCTCTTAGACATTCTTTTTTCATACAATATTACCACTGTAATTGATCCCTCATATTGTAATTCCTTGTCTAAAGCCTCTGCCAGGAAATTCTGTGTTGTACACAACATGGCCTCTGCTGCCATGCATCTTTCTGTGTTACCCCCCACTGATAAACAGCTTTTGGAATGTCCAAAATATACTCCTGGTCCTTGTAGTGGTCTAACAGCCACTGCCTTACCTGGTACACTTATTAACAATTTACAGTTTATGCATATGCCTGTTTTATTTAACTTGACTTATTGGAATATGAAAGAATTTGGTATGTGTCATACTACTAACACTTCAGCATTTTACAGTACTTTATTGCTTGATAGTCTAGCAGCTTTTCAAATCTGTACTCAAGACCCTATTGTCAGGGTACACACCACTGAGCATAGAGGTAATTTCAGGAGAAAACCTAACCTGATGATCAAAGTCATAAACATAATACACGAGAAGTTGACAGTTCTGATGTCACGGGTGCCACTGGCACCGTCACAGGTCTTTTTGATGCAGCCATTTCTATTTGGAATAAGGCCGACATTGCTGCTATCAAATCACATTCACAGAAATTCCAAACTGGTTTAGTAAATGATACTATACCGCCATTATTGCATGGTGTGGATGGCCTCAGCCAGGAAGAAAGATACACTGTATACAACATGCACAACATTGCTAAGGCATTTACAGATTCTAAAGATAAAATTAACACCCTCATTGCACAAAACAACAAAGAAGCAGATAGACAATGTATTGCCAGTGAGATATTGTGTTCAGCCTATGGCACGTACATTATCACTACCATCAATAATCTTTTCCGTGATCTAGTATACGGAAGGATCCCTGATATCATTCATAACAGATGCATCTCTAAATGGTATTGTCCTCAGTGCAAATTCCCTAGCTGTATTGCCATGTGTATGCAACAAACTCTAATTATTCCACTTTCTACAGCTAGGAATTTTGGTTTTGTAACCAGACACCCTAACACTGGTCCATGTTTTACTTCTAAGAAATTTTCTATTAAGGATACAATGTTTGTCTCTTTTACTGTCTCTTTACCACATTTTGGTCCTACTAAAGCTTTATTTGACAAACTTGCTACTGTACATTCGATTGGGCATCTTGATGAAGATATCTACAGAGAACGCCTCGACTTGCCTCCTGTACTGGTCTTCCATCCTGTTCTGGATGCCTGGGTCACTCCGCACACAGATTGCTGTGCCAAGAAAGGTTACATTTACTTGTGTCAATGTGATGTATTTGATGTTATTAAACCTGTATGTGGCTATTCTCCAGACAGTATTGATCGGTCCTTTTCCATGGATGATGACATCAGCACTAATGACACAGACTTTCCGGACTCAACATCAGCTCCAGACAAACTATACAAATCTTATCGAGAGGAGGTTCGTCACCTGTCAACACGGATTTTCAAGACAACCTACACCTGCCCGCTACAGTTGCAAAAATGGAGACAACCTACTGTTAAAATGCAATATAATTCTGATGGTGAGTATTGCATAGTAACCAATATCAAGTCATATGTGCATGGAATGAAAACATGTACTATAGACAAGGCCCCTAGAATTCAGCGGCAGCAGAATTTTGTGCAGAACTTGCAATCTATCAGTAGAACTTCTGCGTGTCATAGAATCACTCTTTTGGTGATTTTTATTAATATTTCTGTTTAGCCACAGAATCTGGTTCCCTTCCCCTCTTTTTATATCCAAAACCCCCTATATGCTCAGAATGTGAAGTTATCATTGCTATATCATACATTAGCTAATGAAACGGCTGCATTCTGCAAAAGAAATGAACAGTCACTTATCTACCACAGCTCCCACTGCCAGAGATGGTGACACAGCACATCATGCATGGTGATATTTGCGCAACCTGCACTACAGCCTAGTACAGTTTTCAGTCTTACATTATTGCACTAGGGCCAACTTAAACAAAACCTTGTCAATAGCACAGACCTGTTAAGTCCATACCTCACTTTGTACAACCTATTTGTGCCTTTAAGGTATAGAGATGTCATCTGAAATGAATAACTGGTAAAATTAATTTAACTGTCATTTTTTAAGAAAAATAAAGTAATTATGCCCAGAAAAGTGGAATATAATAATGTGTAAACCTGTTGAAAGAATAGACCTGTTAAATAAATAATTGCACTGTACGCATTTTTACCAGGGTTATTGATTACATATTGTCATTGGTTGATAGAATCACCTAAAAGTTATGGAGAAATGTTGTGTGCAGGGACAGCTGTTGGGCCAGAGGGTAGCATGCTGTGTTTCCGTGCCGGCAAGTCAGGTTCAGAGATTAGCTTTGGGAGCTGGCTGGGCAGCACAAGGATTGGTGGAACACATCACTACTCGGAGCCTGGGAAGGTATGGTGCAGTGTTCTGTCACATGGTGGACACATTGTGATGGGCTGGAGAGCTCTATCTCACAATCGGTTCACATGCATGTCATGGCCTGATGGTGTTACGCAGTGTGTCAGGGAAAGCAGGTTGACGTGAAAAATGAGTTTTGCACTAACTCCTCTATTCCATTTCCAATGGGACCTGTATGAATGAGGATGCAAGTTCATGGAAATTAAAAACAAACACACACACACATACATACATACACACACAGTATCTCTGTCAGTCACCACACACACACACACACACATATATTTGTATGTATGTTACAGATTGCATATAAATATATAAGTGATACACAGTGGGAACCTCATGAGTGGTGTAGAAAGCACATACAAATATATAAGTGATAGACAGTGGAAACCTCATTAGTGGGATAGATAGCATGCATATAGAAATACCTTATTTATCACATAAGCTCCCCTCTGCATATGTCATTTATGCAACAGGCTAGGACCTTAAGGGAGAGACATTTGTTTTGCCTTTTTAAGCATTAGATAATTTTTATAAGTCTGTTATTTTTTGAACTAGTGTTACTGTGCTTTCCACCATCCTGATTGCTATAACCACTGCCATATAAGTGAAGTCAGGATGACAAGCTGACACTGTGAAGTGGTAGTTTGTTAGTGCCACAGAACTTCTGCAGAAATTACAAACCACCGCTGCAGAAGTTCTGCGGCAAATGGTAGTCATGCCGCAGAACTTGGTCCCACTGTGCCGCAGAAAAGTAGGGGCCCTGACTATAGATAGCCTCAACATTTGTTTCATTCCCCATCAAAAGTCAGTTATTGGGCCAGCCTGGTCACACTGAGGGTTGAGGCACTGGTAGCCACACCTCGCTCCATGCCGGTGAACCTGGGTTCAGGAACGAGTCTGGGTCATTGGGGGTCGGCAGGGGTGGACTAGGATCGAGCATCTGATGACAGCTCTCCTAGTCCTGGGGAAAGGGGTGGGTGCACACTGTGCTCTGGTGGTCCCTGGGGAAGCAGGGAGGTACTGCAGGTGCAGGTGCCAAGGTTGGGGGGGAGCATGGCAGACGTCTGCACCCTAGTGCATGGATGTCATTGCACGCCCATACCCCCATTTTGGAAGAACAAGGAAAACAGCAGTGCGAGTCTGCGGCAGCTTGATGGCTGCAGTTCACCAATCCAACGATGCCTGGAGGTCTTGCGCCAGTAGTGGATCCTCACCAGGCATGGGGGCTTGGGGACCCCCTCTCAACGGCGTAGCTACCTATGCCAGCTGGGCATGAAAGCTCCGGGGTCGGTGGCAGATGAGCGGTGGCTGGAGATTGGCAGGACTGTGGCTGCAGGTGAGAAAGCATTCAATGATAAAAAAAAAGTCAGTTATTGGACATACTGTTATTACACCCGTCCCTCTTATGGATGCTGATATCATTGATGGTAACCCTGATTATGTGCTCACCCTTTCAGAGTACCTACCATATTTTAATGTACATATTGATCCCCTCACACTGACATTAAAATCACTTTTACAGAGGAAAGACACACATCTCATCCACATCAGCAATAATATTACTAAAGCCAATGAAACTGTCCTTGCACTAATTAATGATAGTGATATGAACTGTGCACTAACACTTGGTTAGAGATTACATTTAAAGGTTTGTTATCATACAAGCATTTTTTATATTTTTTCTGATTCTTATGCTTTGCTGCCTACGGTGCACACTGCGCCAGCACTGTGACCACTTGGAGTTCCTTTACAAGGCTCGTGCGTTGGGTCTGTAAATGACCCCTGCTCCCTGTCCATTTCCCTATTTTGCTGTGTCGCCTTGAGAGGCAACAAGGGGGGGAATGTTACACGAGGCCCCTGCACTCTTATTGGTACCCCCAGAGGTACACCGTAGACAGCTAGCATTTTAGGCATATGTTATACTAACATATAGGGCTAAGGGCATCTACTGTATAAGAGTAGATGTCAGGATATGTATGCATATTATTGTTATACACTTTATTTTCTAATACCTATATGTATTTCTTGCTTACAAGATGTTACGACATCTGTCTCCTTGTAATGATTATGGTATATGAGTCAGCATTGCCATCTTTTGGTGATTTGTACTATTACACTGATGTATGTATAACTGCACTCCTTTGTCTTCCAAAGTGATAACTCTTACAAAATTGTATAATGTTATCTTGGACTGTGGAGCCACCTCTAATTTAGCCAATAGGGCTCATCTCTGTAACTAGAAATGTTTCTATCTTACAGCAACCATGGTAATTATCATAGGTATATAATGTAACACATTACGTCTTTTACCTTGGAGACCCCGAGAGACACAGAGAATCCTCGAAGTATAGGGAACACTTAGCATCGGCTCCCAGTTCATATTGGTAAGAACTGCTTAGGGCAACTGTGATTATCCTTTTTGGTAGTAATAAACAACGTTATTACTTTTATGCAACGTGTCTGTGATTCCTTGCATTCCCGTTATTGCCAAGAACCTGAGAGTGAGGTTTAGACCTCCTGACAACTGAAACTGCCACCGTGTTCAGTGTGTATGCAAAGGGGACATGCGCTCTTCAGCTTTACAGATGCCCTGATCCTCAGAACAGAAACCCACAGAAGTGTCCAAAAACATAAAACAATAAAAAAAAACAGATACCAGGGACACTTTTCAAGCCACATACAATTTTTATTACAAGTGGAAAAATGACATAATTAGGCTGACAGTGTCCCTTTAAAGTAGGGAACCAGCACAGGCACAGAGCCAAGCAATGGAGAAGGAAGGGTAAATTACAATGTGGTTAAGGGACGAATCAAGCACAGCCTCAGCTCACCACAGCTCACAACTGTTCACTCACCCAGAACACTTGCAGTGCTGCGTACTATTATAAGAATGTCACCATGATCTGAGTTTGTCTGCAGGGTATCTGTACTGCAATCACTCAGACATGAGAGGTATACTTTGTTTTGTTACTCTAACACACAAATGTATTTAATGCAAGAGATATGAAAGAAAAAGAGGAAGATCCAGTTTTGTTATTTTGAATGAGCATGTGGCACAGTGCAACACATATATCAGATCTCCTTCTTGGTCCTCATCCATGAAATTTAGAATTATGAAAAGTAAAACAAAAATCAATACAGTACCCAAACACAACCCCATCAGCTGTGGGTGTATATAGTTGAGGTTGTACATAGTTCTCACAATCAGTTTTGGGACTGTGAATCCCGGCTGCATCCGGAACATTTGTGTGTATGGTTAATAACTTGAAACTTTCTAATAAAGATGTCTTTAAAAAAAAAAAGACAGTACCTAACACATTGCTTATCTGACAACAAAAACAGCAGTAGCACTACAGTTATCCTGCCATTTATGTTATTTGTAACACAAATACACAATTCAGGTGTATAAAACTTGATTTTTGCTGTGATTCAAGTTTAGCCTGCAACCCCATAGAATGCATGAAAGGAGACGTAATAATTTCTCTCCACATCCATTCAGTCTCTCTCCTGCTTGCACAGAATGTTAGTGATCCTAGCAGTAGTAGCTGTCATAAATATACCCATATCTAAAATTAACTGAACAAATTACACAGATTCTGAGTCAAAACATCTTTATTTCTATGGTATATGACTGAAACCATGCAAAACATAACAAAACCTAATTCCAGTTCCCCCCTTGAGTCTTAGTGCAGTTAGTTATACAAGTATAGGATCTCTCATAGATTCTGGTTGTCTCCACTCCCGTGGCTCACCTCCTCATCCCCTCACCCCTCTACATCATTTGCTGGAAGTAAAGGATGAGTGCCCTGTATTAGTGAAACTGGTATTTATTCTGTGATTTGGGAGAGGTACCACTGTCCCTGCATTTACTTGTATTTGTGGAACTCTATAAGTCTGAGGAGTTTAGGTTAAAATGGGAAGTTTGAGTTGTCCGCCCTTTTAATCAAGTGAACTGTATTTATTGTGTGATTTGGGAGAGGTACCACAGTTCCTGTGCTTACTGTTATAAGTCCTACGGGTTTAGGTTGAAATGGGAAGTTCCTGTTCCTCCAGTTGCCATGCCGCACTACCCCCCCACCACAATTTTGCTCTCTTCCATTTGTACACTGTCTAGTGTGCCCCATTTAGATGATAATGATGCGCGCTTGTGCTTGCATATAATTGCTGGGGAAGTATACTTGTGGGCCTGTATTTTTTTTCAGGTTATTTGCCAGGTCATGGAGACAGCTTCATTCATAAGAATGGAGATGTGAAAGATTCAGAGACTAATTGAACGAGGGAGAAATAATTGATTTATTGATTTTTAAGGACTCTTAAAGGACTTTTCCCATTCCTCCAGTTACCCTGCCTCAACCCCCCCAAACCACCACCACCACTACCCTCACTCTTTTCCATTTATAGACTATCTACTGGCCCATTTAGATAATAATAATCTATTAACTGAAAAAAGGCTTATGAAAAAGTAATGAAAATAGTGAATTGTAGTGGTTTCAATTTGTTTTTCTACATAAGCCACCTAATTTGCATGTAAAGCCCTTGTACCGAATGTAGCTAATAATTTAACTGTAATAAGCAGGGCAATAAGGATGGTGGCAGAAGACTTATACAAATGTAATTTCCAGTTGTCTCCCTGTTTGGAAGATTAATATTAATGAATATATGTCAGTGCTATTTTTATATATTCCTGTTTGTGGTATTATTTCTAGTTTGCTATTTCTACTACATTTGCATAAGCCTTTTTCCGCCCTTTTTATTGCCCTGCATATTATACTTTTGTGATCCCATTCATGATGGAATTTCACAGGGGCTTGATATGTAAATTTGGTGGCTTAATGTAGAAAAGTATTTGTAATCCGTAATAGCTCAGTTATAACAGCTCTTGCATTTTTAGTGGTGTGTGTACCATGTCTTTCTTCTTTGTCCCGATCCTTGCACCTCCCCTTCTATGACATTTGCATATGTCTTCTGCCACCGTCCTTATTACCCTGTTTATAATAGTTTAATTATTAGCTACATACAGTACAACGAGGGCTTTACATGCAAATTAGGTGGCCAGGTGAGCGGATCAAGAACTCTTGCAGTGTGCGCTTCATCCCCTGTTTAAATAACCCTGAGGGGAGAGGATCAAGAACTCTTGCAGTGTGCGCTTCATTCCCTGTTTAAATAACCCTGAGGCGGGAGGAACGTGGATACTTGCAGTGTGTGCTTCATCCCCTGTTTACATAACCCTGAAGTGGGAGGAACAAGGGTACTTGCAGTGTGTGCTTCATTCCCTGTTTAAATAACCCTGAGGTGGGAGGAACGAGGACTCTTGCAGTGGGCACTTCATCCCATTTACATAACCCTGAAGTGGGAGGAACGTGGATACTTGCAGTGTGCACTTCATCCCATTTAAATAACCATGAGGTGCGAGGAACGAGGACACTTGCAGTGTGTGCATCATCCCCTGTTTAAATAACCCTGAGGAGGGAGGAATGAGGGCACTTGCTATGTACACTTCATCCCCTGCTTAAATAACCCTGACGTGGGAAGAACGTGGACTCTTGCAGTGTGCGCTTCATCCCCTGTTTAAATAACCCTGAGGTGGGAGGAACGAGGACACTTGCAGTGTGTGCTTCATCCCATTTAAATAACCCTGAGGTGGGAGGAATAAGGACACTTGCAGTATGTGCTTCATCCCATTTACATAACCCTGAAGTGGGAGGAATGTGGATACTTACAGTGTGTGCTTCATCCCATTTAAATAACCCTGAGGTGGGAGGAATAAGGACACTTGCAGTATGTGCTTCATCCCATTTACATAACCCTGAAGTGGGAGGAATGTGGATACTTGCAGTGTGTGCTTCATCCCCTGTTTAAATAACCCTGAGGTGGGAGGAACAAGGGCACTTGCAGTGTGCACTTCATCCCCTGTTTAAATAACCCTGAGGTGGGAGGAACAAGGGCACTTGCAGTGTATGCTTCATCCCCTGTTTAAATAACCCTGAGGTGGGAGGAACGAGGACTCTTGCAGTGTGCACGTCATCCCCTGTTTAAATAACCCTGAAGTGGGAGGAACAAGGGCACTTGCAGTGTGCACTTCATCCCCTGTTTAAATAACCCTGAGGTGGGAGGAACAAGGGCACTTGCAGTGTATGCTTCATCCCCTGTTTAAATAACCCTGAGGTGGGAGGAACGAGGACTCTTGCAGTGTGCACGTCATCCCCTGTTTAAATAACCCTGAAGTGGGAGGAACAAGGGCACTTGTAGTGTCCAGTTCATCCCATTTAAATAACCCTGAGGTGGGAGGAATATATCCTTGAACTCCTAATATGAATGGCACAGAGGGTCCAAAGAACAATACATGTCCGCATCTATGGAGGGTCATGCACTCTCACAGGTAAATGAGGATCTGCATCTATGGAGGGATGGATTATACTATCTCAAAAAGTAAGGAAATTCTTTGGGAAAAACACCATTAATGCATCAGTTAGGGTTGCTATTAAAGCAACAAAAGTATAGAACTGTGATGTTAGGGTTTTCAACCCTAACTCTGCATTCCTCCAAGTAGTTAAAGGGTGCAAGGTAACACAAGCAACCACAGACATTCATCATCAGGTAAGACAAACAACATACAATCCTTTCCACATGACACAAGAGACATCCATCATCATGGTCCAGTGCTTCTGCAGCCATGGGTACATGCCACAGGTGGTTCAAGGCACTCGGCACCTGCACGCAATCATCCACGTGGGCACAGAAGTGCAGGGCCACTTGGCACCTGAGTGAAGACATCTGCACTTCCCATGTGGTTGATGGTACTCTGGTGCATCTTGTGCCCCACAATCCACATCACAACCCACCTGGGATGTGTGTTAAATTAGCATTATTGCACACCCTGTCGTGTGTTATTGCTTACTTACAATTTACAGTGTGATCCTATGGAAATTTTATATCGCATTTCCCAGATGGCTGAAGGCACTCAGTTGTGCCTCATGCCTCAAACCCCACCTGGAGCATGCAACAATTTAGCATCACCACACGGCCTGCCTTGTGTTATTGCTCACTTAAAATTTATAATGTGATCCTATATGCATTATATACTATACTTCTTAAGTGGTTTAAGGCACCCGGCTGTGTCTCATGCCTCACAACTCACCTGGGGCATGCAGCAATTTAGTATACACTCTGCCATGTGGTACAGCTAACTTACAATTTACAATGTGATTCTATGTGAATTTTATATTGCACTTCCAAGGTGGTTGAAGGCTCTCGGCTGTGCCTCATGCCTCACAACCCACCAGGGTATGCATCAATTTGGCATTGCTGCACACCCTGCCATGTGATATTGTTAACTTTAAATTTATAATGTAATCCTAAGGGTATACATATACTGCACTTCCCAGGTGGTTAAAGGCAGTTGACTGCACCTCATGCCTCCTGGGGCATGTAGTAATTTAGTATTGCCACACACCCTGCCATGTGGTATTGCTTACATGCAATTTAAAATGTGATTCTATGAGAAAGATATACTGCACTTCCCAGGTGGTTGAAGGCACTCAGCTGCACCTCATGCCTCACAACCTCCCCCCCGGGTGTGTGGTAATTTAGCATTACTGTACACCCTGTCATGTGTTATTCCTTACTTACAATTTACAATGTGATCCTATGGAAATTGTTTTACCCACCTTCCCAGGTGGTGTGAAAGTGTGCATGTGTACCCATGGCTACAGAAGCACTGGACCACGATGAAGGATATCACTTGTGTCATGTGGAAATAGTTGTATGTTGTTTGTCTTACCTGATGATGGATGACTGTGGTTGCTTGTGTTGCCTTGCCCCCTTCGGCTGTTGGGGAGAATGCGGAGTTAAGGTTGAAAACCCTAACATCACATTTCCATACTTTTGTCACTTTAATAGCAACCCTAACTGATGCATTAATGGAGTTTTTTGTGAAGAAAAAAAATATATATGTATATGTGTGTGTGTGTGTGTATATATATTTATAAAATGGGTAGGGAAATTGCTGCTTATTTATTGGACCTAGAGCACCACATGATCGTGCATGTATCAGAGTGCGACCGCACACCTACACTTTTACCCCCCTCCAAAACAGTTTTAACTTTTTATAAGATAGATAAACCACTCTGAGGTGTGCGGTTGTGCTCTGATATATGCACGCCTTGGGTGGTTGGCACACTAGCCTGCGACCTTGTGCGTACAAGGCACACCAAGGCGTGCATATATCAGAGTGTGACCGCACACCTCAGAGTGGTTTATCTATTATACTGTATATATATATATATATATATATATATATATCATGGTAGCACGGTAGTTAGCACATAGTTAGGGTTGAGTACCCCTTTAAAGGTTAAATGGTGAAACTCTGCACCTTAATAACTTTTCCACCGTTCAACGGATTTGCCTGAAATTTGGCAGGCATGGGGCATAACCATAGATCATGGAATCTGACAACTTTTGTACCAGTTGGATATACGGCTGCAGAGTTATTAAGTGACTTTCTTGCTTGCAATTACATTTTTTTGCGCATTCTTTGCTCGTGCCTATAGTCGCACAGTTTATGCGACTAGTCCAAAAACATCATGGAACATGCAGCCAGGGTCCCCAATGTGCCTTTTGAAGATTTCATGAAAAGATATTAAATAGTTGAAAAGTTATTCAAAAAACAAGTTCCCATTACAAGTCAATGGGAAAAGTTAACAAAAAGTCTGAAAGTGTCACAAATGCACTTTTTAGTGTCGCAAATGACCCTAGCAGTGTCAGAAATCCGCCATTTTGTTTTCAGTTACTGATCACAGAAATTGGGACCATCTAGGGACATAATTATTTTTGTGTTTACCTATTTGAGCCCTGAGGATACTAGCCATGTCATTATCTTGGGGTTAAACATCCAGAAATATGTTTTTCAAATTTCTGGGAAAAGTAGTGTCGCACATGTGACACTTTTACAAATTTTTGCAAAAGGTGTCTCAAAACACAACACTACTTTTCAAAGTAAGGCCAAAATGACAGGAATTATTTGCCACCTTGCTGCAAAGGAACGGCTTGGACTTTTGGGCTGAAATTTGGAGGAAAGAAAGCCAACATCTCACAGATGTGCCTTTTCATGGTTTGGTGAAAAAATATTGCAAGGATGCAAGGTTACAGTTCTCCAAAGTTGGTGCTTTTTCCCATAGACTAACACTGTGACGTCTGCCGTGCCTTTTGGGGCCTGTATCTTAGAAACCATGTGAGATACGTTTTTTTGAGAAAACGTAGCCAGGAAAGTCATGAATCACGTGAAATTAAAAAAAATTTTCGACGTCGTACAGTTCCTGAGATATAAGCAATTTAGTATTCCAACTCCTCATTTTCTGCTCCGAGCCACATTATTATGCATACATTCTTTGTAGTCACTGTGTTTCTCTATGCAGCTGTTGGGGAAAACCATAGTGTGTGCTCCAGTTACTGTTACACATAACATTTCCACTTGTGTTTCCGTACCCATTTGTATTAGAGTTCCCGTGTACACCACTTTGTCCGTTATCCTTTGTGTTTCTGTTTGCGTTACTCTTACCATTTGTGTCTGCAGTACTGTTTCTGTTTTATTTTGCGTCACCGTGCGCAGTACCATTTGCATTTGCGGCCACCCTTGTGTTTGCGTTTCTCTTTCGTTTTGCGTCATCGTTGTTATTACCATTACCATTTGCATTTCCAATTGCATTCCCATGTCTGTGCGCGTTATGGGTTGCGTTTCCATACGCTTTTGCATTTGCATTTCTGTTTCCCTTGGCGTTATTGTTACTGTTACCGTAACCATTAGTGTTTACAATTGCAGAACCATGACCGTGTGCGTAATGGTTTGCGTTTCTGTACACACTTCCATTCGTGCTTCCATTTCTGTTTCCTTTGGCATTATTTTAGCTGTTACCATTGCCATTTGCAATTGTGGTACCATGACCGTGCGTGTTACGCTTTGCGTTTCCATACCTGCTTGAATTTGCCTTTCCATTTCTGTTTCCTTTGGCATTATTGTTGCTGTAACAGTTAACATTTGCGTTTACAATAGCGGTACCATGACTGTGCATGTTACCAGTTGCATTTCCGTATGCGCTTACATCCCCGTTTGCATCACTGTTTGCTTTGGCATCACTTTGCGCTTGCATTTCCATTAATGTTTGCGTTACCATTTATGTTTGTGTCACCATGTGCGTAACTGTTAGCGCTTGCATTTGCACTGCAGTTACTGTTACTATGTCACAAGACATCACGTGGTGGGAGCGCAGGGCCCCAAGAACCCGCGCTCCCACCACCACATTCTATTCACTGTTTATAGTCCTCATTCTCAAAAAGAAGGGAAATTCATGGCAAAAAACTCCATTTAATGTATCAGTTAGGGTTGTCCCACAATAGCAAAAGCAAGGAAATTCAGTGTTTGGGTTGAAAGCCCCCTTGCACCCCAGCTACCCCAACTAGCATTGGGGTGTGTGTTGGAGTCGTTGATCCTAACTCTCACCCCATTCTCCTATACCTCATCTTGTTTACATGTGATGGGGTGAGGTTAGAGCCGATGACCCCCAACGCACATCCCGATGCTGGTTGGGGGGTGGGCTGGGTGGGCAAGGGGCTTTCAAACCATAAACACTGAATTTCCCTCACTTTTGTCTCTGTGGAACAACCCTAACTGATGCATTAATTGGAGTTTTTTGCCATGAATTTCCCTTCTTTTTGAGAATGAGGACTATAACTAGTGAATAGAATGCGGTGGTGGGAGCGCAGGTGAGAGGGATCCTATAAATGCCCCCCATTCCTGCCAGAATCTGTGCTCCTTATTTTTCAATATAAATGTCAACGAGTGCAGGGGGACAGTATAATCTATGCATACATTTATATGTGGCTTCCTGATACCTGTTACAAATGAGAAGCCCTTTATGCAATTTCAACACCTGCCACCAGTTCTCCTCTGATATCTCTCTGCCCAAGTCAGCTTCCCACTGCCTTCTAATCTTGTATGTATGGTCTGGTAAGAACATTCGCCCCATCCTAACCACTTTGCCTATCAAACCTGTTGATTCATTTCCTGCTTGTGTAATCAGGTGTTCCAGCTGAGATAGAGGTGAGTCTGAGGCTACCGCTCTATCCAAGCCTCTAATATAGGATTTTACCTGCAACAGCCTGTAGTACCTTCCTACGGATGGTGTCCCACCCCCACACAACTCCATCATAGGGGCCATCCGATCCCCAGCATAAAGATTCCTAACACACCTGATCCCATTCTCCTCCCATTTCTTGAACTCTGGATCCTCAAACCCTGCCAAAAAGGCTGGGTTTCCAGTAACCGGTAGTTGCAATGTCTCATCTTGGAAGGACCCCAACCATTTCTTCAGCCTTCTCCAGGCAATATGGCCCGCCTCCACCATCGGGTTCCTATCCAGATTGCTCCTGTATCTTTTAAGGCCATCCCTACATAAATATGCTGTTAACCTACCCTGTATGCCCATCTTCTCCAAATCCAGCCAACCTGCCACCCACGGCGTGAACCCAATTACTAAAATATCGGACTTGGGTTGCCAGATAATACAGTCTCAAATCCGGAAAATTCATACCACTCCCCGTCCTTGTCCCTCTGCAGCCTTTTTATGCTTGCCCTGGGTTTTTTTGATCTCCACAGGAACTCCAAAAATGCCCTCTCAAGACGTCTATAATCCCCTCTGGTGAGTTCAAGATGCAGCATCTGCATCAGGTATAAAACCCACTGAAGGATGTTCATTTTAATAACATTTATATGACCTAGCCAAGACATACTCAATTCCCGCCATCTGCCAAGTCATCTTCAATTTTCTTGATTAGTGGGGTATAATTCAGCCCATATACTGAATTGACATTCTTACCTATGTGTATGCCCAGATATTGAAAATATCTGGGCATACACATTCAAACCCAAATTCTCCTGGCTCTTATCCTTCTCTGGCCTACCCCATATCTTCATTTCTGCCTTTGTGATATTAATCTTATAGCCTGAGAATTCTGCAAATTGCAATCCAATCCAGAAAGGGAGGTATAGAACCATCCAGCTCCCTGACGTATAGTAGCACATCGTGTGCATACAAAGTTATTTTACTCTGCTGACCACTGCTACCAATAATTCCCAGGATCCTTGGATCATTCCTTATGCTGATTGCAAGTGGCTCAATGGCCAACGCAAACAATAAGGGTGAGAGGGGGCATCCCTGATGCGTTCCTCTTTGCAAAAAGACCTGCCCCGTCCCAACCCCATTTACCAGTACTCAAGCTGTGGGTCCATTATAAAGAGCACGGACCCATCTAAGAAATTCATCCCCTCTCCCATATTCCTTAAGTACCATAAAGAGATACCCCCATTCAATCCTGTCAAAGGCCTTTTCAGCATCCATTGACAGTACCGCAGTTTCCCCCTTTACTTTTGAAGCCAGCCAGACCACATTTAATAGTTTTCTAATGTTGTAATATGACTGTCTACCACAAACAAACCCTGTCTGGTCTGGGTGGATCAAATTCGGTAGCATCTGGTCCAGTCTACCAGCAAGCACCTTAGCCAGTATCTTAGCATCACTGTTCAGGAGGGAGATTAGATGATACGACGCACAGTCCAGTAAGTCCTTACCCTGCTTGGGTATCAGGCATATCACCGCCTCCAAAAAGGAAGCAGGTAGTGTCCCCCCCTCCTGGGTCTCCTGATACACTTTCCATAGTGGCTCAGTCACCTGATCCTGCAAAACTCTATAGAACTCAATGGGGTACCCATCAGGTCCAGTGGCTTTACCTATTTTCAAATGACAAATTGCCACCCTTATTTCTTGCTCTGTAATTTCTTTGCTTAGAATCTCACCTTGATCCCTAGAGACCTTTGGCAGAATTATCTTGTCCAAGAATGCCCCTGCCTGCACATCCTTCCCCGTGCACTCTGATGTGTAGAACTCTTGATAAAATTGCTCAAATCTCTTCTCAATTTCACCTTTCCCCTTACTATTACTCCTACTTTAGTTCTGATACCTGTGATCCTCGTCTGTGTATGACCCCCTTTTATGAGTCTAACTAATAATGGGCCCAGCTTTTTTCCCCACTCATAAAACTTATTTTTGGCAAAAAAATAGGATGTGCGGTCCTCAGTAATAGTATGGGCATTGAGGACCTCCCATGCTGCTGTGAGCTGCTTAAGAACTTCTGCACTTTGGTTAACTGCAGAGAGCTGTTCCAGCTTTTTAACTTCACCCAAAAGGTCTTCCCATTTTTGTCTCTGAGCTTTTTTATATGAAACCACATACCTTATGATAGCCCCTTGAAGCACTGCCTTCCCAGCCTCCCAGAAGACTCCTGCCAACTGCACTAATCCTTCATTGTGCTGCTTATATTTTGCCCATTGATCCTCCAAAAATTCTAAAAAATCTTTATTATGCAATAGATACCTCTGGAATTTCCATGGTGGAGGGGTAGGTTTCTCAGCTGTGAAACAGCATTCCAATGAGACCATGGCGTGATCTGAGGTATATATCAGGCTATGCTGGGTCTTTACAATCCTATGCACCCACCCCCTTGGGACATAAAGGTAATCCAAGCAGGACCATGTACCATGTGGGTTAGAGTAGAAAGTATATTCCTTGGCTCCAGGATTTGCAGTTCTCCAGCTGTCAACCATATCCAACTCTGCCATTCCCTGATTCCATCTCCGTACCCCAGCCAAATCCCTATCCTGTCCCTGTGAATGATCCAGGCTTGGATGCATAGGTGTATTAAAGTCCCCCCCCCCATGATTAACCCCTCAAACTGTTCCCTTACTAATAGGTGCACCATTTGTTGATAAAACTGTGAGTCAAATTGAGCCAGAGCATATACACTTCCCACAGTGATTTTTTTCCCCATACAGGGATCCTTCCACAAACACATATCACCCCTCATGTCAGGGGGAAGGAATGGACAAGGATATGATAGAAGGCATTCTTAGAATGGCAGAGAAAGTGGAGATACTGTTGATGGGAGACCTGAATATGCCAGATGTTAACTGGAGCACATTTGCTGCAGCCACATCCAAGAGCAGGGCCATTCTTGATGCCCTACAGGTGGCAGACATTAGACAGCTAGTTTTGGAACCCACTCATGAGGGAGCAATCTTAGACCTCATACTTTCAAACGGGCACAGTGAGAGGATCTCAGATCTAGAAGTGGGTTGCCATCTGGGGACAAGTGACCATCAAACAGTGTGGTTCACGTTAAACTCAGCTACAGAGTCAAGCCATACAAAAGTGAAGGTACTGGACTTTAGGAGGGCTGACTTTGGCAAGATGGGAGAGTGCCTCAGAAAAGCATTATCAAACAGGATAGAAGGAGGTGTGGAGCAACAATGGGGAATTATCAAACTGCCATCACAGAGGCAACAAGCCTTTGTGGAAGCAAATGAACAAATCAAAATGAAGAAAAAGCCACTATGGTTCTCAAAAGAGGTGGCTGAAAGTCAGGAAGAAAAGATAGCATCTGGAAGTATAAGGAAACACAGAAGGAGCAGGACAGAGAGCTGTACCAGTTAAGCAGAAGGAAGCAGGAGGGAAGCCAGAATAGCAAAGGCCCAAACTGAGGAAAAGATAGCTAACTCAGTTAAGAAGGGGATAAAACCTTATAGGTACATCAGTTGAGCGAGAAAGACAAAGGAGGGATAGTGAGGCTGAATAGAATGAACAGTGGGTGGGCAGAGGGGACAGTGAAAAAGCAGGAATACTGAACAATATTTCTGCTCAGTATTCACAAAGAGGAGGGGAAGTGCCTAATCCAATTAACAGATGCACTCTTGATAGGGGTGATCCCAGTCCTTTCACAGAAGAAAGGGTTCTGCAAGAACTCCTAAAACTGAAGGTGGACAAAGCAATGGGTCCTGATGGAATTCACCCCAGAATTCTAAAAGAATTAAGGGAGGAACTAGTGAAACCACTGGCTACTCTTTAATAAATCATGGGAGGATAGTGTGGTACCGAGGACTGGAGGAAGGCAGATGTGATTCCCTTCACAAAAGTGGGTCCAAGACAGAGGCAGGAAACTACAGACCTGTCAGTCTGACCTCTGTGGTAAGGAAAGTGATGGAGTCACTTCTGAAGGAAAGAATAGTCAGTACCTAGAGGCCAGTGGAGCACAGGACCCAAGCAGCATGGGTTCACAGCGGAAGGTCATGTCAGACTAATCTAATAGATTTCTTTGACTGGGTGACCAAAGTAGTAGACCAGGAGGGGCTGTGGACATGGCCTACCTAGACTTCAGCAAGGCATTTGACACAGTCCCACACAAAAGATTAATAGTCAAATTAACCAGCCTGGGAGTGGGACCCAGGTGGTAGCCTGAAACAATTGGCTGGACAACAGGACACAGAAGGTAATTGTAAATGGAGTCCATTCTGAAGAAAGGGGGTTACTAGTGGGCACCTGAGGTTCAGTATTGGGTCCAGTCCTTTTAATGTCTTCATCAGTGACATTGCAGAGGACTGGAAGGAAAAGTATGCCTTTTGCAGATGACACAAAATCTGCAACAGGTTTGATACACAAGGAGGCGTGGAAGGGATGAAAAGGACTTGGCAAGGTTGGAGGAATGGTCAGAAGTATGGCAGCTAGGATTCAATGCAAAGAAGTGCAAAATAATGCACCTGGGAAACAAGAACCGGGAAGAATACACAATGGGTGGGGAGGTAGTAACAACAACAAAAAAGGAAAGGGACCTGGGGGTAATCATATCAGATGACCTTAAGGTTAGCAAGCAATGTGAGAAGGCAGTAGGGAGGGCTGGGGGTATACTGGGATGTATAGGGAGAGGCATCAGCAGCAGAAACAGGAAGTTGTTATCCCTCTGTACAGACAGTTGGTGAGACCCCATCTGGAGTACTGTGTCCAGTTCTGGAGACCCCATCTCCGCAAGGACATAGACAGGATAGAGGCAGTCCAGAGGAGGGCAACTAAAATGGTGCAGGGTCTGCAAGAGAAAAGCCGTATGAGGAGAGACTAAAGGAGCTTAATATGTATGCCCTTGAGGAAAGAAAGGAGGGGGACATGATAGAAACTTTTTAAGTACCTCAGTGGAATCAACAAAGTCCAAGAGGGTAGCATTTTCAGAAAAGAGACTTGCAAGAACAAGGGACACAATTTAAAGATAGAAGGAGGCATGTCTAGGGCAATGTGAGGAAGTATTATTTCAAGAGAGGTAGTGGATGCATGAACAGCCTTCCTGAGGAGGTTGTGGGGTCTAAAACTGTGGGAGAATTCAAGAATGCATGGGACAGACATAAGGCAATTCTTGTGGGGGGTAGGAAGAAATAGGCTGTTGGTTAACTAGGATCTGCGGCCTATCCTGTAGGTAGGGAAATGGGCAGACTAGATGGGCCTAGCGGTCCTTATCTGCCATCAAAGTCTATGTTTCTATGTTTCTATGTTTCAGCTACCATTCTCACTATCTGCAATGGGCAACATCTGTGAGTTAACACTGCTAAATCTCTCTTATGCGAATTATATGAAGCTGCAGCACAGTGTCCCACCCAACCCGTCACCAATTTCTGATGTTCCCTCTGTGTGAGGTGGGTTTCCTGCAGCAAGGCAATCTAAGCCCCCTGTTTCCTTAATGCTGATAAGACTCTTCTTCTCTTTATTGGTGCAGAAAATCCTCGGATGTTCCAAGAAGTTATTTTCACTGGGGCTAGACTACCCATAAGATTCTGATAGATACTGTCAGATAGATAGATAGATAGATAGATAGATAGATAGATAGATAGATAGATAGATAGATAGATAGATACTGTCTGTAGACAAATAGATAGATACATAGATACACAGACAGACAGACAGATAGACAGACAGACAGATAGATAGATAGATAGATAGATAGATAGATAGATAGATAGATAGATAGATAGATACTGTCTGTAGACAAATAGATAGATACATAGATACACAGACAGATAGATAGATAGATAGATAGATAGATAGATAGATATTGTCAATAGATAGACAGACAGAGACAGACAGATAGACAGATACTGTCAATAGATACTTTCAATAGAAAGATAGGTAGCCAGATAGATAGATAAATAGATAGGTAGACAGACAGACAGACAGATAGATAAACATATAGCTACTGTCTGTAGATAGACAGACAGATAGATAGATACTGTTGATAGATACTGTCAGATAGATAGAAAAATTGATAGATACTGTCGATAGATAGACAGATAGATACTGTCTGTAGATAGACAGATAGATAGATAGATAGACAGATACTGTCTGTAGATCAATAGATACTGTCTGCAGATAGATAGATAGATACTGTCTGTAGATAGATAAATAGATAGATAGATAGATAGATAGATAGATAGATACATACATACATACTCCCTATACAGTAGATATATTGATTGATAGATAGATAGATAGATAGATAGTTAGATAGATAGATAGATAGATAGATGGATAGATAGATACTGTTGATAGATGCTGTCTATAGATAGATAGATAGATAGATAGATAGATACTATCTGTAGATAGATAGATAGATAGATAGATAGATAGATAGATAGATACTATCTGTAGATAGATAGATAGATACTGTCTCTAGACAGATAGATACTGTTGATAGATAGATAGATAGATAGATAGATAGATAGATACTAATCTGTAGATAGACAGACAGAGAGACAGCTACTGTCTGTAGATAGATAGATAATGTCTGTAGATAGATAGATAGATAGATAGATAGATAGATAGATACTGTCTGTAGATAGATAGATATGTAGATACTGCCTGTATATAGATAGATAGATGGATAGACAGATAGCTAGATAGACAGATAAATAGATAGATAGATAGATAGATAGATAGATAGAGTCTGTAGATAGATAGCTAGATAGATAGACAGATAGATAATAGATACTGTCTGTAGCTAGATAGATAGCTAGACAGAGATAGACAGACAGACAAATAGCTAGAAATAGATAGATAGACATGCAGACACTTTTTAAAAGCACCCACATTTCTTTATTGTGTCCAGAGACAGAGAGGGAGGAATTGATGGAGCCAATGACAAAGAGAGACAGACAGACAGATAAAAAGGTAGAGTTGATAGGGAATTACTCCAACAGTATTTTTGATGTATATATGTGTACTGTATATACTGAGTATACGCTCCCTTCTGGTTCTCCTTATTTAAATCCAGATATAATTTACCTTCTGGAATTAGAAACTGACCACTTATTCAAGCAAAGGGCACAATTCAAATAAGTGGCACTCTAAATGCATAAGCAGGAGGTAAACAGATTTCCTCCCCACTGATGGAAACGGGGACATTTGTGGGAATAAGAACACTATGTTACAGTTCTGTCCTCAAATAGTTGTGACCATGTAGTAAATAACAATAGCAGGAAATTGATTCATTTTTGTAAAAGGCTCGGGCTTTCCATCTTATGAACGGATGAACAAATGGTGACTCACTAGGCAAGTATGAGCTCAGTTCTCCTTTAAGTAACAGTGTAATAGACTATGCAATTGCTGAAATGGAGCCAAATATTTTAAATGCTTTTATAATTAGATCTTAGTCATTGCTGTCAGACTACAGCCAAATAGTGGTACATTTAAACAATCTGCTCAAGTCATGAAGAGCCATACACTGTCCCAAAATGTGTACCAACTTCTTTTTAAATACAAATGGGAACAAACTAGAAATATTTGTTATGAAATGCACTTTTCACAGTAGTGAAACAGAAAAATCGAGTACATCTCGTTCTTCACAGGAATTACCACTATAGCAGAAAAGGAATCAATTTGGCTATTAATGACATTATTGAAATTTTAGAAAAGTCAGCAAAAAATTATTAGCTAAAACAAAGATGCATGTACAGTAACACATATTAAATGGGGAAAAAAATGAAACCCAAGAAAGATGGTTTAATAGTTAATGCTTTACATAAAAGGCTAATTGTTTTTGAAAATTGGTGTTAACATGATGATCCATGGGATTGTCTAGGGTTGGAAATGAAGAAACAAACGTATGATACTCGGTCACACTTACTACTATTATCTGGTGAAATCTGCAGGGCAAACAAAAGGAAGCATTGGTTCCAACAAATGGTGGTATCCACTTGGACATTCTGGGTCCCTTTGTCATACTCTGTATAGTGTATGACAAGACCACACAACAGTAGCAGCATGGTAGGGAAGAGCGAGAGGGTGCAAAACCGTGAAAGGCAGTATGCACGGTAGTATACCCTCTCACTCTCCCAGGCAGAGGATAAGACCTCTGGAGGGGGGGGTAGAAAGAAATAGGTTGTTGGTTAACTTGGATCTGCAGCTTATCCAGTAGGTAGGGAAATGGGCAGACTAGGTGGGCCGAGAAGTCCTTATCTGACATCAAAGTCTATGTTTCTGCTGGGACGGGGGTCCACCAAGCAGCTGCCGTGGCTCAACTGGATGAGCCACTGGCAGCAAGGGAGGCAGGCAGTGAGTTTGGGACCAGGTGTTGATTACCAATCCCAGATGCATGGAATTTTACATTTTTAGCACTTTGTACAATTTTTACTGTTAACCCCCCAGAGATTGAAACTTTAGTTGGGGGGGGGTTCAGGGAGACTTATGCCACTGGTAATATATTGCACTGTATTGGCAGCGCAGTATATTGCTGCAGCATAATGTCTTGCAACATTATGACCCCATACTCTACTTGGAATTCACTCCCAGAAGTGATTATAGTCAGTAAGAACATGGAATAACTTAAACTTAAACTTGACATTCACTATAAATCTGGATATTTAAAGGGATATAACAGATAGGCTTCTGGTGAGCTATATAGACCCTAGTCTGCTCAGTTTTGAATGCTCATATGTTTCATATGTGGTGACTGGGAAAGGCACACAGAATCAAGGCTTGTTTCCAGGTGCAACCCAGGGGAAGGGAATGGGGAGGCAAACATAGCATGGACACAGTACACAGTTACATGCACTTACATAGCACTGACGCAGTACACAGTTACAGTGCAGTGGAACGCTGTACATGATTAAAACAGGAGTAAGTAAAATAAAAGGAAACAGCAAAAATCAGGCAATTTAACCACATCTACACTGTAGCAGGAGGTAAATGTAAGGGGGCCATCAGTTAAGAATTCTTTCTAATCAGAAACACAGCGACCCTGGCAATAATACACTGAGAACTAAGTATTATGATAGTTTAAGAAAATGTAATTGCCAGATAGAAAACAGAAACGTACTGAATGTAAACAACACATTATCAGAGACTGAGGAAGCTTTAGATACCAACTCATTTTTGAATAAATGAAACAAATTTAATAGCACAAACCAAACATGGGTTTACCAGTCTGTAGTGGCGCCATATGGAGAGATCATTTTGAGCAACTCTTTATAGAAAAATCCTAAATGAAGATCTATCAACCAGAGCAGACAGCCATTATAGACAAATTCCATGCACTTGAAACAACTACTAAAGATTATCAAACTCCTCTTGACTTCCCTATTGCTTTGAAAGAAGTTAGAGTAACTTAAAAAAAAAACTTAAGGACCTAGTGGGAGCTGAAACAGGCAGACAGGAAAATAATACAAATTTTGAGAAGTAGTCAGTTGTAGCTTTTTATATCAGAAGTATTTTTCTTTTTCTGTTGGCTCATCAGAAAGTCTTTCATGTGATACTAGTGTGCTGGATGTGTGGAACAGCTCCTAGCCTGGCAGCTGACATACCTAGCGCTACTGCCCCCCACTACATCATCAGCACTGTGAATTCACTGACAGTGACATCACAGGTAAATGGCCTAGCAGTCACTGAATTGCTGTTCCTAAGCAGCAGTGATGTCACAGTCAGTGAGGTCACAATGCTGGTGATGTAGTGGGGGGCAGTAGAGCTAGACATGTCAGCTGCCAGGCAGAGTGCTGTTTCACACGTCACACCTACTAACATCAAGTAAACAATCTTCTACTTAAAGGGAAAGGAAAAAGTACCTCAGATATACAATGTAATGGCTGACTACTTTTAAAAACTAATATTAGTTTTAGGCAGTACACTAGCTCTTAAAATAGACTTTAATAAGGGGGCAGGGACAAGAGGCAGGGTTAACATGACAAAAGTATGTGGGCCTGACATGATGTTATGCAAGAAATGCTTAAATGTAGAAGTATGAAACTACAGGAAGCTGCATTAGAAATATTTAAATTATTCTTTTAATCTGGACATTTTCCAGAACTATGGTCGGAGGGTCACATTACACCCTTTTACAAAAGTGGCCATTGACTCAATACAAATCAGGGCAGGTATATTTGTGTAAGTGGTAACGTGGGCAAATTACCTATCCAATGGTGTTATAAATCAGAGAATCATAAATCTCCTGAGAGCTAAAGATAGTCTGCAGACAAGTCAAATAGAATATATTCCTAATTACACAACAGACAATGCTTACACTCTACAAACCCTAATAAATAATAATATACATAATTCAGTACCAACAGAGGGAAACTTTTCCTGCTGTGTAAACTTCAAAAATGCATTTGATTCTGTTTGGCATCCAGCTCTTTTCTAAGATTCCTACAAAATAGAATAGGTGGAATGTATATGCCACGATAAAAGGAATGTATTCTGATATTAAGTGTAGTATAAAACTAGGTAGCATGAAAATAGAATTCTTGTAACAGAAATGTGGAGTGAGACACGAGTGTTGCCATAGCCTGCTACTCTGTATACATCCATGAACTAGCAACAAAGGTGCAAAACTCTGCAGCTCCACGGATGACATTCAGAGATGCCAAAGTGCATTTCCTCCTTAATGCAGTCGACTTGGTATTTTGATCACCGACTGAACGGGGCGACAAGACAGCCTAAGTGTAATAGAAAAATGATGCAATGCATGGGTCACTGAAATTAAATCTAAACAAGACTGAAATTATGACCTTCTAGAAGAAAGTCAGAAATAAAAGTAAGAAATACAAATTCAGTTTTAGTGACAAGATCCTTGAACACACCACCAGTTATATATTCTTAGGCATAATAATAATAAGAGCTTCAGGAGGTTTTAAAGAGGTAATAAAAGCACTACAAGAAAAGGTGCTCTGTGCATTGTATGCCATAAGAACTAAAGTCTATAACATGAACCTACCTGCTTTGGATCAAAGTATTTGACTGTTATTCAACCAATTCTTCTATGTGGAAGTGAAATCTGGTGTCTGGCTCTGATGCGGCAATACAATAAATGGGACACAACTCCAACTGAAAATCAATGCATTTATGATGTAAAAACAAGAAAGATGACAAAATCAATTCAGCTTTTTTACTCATTGACTGTGGTTTCCCGCGTATCTATGACAGTCGGACGACAATTTCGTTGTCAACCTACATTACAGTGACTTCCTTATGTTGACCGCATTTTTGGTCAGCATAAATGGAGTTACATCTGACTGTGTTTTCTTCTGGAGGCTTTGCCCCCCCAAGCCCCCCATGCAGGGGTTTCTACCCCCCGTACTCCTCGCACCCCCCCATTCAATTAATCAACCCCCAAGTCTGAGTTACTTCGGGGAGGGTCTGCAATACCCCCAGAAAGCAGTGTCAGGGTCCCAGGCCGACACTACAGTGACTTGGCACTGTTGTCACTGTAGTGTCAGGTGCGATAAAGTTGTCGACGTAGTGATGGTTTACCATTTCCTGAGAAGTTTACACAGTTTTTATTAGTTATGGTTACAATAAGTACTTAATACACTTTCACAATACAATGTATAACTTACAGTTAAAAAAAAGTAACTCTGTTTTCTATTTTCAGCATGCATTTGATGTTACTGTTTTGTTTTGTTTTCAAGCCACACCCTGGTTTAGCACCTTGTTTGTTTGTTTGTTTGTTTGTTATTATATCAGGAACTGTCACATTTGTTGTGCTTTTCCTTTAGAAGCAAGTGCCACAGCAGGGGGATTAAATAAAATGGTTTGGCAAATAAAAGAACTCACTAACCTACTTTGTGCCCTTTCTTTAGTTTTTGCAGGGCAGGAAACAATGAGGTAAGGTGAGGATTCAGGACTGTGGAAGGCAGGGACACATGGAAGAAGCAGCCAGTCAGCAGAAGCTTAAAAGCTCATCCACTTTTAAAACTCGAGGCACTTTTCCTTTAGAAGCAAGTGCCACAGTAGTGGGATTAAATAAATGGTTTGGTAAATAAAATAATTCAATAACCTGCTTTGTGCCCTTACTTGAGTTTTTTCAGGGCTGGAAGCAGTGAGGCAAGATCAAGGGTGAGGACTGAGGAAGGTGGGACAAGCTGAAAAAAGGAGCCAGTCAAGACATAGAAACATAGAAACATAGAATTTGATGGCAGATAAGGACCGCTTGGCCCACCTAGTCTGCCCATTTTCCTACCTAACAGATAAGCTGCAGATCCTAGTTAACCAACAGCTTACTTCCTCCTACCCCCCACTAGGACTGCCTTATGCCTGTCCCATGCATTCTTGAAGTCCCCCACTGTTCTTGACTCCATGACCTCCTCTGGAAGGCTGTTCCATGCATCCACAACCCTCTCAGTGAAAAAATACTTCCTCACATTACCTCTGAGCCATCCCCCCTCTATCTTCAAATTGTGCCCCTTGTTCTTGCACATCTCTTTTTCTGGAAGATGCTACCTCTTGGACTTTGTTAATTCTCTTGAGGTACTTGAAAGTTTCTATCATGTGCCCTCTCTCCCTTCTTTCCTCAAGGGTATACATATTAAGCTTCTTTAGTCTTTCTTCGTATGTCTTCTGGTGCAGACCCTTCACCATTTTGGTGGCCCTCCTCAGGACAGCCTCCACTCTGTCTATGTCTTTGCGGAGATGGGGTCTCCAGAACTGCACACAGTACTCCAGATGGGGTCTCACCAACTGTCTGTACAGAGGGATAACAACTTCCTGTTTTCTACTATTGATGCCTCTTCCTATGCATCCCAGTATCCCCCCAGCCTTCCTTACTGCCTTATCACATTGCTTGCCCACCTTTAGGTCATCTGATATAATTACCCTCAGGTCCCTTTCTATTTTTACTGTTGTCAGTATCTCACCCCCCATTGTGTACACTTCCCTGGGTTTTGTTTTCCATGTGCATTACCTTGCACTTCTTTGCATTGAATCTGAGCTGCCACATTTGACCATTCCTCCAACCTTGCCAAGTCCCTTCTCATCCTTTCCACTCCATCTTGTGTATCAACCCTGTTGCAGATCTTTGTGTCATCTGCAAAGAGACATACTTTTCCTTCCAGTTCCTCTGCAATGTCACTAATAAAGACATTAAAAAGGACTGGTCCCAGTACTGAACCCTGCGGTACCCCGCTAGTAACCCTCCTTTCTTCACTGTGTACTCCATTTACTACTACCCTTTGTGTCCTGTTGTCTAGCCAATTTTTTATCCATGCTACCACCTTGGGACCCACTCCAAGGCTGGCTATCTTATGTATTAATCTTTTGTGTGGGACTGTATCAAATGCCTTGCTAAAATCTAGGTAGGGCCATGTCCACAGCCCCTCCCTGGTCTACTACTTTGGTCACCCAGTCAAAGAAATCTATCAGATTCATCTGACACGACCTTCCCATCGTGAATCCATGCTGCCTTGGGTTCTGTGCCCCACTGGCCTCTAGGTACTCAACAATTCTTTCCTTCAGAAGTGATTCCATCATTTTCCCTACCACTGAGGTCAAACTAACTGGTCTGTAGTTTCCTGCCTCTGTTCTGTTCCCACTTTTGTGAAGAGGAATCACATCTGCCCTCCTCCAGTCCTCGGGTACCACCCCCATCCTCCCATGATTTGTCCAAGACAAATCAGAAAGTCCAGTATCTTGTATAAATTCCACTCCACCCAGTATGTCCCATCATGCATGTGTCCCAGAATAAGACTGGAAAGTCAGTGGAAAGTGTGAGTCAGAGTGTAAGGCCCCACCTGGAGTACTGTGTCCAGTTCTAGATGCCGCACCACCACAAAGACATTGTAAGTGTAGAGGTGGTACAGAGAAGGGTAACCAAAATGGTGAGGGGGCATTGCATGAGAACCCATACAAGGAAAGGCTGCAGGAACTCAACTTGTACCCCCTAGAAGAGATGAGAGCTAGAGGGGATGTGATTGAAACCTACAAGTACCTCACGGGAGTGAACAAAATGTAAGTGGAGGGACTATTTCAGAGAAAAAGTGACTAGAACAAGAAGGCATGCAGTGATGCAAGTTAGGAATGATGGTCAGAAGTGTTTCTGCATGGAAAGGGTGGTGGATTACTGGAATAATCTGCCACAGGAGGTAGTGGGGGCAAAGACTGTGGGAGCTTCAAGCATGTGTGGGATAGGCACAGGGGTATATTAGGTAGAGGAACAGGGGAGTGAGTGATACCTATGACCAGCTAGGGTCATTAATGACAGAATAAGCAGGGACAAGGGGCAGACTGGATGGGCCTAGGGTCCTTTTCCACTGACAGAATCATTATTTCTGTTTCTCTGTAACACAGCAGAAGTGGTCCAGGTGAAGTGAGTGGCATTTCAGGCATCCACAGGTGACAGCAGGCATGCAGAGAACTCAGCCGGTCTAGTAAGGTAAGTAACAGTACCTGTTAACTTGCTGTTGCTTTTGTAGAAAGTACTGGAAGAGGGATAAGCAGGTAACTGCAGGGAAGAAACAGTCCTTACAAGCAGTAAGCACCTGTAATTGGTGTAACTGGGTCGCCGTGTTACTTTCGGTTACTACCCTTGCTTTGTGGGCTGAACAAGGTTGAGAGGCCTGGATTCTGTTTCTGGTGGGAAAAGGGTGTTCTTTCCAAACTATGAAAGAAATAGCATGGTGCCTCCACTCAGAGAAAATTATAGTGGGACAAGTGTCTGCCTGGTGCAACCTCCTAGGATGCTGTACCTACCCACCCATCCTTGCAGTCACTCCACACATGGATTACCATAAAGCACAACAATATTTCAATATACATGCAGTTAAAGACTATAGCTAATAATATGCCCACATATGGTGTTAAACAATATCAATAAAAGATGTTAAACAGGGAGGGGAGAAAAGGGGGTGCATAAAATAATAACAGTTTCGATTGAATTTGATATGGCAGATAACACGAGCGGACAACAATAACTTTCTCCATGACCAACCACCAAGCAGTACCACACTCCACACTGCTTGGCCCACCTCCTCACTGGTACCAGTGCCCCTGAAGTCAGTCTGGGTACCCAGGTGGTTGAGTTGCAGGCCTGAATGGTGCAGCAGGGTGGCCGGCATCGGTGCACTTGTTGAAATAAAGAAAAAAGTTTGAATAACTTTATTTAACTTTCCCTGTATGGGCAGGTTCTGTAATTACCCACCATTCTGGAGTACAGCCTCACAGGGTCTGATAAACAGCAAGAATGTCAGTCAGTAACGCTAGGGGCCTCGAGCTGTACAAACAGGATGGCAGCTTGCAGGATTGTGGCTGGATTCCAGCTGCTTGTCTCCTTCTGGCAACGTGGCTCCGTGGATGCTGGAACAGACCCATACTGGAGAGCAGAGCCACGTGCCTATCCTACACACCCAGGCATCCAGCTCCAGAGGAAGATGAAGCATAATGCCTGGATGTGACACTACCTGCCTGATTCCCCAGACCATCCTCTGCTGGAATGAGTCTTCTCTCCAGAGCTCAGGAATCACCTCCCAGGGCTAGGGATGGCAATCAGTCTCTCTCGTATTTTCAAACTATAGATTCTATGACAAAACAGCTTTTCTTGCTTTAAAACTGATGATTTTCTGCAGGCATCTCTATACTGTAGTTACTTAGTCCAGTCAACACTTCAGGCAGGATACAGTCCACCCTTCTTTAAGGCTGAGGGCTTCTTTCAAATGCTGCAAAGTTTTAATTGCAAACAGCTCTTCAAACACCCACTCTGGCTTTCCAGATGAAATAAAGCTTTAGGAAAGTCTCCTGGAGTTCAGCTGTGGGAAGCCTTAGATTGACTTCCAAACTTTTTCCTGGACACTAGCTATATGCCCCCCTCATTTGCAGAGAGATTCTGGTGGCCTTCCCCAAGTCGAAAACTCACTCAGTCTCAGGGGAATATGGCAGCCTCTGATTGGTTAAACATAGCTGTCCATCTGCAGAATCAATATGCATTAAATCCCTTCGATGCTTGATTGGTCATCTGAAAGGGCACGAAGAGCATAGTCCCCACCCCTTCCCAGGAGCCACTGCCCAGTCATCAAGGGCTCCACAAATTCTGATTGACAGCTTGCCAGGTAGAAGGTGACAAATATGGCTGCAATCAAAATAGTTTATGCAGAGTTTCAACTGCAAAGTCTTTATGTATACAAACAGTATTGGTTTAGCATTTATTGCCCCATAGACTGTAAGATGCCCCTCTGCCCTGGTGTCCAGTTGCAGAGTGAGGCTTAGTAGGTACGCCCCCTGTCTGTAGCAAGTGCCATAGTACTGTCCCCCTAGATGGCAGGTCTTCCAAAACATACAGCAGCCTTGGCTGCTCTTTAAGGTATAGCACTTTTAAGCACTGAAACAAAGTTTATTTTTCTCCCTCTCCTGTGTGTCTCTGAGCCCCTGATTATGTTGCTGGAGTCCCTGGGACCAGAGCACACAGAGGTGATACTTGCAGAAAGCCACCATGCAGCTTTAAACATTAAGTGCCACGGTGCTAACACAGGATGCCAGCCAACCTGCCAGTTCGCACACTTGAGCAGGATCCTGCTCAAATGTTCAAACACTGATCTGCGCAGCGATCAGTGAACCACTGAGCAGGCACTTTCACTTCCATTTCGCTCCTTGGGTCCCCCACTTGGGTTGCTGCTACCGGGGCCTGGCAGAAGCATAAAGGAGGCACCTAAGGACTGGGACTAGTGGGACAAGGCAGTTAGGGGGGCAAATTAAGCTAAGCCCCACCTGTTGGGGGGGTTTCATTGGGAAAAAGGGAACTATCCTATCTAGGGTAGGGGTATGTAAACTGTTAAGGAAAGGCACAAAGGAGAATGATAAGTATTAGGCAGGCAGAGGAATTCCAGGGATGAGACACAGCAACAAGCGAGGGGTAGAGGAAAAAGAGGAAAACAAGAAACACCCTACCTTGGGTGGGGTGACAGCACAATTATCAACAGAAGGGGTAGGCAGTAAAGGAACAAAGCAATAGGAAGGGGAACAGAGGAAAACCCACAGTCAGTAGTAGGAAAGAATGAAACATAACGATAATTGTGGGAATGGTGCAGTGCAATGGATGCAGAGCTGCAGTTTTCTGGGAGACCTTCTGGAGGTTGAGGTGCTGCCCCATCTGCATGCACCTCTCTGGGTTGAGGGAGGAGGTCACGGGTCTCCAGGCCAAGCTGGCTAGGATCCAGGGACCTCTTCCCCACCCAGGGGCCACCAAGTCTACCAGCATTGCCCCAGAGGCAGTCTCAGAGAAAAAGGACTGGTTGGTCTGTGGTGTGCTCCAAGAGCATGAGGTGGAGGGTCAGGGCACATTCCTCAGCCAGTGCCACTACAAAATTTCTTCACCACTCTAGTTGGATGGAACTGCCAAGAAGAGGCACCCATGGCAGTGGTGTGGGCATCCTTTATTGAAGAGGACCCAAGATGGGAGGGAGAGGACCCTGGCAGAGGAGGAAGAAATATAGAAACATAGAATCTGATTGCAGATATAGACTGTTTGGCCCACCTAGTCTGCTCATTTTCACTACCTACAGTTACACTGCAGACCCTACTTGATCTTGGGATTTACCCCCCCCTTTACCACTAAGGTTCCCTATATGCCTATCCCATGCATTCTTGAAACCCTTTACCATTTTGGCCCCCAACACCTCTTCTGGGAGGCTGTTCCAGGCATCCACCACTCTGTCTGTGAAGATGTACTTCCTCACATTTCCCCTGAGTTTACCCCCCCTCCAGTTTCATAGCATGTCCCCTTGTTCTTAAGCTTCTTTTTTTCTGAAAAATGCTTTCCTCTTGAACCTTATTTATACCTATCAGGTATTTTAAAGTCTCGATCATATCCTCCCTCTCCCTGCTTTCCTCCAGGGTGTACATATTGAGGTCCTTTAGTCTCTCCTCATAGGGCTTTTGATGAAGACCCTGCATCATTTTAGTTACCTTCTTCTGGACCGCCTCTACTCTGTGCTGTATATGTCCTTCCAGAGATGTAGTCTCCAGAACTGGACAGAGTACTCTAGGCGAGATCTCACCAGTGACCTATACAGCAGTAACGCCACCTCTCTCTTTCTGCTGGTGATATCCCTCCCTATACACCCTAGCATCCCATTAGCTCTCCCTACTGCCTTGTCACACTGTCCGGCCACCTTTAGGTCAGCAGATATGATTAACCCCATGTCTCTTTCCTGTTTGGTGGTCATTAATACTATGCCCCCCATTTTGTATTTTGCCCTTGGGTTTCTGCACCTCAAGTGCATGATTTTGCATTTCTTCACATTGAAACTTAGCTGCCACACCCTTGACCACTCCTCTAGCTTTCTTAGATTTCTAATAATTTTTTTCACGCACACCCCCAGAGTGTCTACCATGTTGCAGATTTTAGTGTCATGAGCAATAAGGCATACCTTCCCTTCTAGCCCCTCTGCAAGTTCTCTGCGTTACTTGATTGTTAAGGAAGTAGATTTGGGAACAGGAAGAGGGGAAGTAGTGAGGTAAGGTGCCTACCTGGTGCCTCAGCGTGGAAGGATAGGCAGTAGATCCCAAGTATCACTAGGAGGAGGAGGGTCAGGAGGAGGAGGAGCTGGATGTCATTGTCCACCTGTGGACTAATGACCTAGCTAAGAATGAGTCTGGATTGGTAAAGGAGAAGTTCATTGAACTGGGGAGGGGTCTTAGGCAGGTAGCATACACCGTGACCTTCGCTAAAGTGGTGCATGTTTATGACCGCAGAGAGGATAAGGTACTTCACACTTGGAGCTTCAATTCATGGTTGAAGGAATGGTGTAGAGAAGAGGGGTTCAGGTACAATGGGGACTGGGGACCAATCTGGAAAGAAATGAGCCTTTAAAGAGGTGGTGGCCTGCACCCATCTGGGAGGGGAACCACAGTCCTCAGTAGATGGTTTAAATGTTACTTTGATGAACATTTAAAGTGTCTGAGGGAGTGGTGAAAGGAAAAAGGGAGGTATAAATCACTCCCCTCACAAGCTGAAATGGTAAAAAGGAAGGCCCCAAAGGGAGGAGAATCCCCCAGGGTACAGGATAAAGAAAACAATGGTGTAGCAGAGGACAAAGGGGATGGGAACAAGAGTTGCAAAAGAAAAGGGGAAAAGGAGGCAAGGCAAAAGGGAGGGGAGGGTTGAATGCAAAGTGGGAACTTGGTGTGGAAGTCCATGTGTGCAAATGCAAGGAGTCTAGGAAATAAATTTCCTGACCTAGAGGCCATCATGGCAGAGTCAGACCTGGATATTGGAGCCATTACTGAGGCATGGTACACAAGTAACCACAACTGAGGCCTGGCCATACCAGACTATACTCTATTCAGGAAAGATAGGATGAGGAGGAAGGGGAAGAGGTGGTGCTGTATGTCAGGGAGGGTAAAAAAGTGACAGAAACACAAGAAAACCAAGGGGGACGGAGGGATTGAAGGTACTGTGGGTCTCCCTGGAGACAGGAGCCAGAGCCACTATTCATATTAGGGTGAAGTACAGACCTTCAACACATGGGGAGGAACTAGATAAGGAACTGGGGGAAGCCATCAGCACAACTGCAGAAAAATAAGAGGTGCTGCTGGTGGGGGACTTCAATTTTCCGGATGTAGATTGATGTCTCTCAGCTACAGCTTCAGCTAGAAGTTGCAACATCCTTGACCCCCTGCAGGGGGCATTTCTCTGGCAACTAATCAGGAACCCCACTTATGATGGGGCAATACTGGACCTGGTGCTGACAAACAGGGGCACTATTGCAGATCTCAGGTTGGGAGGCCTCCTGGGGACCAGTGACCACCAAACAGTGTGGTTAAAACTAAGGATGGCAGTGGAAATGAGGCACGTGTACTTCAAGAGAGCAGCTTTTTAAACAAAGTCTGGTCAGAACCACTGTGGCTGCTAATACATTAACTTGGTAAGAGTGTTTCATGGCCTTAAGCGTAAAGATGAATTGCCATAGTCAACTCCATGTGTAAATTTAATTTTTGGTAAAGGCAGATCATTTATCTGGTTGATCCTGTGTTTGTCTTGTGTTTAAATGTGAGTGGCAAGTGTGTGTTATACTATATGTGGAAGGAGAGGGAGCTCTGTGCCAAGGCCTTCAAGTAACGATAGAAGGAATGGTGCAGGGAGAGGAGGTATGTCTACATTGGGAACTGTCGACCAAGCTAGAAGGGTAAGAACCAACTGAGGTGATGGCCTGTGTTCATCCAGGAGGCAACCACAGTCCTTAGTGGATAATTCAAATGTTACTTCAATAGACATTTAAAGTAGCTGAGGGGGTAGGGGGATGGACGAAATAGGGGAAGCAGAAAGTAGGCCACTACAAACTGAGATAAAAAGTAGGGAAATCCCTAGGGGACAGCATCCCACCAGGAAGCAAGTTATTCAATGAAGCAAGGGGTTAGCAAAGGAAGAAAAGGGAAAAGGAGTAGTCAAAGGAGAAAAATGTGGAAGGGGGGACAACTGGAAAAAGGAAAAAGCAGCAAAGAAGATGGTGAGGGCTGTCAACATGGTGCAAGATCTGCAAAGAAGCCTTATGATGAAAGACTGAAAGCTTTCAATAGGTACACCCTGGAGGAGAGGAGAGAGAGTGGAGATGCTTTGGAGACTTTTAAATACCTCCTGGGGGTTAATAAGGTATAGGAGGGAGACATGTTTCAGAGAAAAAGGTGCTGTAGAACAAGATGTCATGATATGAAGCTGAAAGGAGGTAGATTAAGGAGAGATGTAAGGAAGTCATTCTTCACAGAAAGGATGGCAGATTCTTGGAACAACCTTCCATGGGAGGCAGTGGGAGTGAAGCCAGTGTTGGGGTCAAAACTGCCTGGGACAGGCACAAAGGAATCCTAGGAGGAAATAAGGGGGTGGAAGGTGGAAGAGACAGTGCTGTAGGGCAAGTTGGGTCTGCAGCAAATGTGATCATAATTAAAAATGGGCAGACTAGATGGGCCCAGTAGTCAATCCGTTTCTATGTTCATGTAACCAAACCCCCCAGGAGAATACTAGTCTATTCACCCTTCCCTGGGTTTTTGTGGCCTATTTCAGCCTAGTAGGGAAAAGGGTTAATTCTTCTCAGCACTCAGGTGGAGCCTCCTGCGGGTTGGGAGGTCACCATTGGTACATGGAGATAAAAAGCCCAGCAGTTTAGGTGGAAGGGGAAGTTCCAGCTGGAGGAGTGAGCGGTGAAGAAGTGAGAGTGAGCTGGGGCCAGGTAGGGGAGATTGCTTGCTCTGGCCCCTGGCAGTGGCACTGGAGGACACAGAGGAAGAAAGAGGAGCCAGTAGCCACAAGCAGCACAGTATTTTGGAGGGCAACTAAAGTTAAGAGGTGAGCCAGCAGCCATAAGTCACAGAGTGCCCTGGCAGCCTGCACCAATTCGTGTAGGGATCCAGTGGGCAAGACTGTGGCAGGGAGTGTAGTGTCCAGAAAACAAGTTGCCTTGGAGCTCCAAGGGACATGTCCCCCTTCTCAATTCAGGAACAGTTGCTGCCAGTTCTGGGAAAGGATGCAGGAGTCATGAGGGAACCCGCAAATTCCCAAGACACAAGGATTGCATTTTACGATTTCGAGTGGACCTGCTGAGCCATTGGAGAGAGAGGGAGAGAGAGACAGAGAGAGAGAGAGATGGGTATCGCTGAGAGTGTGGGTGCCTGTGAAGAATACAGGGCTCCTAGGCACTGTGAACTGTTTTGGGACTTGTGCTGCCTTCAAACGTTTGTTACCATAGTGGTCCTGAGTTAATGCTGCCCTAAAGACTGTGCAACCTTCTATGTCCAGATAAAAACTGCTATTATGACCATACCAGCCATCTTAAAGCTGAATGTGTTCCCCACAAATTAACTGATGCTACTTGGAGCTATGTGTAAATATGTTTAATGAATTTGGGATCCCTGTTGTTTCTTCAAGTTCTGTGTGGACATTCCGTTATTGAAAGGGACTGCTTAATATGAAGTGACTTGTTGTTTTCATCCAGCACCAGCAAGGAAAAGGAACCATGTGTGTGTGACATCTGGGCCTGGGTAATGTGGCTGCTGGAAGTGTTTCTGTTGCTGTGGGTGCTCCTTCCCAGGGACATATTCCATCCATACCCTGAGACACAGGGAGGGAGCGCTACATTTCTATGTAAGATGGGTTCATAGGTTCATAGGTTGTAACAGGCTCGGGAGGCAAGATACCCATATAGAGCTCACCACCAATGGTGGATTGCAGTACTATTTTAAATAAGATTTTTTTTTGATACCCATAGAGGTATATAGTTGACTTTTGAATAAGTTCATGGTGCCACTCTCAACTATTCCTCTAGGCAGGACATTCCACTGTGACACCACCCGTTGGGTGAACCAGTGGCTTCTTTTATAAGTTTTGAAATTATCTCCTCTAAGCTTAAAGTTATGTGTTCTAGTGATAGCATACGAATTATTCTTCATTAATCCCAGAGTTTCAAAAAGAATTGGATATTGAAATGCCCTATAAGTCAAGCAAAGATCACCATAGAGTTGTGTATACTCCATGGAGTAGAAGCCTTAAGCTTGAAGCCTAGCCCCATAGTCAAGGTGACTCATACCCCTTATATGTTTGGTAACCTTTCTTTGTACTCCCTCAACTAGTTTCATACCTTTTTTGTAGCTGGTGCATAGAAAGGAGAGCAATAGTCAAGATGTGATCTGACCAAGCTGGTGTACAGTGACAGAATAACCCTGGAATCCCTGCTTTCTATATGTTTAAATATGCATCCAACAATTCGCTGGCATTTTTTGACCTAAGCTAAGGTTTGGGTGTGAAGGATAATTTATTGTCCACTACAACTCCTAAGTCTTTTTCATCAGTTGTCACTGAAAGTTGCACATTATTTAATGTATAAATAAATTGCAGATTATTATGACCCAGGCGCATAACCTCACACTTTTGTTCATTAAATGTCATCTTGTTTTCAGTAACCCATGCCCCCAGTTTGTTTAATTCTTTTTGAAGATAGTTTGCAGCTTGCTCATTGTTGACTATACATCCAAGTCTACAATCATCTGCATACTTGGACATCCAGATTTCACTTGATGGTTGCATTGTAGAAATTAACAGGGTTAAAGGGAACGGGTCCCAAGACTGAGCCCTGCAGGACCCCACTGCTATATTTTCCCCATTGTGAGTGGTGGCCTCTGATAACTACACATTGATGTCTGTTTTGTAGCCAAGATATAACCCAATTTATAATTTTTGGAGAAAACCAAACTTATACATATGATTAATTAAAACCTGATGGGATACTCTGTCAAAAACTTTGGAAAAATAGAGAAAAATGACATCCACTGGGAGCCCTCGATCAAGAGATGCACTAACATTCTCAAAGAAACTCAACAGGTTAGTTAGGCAGGATCTCCCCTTCGAAATCTGTGCTGAGTTAAATCCTGTAGATTATTACTGGAAAGATGAAATTCAATCCTAGTAGGCAACAATCTTTCTAAGAGTTTGCCAATAGTTGACGTTAGACTGATGGGTCTATAGTTAGATACAATTTTTTTGTTACCCGGCTTGTGAATAGGGGTAACAAGGGCCTCATTCCAGGAACAAATAGTTTCTCCTTGACTTAGTGAGGCATAGAACAAAACCGCCAGGGGGCCACATATAACCCTAGTTGTTTCCTTAAGGAATCTGGGGTAGATAGTATCCGGTCCTGGGGACGAGTGGGGTTTAAGATTATTTAGTAAGTTTTCCATTTCTACTACAATAATAGATGAAAGTTGTATATTCTGTTCATATGTCATATCCTTTGAAAGGGTATCCATTGGTGAAAATACACTTATGAAGTAATCATTGAACTCGGATGCCATGCCTAGTTCGTCACTTATAATGCCTCTGTTAGATTCAGTTGGGCCTATTGCAGCACCATTGCCATTTAATGAACCTATATAGTTATAAAAGGATTTATAGTTCTCTATTGTTTCAGTTGCTAGGTTTAGTTCAAACTCCTTTTTTGCTTTCCTGATATTGTATTTCACCTTTTTTGTTTTATCCTTCTATGAATTCCATGAAGCTACAGTAGGGTTCCTCTTATATTTCCTATAATAACTCTGTTTTTTATCTATCACCTTCTTTATACTCATGTTCCACCATAATGGTGTTCTGAGACCCTTGTAGTATTTAATTCTATTAGGAACCCATGTATTTAGGCAAAATTTGATTTTGGCCCATATATGGTCCCAGATTTGTTGTAAATTAAGTTCTTGTAGGTCCATTTCCCAATCCCAGTTTGCTAGGTATTTTTTTATTTCTTTATAATTTACTTTTACAAAATCCTTAAGAATTGTCACCCCATTCTTGGTATTGATGTTAATGTTAAGATCTGCTATCACCATATTGTGGTCGCTATCACCCAGAAGTATATCAATATTGGGAGTAGAGATCCTATCTTCTATGTTTGTTCATATGATGTCAAGAATGTTATTCTGTCTTGCTCCTTTAGGGACTATTTGGGTTAAGTTTTGGTCTACAGTAAAATCAATGAAGGCAGATTCAGCTTGGCCATGGCCTTTTAATTTTATCCAGTCAATTTTGGGGAAATTAAAATCTCCCATAAGTATATAATTATGGACAGTTTCCATGTTTTGTAATGTTGCTAAAAGTTCATTATAATCAGTGCGACTTAGACTAGGAGGCCTATAGCAGAGAGCTACCACCAAATGTTCACTATATAGATTAACGTGTATCCAAATTGCCTCTGTTTTACTATTCAAAATTGCTTCTGGAGTGATACCATGAGCAATAAGCGTATTTGATGTAAAGAGAGCAACACCTCCTCTTCTGGAAACAATTCTATTTTTACAAAACTTAGTATATCCCTGGATCTCGGTATTCCATTCATGACCAGTAAACTAAGTTTCTGTGATTCCACAGATTGTCACATTCTTTTTAACTAGAATATGTTTCATTTCTTCTGTTTTATTAGAAAGGCTACATGCATTTACTAGCATTACAGTTATAAAATCATTGTCTGACTTGCTTCTCTGTTTTGTTTTTTTCTAAAGTCACAATCAGGGCTTTCAAAATGCTGATGGCTAGTTTTAGGAGGGCACAGCAGTTGATGCCCTCCCCACCAGGGATGTCAGTTTAAAGTCCTATACATAAAATCTATAATGTGTTTCCCCAGAAGTGTATTACCCCACCTGTTCAGATGAAGTCCATCCAAGGAGAATAACTCTTCATGACTAGAGAATTCCTCCCAATGTGTGATGCCAGATATGCTCTGTTTATGTGTCCACTTTCACATCCATTCATTTAAGTCTTTAATTTTTGAAGTATAGAAATCAGATGCTTTGGGAATGGGTAAAATTTCAGATAAGACAGGGACACTACCCAGCTGTATCAATTTATTAATAAGGGTCACAAAATCTTGTTTAATACTATCTACTGGATCTCTGAAAATATTGTTAGCTCCAATATGAACAATAACCAGTAGGCTGGGCCCTGTACCTTTTAATATATTTGTTGACATTTTAGCTATATCCACTACTTTTGCTCCTCCAAAGCTAGATAAAGTTTTAAAAGTTTTATCAGGATTGCACATTGCTCTGTCAAAGTGTTTTATGATTGAGTCCCATAATACTACTTCCCACTTATTTTTTGGGTTCACAGGTTCTGGGGCTGAGGGCAGGTCCCGAACATTATCCATAACTATTGTTGGATGGGTAGTAATACTGGCAGGACTGATAATTTCAGAATCAGGTGTATCTGAGGCTAAAATATTGAAACTATTATATAGTAGGAGGTCAAATGTGCTAGCTTTTCTTCCCTTTTTCTATACCTGTGAACTTTGTACTGCACACCACTTGTCACTTAGGTATAGAGAGGTATCCTCATCTTTAGCCCTTTTTTTGTTAGTTAGCAGATAGCTTGGGAGAGATTCAGGTGGATTTTGGGTTGTTACCTCATAGTTGTTGAGATTAAAAGAGGAAGTAGGGGGCACCATTTACTGGCCAAGGTCTGGATTTGTTATAATTTGGCCTGCATTTAACCTTGTAGCCATTTGTTTTTGGCTTGTTTCCAAAGATTCTAACCTTTCATTAAATAAACTAATTTCTCTAAGAAGTTCCTCATTTTGTAAACATTTGGAGTATTTAAATTCACCTTTAGGGAGTATTACCATGATTAAATACATATTGCAAACTGTGCATTTAACACCTAGATCTCCTTCCAGGGTCATTAAAGTATCTGTCTTAAAGCAATCCACAAGCTACACAAGTGAAGGACGTTTAAAATTCTATGAGTTCCTCACTTACTTCAAGGGCCTCTATCACAACAGAACTACTTGCTCACACGATATTCGCTATTGGTGGTGGGCTATCCTGTATTGCCTAATCCTTTTAGTAATCCTATTTCCACGCAGTACACGTGAACACATGCTGGACATGCGTGTCTTTGTGCATGTCTTCGTGCGCTGCCACATGATGCCCTGCCTGTGCTCGCCCTGCTCACAGTAGAGCTCCCTTTATTCAGCAGAATGACCCAGAAGTATCCTCGGGGTCAACACTACCTCAGGTTGTTCAGTGAGTATGAAAGTATTCCAAAAATAAAAACAACGCTGCATTTAAGTACCACTCTTGCGTGGTTTACTTTGCTGCAGTTATTTTCTCCCCAGATATTGTAATATGTCAGCCCCAGGACTTGGCTGTAGTTCGCTCGACAGAGTCAACAAGACTACAGCCAACTCTTCCTGCTTCCTGCTGCCAGGTAGCAGGGCTCCAAATTTAAAATCATTATAATGTGTTCAAACGCAGAGTGTACAACACAGGAGACTGCTGTTACAACAGCAGCTAAATAAAATCAAGAAACAGCACCCTGTGTGCAGTAGTGCTCCCTTCATTCAGTAGAATGACCCGGAAGTATGCTCGGGGTCAACACTACCTCGGGCTGTTCAGTGAGTATGAAAATATTCCAAAATTAAAAACAAAGTTACATTTAAGTACCACTCTTGCATGGTTTACTTTGCTGCAGTTATATTCTCCCCAGATATTGTAATACGTTAGCTCCAGGACTTGGCTGTAGTTCACTCGACAGAGTCAGCAAAGCTACGACCACCTCTTCCTGTTTCCTGCTGCCAGGTAGCAGGGCTCCGAATTTAAAATCGTTATAATGTGCTCAAACACAGAGCGTACAACACAGCAGACTGCTGCTACAACAGCAGCTAAATAGAATCAAGAAAAAAACAGGTTATGTAATTCAAATGGATAAGGCAAACAGCTGTTACAGTTTTGCACGTACTCAGTTGGTTTGCAGAACAAGTTTAGGTACAAATGTATGCGGTGGTTGTTGGGGGGAGGGGTAAGGAGATGCAGGCTTGAGGATTAAATGAAACTAAAAACAAAACAAATTAAATACCTGTGCCATATAGTGCTATTCACTCCGTCAAGCCCAGCAGTGATGAGCATTACATACGTATTCTGTAGGTTACAGCCAGTGATTTCAGAAATATATAATTTTGTTATCCAAGCATCAGCCTCCATTCAGAGCACATAGAATGCTTTATTTGTAAAATGCTGGGAATAAAGATTGAGACTGATTTTCTTAAAAAAATGTTACTTTAGTTTAGTTTATGGGGCAGGCAAATATATGGCCAAATCAGGTGTAGCTATTCTAAGAGATACATCTGTGGATTCCCATCTCTCAAATATTCTTATAGACCAAGAGGCTAATTATATTCTTGCAGAGGGAGCAATTGGCCAAACAAAATATATTTTGGGATCCATTTATGAACCGAATATTGGTTCGACATCCTTTTATATGAAATTAATTTCTGTTCTTGCTCCTTATCTCTCCTTTGGTATCATTTTAGGGGGTGACTGGAACTTACCTCTTGATCCTTATATGGACAAGTCAAATATTCCAACCTATACTATATCTCAGCTGATAATAAAGTGATATTAGATCTTATTAAAATATATGATCTTTCTGATCCATAGCGAGTACATTTTCCATAGAAAAAAAAAAACTTTTACTTTCTTTTCTCAGGCACACAATTCATTCTCAAGAATAGACTATTTTCTCATTTCTAAAGGACTGCTTCCCTCTGTATATGATCTCTAAATTCTCCATCATGTATTATTTGACCATTCCCTCGTTCATATTAAGTTAAAATTAGGAACTCCTCATCCTAGAGTTTTCACATGGAGACTAAATTCCAACTTGCTGAGACAAGAATATATAGTCAATTATATTAATAAAGCGATTGGATTTTTTTTTAAACAAAAGTCAGATTCTATAGAAAAAAATGGCATGATTTGGGCATCCTTCAAATGTTATCTCAGGGGGGAATTTATTAGATTTGGATCTAAAATTAAAAAACAGAGAACTGAAAATTCAAAAGAAATTAACAAAAAGCTTGGTGATTTGGAAAAAAAAGATCAAAATAGCCTAACCAGACAGGAAATTCAAAACATTCAGACTCTCAAAGAGGAATTACAATTTATAGCTATGGAGGCAGTATAGCACAGTGGTCTAAGGCTCTGAGCTGCAAATCTGGTGACATCCAGCAGACCAGACCTGGGTTTGAATCCCCCAGCTTCCACTTACATACTGTGTGACCCTGAACAAGTCACTTAACTTCCTTGCGCTCCCAGGTGACTCCTGTAAAAAAGCTGTCAGCTTAGTGTGCTATTCCTGGTTAAACAACTAAAAGGAAAAACAAAAAAAGAAGAAGCTGAATTCCTTCTTATCAGAACAAAGGCCTCGTATGCAAATTTGGGGGAAAACCTAGCAAACTTCTAGCACATAGGATAAAAAAAAGGAGAAATCTAGACATATTGATTCCATAATCTCAGATACCCAAAACAAGATACTAACTGATTATAACGATATCTTAAACGAGTTTTAATCTTTCTAGTCTAACTTGTATGGTCCTATCTCAAATCCTCCTACTTCTGAATTAATTGATAAGTATCTATTCAATGTTGTATGCCCCTAAATTAGCAACTTAGAAGCCTCCAGGTTAATTGGACCAATCACTTCTAAGGAAATGGAAGAGGCTATAGATAACTTTAATATTAATAAGGCACCAGGACTGGATGGCCTCAAATCAAATTTCTATAAACATTTAAATGTGCTTTGATCCATATTCTTTTATTTATTTATTTTATTTATTGAGGATTCGGAAAGTACCTTTGAGTCAAAGACTCCTTTTCTAAGGTTCCATGTCAGTACAGGTAAAACAAGAAGAGAACAGTAAAGAGCAATACAGAAGTAGAACACAAGCAAGCAATCAATATACAAAAGATACAGTAAATAGGCTTACATTTAGATACAGCAGATTCATGGTAATAGACTCAATGTACAGGTATATTTAAAAACTCCATTAATGAGCTAATATAGAGAGGTTTAGAGTTGGGAGTTAGACGGCCATAGGCCTTAGTCAAAGGAATAGATGGTGGAGGGTGGGTTCAGAGGCAATCACAGGGATTAGTGGACTGTAGATGGTTCCTAAGGTAGACTTTGTAGGAGCTGATTCTATTCATGTTTGTGAGAGTGTTAGGCAGGTTATTCACCCAGGAAGGGGCTCGGTAACTAAAGGCCCTTTGGAATTGGGAGGTGCAGCAGCGGGGAACCATGAGGAGTTGCCTGCTTGAGCTACAGGTGTGCTGGTGTGATGGGGCTCATTGGGTTAGAGGTAAGAGACCGGGGGAGGTGAGACCAAGGGTAATTGTTTTGGCCATGAGGTAAGTATGAAACCAGATTCTGTTATCAAGGTTAAGCCAGTTCATGGCATTGTAAAGGGAGCATGTATGGGTTAGATGATCATAGCCCAGGATGAGATGACAGGCTTTGTTGAGGGACAGCCATAGTCTGGATAAGGCAGAGGAGCTGGCTGTGCTACAGAGTAGCATTCCATAGTCTAGAAGGGAAAGGATGAAGGAGGAGACCACTAGACGAAGGGCATCAGGAGTGAGACAGTGTTTAGACCAGCAGAGGATGCCAATCTGGATATTGAGGGCTGTAGACAGTTGATGAATGTGATGGTGAAAATTAAGAGCCTGGTCAAGCAAGGTATTTAAAGGAGTCCACTTGCTCAAGTGGGGTCTGGTTGGCAGTTAGTACTTGAGGGCAGCAGTCCTTCTTGGAGTTAAGTGGGTGTGAGAAGTACATAACTTAAGTCTTCTTACAGTTTAGAATAAGGTGCTGTGAGGAGAACCACTTTTCGGCATCACTGAATGAGGATTAGAGGGACAGGTGGAGCTGAGAGGGGTCAGGGTTGGAGGAATACAAGACAGCATTGTCCGCGTAGAGTAGGATGTTGCCTGAGCAGGACTGGGGGAGGGAGTTAAGGAAGACACTGAATAGTAAAGGTCTGAGGATGGACCTCTGAGGGACACCGGAGCAGACTGGCAGCCTGCTGGATAAGGTGGTGCCAATTCTGACTTGCTGGAAATGATCCACCAACTAGTCAGTGAACCAGCAGAGGGCATTTGAAGTTCGACTGTTTACTGTTGAAAGGGTTTTCTGACACTTTCTTATTAGAATCTTTAATAATTCTCCTACCAAAGCCAAGTAAATCCAAACAAAAACTCTCCAATTACCATCCTATTTCATTAATAAACTATAATATAAAAATGTTAACTCATTTTAGCTCAAAGAATAAAAACATTATGGCAAAATCTGATAAGCCCTGACCTGGTCAGCTTTATGTCTTCCAGACAGGCATCTGTCTGTTTAAGGAAGATCTTTCACAACCTTTCCGCCTCCAGGGGGACCAAACAATCTTTTGCTTCGGTCTCCCTGGATGTGGAAAAAGCTTTTGACAGAGTTCACCATAACGTATATGCTACCCTATCAAAATTCAGTTTCCCCGAAAGATTTATCAATTGGCTCAAAATGTTATATTCAAAACCAATGGTAAGAATTAGCTGCAATAATTTACTTGCCCTTCCCCTTATGCTCCTACAAGGTACTAGACAAGGTTGCCCCCTTTTGCCTATCTTGTTCAACTTATATTTGGAACCGCTAATTTACCTTTTGAATTTTGAGACAGCTATTAAAGGAATTACGATCTCAGCATTTCAACTTAAATTATCTGCCTTTGCAGACAACATACTACTTCATGTCTGAGATCCAATTAACTCAATTAAAACCACATTGAAGATTATTGATAATTACAGCCAAGTTTCTAACTATAAACTAAATAAGAAAAAAACTGAAGTTTTGCCTTTATCGAATTTTTTTCCATAAGAAAGAAATAAACAAACTTGGGCTATCCTGGAATCCGCCTGAGCTTAAATATCTAGGAATCATAATATCTAAGGATGAGTCTCAATTAGTTAAATGAAATCTAGAGGAAACTATCCAAACAATTACCCAAGATTTAAAAAGACGGCCCACTCTCCCCATTTTTTTTTCAAGGTAGAATAAATATTATAAAAATGAATATCTTTCCAAGAATATTTTTCCCCTTAATATGCGTAATGTCTTTTTCCCTCTCAATTGGTTTACTAAACTTCAATCAATAATAAATGGTTATTTGTGGCTAAAAGGTACACCCAGAATAGCTTATCATAAGCTCATGCTCCCTAAAAATCTATAGAGACAGAAGGTACCAATGTTTTTGTTTTACTATATGTCCTCACATATGAATAAATATTTAAAATGGCTCTCTAACAAAGACTAGTCTCCATCTTATATTCCCACATTATTTATGTTAGAAAAAGAGATTATAAAAAAAACACAAAATATGCACTGAAGCTATTCTATATACCACTCTAAAAAGGATCCCTACAGAACTAAAAAATACTGTTGGCACTTCCTTAAAAATCCATAACCAATTTTGTCATATTTTTAACATAAACTTAGCTTAGAGCACCCATCAACCTATTCTATACAACCCAAATTTCAGGGTACATGAGAAAACATTTACCTCTAAGTTTTTGCAGTGCCCAAATAATGTTTGTGTAGATGTTCTATTAGATAAAGGAAAATTTTGTTCCTTTTTTGAAATCTCTAAAGTTTATAATTTGTCCCAGAAATATGTACTAAATTTTCATATTTTAAAACTTACAATACAATCCTATTTTGGTGGCTTATTACCGGTTCAGCCTGATATTAATCTTCTACCAGAAATGGTTATTGCAATCAATAAACCTCATCCAATCTCAAACTTATATGGATATCTTTTAAGATTAAAATATTTGGACAAGCCTTTCCAAACCCTGTTTTGGGACACCTATGCTTCATCCCACTCCTTGGATTTGGCAAACATGTGGAACAACATCTACAGTATAAAATAATCCCTTCAGATAATCTAAGACAAGTCTGCTATAAAATATTACATAACGCATACCTAACCCCATTGAGACTATACAAAATGGGTCTTAAACAATCAAATCTGTGTCACAAATGTGGTAGTGAGGTCAGTTCCCTGGACCATATGCTTTGGTCCTGTCTGCCTATCCCAAAACTATGGCAGGAAATTATCCACAATATTTTGAATAGTTTAATATACCCTTATGAATTCAATTTGTATACTTGTATTTTAGGTAACTTCCCGAATACCATATAAATTAATGATAAACATATTCTGGCTCTTAATTGGAGTCACAACCACACAGATGCTGCTTAAACATTGGACAGAACATTATACTCCCACCTTAAAAGAATGGTTAGCTATGCTAAGGCAATATTTATTGCTGATTCGTATAATCTTATACTTTCGTGGCAAACACCTCTTTTCTTGAAATGCTGGAAGAAACTTTCAGATTTGTTGGACACCATATGACTAACATATTAACTGTTTCCCTTGTTTTTGAGTGCACCCCCGGTTCCGGGTGTTAATGTCGTGGAACACAACATCGTCGAACAAAATATCATGTGCAAAATAAAGTTGGGCCAAATGAAAGCAGGGCAAATTAAAGCAGGACAACATAATGCCTAGCAAACCAAAGCTGCCACAAATGACAGCAGGACACAACAGTGCAGACTAGGAGGAGGCTACAGAAGCAGCAGGGCCATATATGACCACCCCTCGCTTTGCCGCACTGTGCCTGCCTGTGCTCTTGCACAGTGACACCTGCTCCACCATCCATGTTGCCACATCCTGGCACCATGTGCATCTGCTATTCCACCTGCCATGGGGCTGCTGCACAATACCACACCACCCTGGGGATGCAGCACCTAGGCTCATGGATGAGGAAGGGGTAAGTGTGGCAGCTCATTCACCATCTGCATGTAGCAGGCTGTGGCCCAATGGTTGCTTGGCTGGGTTGGATCAGTAGGTAGTGAGGGAGAGTAATGCACGGAGCCATTCTGTGTAGCTGACTGTTGGTTGTTGGCCATGTGTGGCTGTGTTGGGGCCAGTGGGGCAGCTGCAGGGGGTTGCAAGTGCACTGTGGGTGTTTACACTAGGGGGGCAGGCACAAGGATCTGCTCCATAGGTAACTGTGGTGTTCCCACTGTGCCCGCACCATCAGTCTTTCTGTGTGTCTGCTTCCCTCCTTCCATGCCTGTGGGGGCACTGTAGTGTCCAGGAAACACCACAGGCTGGTAGCCTACTTTATTCTAGTCCATGATGTCATTGCTGGGAGATGTTACTGCTCGCGATGACTTGCCTGTGATATTTTGTCCTGTTTTATTTTATGGGTGATAGTATAACCCAGAACCCACACCCCTTGATATACTTTCTTTATTTTAGTTTTCTTAGAATTTAATTGCCTTCAAATACAGTAATTTTCCATAAGCTTTTACTTACTTAACTGTTTATTTATCTATTAGCCCTTTGTTTTATAAGAAGCCAAGCCATATTTATAGAAGCATAAGACATATTTATATGTGATTTGTGACTGTTTTGTTTTCTTAGGATGCTGGAGCAAAGTCATGGGGGGAGGGCAGAGGGACTGTTTGCTTTGGACTATACATTCTTTCTTCCTTACTGTCAGATTGTTATTGGTTTTGTGTTTTTGTTGTTATTAAAAATGCGTAATAAAGAGAAGACAAAAGTAAAAGGCTGAGAAATAATTTAAAAGTTTAAGTTGACAAAAAAATCAAGTAAGTTATCACATTTGGTCATCTTCACCTTTCAGCATTTCCCTGTATAATTCTGATTCTGAGAGAGAGAGAGAGAGAGAGAGAGATAGAGAGTGAGAGAGAGGGGTGGGGGAGGAGCAACAGTGGAGCTCTGTTTATCATTTAGAGAAAGACAGTGAGAGAGACAGAGATAGAGAGAGAGAGGAGAGGTGTAATCTGAATCTCTGCTTAAAGCGATTTACCAAGTTTTGATATATGAATGCATATACTGCAAGGTGACTGCATATAGAACTGATTTGCAATGTATTTTGATAGCTGCATAGCCTATTTTAGCAAATGAAATCAGGTTTTCACCCTCACAAACCAGGAAGTGTCATTTTGTGTATTGGAGCTTGTAATTGGTGACCTTTGACACTCATTACCTTTGCAATGTCACCACAGGGAGATCTGTGCTCTGCAATTAAAATTAGTTCTTGGTCAAAGCAATTCTGTCTTGATAACAGAGCTCTTGTTCGCAGCATGCAGCACGACAATGGCAATGTTAAACAGTTCATTTTCAGGGTCCAATGATGAAAGCATTATGTTGTCCTGCACTAACAGTGATCTTTCAGACACTGACATAGTGCCACAATTTGACAGCCACTGCATAGTAGATCCCCATAGGGATGACCCTATGACAGCAGCGAGAATGATGTGGGCAGTAGCTCAGGCAGTCACAGCAGTAGTCCCGATCCATTCCAGTACAGCAGTGAGAGCAGACTTAGCAACATGGACTGTTAATATTATATTGTGCTACGGTTTGGTTCCCATCATTGCTGTCATTTTGCTGTGCAAAATCGAAGTATGGTGTGTGTTCTGTTACTCCCAGCATCGATCTGCCCACACAAATGCTAGTGATAGTACCCTGGGTTTTTATATTTCTTTTGTTTGGGGGGGAGATTGCTTTCCCTATGCGAATGAGTTGTTGGCCATTCCAGCTTGACACTGAGAGCATGGCTTGATCTGGTGGCATTGCTTGAGCAGGATAAATGGCTCACAATTTGTCCAAATCCAATTTGTCCAAATTCCTCACCTGGTACTAATTAGTAGTGATCTCCCGCCAATTGATTTATCAATCACTCACTCTGATGGAGCACAGGGTGGAAATTACAAGCAGGCACCTTGTACCCCAACCACTCCAACCCCCCCAGCTGCACACATGCACTTAGAAAAATGCTGCAGCATAGAACTTTTGTTATCTGTAAATTACTTATACTGTTTGGGTCTGTCTTTGCCCTAGTGCCAACTGGTCTACGCTATAGCTTTCGTCTCTGTGTATGTATGTGTTTGGGGGTGGGGGGGGCCTGCTTGTACTTTCCCCTTTAGAGGTATCAGTGATTGAGTAACGTGTTGAAGTCGCCGGTCCCCCTGTTTATGGCATGTTATAAATTTAAAACTACAAATTATTGCACCAGCTTTGTGTTACCTCTAAGCACTCAGGAACTATACAGACTGCAACTGTCATTAGTGTCTGCATAAACATCTGTAATACCATCTTGGCATTAGCTTATTGCAGCTACATGTGTGCCTCCAGGTGCATTATGAACTGAGCAAAAAATACACAGTACAGTCGGTGATCGTCCCCACCCCTCAAGGTTAAAAATTACACTGCCAATACCCTTCTCATGGAGAAAGAGACCAGATTTATGTTTAAATAGCCTAAGTACCGTTTGATTGGTCCACTACAAAAAGAGACATATCCTTGCGGTAGGTACTCAAGTGTTAGACTGTATTTGAACCGCCCTTCCTCACTTATGTCACCATACTTCATTACCACTTCGGTCTGTGTCAAGCCGTTTGTGTTTTCCTATTTTTTTCCATTACAGTGGATCTCTGATGCACGTGCATAAAATGTACCACAGATACAACAGATGCTGCACTATACTGTCTCCTATGCCATACCGATGTCATGGTGCATTGTGTAGACTCCCTGCATTCACTGCTGTGTAGCCCATATTTTGGTTCAGACAGTATTCCCTAAGTATGTCGAACTGACTAGCACACTTTGCAATATAACACTATAGAAACTGTTCTTTGGTACCACAGTGTCGGGAGAGGATGGCAACTGCAGGCTCTTCTTTTGCTGATGCTCTGGAGCACATGCAATGATGCTATAATCCTAATTATAAATAAAGACTGTGTGTTAAAATGTTAAAAAACTAAGTGTTTTTAATTTTGAGATACACTGTAAACTATGTACAGTATAACTATGTACAGTATATAACTGATTTTATTGCATTCATTTATAAACAGCGAGGAGCTGGCAAGCTGGAGAAACAATTCAGTGCACCATGCCCCTTTATTCATGCACATCTAAGCATACTTTGGTGATCAGTGTTATGGTGCTTGCTTGAGAACACCTAATGAGCCCAAGAAAACACAGGAGCACAAGAGAAAATATAAACTGTCTATAATGATAGTGACAATCAGAAATGCAATAGCAAAGGCAGTTTACTGAAGCAATCACACTGGAAGCAGCACTTGCCAAAAATACACAGTTTATTGCACTGTTCTCCTGGGATTGGACTGTGCAGCTCAGTGCTTATACTCTTACTGCACATTACAATTCTGAACTGTTGAAAAAGTCATCCATTTAACACAGACCTCTATGTACCAATACTGAAAAGCTTACAGCAATTTATAGATCTACCCAGTTCAAAAGTCGTCCTTTTGTGTCCCAATACGCTACAGATTACAGCTCCACTCAGTTAAAAAAATTTGTTTTTCATACAGACTTGTTATAATTATGTACTTGCAGCACTTATTAAAACTGTAACACTGTACTCAAGTAATGTAGATTGTGATGTTCCTAGAACTGATGGACCTAGGACACAGAGCTTAGTCAGATGAGTAAAATTGAAAATCAGGAGAAATCACCACTTCTGCAATCCCAAAAGCAAGTATAACAGCTGCCAATATAACAAACAGTTTCAGTCATCAGTGCTGTAAGTTTTGCCAGTTCAGTTTTGGATCTGCACTCACTGAGGCTGTGTCCAGGAAAGATAAATGAATGAGCAGTGAGAAAGGTGCAGTGAGAACACCTTCCCTGTGCTGATGTCACTCATACATGTGGATGCACTGCTCATGTGCGAACTTCAAACAAACAAAAAAAAGAAACAGAGAAAATTGTGGCACAAAAATGTTAAAAAACTAAGCATCTGAATATATTTAATACTTAACTTCAGGGCAGCTGAGCTTTGCATCACTCAATGTAAGGAAGGTGATCTGCAAACATGTCATCGGGGAAGTTGGTAAATCACTTTAAGCAATATAGTCTCATTACAAACTCAGTTTTGAGCAACATGCAGTGGCCTAGTGCTAAATTTAAAAGTGTGGGATCTCCATGAACTATGATGTCCCCACACATTTCACACAGGCTGGAGGTCTGGGGGTCACCTAGGTGCCCAAAAGCTATCAGGTTTTAGGTGTATTATGGTGCATTTTGAGGGTTATTTTGGGACTATTTGGCTGCTTTTAAAATCTTTTTTGACTTGTTGCAAACAACCACCATCACTGTCAAAATAACTACTTTTTATTTTCTTTAAAACAAAATTGTCAAAACTAAAGCAAAAAATCCCACTCCAGCCACGTTTCAAACATCTGACTACAAACCACTTCTCTTGAGTACAGTCAGCTGCCACTGTAGCAGGCATTGCACTTGTTACCTTGCAAACTGAACAGAAGACTGTGCTCCCCCCAACAGTGCACCACACAGTCAGACATACAAGGCTGCAAGAAGGGCACACAAAACACCAGCCTGGAGGTATATGTGTCTGTCACACAGCAGACACATACACAGACCACCCATGCCAGAGAATAGAACTGATATATAGGACCCACTGGAGGGTCTCTCAAGGCCCAGCACTGACACAGGATGTGTACCAGGTTATGAATGCATTATCTGCATGTACTCTGGACTGAAACAATTGGAGCAGGGAGGGTAAGCCTCAGCAGGGACAGTTGCATGAAATACAAGGCATATACAGTGATATCACAACCCACAGACTTGACATGCAGCAAGGGTTCCACAACCTGTGTGAGACCTCGGACAATGGCATGACCATAATTTTTACTGCTGTACAGCAGGATGCTGTTTCCCATTCATAACCAGTATATTGCGGCCAATCCCCAAATCCCCATACGTCATACACCGGAACTACAACACGTTCAAGCACTCCAGCATAACCCACACATGATAGCCAACCTGCAGGGGTGCACAACAAACTGTAACAGATGATGACTTAATGCCGAACACGTTCTGTGCCATTTACACAGCCCAGTTACATGGCAAGGACTAGGGCAATGCCAGTGGTAGGCTCATCCCACCCTAAACACCCACTCAGAAGTCATCCCAGACACCAAAGCCAAAAAAAAACACATGACCTAATGCCTCATCTGAATGCAGCACGGGCTTTAATGTTGAAGAATTGCCATCCACCATCAGATGCAGGTGGACTTCCCTTCATGGGTTACATGCTCATTCACAGGAGGGGGATTTGATGCTGGCAGGAAGGGGCAAGTTTGGGTGAAGAGAGATCACTTGAGTGGCTGGACACAGCCCAGTCCAGCCCCTCACCCTCAGATAAGGTCATTCAATACAAACAAAATTATTAATATGAAACAGCACACTTACCTCACTGCTTCTTTTATGATAAAGCAAGGCTGGTTATTAATTCATATTGTTTTGTGGGCACCGACAGTCTAACTCATTCAGTCCCAGCCAAGTCCTGACTCCTGACTTGTGAGAATTAATCCCTCACAGACTTATACAACGTGACTAGCCAGCTGCTCCGCACTTGCACTCCACAAAGTACCAGCCATACCTCCAGTCAAACAGGTACAGCTAGCCATTCACTGGATTAGAGGATTTCTGCAGGACAGTCCCCAGCTTGCAGATCTATCTTTCACATGAACAAAAAATACCAACTTCAAGACAAAAATAAAGTTATTACTGCCAGGTTATTAAGTTACTATTCCTTCATGAAGAATACATTTAAACATGCACTACTGCTTTTCCACATTAAATGTGTTAATTAAATAAATAAGTCAACTCTACTGATCTGTCCTGGAAAAGTACCTAGTAAAAGCTGGACCCCACTGAAAATGAGAACTTGCCTCTCACTTGGGTTATCCTGTGTAAATACATTATAAAAATGGGTAAAAGTGAACAAAACATTGGGGGGGGGGCGAAGTCAGTGGCTGAGTGAAATAGATGCTTTTCCCAGAACTCTATTTTGTATGTGCTAAAAACATAAAATGTCTTTACAGAGGCAGTTTATTTTGCTCAAGAAAGTGTCCCGGTCATGCAAACAAACTTTAGAGTGTTTAACTGACACCTTTCTTGCCCAGCTATGATATGGGATGTCAGAAAAATTTTCAGCAAACAGATACTGGGAGAGGAAAACAACCTGGTCCATCTGGCATGATGGCAAGCATTGCCTCACAGTTGGGAACAGTCCCAGAGACAGAACCTACTTTAAAGACAGTGAAAGACGCAGTGCTAAAAGCTGTAAGTGACTTATCTTCTAAAGTGGACTCGTTCAATAAGAGAGTCACTGTTCTGGAAATGAAGATGGAACAAGTTATGGCAAAATCCAAGCCTGCATCAGACACTTCTTACAAATCAACGCCTGTGGTAAGGGAGGTGGCAGGGAACTACAGGACCTTCAGCCTGACATCAGTGGTGGGCAAGGTAATGGAGGGCATTGTCAAAGAGAGACTGGGGGGACCTGGAAAAGTTGGGGTGCCTGAATGATAGACAGCATGGATTCATCCCAGGGAAATCGTGTCAGACAAACCTTGTGGAGTTCTATGACTGGGTGACAAGTGCCTTGGACCTGGGTAGACCAGTGCACATCCACTTTCTTGACTTCAGCAAGGCGTTTGACTCTGTTCCTCATGGGGCCCTGTTGGATATGCTGGGAGAAATGGGGGTGGGGAACCAGATGATCAGATGGATAGGCAATTGGCTCCAGAACTGGACCCAGATGGTTGTGATTGGTGGGATAATCTCATCCCCAAGGAGGGTCATTAGTGGGGCCCCTCAGGGATCGGTCCTTGGGTCCCTCCTGTTCAATGCCTATATCTCTAACATAAGGATGGGTATCAGGAGTGAGATGAGTCTCTTTGCAGATGATTCAAAACTGGGGGGTGGTGGTGGATGGGAAGGAGGAGAGGGTGGCCCTACAGGGGGACTTGGAGGCTCTGGAAAGGTGGTCTAGAAAGTGAAAGCTGAGGTTCAATGCAGGGAAATGCAAGGTACTGCACCTGGGAGCCAGAAACCCAGGCCAAGTGTACACCCTGGGGGGGGGGGATGCCACAAGTCTTGATGGCTGAGAGGGACCTGGGGGTGGTGGTGGATGTCAAGATGAACAACTCTGAGACTTGTAGAGGGCAACGGCAAAGGCCAAAAGGATGCTTTGATGCATCACTAGACGGATCACCTCCAGAAAGAGGGAAATGATACTCCCACTGTACAACTGCTTGGTGAGGCCACAGCTCGAGTACTGTGTGCAGTTTTGGAGGCCACATTTAAAGAGAGACATTGAACTCCTGGAGATGGTCCAGAGGAGGGCAACCAAAATTATTTGGGGCTTGGAGGATAGGGCCTATGTGGAGAGGCTCGAAGAGTCAAATATGTACACATTGGAAGAGAGAATGGACCGGGGGACATGACAGCGGTCTTCAGGTACATAAAGGGGGTAAATAGGGGAGGAGCAGTCAGGGTGCTCCGAAGGAAGGAGGGGGCAACTAGAGGGCATGAGTGGAAGCTGGAGGGGGGAGATTCAGGGAAGAAATGAGGGGGTACTACTTCACTGAGAGGGTGGTAGAGCCATGGAATGCGCTGTCCAGGGGACTGGTGGATGCAGAGATGGTGGAGGGGTTCAAGAGGGGTTGGGACAGGTACAGGGGAAGGGTTCTGGAAGCAAAATCCAGTGCAGCGAGATTATCCGGGACTGGGAAGGGAGAAGCCAAACAGGGAAAGAGGGGACAGCAAGCTCAGCTCCCAGGGTGGGGGCTGACAAAACAAGCAGACGTGAAAGGCTGTTAGGCCTATTCTGCTGGCATTTTAGTATGTTAGTATGTAATGGGGCTGATCAAATAGAACACCAACCTAAGGTATTGGCTGGAACACCTAGAAAATTCAGCTAGAGCTGCTAATATTTGTCTCCTGGGCATCGCAGAAGGCCTGGAAAGGCAAGATCCAATTAATTTTGTACAAAATGTATTCTTCACTTGGTTTGCTGACTTACTGGGGATTGAAGAGCAGCAAGCCTACAGAATAACACCGCAGAATAGATCTGCCAACCTAGAGATACTATGGATGTTTCTATTAATTACTGGAGGCTCATATCAAAGAGACAAAGTCATGCAGAAAGCCAGATCACGTGACCCTGTACAAATACCAGAATCAGAGAATGCTCTCTGTTTGCCACACTTGAGTTTTGCAACCAGAGAGAGAAGAAGAGCTTTTGATGGATTCTGTGCAGGGCTCCATGACCTAGGCATTGCTCACTCGCTACAACTTCCTGCAAGGCTTAAAATTTTATATGGTGGAAAGCAATTCCTGTTTCATGACCCCAAAGAAGCTGGGAAAAGGCTGGAAAATATCAGGCAGGATTTCCTGACAAAATAAACTCAGCAGAATGAATCAGATATGGAAGACTGAGGGACAATGAAGCACACATCAGTACAGCAGCCCAACAGGTTGTTTTTACAACATAACTTGGGGTAATACAGGGACAAAGGTGTTTAATGTTCTCTAATCTCCCGGTTTAATGTTTACAGCTGTCATTTGGGGAAGTGGCCTTTGTGTAGCCCCTTGCTATAAATTATCAGCATTTCTTATAGCACCTCTAAGTTGTTTTCGAAGATTGTTGACTGACTTCAGCTCATAATTTAACTAAGACAGCTGCTGCCTCGTGGCTGGGGTTGCCACGTTTTGTAAAGATGGGGAAGGGAGCATTAGAGTCATCCTTCAGATCTGTGGAGCTAAAGGAGGTATAGTGTTCCTAATGCATTTTCATAAAAGTTAGAGGTTTACATAAATACTGAATGAATGCAGAAAGTTTTGTCAAACTGAGCTTTGTTTTAAGTTTTAAAATGTTAAAACGTTCTTAAATGTTTTATGGTCATGGCAGACGTAGAACTCAGGGGAAAGTATTTGTCTAAATATGGGTTGTTTACACATTGCTGATTTCTGGACCTTAATTGCTCCAATTGAAGTGTATTACCAAAAGGAAAAGTACAATATGAAGACCAGATCATTTTTATCTTTGATGGTCCAGCGTCTTGCTGCAATGGCTTATTATTAAAAACCTTTTGACTGAACGATTATTCAGATTAATATACAGTTTCTCCCCCAATGATGTAACAATTAGTTGCTTATTAAGTATCCTACCATAATTATCTGATGTGACTAATTTCAAGGCATACAGATATGAACGCCTGTTTTATTTGTAATGCTATCAGCAAAATGAATAAAGGAAGTTTAAGAAAAAAATGGGTAAAAGTAGAACCCCACAGAAAAAAAAGTCTTGCAATTTCACTGTACTATCCTGGATAAATACAGTGTAAAAACTGGGTCAAACAGAACCCCACTGCAAACAAGTTATCACAACTCATCTGGGCTATCCTGGGTAAATGTATTGTAAAATTGTAAAAACAGGACCCTACAGCAGAACCCCACTGAAAAGCAAATGTTGCATATAAGCTGATCTCTCCTGGGTAAATACATTGTAAAAGCATCCAGATCACCCGTCTTGTAGCTGTCTGGTATATTCCTGGTGGTCTAGTGGTCCCCCCATAAGGGCATCTGACCCTCTCCCGACACACTCTCTCAGGCACCCCCCCAGCCCTGGTCATGTAATGCAAACTGCGGCAATAGTGATGACTGGCACAGCCCTCTACTCACCACCACAACTGGTTTCAATCTGATGGTCTCTGAGTAATCACAAGTATTGTACAAACACCTGTCTCTACTGTACTCATGATCGCTCACTGGCAACTAGACGGTGGCTAGACAAGGTGGTGAGCTGAGGGCTGTGTAGGTTTCTGTCACAATTGCCGTACTTTGGCTTAGGTGACCTGAGGGGGGGGGCAGTTGTGGGGAGGAGGATCCTGAGCACGTGGGTTAACAGAAGATCAGATACACTTATCGGGGGGACCATGAGACTGCCAGGAATATTCAAGATAGCTTCAGGATGGTCAATTGGGAGTGCAGGAACAACCACACCACCAGGAATATTTGAAACAGCTACAGGACAGGTGATCAGGTTGTGGGAGACCACTAGACTACCAGGAATATTCAAGACAGCTACAGGACAGTCAAATCAGGGGGTGCAGGAACCACTACACAATTAGTAATATTTGACATAAAAAGCATACAAATTACTCATAAAAGAGAATAAAAGTTTGTACTATAAGAAGCAATGGGAGTTAATGTATGAAACAGTCATCTCCAAGTATTCCAAGAAATTTTGGAACTTTGTTGCCAAGGGAACTAATAACTATAAATATAAGACTGACACATACATTACAGAGGAGAAAATAAAGAAGAATTACTTTGCAGGAATCTTTTGGGATCCCACGGCCATTACTACATACCCTATACAGGATCAGATAGATACTGTACTGGTCACCTTTACTTTTGTTAAAGTTCTGTTTGCCATTAATACCCGGAAAACAAAAAAATCTGTAGGACCTGATTGCATTCCTGGGGAGGTGTGTGGAATAGTGTAAATTCCAGACTATTTTTTACAATAAGTGCATTGGGACATCTAGATTCCCTGAATCTTGACGCACTGCACATATAGTCCCCATACATAAAAAGGAAGATACAGCAGATCTGGTTATGTATCGCTCAATCCGCCTACTTAATATAAATTAAAACATTTTTCTAAAGTTGTGTTACATAAACTTCTTAAAGTGATAGATAGGATTGGTGCTATATCTGCTCTCCAAATGGGCTTTAGGAAAAAATGTTCTACTTGTGATAATATATTCATTTTGAGACATTTGATTGAGAAGTATATTATTCTACCCAAACAGAAACTGTATATGTGTTTTATAGATTATACAGCGGCATTTGACTCAGTCTCAAGAAGTACACTTTGGAAGCTTATGTTAGAGGATTGATAAAAATCTTGTTTACGTCATTTGTAATTAATATTCAAATACCTGGGCCTCAGTTAGGACTAGAGTTTGTAGAACACTAACAACAACTCTTTCTACAAATAAAGGAGTCCTCCAGGGCTGCATCCTGGCTCCAGCGTTATTTGCCTTATATATAAATAACCTTTCAAATTAAATTAATGTTACCCTCAGACTCACCAAATGTTAATAATCAAAAATGTGCTATTTTAGTATATGCAGATGATTTAGTGATAACTTCTTTATCTAAAAAAGGTCTTCAGATGAAAATGAATATTCTATATGAAAAATCCAAGGGGTTACAGTTAACAGTAAATCCTACCAAAACCATAGTTTTAACCTTTGGTGAGAAAACAAAGACCTCTGGGTGTTGGAAAATTGGACCTAATCTTATTGAAACATCTACCTCATATGTATATCAGGGAGTGCTATTCCATTTAAATTGTAAATGGAATGATCATCTTGACATGATTTCAGAGAAGCTAAAGAAAACTTCAAGGGGACTTAATAGTTTTAACTATCAATTTGGAGGAAAAAGTATTCTCCCTCTCCCTCAGACAAATACATGGCCCAGGTCTTACATTGGGCAGAAATATGGGAAAATAAAGCAACTGACAAACTTACTATACCAGTTTTTAAACTGCTGAGAGAAACGTTAGGATTAGGTCACTCATGTCCAGCTTCCTACATAAGATCAGAGACAGGCTTGTCTAATTTATGTGCACTTATTGACAGTAGAAAACGTTCTTGCTGGATACACCTACTGAGAATGCTAAAGGATTCAATGGTATATTTTGGTCTCAAAGAAAAACAGTACTGGCATGAACTGGGTTATAGAACATATTTTTGGTTCAATACAATCACAAAACTATTGAATAAGTACAGTCTGGCAAAAATTAAGAGTTGGGCAAACAATGGAATTACCATTAGCTTAAAATACAAAAAATATATACTGAAAAGAGTTAAAAGTGTGTGGGACAATGAGGACTTAAGGAAAACCAAAGATACAGCATATTCAAATTGGTTTTTTAAAAATTATTTATTTGGACTTAAGCCTTACATGACCATTTTGGATGAGTATGAACTTGGGAAAGTTTTCATAGTGTATAAGTCTGAATGCTTCCCTAGTAATGTATTACAGGCAAGACATAATAAATGGCCCAAAGAGTTGGAAGACTGTACTTATTCGGAAGTGAAAACTTAATACATGTCATGTGGTCTTGCACATGGTATGAAAAAGAAAAGGCCTATTGGCTCAGTCCATTTCTAAACTCCTTATATAATACTGACTTTGAGATCTTAATAACTATTTTAATTCACATGTTCAATGAATGGTCTGTCCTTAGCTTGGCTAAATACTTTATGGCCATTAATAAAATAAAAGGAAAACTGTTGGGGAGTCAGGTAGGAATAGTGCAATAGAGTTTTTCTCATGATGTAGTTTCTCAGGACAGTAGTGCGGTGGGTAGGTAACTGGCTGGGCAGCAGGACACAGAGGGTGGTGGTAAATGGCTGTCACTCCACAGAGGGAAGAGTGACCAGTGAGGTACCACAGGGATCAGTGCTGGGACCGGTACTATTCAATATCTTCATCAGTGACATTGCACAGGACCTAGAAGGCAGAATTTCACTGTTCGCTGATGACACAAAGCTCTGTAACAGAGTAGACACACCAGAGGATGTAGACAGAATGAGAAGGGACCTGCAGAAACTTGAAGAATGGTCAGGGTTTGGCAGTTGAAATTCAATGCAAGGAAGTGCAAGATAATACATATGGGGCACAAAAAACCCTGGCACAATATATCAGTTGGGGGTGAGGATATAGCATGCACCAGGCAGGAAAGGGATCTTGGAGTTATCATCTCTGATGACCTCAAGGCAGGGAAACAGTGTGACAAGGCAGCAGGTAAAGCAAATAGGATGCTGGGATGCATAGGCAGGGCATCACCAGCAGGAAAAGGAGGTCATAATTCCACTATACAAGACACTAGTGAGGCCGCACCTGGAGTACACTGTGCAGTTCTGCAGACCTTACCTACGTAAGGACATGAACAGGGTAGAGAAGGTTCAAGGAGGGAACAAAGATGGTGCATGGATTGCATCACAAGTCCTATGAGGACAGGTTGAAGGCACTGAACATGTACTCCTGGAGGAGAGGAGGAGAGGGGATATGATAGAGACATACAAGTATCTTACAGGGAGGAACAGGGTGCAGGAATGCACTATTTTAAGCGAAAAGATGTTCCAGGACTAGAAGGCATGGGATGAAGTTGGAGGAGGACGATTCAGAGGAAACGTGGAGGAAGAATTTCTTCACAGAATGGGTGGTGGACAAGTGGAACACCCTGCTAGAGGAAGTGGTGGGGGCTGAAACAATCATGGGATTTAAGAATGCATGGGATAGACATAAAGGAATTCTGGAGGTCAGGGGTAAGGGGCAACAGACTTCCTGGAAAACATAAACTGAACTTACAAACTTAAATGGGCAGACTGGGTGGGCCATAGGCCCTTATCTGCCAACACTGTCTATGTATCTATGTATTTCTCTTCTGTGTATTTGATAATTCACTATGATAACTGACCAATTGCATTTGTATATGTATTTATTATTATTAAGAATTTATAATGTCTATAGGTTATGATCTGTATGGAGAATTTACTGTATTTCATGTATTTTTGTAAAGGCTATTTAGCCAAGCAATAACGTTTTGTTGATGATGATGAAGATGATGAATATTTGAGACAGCTACAGGACAGGAAGTGGGGGTTGGGGAGACACTAGACCACAAAGAATATGTAAGTCAGTTAAAAAATGGGGCGGGGGGCATGAACACATGTTAATGGGCCCTTAAAGAGCCCCATATGATATTTATATCAGTCTGTAATTTGGCATCCTTATACCATGTTATGCTAGTAAGGAATGTTCTGACTTACGAACGTCTGTCATCTTTAAACAGTACAAGACCCTTACCTTGATGTTCCCACCATTCTGAAGCAGCTGTCAGGCTGAAAGGATACTAACGTCATATGTAAGTCTGAGTATCAAGTTCCAATCATCCTACTGGTAAGCGGTGAAGAAAAATAGGCGAAGAAAATGGCTTGCCATACAAATTTTTTTCTGCCCTGTCACTCAGTTTATGTAAAGCTGTGACTGCATTAGCTACTCTTTCGCATTTTAAATGCTGTACAATTTATGTATGCCTGAGATATTTCCTTGCCATTGCTGTTAGTTTAGGGCCATCTATACTGACTTGCAATGCTGTGCTGGTTCTGGTTGTGTATGGTGGGGGAATCCAGTGTGGCTCCATTCTTTCTCTGCATGTAAAGAAGCTGCATCTCTAAGATCAGTGCAGACAGCCTTTCACTTGCGCTTGTCACTCATGTCTGCCCACCTCATGACTAGAGTAATAGTCAAAACACCAAATTCTCTCCAGAAATGATGCAGACTAGAGAAATGAAATTGGGATATGGCAAGGGTGTTGACAGAGGAGCGAGTGTGCAGGGTGAAGTGCAAACGATCATGGTCATGCAGTGCTCCCAGATGATGTGGCATTTTCCCTGTAAATCTAGGGAGCTTTTCCTGTATTTTCCCATGTGGCAAGCCATTTTTGACACCTTTTTCCTTCGCCGCTTACCAGTAGAGTGGTTGGGACTTGAGACTCAGCACTTCATATGACGTCAGTAGTCTTTCAGCCTGACGGCTGCTTCAGAACTTGTTGGTGAAAAAGAACAGTCCTGCTTATCCAGCTTACAACTATAGAAAACAAAATTAAAAATGAAATGAAAAGAATGGCAGGAACATCAAGGTAAGGGTAAGGGACTTGTACTATCTAAAGATGACAGCCGTTTGTGAGAAAGAACATTCCTTACTAGCATTAATATGGTATAAGGATGCAAAATTACAGATAGATATAAATATCATCAGGGGCTCTTTAATGGGCATGCAAAATGGGCCACAGCACCTTCCATGCCCAAAGGGTTCATTAGCATGTTAGGGCTAAATATGGCCCACAGGAGCCCATTTGATCCACGCTACCTCCATTGTGCTCCTGTCAGCAATATTCAGTCTGGGCCTGTGTCGGCATAGTGCAAAGTCACCATGCACTGTACCGACATGACACAAAATTTAGACAGTTTGCATGCTCTAGTTGCAGTGAGATAATTGTCTGAATATTGCCCCCCCCCAGGCAGGCTGTGCACAAACTGTCACAGACCGCATATGGCCAGCTCTGAATATGGGGGCCTACACTCTTTAGCCCAGTCTAACCCAAAGCCCATGAAACAGTGGCTCATGGGGGGCAAGAAAGGCCTCTATAGCCTCAAGATACTGTTCTTCTAACTTGTCACAGCATGAAAGCAAACATGTTTGGCACTGACTTATGCTTGTTTGTTTGGACAACAAAACATACATAGCATTACCACGTCAGCCAAATGCTTCATTTAATACAAACAAAAAAATATCAAAAAAGTAGATATGTAAGAGACAATATGACAAGTCAAAACAGAGCAGTGCATTCAACTCCAGGGTCCATGCTATCACAAATGCATAATTAGGCATCACCATAGGGTAGGTTCAGATTAGTGTAATCCCAGTTTAATGTCATAGTTACTCTATCTTAATGTTTACATGTTTGATTATAATGCTAAATAGAGGAGACTCTTGCTTACAGTACCTTGCAAGTCTCAGAGGGAAGATAGCCATTGGAAACAGGAACCAATAAAACTGTCACTTTATTATCAATCAAGCAGTATTTTCCAAATAAACTACTTACAAATGCAAATAAAATGTAACCACCCAAATACTTCCACAGGCTTGTCAATACAAACCCTGGAGTGAGGGTTAAAGGATATTTACTTACCTTGGTAGGGAAAGTAACTTTAACTTAGTAAACAAACAGACTTACTAAAAATGAGACTACCTGTTTTACTCAGTTGGAGGCTCACCACAATGACTGTCAGCCTGTCCCAGCCCATTAACCCACTACAATAAGCCGAAACTTAATCTCAAATCACCTTGTGCTGCTCTGTGAAAGAATTCAGCAGAGAGACAAAACAAAGTTCCCTTACAGCTGTGCTTCAAGACTGTTCAGTTGCTGATTTAAGACTGCTGCCTGGGGGTGTGGCCTAGCTGGAAAGCTGAATGGAGGTGTTCTAGGAGAGCTCTGCCTGAATCCACTAATAATCGGCATCATCCTGCAGATTATTTCTACAAAAACTGCCTATACAGAAAGTTAATAGAGCCCCAATGCCTGCTCCATCTAAATCAGCCAAAAAGCAAGCTAAACTGTGGTTTAATCAACCTTCAAATGCTTTAGCTACTTCGAGGCCTGCTGATCCACTCCACTGCTCTCCTACCCAGGCAAAAATTTCAGAGGAGGAAACTGATAACATTTCTGAGAGCTCAGCTATGGATCCAGGGTAATAAACCTTAGAAAGGCTGATCTGTGCTCTAAAATATGATCTGGGGACATGGATGCAGTCTGGATTTGATAACATGACAGCGCAACTCCAGCATTTTCAACAGCTGGTTAATGCAACCTCTGAAACCGTTGATGCCCATGAAGCGCCTCTCAATGAAGCATAAGCCAGATTAAGTATCCAGGAAGACAATAATGCCAGAATATCATCTGAATTACAACAAGCCTTAGAAGACATAGAATTTTTAAAGCAGGTAGTGGATGACCACGAGAACAGAGACAGGAGGTGTAATGTTAGAGTGGTAGGCCTCCCAGAGTGCATCGAAGGGAAGCACTGCTTGGCTTATATGGGGAACTGGCTAAGGAAAAACCTTCGTCTTGCACCAGAAATTTCCTTAAAAATACAGAAAGCCCACCACTCCCCAGGACCATGATCTCAGCCAGAGGAAAAACTGAGGCACCTCCTGGTGAAATGTCTGCAGTTCCAAGCCAAGTAGTGCTGGCAGCTGCCCTGAAGAGCAACCCCATTGTGATACAGGGCTTAAGGGTCAGTATCTTTCCAGACTGCTCAAGACCCCTGCAAGTAGGAAGACAAGCCTTTGCTGAGGTAAAAAAGAAGCTCCACGAGCTAAATTACCCCTTCACAATGGCCTACCCTGTGAGATTGATAGTTCATCATCCTGGGAGTAAACAGAGAGCATTTACTGATCCTGGGGCTGCCATGGATTACGTGAGAGGCCTGGGGAGAAACAAAGATACTGGTCGAGAGGATCTGCAAGGAGAGTAATCCTGGTAAAATGTTGATTCGCAAAATTTCTTTGATTTAAGGACTTTCTGAGGAGGGGGCTTTTGGGAGGGGAACCGACTCGGCCCGTAACACCATGGATCGGAGGCCTATCTGGGCTGAGCCTGAGCAGATACCTGAACTCTCCTACCCTCTTCGTTGGGAGTGGAGTTGCTTTGAAAAGAAGTGAGATTTTACTATCAAGGCATCTGGGACTTACTCTAAGCCATGTTCCCCTGACAGTCTAATTATTGGACTTTGCCTGTCCCCACTCATAGACTGAAAAATGTAACTGGGTCGCTATTAAATAACCATAGGACAACTCTTGCTCTTTATTTTTCCTTTTCCTTTTTTCTTCACAGGCATGGGGATGTCTTAGTTAACTCTTTATTCTGGTGACGGGGGGGAGAGAGGGTAATTAAATCTTTTTGTAGGATGTGATGGGGGGAGGCGGGAGAAGTTGATCTATGCCTCTTGCTGGAGAAGCCTCAGGGATTGTGCTTTAACTACCTGTTACAGGGGGAGGCTGCCAGAATGTGACCTGTTGGTGTTTTTTCCAGGGATAGGAGGTGGGATTCCTCAACTTAGCACCTGGTTATGGGCCCACGAGAAGGTGCAACAGCTACCAGAGGGCCCGAGTGGGGAAATCAGATCTTTTCCTGGCCTTTCCCTTAGGGGACTGGATATGTCTCCCCCTTGCCTTCCTTCCATTCCCTCTAGTTGTGGATGTCCTTGCTGTGAAATGGTTAGTGGAGAGGTTTGGAGGGCACAGAGAGCAGAATTTTTTTCTTAAAGGGGGGGAGGCGAGCAAGATCCTCAAATAATGATAAACAACCCATAACCCGTTGAGTTAATTAGACTCACTTAGAAACAGGGGCAACTTTAAAAACTGAGGGAAGAGCTGTGGAGGTAATCTGTGTGAAGCATTTTAGTGAAGAGAGGAGGCCTCTCCCATGCCACTCAGGGTGTCAATGGGGGACCCTCTCGACTCTGCCCTGATCCTCATACCAGATGGGTAAAGGGGGCTTAAGGAGGAAAAGTAATTGGATCAGCTCGTGGTTACCCATGGTTGGAGGTGTCAACCAGTTGCAGGCCTCTCCCCTACCCACAACGTCCCACCTTATAAGCAGGATGCAGAAGCTATTTTATTGATTTTAGTACATAGTGGATTTGGAAGCTCAGTCCACGAGGAGTAGAGGACAATAGATCTCTCAGGATCTCAAGAGGGTACTAGGGTTGGGGGGATAAGTTTTTCTATGAGGATGATAAGGGAGGTGGAAGGGGGATCTCAAAGGGTAAGTGGGGGGGAGGGAGCGTCGAAGGGAGGGAATTGTGGGGGAAGGGACTTGTTAAAGGGCTGTAAAGTTAAAAGTTTAGGACTACTCAGACATAATGCAGGTGATCTTTGTATTTTCAAAGGGTACAGATCGAAAGAAGTTGGTATGTATAATGCCATACAATGGGAATGGAGGACTTAACCATAGTATCATGGAACGTCAAGGGGTTAAAAACCATAATTAAAAGAAAGAGAGTCTGGTCCCATATAAAGAAAGTTAGAGGAGATGTGATATTGTTGCAAGAACTTCATCTGATGAGGGAGGAGGCAGACAGGCTGGCTGGCTAATGGGGTGGAAACCTAATGGTGACTCCATTCACCTCAAAAGTGAGGGGAGTTGGAATAGAGATCTGCCCCAACCTCCCCCACAGAGTCCTTAGGTTATTGACTGATGCTCAGGGAAGATACATCATAGCAAAAGAAGACATGGGAGGGAAGGTGTATACATTTGTGTTGGTTTATGGGCCTAACTATGACTCCCCAGAGTTCTTCGCCTTCCTGGAGGTGACCCTGGCACCATTCCAGTACAACATAGTGATAGGAAGAGATTGTAATATCTACCTCGACCCTGTTCTTGACCATTTGGGGACCAAAACAAAATCCTACCCTAAAAGTGTTGCAGCTCTGGGGAGTTTGGTGAGGGGAAGAGCCCTGGTGGAGGTATGAAAACACGAGCATCTAAGGGACAGGGAGTACTCTTTTTTTTCTCCCACGCTCATAGAGTGTATACCAGGCTTGATTATCTTTCTGTCTCCGCCCCTTTGATGGCAGGAGACATGGGGTCAGCATATGGACCAATCCTCATATCAGACCATGCCCCTCTGAGGGTCTCCGTCTCGCCTAAATCACATTCTCCACCATCAGCCCAATGGAGAATGGATCATGCCATAATAACAGACAGATGCTATATAGCACACATAAATGAAAAAATTAAAGAATTTATTGAACACAACACAGGGAAAGAAACACACATTCAAATAGTGTGGGATGCCGTGAAGGCCTTTATAAGAGGAGAGACAATTTCATACATCACCCATAAAAAGAAAGTGGCTCAACAAGAAGAGGGACAATTGGTAGGTGAAATACAAACATTTGAAAAAGAAGCCATGCAGGGGGTAACCCAGTCGCATGTTAAGGAGTTAAGACTCCTCAAGGGGTGAGTGAATCAGTTGGTCTCAAGGAAATTAGAAAGGGATTTACTGGTCATAAACTCACATACGAACTTGGAAGGGGATAGGGCTGGTAAGTGGTTGGCAAGCCTGGTGGGGCAAAAACGTGCTGAGAGAGCAATTTCAAAGATGGAGAAATCAGATGGAACCTGCACATACAATCAGAAATAAATGAATTATATTTTTAGGAATTTTTACTCTCTACTCTACACCACACAAGTACCCCCAGAGGAGATCCCAAACAGTTCCTAAGGAATTTTTTTCATTTATTTACTTAGTTTTTGTTGACCAGGTAAGTGCACTAGACAGATTCTGCTTATTTTCAGGCACAACCCGGGGAAGGGGGATACAGATGAACATCAACTGACCTTGAACCAGATTAAGCTGTTGGTGGTATTTTTAGTGAATGAGGGAAATTTGGCCAGGACCCCGGAGAAATTCCCATACTCTGATGCTGTCTCGCTGCGCCCTGTAGGGGGCCCAGCTGTCAGGATGGCCGCTTGGGGATCGGACGTGGAGCAGGAGGACGCTCTGGGGATAGGGGAGTTGGTCTCCCTCCCTATCTCTGATTACAAGGAGACCGAAGAGTTGATTCCACTGTGTGACAGTGTCGCAGACTTTGGAAGACTACCGGAAGGTTCTGCCTGCCAGAAAACTGCTGGTTCTGAGATTTTATCTCAACCTACCATTTTTTCTGTGGTTGCCTCGGCTTTCTCGGGAGTGCAGCCTGCTGGCATTTTTCAGGTTGGTGATTCGGCCTTTAGTTCTGCCCAGAAGCGTGATACGGAGTCCAGTTTGTTTGGAGAATTGCCTACTAAGGCTGCCTTGGTTTCAGGTGCTGTTTCCGCGATACGTCACGAAGAGGTGCAGCAGTGTATTCTGGGACGGATCCCAGCTACGGAAGCCGATGGAGGATCGCTACAGGGAAAATCTGAGCGGTTAGGAGCAGGACAGACTGGCAGTGTTTCTTTCTCTAAAAGGTGCCTAGAGTCTCCCCTCGGCCCCTCTATGGTGAATACTTTGATGCAGGACTTTCGGACTCCGATATCTACTGTTGGAGAGCTGTTTCCTGGACCGTTGGTTTCAACCTCTTCGGACAATCCAGTTGTATTACCGACAGGTACTGTAGCAATGCAGGGGGAGAACTCTGGTGTACAGACACCTCGAAAGCAAAGTGTGGGGAATTTTACTGTTTATGGCTCCCTGGACAAGGGTTTGACTCTCATTTTCTGCCTCTGGTCTTACAATTGCTGAGGCTCTCAGGGGTGCTGGGTGGGAGAAGTCCCCCTTAGATGATTCCTGGACCTCTCCTGCATGACCTGGTCCCACCATTCAGGGTGACTTATTGGACATTTCTGACTCTGTGGCAGTACCTTCAGGTTTCAGCATGTCTCAATCCCCAACCTGGCGGGCAGGAGGGGAGATTTGTTCTGTTCCAGTCGGTGTTACCCGGGTTCCTGCTGTAACTTCAGGACCTGGTGATGCAGAAGGGCCTGTGCTTACACCTTTGGCTCAATCAATTTCTGTTTGTCCTCCAGTTTCTAGCCCTCAAGGGGATGAGGTGGGGTCGGGTACTGGCTCGCTACAGTTGGCTACACCTGGGGACATTGCTAGGCCTCCTCCTGTAGGTCCTTTGGGCCAGGGTTTGAGGGGTGACCCTGCTGCTGATTCATTGAAGTCTTTGTGGGCCTGCTCGCCTAAGACTTTGCAGGTTTGTTTCATCAACCCCTGAATAAGACAAACGCCGGAATGCTGTTCGCTTAGATATCGAGGAGGATTGGACACTTTACTGGATCGTTTGTATGTGGGAAGACATTAATTAAAACCAGTTTGAAATTTTCTCCTCAGAAATCTATGCTTTGATTCATACATCTGGGGATAGTTATTTTGACATTAGTTTCAAGACTGCATAAGTTTAGATGCCTTTTGGCAACGTTATTTAGAGGTTGCATACTCATATGGTCTCCTTTTGTTGCCATTCCTCTTACTAAGCCTGCGATTAAAAATATCACTGTCTTGTTTAAGAATGAGGGGGTTGCAATTAATGATATTCTAAGATGGTTGGCTACGAGATGCACTGTACTAGGTCCACCTGACCCTATTATAGATTCTGAGTTTTTTTGGACTGGAGGGTGGAAAATTCAAGTTAAATTGCCTATTGTGAATGGGAATCTACAGCATTTGCCAAGTTGTTTTTATTTAGGTAGAGATAGGGGTTTTGTGTTTTACCCTGGGCAGCCTAAATCGTGTTTTCGATGTGGTGCTCATACTCATCTGAGCAGTGCTTGTGATCAACTCAAATGCTCTTCCTGTCTGGGTACTGGACATGTGAGCATTGATTGTCCCCACCCGAATCTTTGTAACCTGTGTGATGCAACGTCCCACTCTTTTAAGATTGCCCTTGGGCATCACACATTCTCCATCAATGCCTGCTGACTCCCAAATGTGACTGTTTCACAAGCTCAAGAATTTGCTCAGGCTAGGCCACATTTTCGGCCATTTGCTCCTATGATGGTTCCTCCTCCCTCTGGGCATTCTACTGTTCAGGTTGACCCAGGTTTGAGTATGTCACCCTTATCAGGGCCCCTGCCTGACACCGTTTTAGGTTCTCAGGATATGGCCAGGTTACCTTCTAAAAAGGCTTCTGACCTTATGTTAGTTAAAGAGAAACCTCCAGTCCCTAGCACGTCGGGTGTTTCCTGTAATAAAAAGAATATGCCACCACCCGAAGATACAGATTGGGTATCTGTTGGGAACAAGAGGCAAACCAGAAGCTCTTTATTGAAGGGGTCCTCTGTCTCTCCCTTCCCCATCCTCTGATGTGGTAGTAAAAAATCGATTTGCTGTTTTACATAAACGGAAACAGATGGGTGAGAATGAAGATGATTCTGATGTCTCTTCTATTGCATCCTCACAGGTTGAGATGTTGTCTGACTCTGAACAGGTGTCTGGTGATATTCAACTTAGTAAGAAAAAAAGGTGTAACTTGAAGTCTCCTGGTAAAGGTAGGGGGAAGAATAAATCTTGAATGTGTGAATGGCTGCTATGAGGGATGTTGTGTCATTTGGTAGCTTAAATGCTAACAGTTTAAAAAATGTTAAACGGAGACGAGCTATTTTGCCTTTCTTTTGTCCTACCTATTCACATTATATTTTGCAGGATAATAGGCTTCATTCATTACGGAGATTGCTCAGGCTTCCAGGGTTGGAGGGTGGGTTTGTCTTTCTGGTCGCTATGGAGGAAGTGTGTTCTGGAGTAGGGATTTTGGTTAAGGATAGAATTTCAGGTCACTAGATTGATTGAGCTGATACCGGCCGTGTTCTTATTCTGGATGTTATTATTGACTATCAAGAATGGAGGTTAATTAATCTTTATAACCCCCAGATTAAAACACAGCGTATTCAGACGTTGAAATCTGTTCAGCCCTTTTTGCATACAACCAAATCTGTTATTTTTGGTGGGGATTTCAATTGTACATTGGCCTTAACTGATAAAACTGGACTTACCCCAAAACTGTATTCCGATTCTAATTTTCTAAATACATTATATAAAACAGCTAATCTACAGGACAGATCCCTTTTTGGAGTACATCCACCAGAACACACTTTTCACAGAGGTAGATTTACCACGAGAATTGATTATTTTTTCTTATCTCCCTGGCTGTCGAGGGTACAATATTCTGTTCTGCCTTGTGAATTCTCTGATCACTGTGTGCTGTTGCTCACCATCGGTTGTCCCAGAAACAAACCTGTGTCGCATACATTTTTGAAAATGAATATTTCTATTTTAGGAGATGAAAATGGGTGGCAGGAATTATTTGGCTGTCTTCAGGACAAAGTTTCTGTCTTTGAACTTTATGATAACCCTACCTTTTGGTGGCAAGATACTAAGGTTGCGATTAAACAATTTTGTAAGATCCTTGCTAGACAAAGATCCTCAGAGCGTTACCTCCGATATCTTATGTGTCGGCAGCAATTGCAAAAAGTTTTATCCTGGCAAACTGAATGGGGTCTGGATTATTCTGCTCAGATTAGACAGCTTTAGCTGGAGATGCATGCTTCTCGGTATGAGAGACTAACATCACTGTTTTTGGAGCAAAAATATGGGCGGAAAGGCTCGGCTAAAGTAGTGAACCCATATGATAGCAGCCACCAACAGGTAGAGTCTAAATATATGCCCGCTTTGATTGCACATTCTGGTACTCGGCTTGAAGAGAATGATGATATTTTGAAGGAAGTGTCGTTTCAGGTCCAATCTTTCTATGGGACACCTTATGAGAATGAGGCTTGGGACGGATTTTTGGATTCTGTTACTGTTCCTTCTTTGTCTCCTGAGGTAGTTGCTGCTTCCTGCCATCCCATCACTAATGCGGAAGTTGAGGCTGTTATTACTCAGTTAAAGACTACGGTTACCCCGGGTCCTGATGGTATTCCTAACGAGTTTTATAAAAAAGCTAAGTCTTTCTTGGTACCATATTTGACAAAGGTTTTTAATGTTATCTTGCAAGGTTTCCTACCCTTTCCCCTTGGATTAGCTGAAAGTTTTTTGATTTTTTTATATAAGCAGAAGAATGATAAAGAATGTTTAGAAAATTGGCGTCCCATCAGTTTGTTAAACTTGGATTGGAAGATTTTGTGTAAGATTGTGACTAATAGATTATCCTCCATTGCTACTCAAGTAATTTCTCCCACACAAACTTGCGCAGTCCCAAATCGATCCATGCTTTCCAATCTGAAACTTCTTCGAGAGGTTTTTGATGGGAATGCGACACAAGGTTATATCCTTAGCTTGGATCAAACTAAAGCTTTTGATTTAGTCCCCCATGGTTATTTATTGGCGGTTTTAAATAAGTATGGTGTACCGGCTAAGTTACTGGAGTGGATTCAATGCCTGTACAGGTTTTCTTATACCATACCTTTGGTAAATGGCCTACATGGGTCTCGTATCCCTATTAAGAGAGGGGTACGCCAGGGATGTCCCCTGAGTCCACTACTCTACATATTTTCCATTGATCCTCTGCTTAGGAAATTGAATGAGGAGAGTACAATCCGACATATTTCTGTGACACCGGAGCTGGTTTTTCCCTGTGCTATTGCATATGCTGATGACCTGTGCATCCTGGTTAAAGACCAAGACTCTGGTGAGAAAGCGATTCGGCTTGTCCGTTCTTATACTGTGATTTCTGGATCCCGGTTGAATGCTAGAAGAGTAAGGGGATTGCTGTCCATATTTCTGCTCAGGAGATGACTCAGGACATTGGGGGTATTTGTATACAAACTTGGAATATTAATATTTTGGGTATTTCTTTTGGTGCATCAGATGCAGCGGAGCAAAATTGGATTTCGACTATGGTGGTAGCGGAAGACAAGATTGCACACTGGAAAAAGTTTCCGATGTCTCGTAAAAAACAGATTTTTTTGCTTAAAACTTGTATTCTACCTATTTTTTTATTACTTAGTTATGTTTTTCCCCTTCCTCTGTGTCTTGAAGCTCGTCTTTATAATTTGTTTTTTCAGTTGCTATGGGGTAGTAGACTGAACCCGGTTAAAAGATCGGTTGCATACTGGCCTATTAAGCAGGGAGGTTTACAGATGATAAATCCAGTATTGTTTTACTTCTCTATTTTTGTTCATGCTAATATTTTTCCTTGTTTATCCGACTCTACAGTTAGTTGGGCTTGTAGTTTCCATTCTCGGTCTTTGTATTTTTTAGACAAGTGGAGGGCCCCTGTGTGGAAACCATTCACTAAAATTCCTTTTGGGACATCTGGTTATCTCATTGAAGTATTCAGGAAGATTAAACACTGGGGAATACCTTATGATTTGAACCTATTACGGAATAGGAAATTGTTATACTCTTCAGTTTTGAAATCTATGTTCTTGGTGTCTCCCTGCTTAACTGTGCCAGTCGACTCTCAAATTGTGGTAAAACAATTGTTGGAAAATAGAATACCTGAAAAATGTGGGATACCCTATGGCTGTGTTGTCACGACAAGCTAAATGTCAAGGGTAATCAAGCTCATAAGCAGGTTTCTGAAAGGTACTGTGTCAGAGACACATGTACAGGAATGATAGAATCCATGTCTCACCTGTTTTTTGACTGTGCATATATAACACCATTATGGTCTCAGTTGGGTCAGTCGTGGAATTTGCCCATGTTTTCTGTTTTGACTTATTCAGAATTAGTATATGGGAATTTTGGATCAAGTTGGAAAATTCTTTTTCCAGGCACTGTTCGGGAATTGTTTGCAGTTTGCAAATGGTGTATCTGGCACAACCGATGTATGTTTGTCCTACAACACGAGAGAAGTTCTTTGGCTGAACTGCAGGAACATATTAGGAAGGAAGTTCAGCTTATTTATTGCTCAGAAAAAAATTCCCTACCTGCCCCTTTAGTGGCATTCTGGTGGAGGGCGTTGCCTTTGATTTTGTTTGAAGTCACTTGAAGTCTGATCACTGTGGGGTTCCTGGGATTTTCTTTTCTTTCTGTTATAATTCCTTAAGTTTTCATTTTAGGCGGTGCATTCTCTGCTTTGTTTTTTTGAATTTTCTGTTTTTTATTATACCTTTTGTCTGATATCCTGATTGTCCTGTGAAATGTATACTGTTATGTATGTTCATGTAGTTTTCTAATAAAAAATTCCCCTACTCTTTTCGAGAAGTGCCATGGGATCTTTAACATCCACCTGAACTACCACCACTGCAGGCAGATGGGATCTCGGTTTAATGTCTCATCCGAAAGACAGCACCTCAGGAGTGCAGCACCCCCCTCATGCTGCACTACAGTGTCAGTACTGGAATATTAACCCAAGTGCCTGGTGTGGGGATAGAACCCACAGCCTTCTGATCTCCCAGCCTCAGAGGCATGTGTGCTATCTGCTGAGCCACTGACACTGCTAATATTACACTACCTGTCCTGGGGGATATCCTGGGGGAATGGCTGTACACCCCAATACTCCATGAGAAGGTTAAAACTGCAGTATAGCAGATGAAAAAGGGGAAAGCACCCGGCCCAGATGGCATACCTGCAGAATTTTGCAAGCAGACCTGGGACTCCTTTGGACAACTGATGGGTGATATGGTGCTAACCTCCCTGGGTGAGGGAACCAGCCCACCTTCCCAGAAATTGGCTACAATCACTGTCCTACCGAAACCGGGGAAGGACCCCGCAAGATGTGGATCATACCGCCCGATCTCCTTGCTCAATGCAGATTACAAAATAATAGCTAAAATCCTAGATAAGAGGCTGGAGGGTGTGTTATCCTCCATAGTGCATAAAAATGGGGGTGTTCATTAGAGGTAGGCAGGCTAAGCATAATCTCTGACGTTCCATTAATATCATCCATAAATGGAACAAAGGTGGGGCCCCATGCAGAGGTCTTCTTGGCTTAGATGACGAGAAGGCCTTTGATCGAGTTGAATGGCCATTTATGTTTGCAGTGTTGCATGGTTATGGCCTAGGGGATCCCTTTCTTAGTTGGCTGAAGTCCCTATATTTTGACCCCCAAGCCCAGCTATTAATGAACAATATCATTTCGGCTCCCTTTAATCTCACTAGGGGAACTAGGCAGGGGTGCCCTTCATCACCCCTGCTCTACGTTCTTGCAATAGAGGCTCTGGCAATAGCTATAAGGAGCAACAAAGATATCAAGGGGCGTGTCACAGGAAGGGAAAACCATGTTATGTCATTATTCGCCAATGATATTCTATTATTTTTAGAAAACCCTGCTGAATCGCTCCCTGCTCTCAGTAAAATATTTGAGACATGTGGTACTCTATCAGGGCACAAAATTAACCCAGGGAAGAGTGAGTGGCTCCCATTGGGGAAGAAGGGTACCCCAGTCCCAATAGCTTTACTCTGTTAATCCTACTAAACAAATAAAATATTTGGGGGTTATGCTCCCGAGTAAACTCTCTCACATAATTAAAATCAACTATAACCCTCTGATAAAAAAAAAATAAAAGAGGACTGTGTGTGGTGGCAGGCTTTCCCTCTGACCCTATTAGGGCGAGTCAATTTAATAAAGATGAACATACTTCCCAGAGTGCTATACTTATTTCAGTCCTTACCAATTACCCTCCCACAAAAATATTTGAAGGCCCTTGAAGGAGCATGCAAGCACTTAATATGGCAAGGGAAAAGACCTAGAATATGGGAGAAAATAATGTGGGGTACTGAACAAAAAGGGGGATTGGGTCTACCTAATTTGTACATATATTTCTTAGCATCACAACTGGCCCATGTGCAGGACCTGCTGAGGGAGGGGAGAGATGCTCCAGTTTGGAGGGACATGGAAAGTGGAGGAGACTCACAGTTCTATTATACCCTATTAGTAAATCCCATGAAAGAGGGACCCCATGAGTTGGACTCTAGGGGACTAATGGTCTGGGCCTCTTGAGGTCTTTGGCACCTGCTGAGCCAGATGGTGGAGGGAGAGAATGTCCACAGCTTTGAGGAGCTGAAAAAACCTATTAGCTAAACACATCCCACATCCCATCTATCTTAGACTGAAGGCCAGGGCGGAGGGTATGATGAGACTAAAACAAGTCCAAAATTGCCCCTGAGGTGCTCCCCCCCCCGGAGGAATTATATGTTACGTTCTCCAAGATTTCCTCCTTCAAACCCCTGAAGAGGTGTTATAGGTTAATACTCGAGAGCCAGTTTTCCCACTGGAAAGAATAAAATGAACCGGGGAAATGGATATATATCCAGATGGTCTTACTGGACGGGATTGGGGATGCATACTGAAAAATATATTGAAGAGTTCAGTCAATAACAGACTGCACATCATACAATATAAGTTCCTAATGCAAGCCTACTACACCCCAAACTGGCAACTAGAATTGACCCAGGAAACTCCCCTTATTGCCATAAATGTAAAATGCAAGTGGGCACCTTCTACCATATAGTTTGGGAATGCCCCAGGATCTCGGGGTTTTGGGGGGGCATAATAGACACCCACTCTAGGACATTAAACATCCCCCCTAGAGCAGACCCAGTGGAGGTCTTACTGGGACTTCCAGCAGTGGGAAGTATGAGACCCCTGAGGAGCATGAAACTACGGAGGCTAGAAATAGTGGTTGGAATGAGGGAGCTGACGCTGTACTGGAATCTTAACCAGGTCCCAACCTTAGCCTCTTGGCTAAACTCACGTCTTGAGGCAATGAGGTTAGAGAAAACACAATATGTTATATGGGAGCAGCCAGAAAAATATGATGAGATTTGGCATCCAATGGAACAAGCATTAACACAGAACTGGTTTCCCACTTTCTGAAGAGGTGAAGTGATGGGTAAAAAGACACCCAGTGAGAACCCATTGTCATGCTTAACTATTAATTAAGTTTAATCGATGCAGGCCTGCTGGGTCTTCTAAGCAAATGTAGATGCTTGTTTTAATAGATAGTCATCTCAATATCCTTTACACTGTACTGAAGGCTAGAGCCCTTTGAGAGCATCTCTCGGTGAGAATAGAATGGTTTGTGAGATGTATTGAAACTTCTTCTTCTTGTTTCCCTTCTGTATTTTGCTTAGGCCAATCAATGAATGTATGTAAGGTAAATGTACCGAATTGCTTTGTATGATTCTTGAGATTGGCTGTTTAGATATTATCCTCTCCCGGATGGGGAGGAAATTGCTTGTATGTTTGTCTGAGTATGTCCAAAGTAAAATAAAGTTTACAAAAAAAAAAGACTGCTGCCTGGAGAATGACATAAAAAATACATAATTGAATACTTTAAGAAGCATGGGAGAGGGCATGGCCAGCAGCTGAGCTTGCGGCAACAATATAGCAAAGCTCCACTGCAGTAAGACTACTTTGCAAAAATTAAATGCCATAATTGCGTGTATTACTAAATTTCATACAGAAAAGAGGAGGGCTTTCTATACACAATGTATAGTGAATCCTTGGAATAGCCTTCCTGAGGAGGTGGTCACTAGCAAAGATAAAACTCAATTTAAAAGTAAGCTAGACCGATATTTAATACATGGAAATGCTTTAACATACTTTGCATAGACTTGGGGGCAAATATGGGCCAAAAGCCTTTCTTATGCCTGCTGGTCCTAGTATGAATCTTAGTAGTACTGGGTTTGATTTTTGACTTACCTGAAAGCAGAAAGCTCGATGATCTGAACCATATAATTTTGGAAGTGCTACTAGTCGGAGTTGTAAAGATATGGGACGAACTAATAGACTGGGTGCCGGAGGAGAGGGAGCCTGGACCAAAGATCCAAAGCAGGGCTCCAGCAAAGAATTGAGCATGGCAGTGGGGGAAGACTCATCACCTCAACCCTCAAATGCTGCACTTTTAAAAGTGATCCAGAGGTTGGATCAAAGAACGGAAGACTTTACAACCCAATTCAAAGTGCTGGACACTAAGGTGGGCATGATAGAGGAAGAAACCAAAACTGCCTCAAAATCTGCAGCAACAGCATTGATGGCCACCACGGTTCTGACTAAAGAAAATGTGCTGCTCTGGAGATGTTTGAAGAACTTAGAAAATGCCTCTCGAGCCTCCCATGTCCAGATTCTGGGGTTACCTGAAAGAGCTGGGGGAGAGGATCCCTTGCCCTTTCTAACCATCTTTTTCAGAGAAACTCTACAAAAACAGGAAACAGTCACAATCATTAAGGAATACAGAATTAGTCCCCGAGGTGGTCAAAATCTGACAGCTACTAATCAATTGCATCCTAGAACTCTCCTCGTAATGCTTGGAACTATCCAGGAAAGAGATATCATCATCTCACAAGCTAAAAAATGGGGATCTTTAAAATGGGATGGAGCTATGGTCCATATTTTCCCGGATTTAAGTTACACAACCAGACAACGCCATAAAGGTTTTGATGGCATTAAAGCCCGTTTGAGACAGCTGGGAGTTCACCATGTCCTTTTGATACCAGATAGTCTAAGAATCATGTATGGAGAGAAATCCTATCAATTTGTGGATCCTGTGGAAGAAGTCAAACTGGTGGACTGCATAGAACAGGAATTCTGAGAGGAAAAAAGTCGGATCTGAGAGAGACTTCAGAGACAGTGAGTAAGGACTTATGGATCGCAGGTGCTTTGTTATTAACAAAATAACAACCAACCTTTTGACTCTGGTCTATGGCTATGCCCAGCTACTGGTCATTATTATGAGTCATGTTTGAATTTTGCAGGTTATGTTTATTATTCTTGTTGGTGAACTGGCAGAGAGGTATGGTGGGCTAGACACGTGGCAACTAAAATGGTGACTTTCAATACTGTATATGTTTGGTTAACATGACTCCTTTCTTTGACAGCCTAAGGGGGTTGTTTTGGCACCATCAAGTTGCCAGACATGCACACAGTGCAGCAAAAGTAAGGTTTCTCCTGAATGGTTACCATATCAGATGTAGCTCTATGGTTGTTTTTGTACACGACTGCAGTTAATAAGAGTTCGTATTTACCTGCTTTCAGTTTTTGTCAGAAGTTAATGGGATGTTGATGAGAAGCTATTAGGCTGTGTTTTTTTGAGGGAGCAATGCTTTATTATAACAATGTTAAACTAATGAGGATGGATTGTGGATTTTCTACCCGATGTAAAGGGTGTCTGATAATATGAAAAAACATTGTGCTGGTAATCTCTATTCATGGCAGTTTAAGGCCCTCTATAATCCTGATTCCTGATATTTGGAACTGTTTAAACTACTTTAGTAACCCTCCCCCAGTGATGTATCAATGCATAGGGGCTCATCAACTCCTTCCTGTAACAATGATGTATTCATTCATTGCACTGTCTGATATTTCTTTAAGCCTACCTAAGAGGGTGGTGTGCTGTGTACTTTATATAGCTAAACTAATAAAAATTAAGTTTAAAAAAAAGAAGTATGGGAGCACTACACCCTGTTAACAAGGCATTGTTTAGATAAAAATATGTAAAAAGATGGTTTAGGTGTTCTTTCAGACTAAAACAAGTTGCCTGTGCTGTTTACACTGCACTGATTGTAATTTGAGCTGGCAGGAGAATGCTATATGTAGGAAAGGAACTTTCCCCGCCCTCGCCGCCAGTGTAGTAATTTCAGGTAGTGTAAGGATCATGGTTCAACTCCTAAACTGTGTTTCAGAAGGAATCTCAAGTGCATCTTTTTTCCCAAGTGATAGAAAGGAGTCTATAGGGCTCCACCCCTGCAGCCTTAAAAATGAGTGAATGCCTCAAAGATGACCTAGCGGAAGGATAGCCTGAGTGGTGTGGTGAAACAGTGGGCCAAATTATGGGATGGCATAGTGAAGGCAATAAACCTGTGCACAAAAGAAGTGAACATAAACAGGAGGAACAACAGACCACTATGGTTCTCAGTGGCTGCAAAGGTTAAGGCTAAAAGGGTAACATTCAGGAGGTACAAAGAGACACAGAGTAAAGAAAATAAAGAGGTGTACCAGGAAAACCAGAGGGACGGAGGGAAAGCAGTGAGGGGTGCAAAGGCACAAACTGAAAAAAGTTAGCCAAAGTGATAACTAAAGGGGACAAGACCATTTTTAGGTGCATATGTGAAATGAGGAAGACAAGGGGAGAGATTGTGTGGTTAGGAAGGAGGCAGAGGGGAAGACTGTGCAGAAGAGGACCAGGAAAGAGCAGATATCGTGAACAGATGCTTCTGTCAGAAAAAGAGATGTGCAAAAACAAGGGGGCACAATTTGAAGATACATTTTAAGTACCTCAATGGAATCAACAAAGTCCAAGAAGGTAGCATCTTTCAGAAAAAGAGATGTGCAAGAACAAGGGGGCACAATTTGAAGATAGAGGCGGGGAAGGCTCAGAGGTAATGTGAGGAAGTATTTCTTCACAGAGTGCATTGTAGATGCATGGAACAGCCTTCCTGAGGAGATCGTAGAGTCAAAAACAGTGGGGGAATTCAAGAATGCATGGGACAGACATAAGGCAATTCTAGTGGGAGGTAGGAGGAAGTAGGCTGTTGGTTAACTAGGATCAGCAGCATATCCGTTAGGTAGGGAAATGGGCAGACTAGGTGGGCCAAGCGGTCCTCATCTGGCGTCAGATTCTATGTTTCTATGTTTCTGTGTCTTCACAATGGAAGGGGATGGACCATATACAAACAGCAGGAACACTGGGGGGGGGGTAGACACAAGTCCTTTACAGAGGAGATAGTCTTGAAAGGACTTGCAAATATGAAAGTGGGCAAAGCTATGGGGTCGGATGGGATATACCCAAGGGTACTGAGGTAGCTCAGGGAAGCACTGGCTGCACCTTTGGCAGTCTTATTCAACAACTTACTGGAAACAGGAGTGGTTCCAGAGGACTGGAGGTGAGCAGATGTAGTTGCGCTTGATTATTGCGGTAGCAGGGAGGAGGCTAGCAACTACGGGCCAGTCAGTCCGATATCAGTGGTGAGAACTTAACAGAGCCACTTTTGAAGGAAAGGATGGTGGAGTATTAAGAAAAACAACAGAGTCTCAGTAAAACCGTTTAGAGGCCAGCACCATTTCTTCATTACTGAAGGACAGGTAGTCTTAGTTCAGCAAACAACCTGTATTAGACGTGTATATGTATACAAAAAAATGGAACAGCTCACCCACAAAATCAGTCCATTGGCATTCACCATGACCAGCGTGAAAAACATTTACACTGGCCTCTTTTGGGTTTACATAGCAACATAGAAGTTGACGGCAGATAAGGACTGCAAGGCCCATCCAGTCTGCCCATTTTTTCTACCTTGTGAATATGTCATAGGCCTTTACTCTGTCAATAGCATATCTATTCATACTCATCTGTATTGCTCCCTTATGCCTATACCATGCCTGCTTGAAGCCCTGCACTGTATTCATATCCACCACTTCCTGAGGTAGGATGTTTCATGCCTCCACCACCCTTTCTGTGAAAAAGAGCTTCCTTACATTACCCCTTAATAGGCCTCTCTCTAATCTCATGCTGTGCCTCTTGTTCTGCTATTTTTATTATATTGAAACATGTTAGACTCTTTCACCTTGTTAATGTCCTTAAAGCGTTTGAATGTTTTGATCATATCACCTCTCTCCCTCCTTTGCTTGAGGGTATACATATTGAGCTCCGTTAATCTGTCCTCATATGTTTTCTGATGCAGCCCATGCACCATTTTGGTTGCCCTTCTCTGGACTGCCTCCATTTTGTTATAGTCCTTGTGCAGGTGCGGCTTCCAGTGCTGCATGCAGTACTCCAGATGAGGCCTAACCAGTGTCTTGTAAAGAGGGATTATTGCCTCCCTCTTACAACTTGTGATACCCCTACTAATACACCCCAACATCCCTCTAGCCTTGCCTACTGCTTTAGTGGTCTGCTTGGATAATTTCAGGTCATCTGTGATGATGATGCCCAAGTCTCTTTCTTCCATTGTGATTTCCAGCAACTCCCCTCCCATCCTATAGATGGCTGTGATCGCAAATTCTTTCACTGTAAGTATTACCTGAGCAACCGCTCCCGTCGTCACGGGCAAAAACCACACCACTGGGTTTTGTCTTAACGTCGCTTTATTTGATCAAATCTTTCAAATGCATGCGGGAGTTCTGCAAAGGAGAAAGCTCTCTGATTTCAATTTACAGCAGCTTTTTATAGGCTAGATTCTGCACTTCTTATCTTGAAAAAAATACCAACATTTCAGTATAAGCCAATCATGAAACAGAATAACAAGCTGATACCAATGTGAGGAGTACTTTTCCACTGCTTATTTCATTTCTTACTCAATATTTCTTGATACATGTGCCAGTGGGTCAATCTGACCTGAGTGAAACAATGAGTTTCACTCACACCATAACAGCATACAACAACGTACAGCTTGCCTTCAATGCCTCAACGTGCTGTTATCTTATACTTTGCCCAAGCATGTTGTTATCTTATATTTTGTCCGAGTCTGTTATTCAGGCTGGTACAACCAGTTCTGCCCAGTTTTATCTTGCTTTCTGTTTCTACAAATTATACCTCAAGTTACCTCAGTATCATTCTATAACCCTGTAAAAAACAGCATGAACTCAGACATTTCTACTACATTCATTATGACTTTGTTACAGCATGGCTTATAAAGCAAAACATAGCTTCAAGGCATATAATAGCAAATATAGCTTTAGGATATATAAAATTCCCTCACATGGCTTCAGGGTTTCTCTTCTCTATGTGCATGATCTTGCACTTCTTTGTGTTAAACCCCAGTTGCCACTCTTCCAACCATTTTGCCAGTTTATCCAGATCTCTTCTCATCCTGCCCACCCCATCTGGATCATCTACTCTGTTGCAGACCTTGGTGTCATCTGCAAACAGACAAACCTTACCCTCCAGTCCATCTGCAATGTCACTGGTGAAGATATTGAAGAGGACTGGCCCCAGGACTAATCCCTGAGATACCCCACTTGTGACTTGCATCTCTTCAGACAGTATATCGTTTACCACCACTCTCTGTTTTCTGTCCGCCAACCATTTTTCCACCCAGTTGACCAACTTTGGACCCACCATGAGCCTACCCAGCTTACTAATCAATCTTCTATGTGGAACAGTATCGAAAGCTTTGCTGATGTCAAGGTAGGAGACATCAACTGCACCCCCTTGGTCCACCACTCTGGTTACCCAGTCAAAGAAATCTATGAGATTAGTTTGACAGGACCTTTCTGTTGTAAACCCATGCTGTCTTGGATAATGTGCTCCTATGGATTCCAGGTTTTGCACTATCCTTTCTTTAAGGAGTTCCTCCAAAATCTTGACCACTACTGAGGTAAGACTGACTGGTCTGTAGTTCCCTGCCTCCTCCATGCTACCACCTTGTGGAGCGGGATCACATGACCCCTTCTCCAGTGTTCTGGGACCTCTCCTGTGCTCAGAGACTCACTAAACAGTTTTGATAATGGCTCTGCTAGTTCCATCCTTAGCTCCTTTAGTACCCTGGGATGTATGAATGCTTAAATCCTACAGTGTGCTTCTAGCTCACTTTGTTTGGTGGAAACACTTAAACTGAAGCAATATCCAAAGTTAGCAAATGCTGGACACAAGATTGTTAATGCTTTACTGCTTTATAACTTGCTGTATCCGTATTCACGAAACCAAAGTAAAAAAACTGTGGTCCTGAACTGTCGTCAGGCATACTGAGCTGAAACAGGTGATTACATGCTTACATACTGACGTAGAGTCTGCTAATGGACTGATTTTGTGGGTGAGCTGTTCCATTTTTTGTATACATATACACATCTAGTAAAGGTTGTTTGCTGAACTGAGACTACCTGTCCTTCAGTAATTAAGAAATGGTGCTGACCTTTACACGGTGTTACTGAGACCCTGTTGTTTTTCTTATTATTTGAGCTTTGCACTTTGAGGTATTGTGCATACCACCAGTTTCGTGAGAGGTCCCAAGCCTCCTCTCTGTTTGTTTCTTTGGATTGTAGAGTATCTTGAATAGGTTACAAGACCCAAGGCAGCATGGATTCATGGGAGTGGGGGTCATGTCAGACAAACCTGATAGATCTCTTTGACTGGGTGTTTACTGAATTAGATCAGGGTGAGAAAGTGGGTGTGGTCTACTTAGACTTATTTTTTGCTTTTATTTTAATTTTTTGTTTATTGAGGCCCTGGATAACACCATTGAGCGGATGTTCATTAATTGGTTCCACAACAGTATACAATATACAGTAAGGTACAAACAACAGAGACAGTTTACACAGTTGGTATAGGAGGTCAAAAATACAATTCATGCACTGGGGTAAATTTGACTGAGGCATTGTGCAATGCATGCCTGCATCCTGGAGATAAGCTCATAGAATTAGGAATGGACACATAGGGGAGGGGCAAAAAGGAATGGACAGAGACGAGAAGACAGAGAGAGGTATAGGGTAGTGGGATAGGGCAGGCACTGAGGTGGGGGTGAGATGGAGGCTGTGCCCAAGGTGGGAGGTATGGTTGGGGGGGTCAAGGAAGTGCTGTGGTTGGGCTACCCAGTGGGACAGTTGACAGGGTATTTAAGTACTGATGGTAGATTACTGAATTGAGGGGGGTCTCAGTGTAAACTTCAGTACTTCAGTAAAGCCTTTGACACTGTACCACATAGGAGACTCATAAGGAAACTGGGCAGTTTGGAGGTGGGTTCTAAGGTGGTAAACTGGGTACAAAACTGGTTAACGGATAAGAAGCAGAGGGTGATGGTACACAGAACTCACTCGGGGGAAGGGAGAGTGGCCAGCGAGGTACCTCTGGGCTCAGTACTGGCATCAGTCCTTTTCAATGCCTTTATAAGTGACATTGTAGAAGAGCTGGAAGGGAAGGTATGCCTCTCTGCAGACCACAACAAAATCAGCAATATGGTGGACAATTCTGAGGGGGAGGAGAAAATGTGCAGAGATCTGAGAAAACTCAAAGAGTGGTCAAGGGTATGGCAGCTAGGTGTCAATGTGAAAAAGTGCAAAATCATGCACTGAGAACACAGAAATCCAGAGGCACAGTATAAAATGGGAGAAGATGTATTGATTGTCAACAAACAGGAAAGGGACCTTGAAGTAGTCATATGTGATGATCTCAGGGTGGCGAGGCAGTGCAGCATGGCAGTAGGTAGGTAGGTAGGACCAGTGGGATGCTAGGAAGGGGATAGGGATAGGGAGGGTTATCATCAGCAGAAGGAGGGAGGTGGTGTTGTCGCTGTATAGATCATTGCTGAGACCCAACATGGAGTACTGTGCCCAGTTCTGGAGACCAAATCTCAGGAAGGACATAAACAGGGCAGCAGCTGTGCAGAGAAGGGCAACTAAAATAGTACGGCAGCTGCATCAGAAGCCCTATTAGGAAAGAGTGAGAGATCTCAATATGTACACCCTGGAAGAGAGGAGGGGGGCATGATAAATACATAGATATATAGATGTTGTTGGCAGATAAGGGCCTTCGGCCCACCTAGTCTGCCCTTGAACGCTAGTAAATGTGCTTCTTCAAGCTTCCTTAGAACAAGGTTTTCCCCTTCCCCCAGCAATCAGGATCTTCAGGATAAAGACCTATAAATACCTCACAGGGTTAAATAAGATACAGGAGTGGAGTATTTTTCAGAAGAGAAGATGTACGAGAACAAGAGGACATGCGATGTAGCTGGAAGGGGTATGATATAGGAAGGATGTGAGGAAGTACTTCTTCACAGAAAGAATGGTGGATGCCTGGAATAGTTTTCCAGTGGAAGTGGTGGGGGCAAAAACAGTGGAAGGCTTCAAGCATGCATGGAACAGGCACAAGGAAATCTTAGCTGGGAAACAGGGGGTAGCCGGAAATCATATAGGCTCTGCGTTGTCAGTATAGGCAGGGACAAATGGGCTAAACGTTCCTTATCTGCTGACAAAGTCTATGTTTCTATAGAGACAAGGGCTATGCAATTTTGGTTGCATCTGAACCAGAGTGACAGAAAATCTTACCAATTTAAATCCATGAATAATTAATAGCAAAATGAAAAATGTAAATCAGTACACTACTTTGTGACAAAACTTTTACATCTGAGCAATACTTGTTTTGAAATGAATAATTTCCAGAAAATGAACAGTAATTCTCAGAATGAACTAGTGGATTCTATCTCGAGTGAATCTAGAACTATATAGTATGTGTTGGGAAACCCAGATCCAAATACACAATAAGCTGAAATGCTATCAGTCAGTAAACTAGCTTTACTAAGCTGAAGTTATCCTTCGTGTTTTAGGTTACACTACAATTTTGTTTACTTGCATTGCTAAAAGGAATCAAACTCCCACATGAGGTGCTTCAGCCTACATGGTGTAACATATCTTATAAAATTGGCACATTTCCTGCATTCTGATTGGCTGATAGCTTCTTTCAGCCATGTTCTTCTCAGGACATAACTTTACAACTGGCACTACTTGTGCCAACCAGTACCCCATAACTACAAATATCACTGTGCCACTGTGTGACCCTGTGTGGAACAGCCGCGATCCAGAGAGTGTGGCACGCGTGCCACCAGGAGGCGGCTTTCAAATAAGATTCCCTGAACGCTCCTCTGCTGGTTCATTGAAAGTTCTTGTTAAAATAATGAATCATACTATGTTTTGGCAAGTGGGACAGCGAGCATGAAGCTGTTAACAATGGCACTTGGGCAAGTGGTGTGAAAACAGCACTAACTACAGCAGATGGCGAGTAACACGTTTGCTTGCAATGAAACTACCAACTCGCAGTCAGTAAAATGTAAATTGACTGCTATGTTCCTCGCTATCAAAAGCACACTGTATTAGAATGTGTGTTGTGGAAAGTGGTATAACAGTAGTACTATAACACAGAGAATGGCAATCGCACAAGTGGTGTCAAAATGGCGCTAAGTATGTCGGCTGGCAAGTAACGCGGTCACTCGCAATGAAACCGCCCACTCACTGTCAGTAAAATGCTATGTTCTTTGCTACCAAAAGCACACTGTATTAAAATGTGTCTGGAAATGGGTGTAACAGTAGTACTATAACAGAGAGTGTGTTTGTGGGGCAGTTGGTGGAGTGTCAGGGAGGGGTGTCCTCTAGTGGCGACCAAACACTTCCAAAATACTTTGACAGGGAACTATTTTTAATGTTACAACTAGTAAAACATAATCTTTTTTTAATTTGGACATTTTTTTTAAATATTTACCTGGGGGACCCATTTTTTTTTTCTCAACTATGTTTCTGCTCCCCAGCTCTGGAACTCTCCCTGGCCACTCCACTTGCCTGATCTGCTCTACCGCCCGCTGTGGACCCTGCCTTCTTCAAAGTCATTACTTTCTCCCAAAGCCCCAGGCAGGCTATGGTCCTGAGGAGACCTAAGGGGTAAAGGCAGGGAACCAGCGTTAGGCATGTGACGGAGCGGCACTAGGAGTGCCGTCGCCTATCCGGGCTGGAGGAGATTTTTTCATTATTGCCCCTGAGCTACCTCCTCCCCCCAAGCATGATGTCCCCCTAGTGCCATGGTGCACGACAACCCTGCCAGTGTCTGCCACACTCACCCTGACGTGTGCTCTCCAACGGGGGTTGCTGGGATGCTGAACAACCCATTGCCTTCCCCTTGGAACAGGAGAGCAGCCCATCAGACACTCAATCCTCTCCTTCCCCTGCCGACCCCCAGTGCCCGAGCTCATTCCCGAACTCAGGTCATTGGCGTGGTGCGAGGTGTGGCATCCAGTGCCTCAACCCTCAGAGCCACCGGGCCAGCCAAGGGGATCCATTTTAAAAGTGAAATAAGATACTCTGAGGTGTGGGTTGTGGCCTGATAAGAGCACTTCCCTGGTGGTAAAGGCACTCGGCACAAGTGCCTCATGCTTCATAATGCACGTGGAGTGTGCTGTTATCAGGCCACAATCCACAACTCATCATGTCTTATTGCTTGCTGAAGTAAATGCAGTACTATATGCCTCAAAAGCTTGTACAGTATCTTTAACTTATCATTAGCCTAATAAAGGTTCTGTACTATCTTTACCTTGCCAAAGATTTGTTTTTGTTTCCTCCCAGTCCCTAAACAGACATTTCACTATGTCTGGATACCTAATAAATATTAATAATGTGAAACAGACAAATAATGACAAAATATAGTCAGTGACCATAAGCCTGAAGCAGAACAAAATAGACATGAACAGAATCAGAAACCAGAAGAGGCACATTCTTGTAAATAGGGATGGGTGGTGGAGGCAGCCGGGACCTGGCCTGAGCCTCTGAGAATGGGAATGAAAGGATCTGAGCCAATGCAAGGCAGCCTGCCCTGTGGGTGGGGGGCGGAGGATCTGAATCCAGGCCAGGACAGATAGGGTATAGGCAACCCCCCCAAGTGGCCTGCCTCAGATCCTGGCCTGGATTTCAAAGAATTGGCAATGGACAATTTTATGTTATCTATGGCATGCTGTCTGTGGTAGCACTGGGGGGGGGGGGGCTGGAGGTCCAGACTCCAGATCTAAATCAGGACCAGTTCATGCTTTTCTACCTGTATAGATATATAAATACATGTCATTTGTCGGCAGATAAGGAGCGCCTGGCCCATCTAGTGTGCCCATTTTGTCTACCTTTAATTTATGCTATACACTGGAGTTGAGCTGCAGCTTTCCTACTCTTCCCTTTTTCTACTGTCACCTTGTGTGTCCTATGGATTTTTGAATTCTTCCACCATTCTTGCCCCTACAACCCCTGCAGGGAGGCTGTTCCAAGCATCCACCACTCTCTCTGTAAAGAAATGCTTCCTCACATTACCCATGATTTTACTCTCAAATGGGGACGGAGAAAGAATCTCAGATTTAGAGGTGGGTAGCCATCTGGGAACAAGCGCCCACCAAACAATGTGGTCGACTATAAACACAGCCATACAATCAAGCCATACAAAAGCAAGAATATTAGACTTTAGGAGGGCTGACTTTGGGAAAATGAGAGAGTGCCTCAGAAAAGCACTAGCAAACAGGCAAGAAGGAGGGGTGGAGGAACAATGGGGAGTAATCAAAACAGCCATCACAGAGGCAACAAGCTTTTGTGTAAAGCAAATCAACATAACACAACGAAGGAAAAAAATGCTATGGTTCTCAAAAGAGGTGGCAGGGAAGGTTAAGGAGAAAAGGATAGCATTCAGGAAATATAAGGAAACACAGAAGGAGCAGGACAGGGAACTTTATCAGTTAAAGCAGAAAGAGGCTGTGAAGGCAGTCAGAATAGCAAAGGCCCAAACCGAGGAAAGGATAGCCAACTCTATTAACAAGGGAGATAAGACCTTTTATAGGTACATTAGGGAGCGAAGAAAGACCAAAGGAGGGATACTGAGGCTTAATAAAGGGGAAGGAATGTGGGCAGAGGGTGACAGTGAAAAAGCAGACATACTGAACGAATATTTCTGCTCAGTATTCACAAAGGAAGAGGAGGAGGAGGTACTTAAACCAAACAAGAGAAACACTCTGAAGATGGGGGTCGATACCAGTCCATTTACAGAAGAAAGGGTTCTGAAAGAACTAATAAAATTAAAGGTGGACAAAGCAATAGGGCCTGATGGGATTCACCCAAGAATTCTAAAAGAACTAAGGGTAGAACTATTGACACCGCTGACTACTCTCTTTAACAAATCATGGGAGGATGGGGTGGTACCTGAGGACTGGGGAAGGGCGGATGTGATTCTTCTTCACAAAAGTGGGAGCAGGACAGAGGCAGGAAACTACAGACCAGTTAGTTTGACCTCAGTGGTACGGAAAATGATGGAATCACTTCTGAAGGAAAGAGTTGTTGAGTACCTAGAGGCCAGTTGGGCACAAGACCCAAGGCAGCATGTATTCACGATGGGAAGGTCGTATCAGACGAATCTAATAGATTTCTTTGACTGGGTGACCAAGGTAGTAGACCAGGGAGGGGCTGTGGACATGGCCTACCTAGACTTTAGCAAGGCATTTGACACAGTCCCACACAAAAGAATAATATACAAGTTAGCCAGCCTTGGAGTGGGTCCCAAGGTGGTAGCCTGGATAAAAAAAATTGGCTAGACAACAGGACACAAAGGGTAGTAGTACATGGAGTCCACAGAGAAGGAAGGAGGGTTACTACTGGGGTACCGCAGGGTTCAGTACTGGGACCGGTCCTTTTTAATGTCTTTATAAGTGACATTGCAGAGGAACTGGAAGGAAAAGTTTGTCTCTTTGCAGACGACACAAAGATCTGCAACAGGGTTGATACACAAGATGGAGTGGAAAGGATGAGAAGGGACTTGGCAAGGTTGGAGGAATGGTCAAATGTATGGCAGCTCAGATTCAGTGCAAAGAAGTGCAAGGTAATGCACCTGGGAAACAAAACCCAGGGGAAGAGTACACAATGGGTGGTGAGATACTGACAACAGTAAAAATGGAAAGGGACCTGGGGTATTATATCAGATGACCTAAAGGTGGGCAAGCAATGTGAGAAGGCAGTAAGGAAGGCTGGGGGGGGATACTGGGATGCATAGGGAGAGGCATCACAAGTAGAAAACAGGAAGTTGTTATCCCTCTGTACAGACAGTTGGTGAGACCCCATCTGGAGTACTGTGTGCAGTTCTGGAGACCCTATCTCCATGAAGACATAGACAGAGTGGAGGCTGTCCAGAGGAGGGCAACCAAAATGGAGCAGGGTCTGCACCAGAAGACATATGAAGAAAGACTAAAGGAGCTTAATATGTATACCCTTGAGGAAAGAAGGGAGAGAGGGGACAGGATAGAAACTTTAAAGTACCTCAATGGAATCAACAAAGTCCAAGAGGGTAGCATCTTTCAGAAAAAGAGATGTGGGGACACAATTTGAAGATAGAAGGGGGACGTCTCAGAGGTAATGTGAGGAAGTATTTTTTCACAGAGAGGGTTGTGGATGCATGGAACAGCCTCCCTGAGGAGGTTGTGGAGTCAAGAACAGTGGGAGAGTTCAAGAATGCATGGGACAGACATAAAGCAGCCTTAGTGGGGGGTAGGAGGAAGTAAGCTGTTGGTTAACTAGAATCTGCAGCTTATCTGTTAGATAGGAAAATGGGCAGACTAGGTGGGCTAAACGGTCCTTATCTGCCGTCAAATTCTATGTTTCTATGATTCTTCCTCTCTACAATTTCATCTCATGTTCTCTTCTGAAATCCATGACCCTTGTGTTTGCGTGGCTGGATTCCTCTACTATCCTCACATTAAACTATACTGTACTGTGACTGCTGGACCCCAGGTGACTCCCCACTTCTACATTCATCACCCTTTCTCCATTGGTGAGCACCGGGTCCAATATTGCCCCCTTATGGGTGTGTTCTACCACTATCTGTCTGTGTTCTGCCCCCTGAAGAGCTTCCAGGATGTTTTTGCTCCTTGCTGTGGCTGCAGTATGGGTGTTCAAATTGACATCTGGCAAATTGAAGTCTCCCATTAGCAATATCTCCCCTTTTGCTGCCATTTCATGGATTTTATCCAGTAGTGCATTGTCCAACTCCTCCCCCTGTGCTGGAGGTCTGTAGATCAAATGTACTCAAATGGCAGTACCATTCCCCATTTCCAGCATGACCTACAGCGCCTCCCCTACCTCCCTTATGCCCTGTACTTCTGTAGCTTTTATGTCCTCCATAACTATGGGGCCTATGCATGAATGGGTGGGAAATACGCGTCGGAGGTGCGTATCCTGCCTGCGTAGCTCTGCACCTGTGAACAGGTGCGCACAGGCTGGTATGCACCAATGGCTGACACCTGTCTGCAGCTCTGCCCCCAGCACACAGGACAGCTAGGGGTGGACTAGCTGACCCAGTCGGACATCAATTTGGATGCCCATCCTGGGTTCTGAGTGGATCACTTGCACGGCAGGGTGCGGGTCTGGGTGCGTGAATAGCACCACTGGACACCCAGAAACGTTCGACCGTGTTCATCACAGCCCCACTAGCTGAGCCACATGGGCATCATGGCCCCTGCAGGAGATCCACCAACGAACACACTACAGCCCCAACCCCAACTGTCCAGAGGCACCCTCTGCCCCAACACAGTGCTGCCCCATCCCTGATCCTGTCAGTAACCCCTCAGAGCCCCAACACAAGGCAAACCCAGCCTCAGTACTGCATTAAAAGTGCCCCCCCAGCACATGTCAGCCCCGGCCCTGTTGCAATACAAGAACCCCATCACCCATCACATCCCCATCCCTGTCTGCAGTGTACACCCCTTCACAGCAGGACGTCCATGCCTTGCACACTGCCCATTATACAATGGCAAGAAAAAAATCCTGGACTCTGATTGGTCAGTCTGGGACTGGACCCGTGATGTTATCCCAGCACAACATCACGGGTCTAGTCTCAGCCTCACTGTGAACCAATATGGATCAGCTCCATAAGCTTGATGACCTCTTTTTTTGCATCTCCTCTTAAGAAAAAAAAATATTTCTCCACACTAATAAAAACATTCTTTAAAAATGTTTTGATTTTGTATACAACAACGAGCCATTGTATAATAGCAATAATGCCCTCCAGGGTGTGTGTCATTTGAGATAACGTCACGCCTCAATTGTTGAACGCATTCGGCCTGCGGCGTTGTGCCCAACCACCTGAGGTGTGACGTTATCCCAGCACGACACACACCCTGTTGGGCATTATTGCTTAAGCATTGCACACCCCACCCACCCACCCCAGCCCTAATCCTGAATGCCCTGCCCCAGCAGTGATGGCCAGTGGATCTCCCCCAACTGAGGCACCGACAACATTGCCCCCCATCCCTGTACCTTCCCGTCCAGTGTCACTGCTACAGTCCACCACACATCTCCTTGGTCGCTGGCCATCTGACTGATGCTGGGAGTGCACTGCCTATCTGGATGTCCAGTGACCGAGGAGGTGTATGGAGGGCTGTGCCACTGGCCATTCCTATCCGCAGCACCGATGGGAAGGTACGGAGGATGGGGAGTGGTGTTGTCGGTGCTGTGTGGGGTGGGGAGATCCACTGACCACCAATGCTGGGGTGGGGCATTCAGGATCAGGAAGGGGGTGGGTGGGGGACCATTGACCACTGCAGCTGCACCAGGGGTTGGATCAGGGTTCAGGGTACACTGGGCACCTCTCTGTGTGTGTGTAGGAGGGGATGTCTAGTGCAAACCCAGGTCTGGTGCCCTCTCATGTGGGGGGGGCATGTGTAGACCAAGGGTGGAAACGGAAGCTGCCATGTGTGGGGCGGGTGGGGGCATGTGTAGACCAGGGATGGAGACGGAAGCTGGCATGTTTTGGGCAGGTGGGGTATGTGTAGGCCAGGGATGGAGACGGAAGCTGCCATGTGTGGGGTGGGTGGGGTATGTAGACCAGGGATGGAGACGAAGCGCCATGTGTGGGCGGGTGGGGGCATGTGTAGACCAGGGATGGAGATGGAAGCTGCCATGTGTGGGGCAGGTGGGGTATGTGTAGACCAGGGATGGAGACGGAAGCTGCCATGTGTGGGGCGGGTGGGGGTATGTGTAGACCAGGGATGGAGACAGAAGCTGGCATGTTTTGGGCAGGTGGGGTATGTGTAGACCAGGGATGGAGACGGAAGCTGCCATGTTTTGGGCAGGTGGGGATATGCTGTGCCACTCTGGGGACATTGGCAGTCATGAGTGGGGAGGTGAGCTACATGGGCACGGTGGTGATGGACTGTGCTGGGAAGGGGTTCTGCATCAGGGGTACAGGGTTGGAGCTGGCCCGTGCTGTGTGTGTGGGGGATGCCTGACTGCAGCAGAAGATGTGCCCGTGTCCAGTGTGTGTGAGGCAGGGTGCTTACATTGGTTATGGCAGGGTCCCCCCCTGGCATAACCAGCACCCTCCTACACCCCCGGTGTGCAGCACTCCACGCCTTAGTGCATTGCGCGTAGTGCTAAAACTCCCCCTGCCTGCCCCCGGCGTGTTGCTCTCCGCACAGCCAGGTGATTGTGTGTGTGTGTAGGAGCTGCATGCCCCAAATCATGTATCCTGCGTGGGCAGGAAATGGATGCAGAGTGGCTATGTGCTGCAGATATCCATAGGCACAGTAGGCAGTGCATAGGCACGCCACACATTTATGCATAGGTCCAGTAGATAGTACGGATGTGGAATTCCTGGTTCTGATTAGCAGCACTAGCAGAGACAGTAATCTTTACTGAACCGGCATGTAGACTCTTGAGATTGCTATATTATTTACAAAGCTTTCCCAGGGTAGCACTGGCAGAGTTAAATCAGCCAAACATTGCACATAGCCAGAATAATACAAATAACAATTATAATAATTAAATATATGTTACTTGAAGCTATCACTATGCTTAGCAAAAAAAACAACAACAAAAAACTGCAGAATGTTGTCAAGTATAAAAGCGATTCCTGATAGAAATTCTTGGGTAAATGATTCCCAGTGGTGGGAATGTGATAAAAGGTGACCTTTGTCCAGCTCTGGATTTTTTGAGAGCACCTTTTAAGGTTATAGGGGAGTGTATATTATGTGTAGTGTCTGTTCTTCCGAAACAAATGGGGATTGAGATATTGGGGACTACCAGAAGATCCTGAAAAATCCTTGAGGATCAACATTAAAAGCAAGAATATCATCTACTCTACAAGTTTCTCCAGCTCAGTGATTGGAGAGTATCATTAAACACACTGCCAGCCATAGCTAGCCTGCTTGTTGTAAATGTACAGTTCCTGGAGTCACCAAATTGTGAAGAGTTGTGATAAACCCCATCTGCTTAATCTATTCAGGGAAGCAGGGTGGCTATGCCCATGTAGAATTTACCCAGAATTAGATGAAATTTTAAATCTACTTCTCAAACATAGTGCGATGAACTGAATATTGTCTATATCCAGTGTGGTAAAAATTTCCGAAGGTGTGTTCATCTGAGCAGGGCTGAGTCTGTGGGATGTGGAGTTCAAGGGCTCTGGAGGGTGTTGAACAAAGTAAACCAGGGTTTGGATGGAAAGCCCCCTTTAAGAATATACATGGCTGTCAGGGAGACATGAACAGGCTGAAACCAGAGGTCCCAAGGGACTGACTGGTGATAAGCAGCAGCTGGGACTGGCTGTCATTGGCCACAATGCATTATGGGGGCTTTACTATGAGGGTATAAATTCACCAGTGATGCCTACACTCACCAGCCCTGATGAAAGCATGATGTAATTGCACTGAAACAGTTCACAGTGGTTACCCTGATAGCTAAAACTATCAACAGTCCCTATTTTCCCAGGACAGTCCCTATTTTAGGCAGCATGTCCCAGTGTCCCCACAAGTTTTGCAAAATGTCCCTTTTGTCCCTTTTTTTGCTTACTTGTCCTAGTTTTGCCCCCTTTTTTTTTTTTGCTGACTGCTAATCCGTGAGTGACAGTTATTTCAGCACCACTGTGACACTGCCCAGGCTGGACTGCAGTTTGCAACTTCAGTCCCTGTGCCTGTGTTGCACTGCAAGCATGTCAGTGGCAGCACAGTAAAGCATGTTCCTTCCTGTTAGATTAGACTAGGTAATAGTGCAAACAAGTACATGTGAATGTCTGTCTGCCAGCAGCTTAGAGGGACTCCCGACAGAGAAGAGACCGCCATAACGGAACTAAGGTACCCAAACCTGATCAGCTGTAGGGAAGTGTGTGAAAACAATCTGGTGTGGTGGTGGGAGTCACTGAATTTGCTCAGTAAATGAGGTGAGTGTAAGTGGGTTGGATGGGACTGTCAGGAGGAACAATACATGCAGCTTGAATGTCTGATCACAATTTAACACAGGTTTGCTTCTAATGAACTTTCTGTACATCATGATTTGGAACTTGCTGCAGCAGAATGATGTAGTTTTAATCTGAATATTTGCTGCTGGTGTTACTGTGGGGCGGCATGGCCAGAGCAAATTGCAAAATGTAACTGATTGCGCGCAGTGTTGTCTGTGGCAGTGCCCATGGGAGTGATACAGTGGGGGGGGGGGGTCATGGTCAGGATGGACCATCCCAGTTTTAGGCCTTGGAAAGTTGGTAGCTTCAGCAGCGGTGCACATGTATTTATTTAGCCCTGGATTACTCTGGATGGCTGGCAAACAGCATTGAGTATGTGACAAGTCAACTTTAGCAGCCGGCACCTGTTGGCTGGTCTTCATAGATTTAGTGTGGCCACTAGAGTTGCTGAAATGACATGAAAATAACATACACTTAAGGTAAGAAGTCAGGTGCCTGTTTAAATTTCTCAAAACTGTGTTTTTTTGTTGGGCCTTTGAATAACTGCTTGAGTTCATTCAGCTGACGTTGCCCCCTCCCTTCTCACAAAACTTCCAAAACCCAAACCCTGGCATGTCAGAATGTTGCTTAAATAAATATTACTTCCAAAAGTACTCACCTGTTAAAGCCAGCCCATTGGCATGGTGATAGCGCTACCGCTTGTGATGCTGACAAACTGCATTTGAGAAAGAGCCTTGTTCATCAGGGGTCAGGCAGGGCCAAGAAGACTGAGCATCCCAAAGGACTCTCTCCCTTCTCCTGGGTGGGAAGGTGATGAGTGCCATAGCTATGCTGCTGCCCAAGGGATCACATGTAGCAGTTCAGTTGGGAGTGGCTTCATGGTGAGGAAGGGCCCACTGGTGGCATGCTACATACACTTCTGTGAATGTGCACCCTTGCTGCTGGTGTTCTGGGGTTTTGGGAACAGAAAAACTAAAACCACCCCAACCAGGCAGGATGAACTCCATCCCCTGCAGGCCTTGCACTGATAATCTCTACATCTTCTTTGACTGGATTCTGATCACGGTGGGAGCTGGGGAGCCCTGATGCCCCCACTGGTGAAAGGGAGGTAAGCTGTGGGGGAATAAAGTGGCAGGATAAGCCTGGGAGAAACCAGATGATGGGATTGTGCGGGCAAAGAAGAAAAAAAGAGAGTAACAAAAAAAGTTGTCAACTATTACTTTCTGTATCTGAAGTACTTTACCTATTCGCTTTTTCTAATTGGGAGATTAAATTTCAAAACATATGGGACCTTAGGTCTATACGAGGGCCCAAACTGTTTGTTAACAGGAACAGTTAAATGTCTCCCTGAAGACAACTTATCTTAGAGAAATTGGTAACACAGAGTTGATTGGAGACCATGGATCCAAGTAAATTGTCTAGGTCCATGCACATTGCCTTCCTAATGCGCACGCTTGTTGCAAAAGTAATCATACAGTATCTGGAATAACCATTTACAATAACAAGAGTCACAATCAAATCTGGAAAACACAAATCCATTCCCATTGTACCTGGCCAGTCCTTCTTGGAAAATACCCCTGTCCTTGATTGTTTCTTCCATTATTGCCTCACAGCCACTGCATTTACACTCAGTGGCCCCTATACCACTATGCCTATGTGCCCCATATCTGTGGCATGTAGGCAAACTTTAGTCATGTACCCATACATTGGGACTCCTGTGAACCCCTGCGGCATTCACTACAGGGGTGTATGCCCCTTCTGCACCTGATTCTCCATCTGTTTGCACTGCTACATGTGTTGATGGTCTGGGGAGTGTCAGGGGGCATGCCCACCCTACACACCATTCATGAAGGCGTGGAGTGCCAAGCGAGAGAGAGAGCAAGAAACAGTATGACAACAGGGACCCTGCCATATCAGCTGTGCACCCCTACACAGTACACCTACCACTTGTGGGACAACCATGACCCCTGCACCAGTCAGGGAGGGAGGGGGAGGTCTTGGCAGCCATTTGAGCACCCACCTAATGATTTTGCATTTTGGGGCCCACATTGTCCCACACTCCCCTGCTCTACATGGAGCACGGGAATCCAGTACAGGACCAGGATGGGCATCTGATTGGATGCCTACCTATGTCCACCGATCCACCCCCTCCACGAGCACCAGCATGTCAGGTAGGCAGGGCCCCAGACAGGTACCTTGCAGTGGCCATCAATCAGGACTGCTAGCCACTGCACACCTGTCCAGAAATGTGGAGATCGGTGGCGTTGGTATGCACTTCTCCCACATACCCTGCATCCATTGATACATAACCCCCATTCACCTGTACTCATTGTTGCAATGCCAGTCACTGTATAGCCTATCATGGTTTATAGTCATTGTCTGTTATTAGCCTTATTATAATTTTTACCTGAGTCTTAAAGGGAATCCGTACGTTTCCTTATGAAATTGTGAAGGTTACTATAATGATCCAGTATGTAAATTGCTAGGTTATATTTAGAAAATGTTTTCAGTAAGACAGAAAAATACATTTAAAATTGTGATGTGGAGGCATCCATTTTGTGGACAGGACGGGTGCTGTGATGATGTCACTGCCTCACCAGCTCTAACAGTATGCAGTTAAGCAGGTTAAAACAAACTACTCATACACTGCTCATACAGTTCCTGTTCCATCATGAAGAGAAGCACTGAATTCTTTTCTTGCACTCTTCCAAACATAAAATACTGGGTGTTCCTCAGAATATAATAGAATCCCTGACAGCACAGTCACACTGTTCTCACCTGCTGCACTGCACACTGTAAACACTGGTGAGGCAGTGACATCATCACAACACCCTTCCTGTCCATAAAATGGATGCCTCCACGTCCCTATTTAAAAAACATTTTTCTGTCTTACTGAAAACATTTTCTAAATATAACCCAGCAATTTACATACTGGATCCTCATAGTAACCTTTACAATAATTTCATAAGGAAACATATGGATTCCCTTTAAGATTCACCACAGTCTCTACGTTGTTTCTACAACCTCTTACAAAGTGCATGACAGTTCCACACGTTGAAATCTAGATATAAGAATTCCCCCACCTAAACATAATCAGTTTAACCACTGATGTTCCCTTCTCTCTAGGTCACAATTAGAAACAAGCCATGGCTCAGTGAGCCTTCCCCAGTTACCAATTTTCATTAAATAAATAACTAATTCCTAAACATGAACATAGCTCCACCCAGCCTGAGAACCTTTGTTTGTGTATTTACTAGCTGCACACAATCAATTGCTCATCTAATCTAGGGCCCTATGCACTGTTGGGCCTGATATACACCATGTAGCCAGCCTCTGTGGGATGTGCAGGGCTAGGTTGTCAAACCCTCAGCCAGCCCAATGAACGACTGTGTAGGTCTATGCCTGGGTTGGGGTCTGCCAGCGGGAAAGACCTTGGCCATAGAAACATAGACTTTGACGGCAGATAAGGACTGCTTGGCCCACCTAGTCTGCCCATTTCTCTACCTACAGGATAAGCCGCAGATCCTGGTCAACCAACAGCCTATTTCTTCCTACCCCCAACAAGAATTGCCTTATGTCTGTTCCAAGTATTCTTGAATTCTCCCACAGTTTTAGACCCCACAACCTCCTCAGGAAGGTTGTTCCATGCATCCACTATCCTCTCTGAGAAAAAATACTTCCTCACATTGCCCTGAACTGCCCCCCCCCCCATCTTTAAATTGTGTCCCCTTGTTCTTCAATGTCTCTTTTTCTGAAAGATGCTACCCTCTTGGACTTTGTTGATTCCACTGAGGTACTTAAACATTTCTATCATGTCCCCCCTCTCCCTCCTTTCCTCAAGGGTATACATATTAAGCTCTTTTAGTCTCTCCTCGTATGGCTTCTCTTGCAGACTCTGCACCATTCTAGTTGCCCTCCTCTGGACTGCCTCTATCCTGTCTATGTCCTTGCGGAGATGGGGTCTCCAGAACTGGACGCAGTACTCCAGATGGGGTCTCACCAACTGTCTGTACAGAGGGATATCAACTTCCTGTTTTCTGCTGGTGATGCCTGTCCCTATGCATCCCAGTAAACCCCCAGCTCTCCCTACTGGCTTCTCACATTTTGCTTGCTAACCTTAAGGTCATCTGATATGATTACCCCTAGGTCCTTTTCCTTTTTTGTTTTTGTTACTACCTCCCCCCATTGTGTAATCTTCCCCTGGGTTTTTGTTTCCCAGGTGCATTATTTAGCACTTATTTGCATTGAATCTAAGCTGCCATACTTCCGACCAGTCCTCCAACCTTGCCAAGTCCCTTCTCATCCTTTCCACGCCTCCTTGTGTAACAACCCTGTTGCAGATCTTTGTGTCATCAGCAAAGAGGCACACTTTTCCTTCCAGTCCCTCTGCAATGTCACTTATAAAGACATTATAAAGGACTGGACCCAGTACTGAACCCGGTAGTACCCCATTAGTAACCCCTCTTTCTTCAGAGTGGACTTCATTTACAATTACCTTCTGTGTCCTGTTGTCCAGCCAGTGTTTTACCCAGGCTACCACCCTGGGACTCACTCCCAGGCTAGTTAATTTGACTATTAATCTTTTGTGTGGGACTGTGTCAAATACCTTGCTAAAGTCTAGGTAGGCCATGTCACAGCCCCTCCCTGGTCTACTACTTTGGTCACCCAGTCAAAGAAATCAATTAGATTCATCTGACATTACCTTCCCACTGTGAACCCATGCTGCCTTGGGTCCTGTGCCCCACTGGCCTCTAGGTACTCAACAACTCTTTCCTTCATAAGTGATTCTATCACTTTCCCTACCACAGAGGTCAAACTGACAGGTCTGTAGTTTCCTGCCTCTGTCTTGGTCCCACTTTTGTGAAGGGGTATCACATCTGCCTTCCTCCAGTCCTCGGGTACCACACCATCCTCCCATGATTTGTTAAAAGGATAGTCAGTGGTTTCACTAGTTCTCCTTAATTCTTTTAGAATTTAGGATGAATTCCATCAGGCCCCATTGCTTTGTCCACCTTCAGTTTTAGGAGTTCTTTCAGAGCCCTTTCTTCTGTGAAAGGACTGGATTCAGACACCCTATCCAGAGTGCTTCTGTCAATTGGATTAGGCACCTCCTCCTCCTCTTGTGAATACTGAGTAGAAATATTCGTGCTCAGTATCCCTGCTTTTTCACTATCCTCTGCCCACCCACCGCTCATTCTATTCAGCCTCACTATGCCTCCCTTTGTCTTTCTATGCTCCCTGATGTACCTTTAAAAGGTTTTATCCCCCTTCTTAACCGAGTTGGCTATCCTTTCCTCAGTTTGGGCCTCTCCTCTGTCCTGCTCATTCTGTGTTTCCTTATACTTCCTGAATGCTGTCTTTTTCTCCCTGACTTTCCCCGCCACCTCTTTTGAGAACCATAGTGGCTTTTTCTTTCATTTTGATTTGTTTATTTGCTTCACACAAAGGCTTGTTGCCTCTGTGACAGCAGTTTTGATGATTCCCCATTGTTGCTCCACCCCTCCTTCTAGCCTGTTTGCTAGTGCTTTTCTGAGGCACTCTCCCATCTTGCCAGACCATGAGATTCCAATCAGAAGCCTTGACTGGCACCACAGTGGATCCCCTGCTTCACGGGATCATGGGATATAGTGGTCCACATCTGGACTGCCATGTCCTCTATAGCAAACCTTCATTTTCTTTTTTTTTTTCACCGACTGTTCCGTGCAGTTGTTATTCACCCCCAGACCTTTGTGGCATGAGGAGGATTGGGCCATGGCTGAAGGTGCCATGCGGGCCTGTGGAATGTGGTCATGGGAGTGCACACCATTATGGAGTCCCCTAATACTGGCCCTGCGGAACATATTGGGCATTCTGCATGCTGCACCCTGCCAGCCCAATGTGGGCATGGTCACTCCCCACCCACTGCCTGTACTGGCCACCAAGTTGCATGGGACCTGGCTTGGATAGTCCCAAGCAGGGGTGCTCAGTGGGCACCCATTGATAGTGCAACCAAGGGTGTCAAAATGTGGCCTTATGCACTGCATATCAAGGTATGTAGGGCCAGTATATCGTAGTGCCCGGGGCCTCTGGTTAGTATGGATAAGTAAGCAATAAGACATGACTGGGTGTTGGTAGTACTGAGATACCCACACCTCCAGGAGAGTAGTGAGGCACGAGCCTGCAAGCTGAGTGCCTTACTAACACACAGCCATGTCTTATTGCACTTATTAAATGGGCTTCTGTGTTTTAAACTAGGTTTCAATATTAAAACAAACATTTTTTTTATGAAAAAACTTGTAATTTACGTGTTTCTCCTAAAACTGTCCCTCCGCCTACTGGGACTGCATTTAATTTACTACTTTGCTTTAGGCCTTTTGCCTAATTGAGATTCCATAGTTGTAGTTTTGTAGTTCCCCTGCAGCTATTTATTGCTTTGCTTTAGGTGTTTTGACCTACTTGGGATGCCATTGTTACTCTCTGCATTATTCTTTGTGGATTTAGGCAGAAGGAGGCTCATGACCCATATAGACTGCTTCCCCACACCTTGTGGGATAGAGTAACCTAGAAGAATTTTGTCTAATTCTGATTTGAATCTTTTGGGGTCAGAGATATCCATAGACAAAAGAAATATTACAATCTTTGGTCAGTTGATTATCTATCAAAATATTGTGCAACATCAATAAATCACCCCTATCTCTACATGTCTCAAGGTTGTACAAGTTTAATGCTGTTAGCCTTTCTGGATATGGTAAACCTTACAACCTAGGGATAAGGTTTGTAACTCTTCTTTGTATTCCCTCAATTAACTTTTGGTTCTTTATTAGATGTGGGGCCCAGAATGATGCACACAAGCATTGTATAGTGGTATTATACAGTTTCCACGTCTGGTTAAATCTGTCGTAGTTCTGTAGTTCCCCTGCACCCCCGACTGTGTACAATACCCTGTAATATATATTTCAACTTTGCCTTTTTTTAGTAATGTTGTTGTTGTCTTAACTGATGGGTGCACTTCAAATGTGTGGGGAGACAGCCCACACAGCTACAAGGAGAACAACCATGTGGTGATAGAGCTGCAGATTCAGAAGGCAAAATAACACAGTTCTTAACACTGCAATCATCCGTCTCTCACTTTTTTTCATTTCCAAAATGACTAGTCAGAAGATCAGTGACTGCAGGCAATGTTTTTTCTGAGCAGTGCCATTGCGAGATGGGATCCAGAGTTGCAGGCAGGCTGGAGCTGTGAGGTGAAGGGAGAGGAGAGTTTGTAGTAGTGTATGCAGTGACCATTTATTGAAAAAAAATGTTAATGTTTACATCTGTTTGTGGTTGGAGGCGTTCGTTTCTACCTGCCACCCTCACATTAAAAACCTTGCTCGCTCCCTCCCTCTTGTATTTACATACCTACATCGGGTTCTTTTAGAAGAGTTGTCAGCATTGTTGTAGTTAATTTTTTTTTTATAAATTGCATTTCATTTTGTGAGTGATCCACCCATACAAGGCCGTGACTCAGAGTGCCTACCTGCACAGATGGGACAACAGACACTATGGTCAGAATCAGGTGACAGTTTAGTTTGAGTTACCACAACAATAAGCAAAATGTATTTACAAAAACAAAATAAAATTACAACATAGAAATGTATAGAAGTTGTGGGTATGACTGGTATTCGTGTGGTGAAATGGGAGAGTGAAGATATTGGTTGAGACTTTTTACCACTAGCTTGTTGTCCAGTTTGGGACTTGTTTGTTGAGTTAGTGAGTGAAAACAAAATGGCTGCCAAATGTGTTCATAAAATCTGGTGCTGCATAGTTATCTGTGATAAGGCTAGATACCAGGATGACTGTGGGTAGTACTGCATCATTACACAGTCAGGTGTCTGGTTCTAGACAATCACAGTTTTTAGGATTTCAGTGCCCATTTTATGTTTCATAAACCTGACCCTGTGACCTTTATTGCTCAGGAGAGACAGGGAATTCAGCACATATTTAAGTATATGTATTTAAAGCAATTTCTGTTTCAGTATAAGAAACCTAGTACTGAGTTCGGAATAGCCAGGTATCTTGGGTGACAACCACAAACACCAGCTGAGTACTGGGAAGAGGAACTTGCACACCTCTGTTAATGCCTCTCTTTATTACCAAAACTGGAAATTGGATATCAGAACAGGTATCGTGTTACAGATATATATTTTTTTTATTTATTTAATTCATATATCGGATTTACAAACCTTTGAGTCAAAGACTCATTTACAAAGGCACTTCGTCACAGGGAGGGGAGACAATATATTTGTGAGACAAGACAGTGGGGAACAGTATAAGTGAGATACATGCAGCACACATAGCAGGAGTTTCAGAAAGCAACTAAACATAGGCAAGTTGCAGAAGAGCACACAACAATAAGTCATTTGGGGCCCTAGTGGGTCACACAGGATACAGTGTGTGGTATACAGAGTGAAAACAGGCTAATCGAGAGAACTGTTGTATACATAATATTATAGGAGCAGGTTGGTTTGAGAGGCACTCACGGGAAGACCTATAATAGGCATATACAGCTCCGAGTGCTAGTGAGGTGTTTGCATAGGGCGGTTTTGAAGGGGCCAATTTTGGAGGTGTTTGTGATGTGCATGGGGAGGGAGTTATACCAGGACGGTGCTCTGTGGTGAAAGGACCTTTGGGCGAGTGAGGTCCTGGCTCTAGGCACCTGGAAGGTGGCTTTGGTAGTATTACGGGTGGTGACCGAGTGGGAGGCCCGTAGAAGCGGTGCGGTGACTCCTGGGGGACATAGCCCAAGTAGAGCCTTTTTAGCCAGTATGCAGGTGTGATATTGCAGACGTTCTTCAAGATTAAGTATGTTAGAGGTGAAGTAAAGATGGCACATGTGAGTTCTGCTTGGGGCACCGGTCAGGAGACTGCAGGCTTTGTTGATAGAGGTCTGGACTTTGGTGAGGGCAGTGGGGTCAGCGGCTGCATAGGTGGGGAGTCCATAGTCAACCAATGACAGGATGGAGGAAGTGATAGCCAGCCGTAGGGCGAACTCAGGGAGGCAGTCTTTATGATGGTAGAGGAGTCCAATCCGGGCATTCATTGCAGAGGACAAAGCACTGACATGGGCATGAAAGGAAAAAGCCGAGTCGAAGGTGATGCCCAGGAATTTGTATGTTGATACCTGCTCAAGGGGGTGGAGGGTACTGGGAAGGATGCAAAGGGGAGCATTTTTGGAGTTACTTTGTCGGCGTGCAAAGATCATAGATTTTGTTTTCTTTAGGTTCAGAACCAGGCAATGGTCGAGGAACCATTTTTCAGCTTGGCTGAAGGAGAGTTGCAGGGAGCTCTGGAGAGTGAGTGTGTCCGGGTGTGAGGCGACTAGGACTGCATCGTCGGCATATAGTAGCAGTTTGCCTGTACAAGAGCTGGGAAGGGTGTTTAAGAAGAGACTGAACAATGTAGGGCCCAGAATGGAGCCTTGTGGGACTCCAGAGCATACAGGCAGTGCATTACATAGGGTACCATTTAACTTGACCCATTGGGATCTATCACAGAGGTAACTGGAGAACCAGGCCAGAGGGCCAGATGACAGTCCCAACTTACAGAGGGTGTCAAGCATTAACGGGTGACTCACAGTGTCGAAGGCCTTGAATAGGTCAATGAACACTGCCCCAGCAATCTCCCTGGCGTCTAGTGCCGAGTGTATTTGGTGGGAAAACTCCAGTAGGGCTGTGGTGGTGCTGTGACCAGGGCAGAAGCCGTGCTGTTCTGGGCACAGTATGTTGTGGTTGGATAGATAATCCATGAGTTGCGTGGAAACTATTTTCTCCAGAGCCTTAGAGAGGAGGGATATCTTGGTTTCTTGCTTGATAAAACTAGGAGCTAGGACCCGAGAGTCCGAGGGGCGGGAATTTTATTCCTTTAAATTTTCGCACTGCTCACAAGCGGCTACACCTGTGTGCTTTGGAACCTTTTGCCTGTGGACTGCAATGCTGCTCGTAAGTAGCTAGGAACTGGAGTGACTGTTGTGCCCCCTGTGTGTTGGGTTTGAAGCCCAAAAATTACCCTCTTGAATTGAAGGACCTGCATGGCGTGAGAGGCTGTGCAGTGGGTCCTTGGTTTTTCTATCATTAGAGTGTCTTGCAGGGGGTGGTTAGGACCTGAGAGTCCGAGGGTGGGGATTTATTCTTTAAACTGTCGCTATTGCTTGCAAGTTGAAGGTGATGAGTGGCAATGCAGCCACCGAATTGAAACATTTTATTAGTAATGAATGGAGGAAAAAGGGTAGGTTTTTCTCTTTATCCCTTCTAAGTAGTACTAAAATTTATTAGTTCATACTTTACTGTTTAAAAATTATTATTGAGAAGGGAATAACCTAGCCAGGGAGCATTAGTGTGAAGTAGTTGTGGTTTGTTTTAAATCTTAATAGATAGTAGAAGCTCTGTTATTTAAGTAGGCTAGGCAGATATTTTAGATATAAATTGTGTTTGCTTTTAGTCTGATAGCTAAGTACTATATTAGTTGCTTGGGATGTGCAGGGGCTATATGGGAGAATTTAAGGGGGCCAGGATTATTTATGGGAGCTCACTGTTGTGTGACTTGTGCCCTTTTATCCCCCTCCCAGTGTCAGACACTATTGTCAGACGCTGTTGGGAAGTGGGGATTGCAAGGGATTGTGCTGGCCATGGACAGTGGGGAGACCTATGTATGGGTGGTGGTAGGATTGGGGTTGTTAGGTCCAGAAGGTGCCCTGGGTTATGATGAGCATCTGGGAGAGGCCAGACGTGGTTGGTGCCCATCCCCAGGGAGCCCACCAAACCGAGTGATCAGGTAACCCGAGGGGCTGCACCACCCTCCAATCCCCTGATGGCAGTGCTTTGCAATGCCAGATCGATCAGAAATAAGATGGCAATTATTGCTGCCTTGATTTCTTTGGTTGATCTGGCTTGCATCATGGAGACCTGGGTGGGAGATGATGCGGGCCCGATTTTCAATGCCAGAGTCCCTCCTGGATATACTGTGGTGCACTGCCCCAGAGTGGAACGCAGGGGTGGCAGTGTAGTATTTGTTTTAGATCCAGCCTGACCTTCACTGTGCACCCAGTGAGAACTCCAGGTTCCTTTGAATGTGTGGCTATTCATGGAGGACCTGATGCGGGCTGCAGGATCTTCCTTATCTATTGCCTATCTGGGTCGATGGGGAATTTCCTGCAGGAGATTGCAGACTTTGTAGCCGACGGAATGTTGGGATACCCCAGATGTGTTTTTCTGTGGGATTTTCAATGTTTGGGTTGACGACGAGAATTATGGATGCAGCCGTGATTTTCTGCAGACTATGTACTCTTTAGCATTGACGCAGGCTGTTACTGTGCCAACTCATCAGGATGGCCACATGTTGGACCTGGTGTTCTCACTGGGGCTTGAGATCAGTGATCTCAGGATTGATTGAGTACACTGGTCTGATCATTGCATGGTGCAGCTCATGCTTGGGGCTCCTGCCATAAGCCCTTCCCCTGCTGAGATGATTAGCTGTCGCTCTTTGTGGGGTTTGACCCCTGAGGGTTTTTTGGTGGCAGCTAAATTGTCTAGTGTGGGGCTGCATGCATCAGAGGCATTGGTGTCGGGGTTGATACCTGTAATAGGGTGCTATCTGACACCATCAACTCCCTCTCACCTGTCCGTGTACAACCCAGAACTCCATACCTGAGGTCCCCGTGGTTTGACAGGGAGCTCAGGGAGATGAAGAAGATGGATCAGAGATTAGAGTGCTGCTGGAGAAGATCCTGCTTGGAGGCAGACAAACTGGTCCTGCGTGCGCATTATAATGTGTACCAGGAGGCAATCAACCGTAAGAAGGCAGTGTTCCTGTCTAGGGAGATTGCTGCTGGGAAGAACCGACCAGCTTTACTCTTCCGGACTGTGGACAGGCTTCTTCATCCTGCCTGTCTGCAGCCTGGGAGGGTTTTTTCTAATTTAGATTGTGAGGAGTTTGCTCGGTTTTTTTTGGACAGAGTGTCCTCGATCTGGCAGGTGGCTTCTTCAGCTAGTAATATTATAACTGACAGTGGTCGCCTGATGTGTTCTGAGAGCACTCCGCCTAGTTGGGGAGAGTTTAGACCAGTGGAGGCTAGTGAGGTTATTGAGGTGGCAGCCAATATGAAGCACACCTTTTGTGAACTGGACCCAGAGCCAACGTGTTTTTTAATGAGATGCGTTGACTCTGTTGGCCCGGTGTTTGTCTTGATTGTACGGTGCCCCCTTTCTGAGGGGGTCTTTCTGGATGTCTTGAAGGAGGCTCTGGTGAGACCCCTCTTAAAGAAATCATCTTTGGACCCGGAGATCAAGGTGAATTACCATCCTATATCCAACCTTCCATTTTTGGGGAAGGTGGTGGAAAAGGTGGTAGTGCTTCAGTTGGAAGAGCATCTCATGACTCACGAGTTGTATGAACCTTTCCAGACTGCATTTTGGGCTAGACATAGCACAGAAACTGCACTTGTTCAGGTGCAGAATGATCTCCTCAGGGCTAGAGATTGGGGGGACAGGACAATTCTTGTTCTCCTTGATCTCTCTTCTGCATTTGACACTGTGGACAATTGTGTGTTGCTCGTCCACCTTAGGGAGCTATGTGGACTCACCAGTACTGTCATCAATTGGTTTGAGTCCTTTCTTACCAACAGAAGGCAATGGGTTATTATGGGGAATTCCTCATCTATACCCAGTCTTCTATTTTGTGGAGTCCCTCAAGGATCAGTACTGGCCCCAATGTTGTTCACAGTGTACATGCTGCCCCTGGGAGGGATCATTAGGAAATATGGTTTGAGCTCTCATTGTTATGCCGATGACACTCAGCTGTATTTTTCCTTTGTCCCAGAAACATCTAATGCAGTAGATGTGCTTAATACCTGTCTGGCTGAGATTAATGACTGGATGGCCTCCAGTTGGTTGTGACTGAACCCTGACAAGATGGAGGTATTGGTAGTGGAGTCGAACAGAGTTCATGATAGGATGGCCTCTGACTCAGAAATTGGGCTTGTCCTTGGAGCTGCGTCATTGAAGACCTCCTCTTGGGTGCAAAATCTGGGAGTGTTTCTGGACAGGAACTTAACCATGGAGGCTCAAATATCCTCCACGGTTCATACCTGTTTTTTCCATCTCAGAAACATTGCCAGAATTAAACCTCTTGTTCTGCCTCTGGACCTCCCTACCTTGATACATGCCTTAGTCACATCTAGGCTTGACTACTGTAACATGCTCTATCTCGGGGCCACAGGAGGATCTCTCCGCAGACTGCTGTTGGTGCAAAACGCAGCTGCCCGGTTGTTGACTGGGCAGCAAAAGTTTTGTCATATTACACCGGTTTTATGTGAATTGCACTGGCTGCCAGTCAGGTGGAGAGTCCTCTTTAAGGTGGGTCTTCTCACCTATAAGACCCTACACGGGCAGGGCCCTGGTTACCTGTCAGACCTTCTGTTACCTACCATCCCCACCCGCCCTCTTCGATCTTCTAGTGGTGGCTTTCTGACCATTCCCAGAACAAGGCTAAAATCACCTGGTGATAAAGCCTTTAGTGTTGCGGCTCCGGTTCTGTGGAATTCTTTGCCAACTTCGGTCAGGGAAGCCCCCACAGTGGATATTTTTAAGGCCCGCTTGAATACTTTTCTTTTTTCCCAAGCTTTTGATATTTAGATTAGTATATACAGTAAAGATTGTGATTGTATTAGATTTATTTATTCAATTTGTATAAAATTTTGTGTTTTAAATTTTTGTGCTTTTAAAATTTTGTCTAAAATTTGTACAGCGCCCAGACCCTCCGGGATTGGGTGTCTTTTAAATAAATTTTGCCTTGCCTTGCCTACATGTGATTTAACCAATGGAGCTCATACCAAGAACTTACTGTAGGTAGAGAATCAAAAATAATACTGATGTTCTTAAACTAAATCAGAAATTGCTATGGTTTCTCAAATGGTGTGGCAGATCTGTTCCAGGAGAGGCAAACGAGACTGACAACTCATTCTACCCACACACTGTACTTAAAGAGCTAATATTGTCAACAACAGCAGATCCAAAATACTATGGGCCGGATATTCAAACTGCGCTATTTTGTGGCGCAAGCCCTTGCGCTGCACAAAATAGTTGCGCAGGGGTGAGGCCAGAGCGATATTCAAAGGAGTTGCGCTATTGAGCAACTCCTTTGAATATCACCCCCGGTCACAGCCACTGTGCATGGTGCAGTGGAACTTGCGCCACCGCAAGTGGTCAGAGTGGAGCATTCAACTTGCGGTGGTGCAAGTACCATTGCGCCATGCGCAAATTTCCGATATTCAAAAGGTGACATGCAAATGGGGCCATAATTCATGCAAGGCATGGGGGGGCCATTTGCATCTGATTATGGCCCCATTTGCATGCCATCAGCATGCAGGTGCGCCGATCCCCGAGGACTTGCGCCTAACGCTCCGGCCAGGCAGCAGCCGTCGGGGACCGATGCCCACTGCAGCCCGATTGCTGGCAAAAGAGTGAAAAATCCCCCACCCCCACTGGCCCGATCAGGCAAAAGCATTAAACTCCTCCTCCCCGACTGGCCTGGTCGTGTCAAATGCTGAAATAACCCCCAGAAGCCCGATCGCGGGCAGCAAAGTGTCCCCGAGCGTATCCCTGGTAGTCCAGTGGACCGATAAGCCTGATCGCGGGCTGAGATGTTTAAAACACCCCAAACATATCCCTGGTGGTCCAGTGGACCAATAAACCCGATCGCAGGCTGGAGATGTTTAAAACACCCCGAACATATCCCTGGTGGTCCAGTGACTGATAAGCCCGATCGCGGGCTGGAGATGTTTAAAACACCCCGAACATATCCCTGGTGGTCCAGTGACCGATAAGCCCGATCACGGGCTGGAGATGTTAAAACACCCCGAACATATCCCTGGTGGTCCAGTGGACCGATAAGCCCGATCGCTGGCTGGAGACGTTAAAACACCCCCAAGAACACATCCCTGGTGATCTAGTGTCCACCCCCACCCACCCACGAGCCCCACCACCCCGCTTCCCGCAGCTGGCGGGCGACAGCATCCCACCCGCCTGCCGCCCGCCCGCCCACCGATTGACTGCCCGGTAGAAGGTAATCGCCCATTGGTGCAGAGCAAGAGCCACGGCATGCAGCCCATACCGTACAAGGCAGTCCAGATTTGTGAATGACTTCACCCCCAACCCCCAGGAACATATCCCTGGTGGTCCAGTGGACCGCTAAACCTGATCGCGGGCTGCAAACATAAAAAAAACCACCCCCCAAGAACATATCCTTGGTGGTCTAGTGGACCGCTAAGCCCGATCGTGAGCTGCAAAGGTAAAAAAAACCACCCCCCAAGAACATATCCCATGGGCTGCAAATGTAAAAACCCCATTCATTCATTCACATATCTGGACTGCCTTGTACGGTATGGGCTGCACGCCCCTTGGCTCTTGCTCTGCACCAATGGGCATGCAGCCCTACTGGGCAGTCAGTCGGGGGGCGGCGAGGCGGCAGGCGGGTGGGATGCTGCTGCCCGCCGGCTGCGGGGAGCAGGGTGGTGGGGCTTCGTGGATGGGTGGAGTGGGGACACTAGATCACCAGGGATATGGTCTTGGGGATGTTGCCACATTATGAAGCCCGCGATCGGGCTTAGTGGTCCACTGGACCACCAGGGATATGTTTTTAGGGGTGGGTTTTACATTTGTAGCTCTAGTGATCGGGCTTAGCGGTCCACTGGACCACCAGGGATATGTTCTTGGGGGTGGGGTTTAAACTTTGCAGCCCGCTATTGGGCTTAGAGGTCCACTAGACCACCAGGGATATGTTCTTGGGGGTGGGGTTTAAACTTTTGAAGCCCGCGATCAGGCTTGAGCGTCCACTGGACCACAGGGATATTTCCTGGGGGTTGACACTTGGTGCCCACGATCGGGCCCAGTTGGGGTGGGGGATTTTTTACACTTTTGCCTGCGATCGGGCTGCAGGGGGCGTCGGTCCCCAATGGCTGCTGCCTGGCAGAGCGCCAGGTGCAAGTCCTCAGGGATCGGCGCACCTGCATGCTAATGACATGCAAATGGGGCCATAAATAGATGCAAATGGCCCCCCCTGCGCCTTGCATGAATTATGGCCCCATTTGCACGTCACCTTTTGAAAATGGGAAAATTGCGCATAGTGCAATGGTACTTGTGCCACCGCAACTTGAATGCTCCACTCTGACCACTTGCGGTGGCGCAAGTTCCACTTCGCCATGCACAGTGGCTGTGGCCGGGGGGGGTGATATTCAAAGAAGTTGCTCACTAGCGCAACTCCTTTGAATATCACCCCGGCCACACCCCAGCGCAACTATTTTGTGCAGCGCAAGGGCTTGCACCACAAAATAGCGCAGTTTGAATATCCAGCCCCATGAGCCTAGTCGAATAACCCCCAGTTATTTCTTCATACGTCACGTGTCTCCACACAGGATTATTCCAACTGTAAGACACAGTTTCCCAAAATCTCATCACATAGGGACAGGTCAGTAAAAAATGGTCCATCGTCTCCTCTTGTGCTATACAAGAAGACCTGGGACACATCCTTTCCTCCTGCATTTTATGCTTTGCATTATCCTTCACACCCAATTTCCCATAACAGATCAACCAAACCATGTCCCACATATGAGGGGGGAAGCAATTTATCCTTCAAATATTCAAGTACCAGATCATGCCTGCTTACAGACATACCTTTAAATACGGGATCCTCAGTAAAAGCTTGAGCCTGAATCAAACAATAAATTTGCTTTCTGGGGATATTCTGTATTTGGCTAACCGCCACCTTCCAGAGCCTGATTTTCTTTATAACTGATTTCACATACACAGAGCTTCATCAAAAAACCCCAACAGATCCCCCCCTTGCCAGACATTAAACAAAGGCACCAACCAGAGTGCTCTAAAAATGGTCCATGGTGAGGCACTCAAGGTCTCAGGACTAATCAAATTTGCATGCATAAAAGAACTAAAAAAGAAGGAGATAAGGTTTACTAAATTCAACCTCCCCTCTGCACAGGCAAAACAAAATATTCCTTCTAATGGTATTCAGCCTACAGCCCCAAACAATTTGAAAAACCAGACTCAATAACTGTACTTCCAGTGCTTCTGGTATTGGATATACCACACTCAAAACTGTAAATATAGGAAGAAAAAAGGTCTTAATTAACAATACTTTTTTTCAGTTTGGTTTGTTGCCATTTCTTCCAGACCTGAACCTTACTAGAAGCAAAATCCAATTTTAGTTTCCAGTTTAATAACCCATTATTCACGTGACCGAAAAAGACTCCCAACATCTTGACAGGGTCTGTAGAAATTACTATACCCTGATACAGACCAGTCCCCATAGACAAATCATTTAAAGGGTATATCTGACTCTTACTTTTATTAACTGTCACTCCAGCTATTACAGAGTGCTGGTCAATGATTTGAAAGGCTTGATTCCCTAAAGTCAAATCAGCCACAAATAAACAAATATCATCAGCATACACCACAGTCTTCACTTCCATATGACCAAAATGAGGTGCTATTCCTCAAATACTACTTTCCTCATTTAAGGCACACAATAAAGGGTCCAAACAAAAGATGTACAACAAAGGGCTCATTGGACATCTTTGCCACCCACCCTGAGAGACCGGTATATAGGAGCCCAAATGTCCATTTATCAATGGTATAACTGACGCCGTCTTATAAACCATCATCACCCATTCGCAAAATATATCTGTGATACCGTACGACACCAACACGTTCTTAATAAAAGCAGGTGGGACCCTATCAAAAACTTGTTCCTGATCAAGCGTCAAGAGAGATACAGTAAGATGATCCTCCTTCCCCTATTCTATTAGTTCCTGAATTCATAACCAATTATCCACAATAGATCTACCACGCACAGAACAGGATTGTGAAATGGAAATTAAGTGAGGAGCCACCACAGACAACCTATGTACCAATATTTTCATCAACATTTTAAGATCTGTATTCAGTAAACTTAATGGCCTCTAATTTTTCAAGTCTCCTATCCTGTTTTTTATAGATAAATATCTGTATTGCCACACTTAAATGAAAATCCAGTTTCTTATTACCCAATATCTAATTAAAAACCTTAACTAACACCTCCGACAAGATATGACTAATCATTTTATAAAATTCAACTTGGAACCCATCTATTCCAGGAGCAGTACTACTCTTCAAATGTTTTATAGCCCAGTCAATCTCATCTGCAGAAATAGGAACTGTCAAAGTGTTAATCAGAGATTGCGGGGCCCTAGGTATCTCAAATGAAAGTAAAAAATCTGACATGGCACCATCAGCAATCACTGGGGCCCAATCCATTGTCCCAAGGCACCGACCAATCTCTTTCAAAATATCCATTACATTAAACACTTCCCTCCCTTGTTTATCTAGTATAGAAGTCATAGTTCTACTATCCACCCTTGCAGAACAACTAATAAAAGCATCGCCAAAGGCAATTTTCCCAGGAGTATGGATTTTTTGTTCCAACAACATAGAAGAAGCCCTGGTATACACTCTGAAGAAGACTGCCTTTCGGGTTGATATGTGAGTGTTCCCTTTGTTCTATCAGCCGTTTGCGTTGGTGTCTTTGTTGTACCACGAGTGTTTATTTGGCATTTGTTCGATTTTTTGGCGTTTAGCCTTGCACCCGTATATTTTTTCCACTTGTTGCAATTCGGGTTGCGTTGTGACTAATTAACTATATTTTGAAGTCACCTTTGCCAGTATATCGTGGATTGCATAAGGGAAGAGAGCTTTAAAACAATTGGTTCTCTGCACACCTGCTTTGGGTGAGATCAGTTTTTTATGTGTGTACTTTGATAATGTGCCATTAAAAGTTTTTGCATTTTGCTATTTAGTGCTGACCCCTGCATTTTTGTTTGTATTTTGTGCATTTCTCAAGTCTGGGGTATTGGTGCACTCCCTAGTTTGAGCACCCCACATCCAGTAGAATTCCTTTTCTGGACTTGGCTTTCTTTAAAGCCCTGGTATACTGCAATTTCTTCCTATCCTTTTTTACAATCTGTACTTGTGTAGTCAGGCTCGGTCATTATGTGTTAATTAAGCAATAATGCCCTACAGGGTGTGTGTTGTGCTAAGATAACATCATGCCTCAGGTGGTTGGGCACGAGGCCACAGGCCGAGTGCGTCCAACAACTGAGGCGTGACATTAGCCCAAATGACACACACCCTGGAGGGCGTTATTGCTATTCTACAATGGCTCGTTGTTATACAGAATAAAAAAATAACTTTAAAGATGTTTTTGTGTGGAAAAATATTTTTGTTTTTTAAGAGATGATGAAACAGTCAATCAAAGGCTCCATAAAATGCTCATCTGCAGTTTAACAGTGAGGCTGAGACTAGAGCCGTGATGTTGTACTGGGATAACAGCACGCGGCCAGCCCCAGACTGACCAATCAGAGTCCAGGATTTTTTCTTGCCATTGTATAATAATAGAATAAAGCTAAGCCAGCTGTGACCTTAAAAGTAAATATTGTTTATATTTATTTAAGTGCAGTATAGAAGACATAGAATGCAGCAGCCATTACAATTCATGTTTCATCCCTACCCACCATAACCCTAAGTCATCCTCCAATCCGGCTATTGACAGCCTAACACGCAACAACTCCATAACCTGCATAACAACACCATGATCTTCCAATATGGTCAAATTTAGCTTCCAATAGCCCCTCCCATACAGAACTTTCTCATGCAGTCCCAAGGCAGCTGTAAGCATAACATGGTCTGAGGTTTCACATGGAATGGTACTAGAATCCTGAATTAAGACATTTTTTTGAAGTAAACAAAAAATCAATTCTCATAGAAAACTTTCCTTTGAAAAATGTTGGGCCCCCACTGTCATACTTAATTCGATAAACATCCACCAACCCGGTGGTTTTGATAATATCAAGTAAACAGTTAGTATCACAAAACTCTTTATTGATAACAGCACCCCTATCTTTGGAGGCCACTACACAATTAAAATCCCCCCCAAAATAAAATTTTTTGTGGTGAATAAGAATGGCCTAACAACCTGAAACAATTCCTCTCTTGCTTTTTTCATTTGCGGGGCATAAAAATTAATACTCCGCCATGCCGTATCATTAACCACACAATCAATCAGCTTCGCCCTGCCTAGAATAATATCAAGCAGTCTAGAAATCTTAAAGCCATCACCATGAAACAGTATACCTACTCTATCACAAGTATCAAGCCCAAAGGGAAAAAAGACTGGCCCTATACCCCATCATTTTCGGCCCATCTATGTCAGAGCTACAGAATTTAGCCTAGTGTCCTGTAGGAGGACAACATCAAAGTTGAGCTCTTTAAGGAGGGAAAAAGTTACCAAACGCTGCGTAACATTCTTAATGCTATTTGTGTTAAGGGTAATTACCCTAAGAGCCAAATCAAATACCATGGAGAGGGAACAATTCTCATCCGGGGGAACCCAATCTTAAGCTACTCCGAGTTCTGACACCCATCTTCTTTGTCCTACCTTTAGGAGGTCGTACAATTGGGGATTCCTGGTCAGAATCAGAGGAAAGCCTAGCCAGTGATGAAGCTTCAGAGTCACCACCCAACTCAGAGTCTTGGGTGTCTGTAGAGAGCAGATCATATTTATTCTGCAGAGAAATAGGAGATGAGGCCTTAGCCATTTTGGGTTTGGGTTAGCCGCTGTGATTGTCTTAAACCATGTTTTTTGGAAAGGAACGCTGTCTCTGGGGGGGTATCCATCTACCCCACAGGTACAGAACAGGTCTCGCACCTGTAGCCTCCTCAACCCTGTGGGTGGACTCCCCTATACCAGACTGAACCACATCAAACTCCTCAATAGGCTGTGCCAGGGGAGGGGGGTCAGACTGTACTGCAATCACCTCAGATATCACCTGTCCCTGTGCTGCAGTAGGAAGTGCACCAGATGATTCAGTATGGGGCCCCCTTCTGACCTGCTGTTTGTTTCCGCTGAGCATCAATACCTTTCTTTTGAGCATTTGTTAAGATGACATCCTGATCAGGTCTATTTGACCTATTATGAGTCGCCCACAGGCAAGCCTGATAAGCATGACCCGTATCATTAAATAAATTGCATTTCACTGCCTCCTGACATGTATTACTAGCATGCCCAAACTCCTTACACAGAAAACATTTAAGCCTATTACATACAAAACTAAAATGAGCAAACGAGCCACACTTAAAACAGGTCCGTGTTTGCCCTGGATAATAAAAGTGACCCCTCTGTCTCCCCAAAAATAAGCTACTGGTCAGATGAACTGGGCCCTTAATGGTGTTTCTCAACTGAACCTTAAATTTCCACCCCCAGTCCAGGACATCACATAATTGCTGAAGCCAATAAACAATGTCATGAACAGAAACAGTTTCATTTCAAAACAAGACAGTGATAGTTTTAACTGTAGGCTTCAACAAGTGTATGGCTCTAAAAGGTATCCAAAGTTCAAAATATCAACGCTTTTCATATTCAGTCCAGAAACGATCCAGGCCCTGGGGAGTCTGAAAGCTGACATCATACAGACTGTCCCCAGACAAATGAATATGGGCATATATTTCACTGGAGGAAAACCCCAATGAGTCATTGATGAGTTCCTGTCCCACATAAATCCTATGTCTACAAACCACCCACATACAGCCGAAGCCGAACTGCATTTCTCCATTGGGTTGGTGGTGGTGGTTGATACTAAAACCGATCCCATTTATGAAATTCCTCCCACGTGGATTTAGCCTTATCCCTCATGTCGTCAGCGGGGGGGTGCTGTATCCATAAGGACTCCCCACAACGGCCTGTGATCACTAGACCCCTCATCCCCTGAATTAGAGAAAAAACTAGAAAGATAATGAACCTTCTGTAGCCCATCTGTATTACTTTCCTCCGCCACTACATCCTCAACATGTAAGTCAAGATCTGGCTCAGCAGTGTCAGTAGTAGCCATTGTGTTCCCTTCTGGGCCTACAGGTTGGGAGGCTGCTAAACAGGGAGCTGCTTCACATCCAACCTCTGTAGGGGAGCCCAGAATAGGGCTATGTTCAGGGTCAGGCACCCTTTGCCCAGTAGGTAAGAGCATCCAGGAGAGTACATTCAAGGGAACGAGCAGGCCACTGAGGTGTAGGTGGAGGACAAGCCACCATGGTTACCCACCCCTTTCTTAGGCCCAGAGTCAGTACAGGGAGAACCCCACTCAGTACAGTCTCATCATTCAACAGAGTTTTACTCACTGTGGGGAACTGGAAGCGCTAAGCAGCTCGCACAAGTCCCTCCATATCAAGCTCATCCTGTAAGTCACCCGTATCACTGATCAAAAAGACAGTGTCTGACTCACCCGGTGGCCCAGGCTTTGATGCTTCTACGTCACTCCTCGGTGAGTCATACGGCAACAATGCTGCCTTGTCAAACTCAGGCCGCTGCTTCTCATGCACCATCACTACATCGGGCAGGGTTTCTGGGGCCGCTCACTCCAGTAAATAGTCCACATTCTCAACTGCAGCAAGCAATGCCATCGGTATATATCCAGGTTCCGATGCAGCAACTGAAGCTAGTGGTGCAGGCTGCTGTATCAGGGAATGCAATGCTTCACGATTTTCCAACAAGGCTGTCCTCAGCCATTCAGTATCATGAGACATTTTACTAAACACAACAGGATCTGCCAGATTTGAGGGCACAGACCCCTCCGCAGTGAATTCCACCACATTTTTGTCTCCAAGACTGGACCTGTAGGTGTGGAGATCAACCCACCCACAGGTACACCAGTAGAATGAGGACTCTCTGAAGCAGCACCCATGGCTCAGCAGTGCCCCCTACAACAGAGTAGGGGACATTTTTTATTTAAACCATGAGATACAACGTATACAAAGCAGTATTACATTATACAAAATAAAGAAAATCAAAAACACAAATAGATATTTCATCATACAATTACCCCATGCATAACCCCCCCCCAAAAAGTAGGGGAATATTTTATTTATAACTTCAAAACGAAACACAAATAAGGTAGTATTATTCCATACAAAATCATAAGAAGGAAAAAATGGAACAATAGGTAAGCATTACATCATATATAAACCTAATTAAGAAGCAATAATTATTTTAACCAAACCCCCGCCCTTCCCCCACCAAATAAGTAGGGAAAATATGTAATCAAATCATAAGAGAAGTTCAGAACAGTATTACATCGTACTGACTAATAAAAAATAAAGAAAAAAAGAAAAAGGTCAGGATTAGAACATATGATAACCCCAAGCAAAATCACTCCCCTCCCACCCAGACTAAAATTGTGTGGAAAGTTCGACAAAAGAAAAAAAGAAAAATACAAAGCAGGATAACGTCCACTGTGTTGAAAGCTTAAAGACCAGAACTAGCATCAGAAAGTTCATCATACCCATACCCCAAACTTAATAGCAACCCCCCCCACCCATAGGGTACGGGAAGAGCCATTCCCCCACAAAAGGCCCATCAAACAGGCCCAAATTAATTCTAACAAGGAAAACTCATTGCTCATAATGCATCAACATGAGCCCAATTCCGGGCCCAAATCTGTGGACAACACTGCAATCGCTCAGTGTATTTAAATTTCCGTAAGTCTGCCAGCACTCAACAGTAAAGCTCCAATATTGAGATATCCATTTGCTGGAATACCATTCTACATCAACCAATCCATATGCAATACAAAAAATGTACCATTATCGTACAAAGTGTACTATGGGCGATATGCTGTGCCGAGTGGGGAATTATATTATAAAATAAAAACAACGGATAAGGAGGTAACTGTATCGGCAAAGAATTTGTATCCTGGAACAGCTCCCAAAATTGTGTAATATACGGGCATGTAAAATATAAATGATCCATAGTTTCAATCGTGGACCCACACGTTAATCTTGGACAATAGCGATCCTGTAATTGCTTATGCTTCTGATTTCCTCTAACATTAACCGTCCCATAAATTGCTAACCATGCTGTATCCTACATCTTAACTGGAATTCTCTTATCCATAATATAGCTAGAAAATGAGATTTGATCTATCACCGAAAAACCAGCAAAAGGGTGTTCTAAAAAACACTTCAACAAAACATCCTCGTATAAAAGCTTTCTATGCATTGAAAAACTGTAGCAAATTTAATCTTCCTCTTTTTTACATTATCCAAAACCCCTGTCCAAACACTGTCAAGGCAGGGCTGTCGTTTATTTTTATGCAGAAAAGAATCCATGTGCCATTCTGTTAACACTCCTTGCAAATTTGCCATACCCCACTTCGTCCACAAACTCGAACTCTGTTTCATCAGCAGAAGCAAATTATTATAAATAAACAACAAAGAAAAAACCAAAATTGGATTTAACATGTTAATCCCCTCCTTTTCAAACTTAAATACAACACATTCCATTTAATGGGGTTTAAACGACACACCCAAAAACACAAGAAAAAGCATGCCAATACCCTTGTTTCTAAACTATGAGGAAGGAGAAAAACTATACACATATACAAAAAAATAGGAATCAAAAATGTAGTAATCAAATAAATTCTTTTTTTTTTTTACATTTCCATACATTCCATCTGGCTACTTTATCCATGCCTAACTTTGAAACAATATCCCAATTATAGCCTGCCATATCCTCCCCCCCCCCCAAAATAAATACCTAATATTTTACAAGGCTTAGTAACTACTGGAAACCCTGCCGCTTCTGGCAATAGTGATGAATATCCTTGTACAGCTAAGCATCTAGATTTCTCGGTATTCAAACTAGCTCCGATGGATTTCCCTGTTGCACTCAATAAATCATATGCCAGTTACAAAGAGACATCATCCTATGCTAATAAACAGATATCATCAGCATATGCAATACATTTAACGTTGTGTGAAAGTTCAGTCCCCAACCCTCTAAGCAGAGGGGACCTCTGTAATAATCTTAGAATAGGATCAATATGGAAGACGTATAAAATGGGGCTCAAGGGACACCCTTGCCGTGCCCCTCTCCGAATCCCACATTTCTTTCCCAACCTTCCATTTTCAAAAGGTCTAACATAAGCTAATAAATAGCACAGCTGTAACCATTGTATAAAAATCTCAGGAATACCATAAGCCACCAAACATTTTCACAAAAAGGAATGGGAAACTCCATCGAAAGCTTTTGCTTGATCCAAGCTTAATATAAAACCCCCTTCCTGTAAAGTAGTCTCCTGTTTTTCCCCTGCAACCAGAATTTCCCTAATCAAAAACAATACATCACTTATACATCTTCCTGGAACTCAACAAAACTGGTTTGGACTAATTAAATCATTCATCACTGAAAGCAATCTGTTCCCCAGCAATTTGGCAAGGATTTTAAAATCAACATTCAGCAACAATATCGGGCGCCAATTTCTAATTTCTGAAGGTTCTCCAGATTTATATAAAAAAATTAATAATCCCTCATACATTGCAGTGGGCAAACAATAATCCCTTAATATATAATTATAAAGTTCCAAAAACTCCTCGGGCATAATATCCCATAATAGTTTAAAGAGCTCCCCGGAAGGCCATCGGAGCCAGGGGAAATATTAAGTTTCAAGCCCTGAAACACTTGATGAAGCTCAGTTTTTGTAAATGGGGCAGTTAAAGCCACTCCTTGATTCTCAGAAACCTGTGGGAGATCCGTTGCAGCCAGTAAATAAGGAATAAACTTAGAATCCACCACCACATCCGCAAAAGTTTTTTCCACATGGTGTTCTAAGACCTGCATTATACCCTGATTATCTTTTATATAAATCCCCTGATCATTCATTAAAGCCAAAATATGTTTCCTCTCCTTCTAAGTTGACTATCTGAAAAGGGATTAGTTTGTGCTGCTTTTCCCTGGGTCCCAAAAGATTGTTCTTTTTGTATAGAAAGCAACCTATTATATTGAAAGGATGACATTTCTAATTTTAAACTGTTTATTAACTGCTGATTATCAACACCATCAGTATGTTGTATCGAAAGTAATGCCTGAAGCTGGTCTCTAAGGGCCAACTATATTACCTGTGAATTCGCTGCCCTAACACCCGCCCGGAATTGAAAAAAATCTGATGATACCTACTTTCAGATCTTCCCACCATTTAGTAATGTCCCCTTCATATAAAAACAATGTAGACTGCTTATCATGGATAAATTCAATAAACTTTTGTTTTACAACGTAATCAGTCAAAAGAGACAAATTCAACCTCCAGTATCCTAGTCCTGCTTCTCTCAAGGGGGGGGGGGAGTGCTAGCTGAATCCCAATTAACATATGATCAGATGATTCAATCGGTACAGTGACCATATCAGCTACTTCCAGGGTTTGTTTCAAAAATATGAAATCAATACGAGAAGACAGTTTCCCCCTGTAATAGGTAGGAGCTGCCTTCCTATTCCCAATTACATGCGCATCTCTCAAACCCACCTGTTTCACTGTTTTAGTTAAAAAAGTTTTATCACAATATTGTTTTTTGTCCAGATTTGAGTTCTGAAAATTGATGTTAAAATCCCTGCCAAAGAATATCTTCCTAATAGTATGTAAAAAAGGCTGTATTTTAGTCAACAATTCCACCCTGAGAGCTTTCGTCTGTGGACTATACATATAAACCAAGCGAAAGCTAAAAGAATCCATCTCAACATCCAACATAACAGCCCGACCAGGGTCTATATTTACCAAATGTTTACCCTGCATAGCTTGGGAAAAAAACACAATCCCAACCCCACAACATGTTTCCAACCCCAAGGACCAAAAAGAAGGTCCCCACACCCATTCTTTAGAAGCCGTTTGAATTTCTGCCACCATATGAAGCCTGGTATTCTGTAACAAACATACATCAAACTTCAATTGGTGTAACACAGCAAATGTTGTAGTGCATTTTATAGAGGATTTAATGTTGTTAACATTCAGGCTTGCAAGCCGTAACCTAAATGGCTTTGGGGGGGGTTAATCAGTTTAGTACTTGATCAAGTGCGTCATTTTGATGGTTCCTTAACAGGAGGACAGATCTGGTAGACCTGCCCTTCATCTCCCACTACAGGAGATAAGTTTGAAGCTCACTCCATTGGATGGTACTCCTCCACCTTGTCACCCCATGAGGCAAACCCCTCAAACCGATTGGACAAGGGTAAGGACAACATGGCCGTATCCGGGGCAAGAACCCCCACTTGTATGGAAGAAGACATACTGGGAGAATTAGACACTGCTGAAGGTTGTTGACAATCTTGAATCAAAACTTCCACCTCCATAGAAATGTCAGTTGAAGTATCCACCTGCTGAATGGGGGGTTCAAGAACCACACTGTCCTGAATTTCTGAAGCTCCAAGGGGTTCTTCGGATAATATCTTTGTAGGAGGTCCTGCATCCAGAACTCCCTCAGAGACCCTCGTGGGAGGGAGTAACGTGGTAACCTGGTCAGTATAATTACCAGAAGCCAGAAAAGTACGTCCCAAAGCATCTCTGGACCAAGACATATCTCCCAAACCCCTCCCTCGTCCTCTACCTCTCCAGCAGGGTAAACTAGCCCCAATCTACTCCAAATCATGTGGTTGAAAGGACCGCCAGGCCTGGGAAAGAATACTGTCCTGGTCCAAAAGTTCCTCAGAATTATGAGCCACCCAAGGGCACTCCTGAAATGTGCATTCCTCATCTCTGCAGAGGTTACAGACAGGAGAGGCTGTACAGAGAGCCACAGGATGACCCAACATGCCACACTGAAAACAGTGAACTGAATCACAATCGGTATTAAGATGGATAGAGACCCACATCGGTAACAGCTTTTTGGTTGGCCCGCATAGAACAAAATACCTCTATCTTGGCCAAAATAAAAGGAACTAGGCAAATGTTGTATGCCTTGATCCACAAAGCGTAATTGAATCTGGAAAGCCCATTCACCAGTACAAAAACTGTTGTCATCTATGATGGGATTAGGGTGACCAGTGATTGTACAGCATTTCTCAAGCTAAAAAATGATATGCTTATTATCTACCCCTTCGTTTCGAAACAACAATGTCACAGTTTTTACTGAAGGTTTAGCAATTTGTATAGCTATAAAATCACTCCATATGGCCGAATCTGTAACCACATAGTAAAGTCTCCAAAATTTATCCAGCAAGGTCATGGTACAAAAGCCATAAACATGTTCTCCAGGAGAATTAATAAAGGCATATACTTCCATTGGGGTAAATTACAAAGAGTCTGTTAATAACACTTTACCAACCCAAAGTCTATCGGGTGTTGTAGGGGCCAAGTCTTTATACCACAGGCGGACTAAAAACCGCCTTTTAGCAGCCATAGAAGGTTTACGAAAAAGACCTACATAGGATTTGGCATGCTGTGTACCTGAAACAGGGTCAGGCGCTTCCTGGCCTTGAAATACTCCTGCCACCTCCCGTTGTCCTGTACCTGTAATGCTGCAATGTGACTCAATACCTGTCTCCACGGAAGCATCAGTCGGAAGCAAATTTGGAGCCAAACTTCTCTGAGGACAGGCCCACCTCCACTATGTCTTCCCCTCAAGGAGCCGCGTCTGACACAGCAACCCTATCAACAACCTCCATCTCAGATAGCACAGCTGCAGATGAATGAGAATGGGACTTAGTGTAGAGAATGGAATTCCTCCCTGCAATAGTTGAATCAGGTACCTGGTTCTGTTTCGAAATCGCAGATTCTGGAGATCCAGGCAGTGGTATCGCAGGGTCAGGGATCCAACGACCAGATTCAAAAATCCATCCTGCTCTTTGCAGCACATCACCAGGAATCCAATCCAGTGGGATACCACTGAAATCCATTTCTTCATCTAAAGACATCCAGATTACAGGGCCATCTCCTATATCAGGTAATGAGGATTGAGAACAGTCTGGTGCAGCACCTCCTGGCAATAGTTTACTTGTTGCCGGCAGAGAGCTCGCCAAGGATCTTTTACATTTCTTTTTCTCCTCTTCTAGTTTTGTTTTATCATGAAGAAATTCTTGCTCAGCTGCCGACAACATTTCCAGCAATTGTTGCCTTTTTCTGTCCAACTCTAGTTGCAACAACGTCTCATCAGTCACAAAATTATCCTCTTGTACAGCTTCAGGAATTCGTTCTTCATCAGTCTGGGCAACTGAAGGCTCCATAACAATAAGAAACTACCACATCTCCAGAATCCTGTTCCAACATCTCAGAGCCTCCAGCAACAGAACCTTCTCCTTCCACCTCCTCCTTCGGAGTGAGGTCCGCCATCTCTCCTGCAGCGTCTCAGCACCCCCTGCAGGAAAGAGTAGGGGAATTTCCCCTGTGTCCTGGCCAAATTTCTCACATTCACTAAAAATACCACCAACAGCTTAATCTGGTTCAATTTCAGTTGCTTACCATCTGTATCTCTCCTCCCCCAGTCACACCTGAAAAAGGGACTTCTAAGTCCAGTGGGCTTACTGGGTCAACAAAAATTCAATAAACAATAAATAAAGATGCTGGACCTGATACTTACTAACAGGGACAGTGTTTCAGACATCAAGGTAGCAGGCCATCTGGGGAACAGAAATTGCAGTACAGCGAGGTTCAATATAAGGACACCCGCACAACTGAACCACACAAGGATGAAGGTCCTGGACTTCAGGAGGGCAGATTTTAAAAAGATCGGTGAAGCGTCAGGGATGACCTGGCAGGGAATATGACCTGGGTGGGGTGAAGAAATATTGGGCAAAACAAGGGCCATAGAGAAGGCAACAAACCTCTGCCTCAAGCAAGTGAGCAAACGCAAGAAAAAAAGAGACCACTATGGTTCTTGAAAGAGATGGCGGAAAAGGTAAAGGCTAAAAATGTATCATTCAGGAGGTATAAGGAGATGCAGAGGTAAGAGGATAGGGAGGTATGTCAGGGGAAACAGAGGGAAGTAGGGAGAACAGTAAGGAGCATGAAGGTACAAACTGAAAGAGAGAATAGCCCCAGTGGTGATGAAGGGGTACAAGACATTTTGTTAGGTATGTGAAATGAGATTGTAAGATTAAAAGGGGAAGTGGAGGGGGGAGACTGCACAGAGGGGGAACAAGAAAAGGCATACATTCTGAACAAATACTGTTGTGCAGTGTTCACACAGGAAGAAGAAGGGGAGGGGACACAACAAAGTAACAGAAACTTTAATGGGAGGGAGGTGCACTAATCCTTATTTGGAAGTGAAAGTCCTGACAGACTCACTAATCTGAGGGTGGACAAAGTAATGGGGCCAGATGGGATGCATCCAAGGGTATTGAGGGAGCTCAGGGAAATAGTGGCTGCACCTCTGACAGTTCTATTTAACAGCTCACTGCAAATCAGGGTGGTCCTGGAGGACTGGAGGAGGGCAATTGTATAGTAGTCCTACTACACAAAAGTGGTAGCAGGGAGGAGGCTGACCATTATAGGTCAGTCAGCCTGACATCGGTGGTGGGAAAGTTAATGGAATCACTGCTGAAGGAAAGGATTGTGGAATACCTTGAATCCACAACCCAAGGCAGCATGGTTTCATGAGGGGGAAGTCATGTCAAACGAATCTGATAGATTTCTTTTAGTGGGTGACAAATGATTTAGATCTGGGTGGAGTAGTGGATGTGGCCTACCTACATTTCAGTAAGGCTTTCAAAACTGTTCCACTTAGGAGACTATACTTAGTCTTGTACTTCATTTTTCTGAGACAAACAGAAGGCTTATATCCCCATAGTGTCAGTCTCCCACGTTAGTGAGGCCATCTTATTCCATAATTAGTTAATAGGTGCTTATCCAGTTTATGTTTGAAAGAGATGAAAGAGTCAGCCCTTACTATCTCACTCGGCAATTCATTCCAAATAGGTATGACCCTTTAGGTGTAAAAGAACCCCCCTGGCTTTTTCTTTGGGCAAGTTAACTTTATCTGTTTTGGATGACTTCCCTTACAGAAACAATTGTATGAAATGTTTTCATGCTGCACACATAAAACTTCCCAAATGACATGTGTGCTGCAAGCGTTATTTTTATGTTAAATTGGAACTGATTCATGAAATATATTCGGAGTGTGCCTCGGAATACTGAAACCATAATACTGGGAGATTTCAATGTAAACTGGCTCTCATCTGACATTGGACACATTAAGAATGCCATCTCCGTCTTGCACCTTACCCAGCTAGTTAACACCCTAACCAGAATTAACTATAGAACTGGATCAAGTACCATACTGGATTAGGTTCTGTCTAGACACCCAGAATGAATCACAAATGTCTCTGTACTCCCTGACACCCTAAGCGACCACTCCCCAGCCCTATACTTTGTAGTTGGTCCAACAAGTTAAGCAAATCTCCATCTAAGATTATTCTCAGTAGGGTCCTAACTCCAGGACATTTAGAACCACTCAGATCACACCTTCGAAGTCAGGATTGGTCACTACTGGACCCTACCAATGACATTGACGAGGCACTTCATTTCTTCATCAACCACTTTAATGCTGCATGTCATATCCACGCCCCCCCCTAAAAAAATGGAAAGTTAAGGGGATGTGCAACTCTTGGCTAACACCTGAACTGCTGGGACTTATGAAGACTAGGGACCACCTCTGGCACCGGGCCAAAGCCACAGGCAAGCAAGCAGATATTCCGACTTATAAAAAATCCAGAAATGTTTATACCATAGCCATCCATTTTACAAAAAAATCAATACTTTAGGAAGGCACTTTCTATCTCGTGGGGTGACAGTAAACATTTCTGGAGCAACATAAAGGATGTCACTGGCAAAGACCTCAAGGGAGCACCCACCATGATTAACATTGATGAAAGCCCAACTCTTGACCCAATGGCCATAGCCAATATTTTTAACAATGCCTTTACAGACCTCAGCAGTGTCCCCCCCCTGACTTTTTCACTGTCTCTGCCCCTGCCACCCCCCCAGTCTGTGATGCTCAGCAGCAGGCTTACCCCCCTTTTTACTTCAAAGAGGTTACTAAGCATGAGGCTAGAAAGTACATACGCAAAGTACTCGGTAAAGCTAGATTCAGTGGGGACAATCTAGAGCTCAAATTTCTTGCCCTCACCCTCGAGGAAACTCTTACACCTCTTACCAAGATTCTAAACCTTTCTCTAAGGCTTGGGCAATTCCCCCAAAAATGGAAACAGGCCCTTGTAACCCCGGTGCACAAAGGTGGAGATAGGGCACAGCACACAAACTACAGGGCAATCTCCATTCTGCCTCCTCTATCGAAAGCACTAGAGTGTATAATTGCAGATCAGGTTGTGGAATACCTGGACAAATACAATATCCAATGTTCCCAGCAGCATGGCTTTCATAAAGGTCATAGTACTACCACTGCACTGTAAGAATTCACTGGTTTCATACATAACTCACTCGACCAACGCCATCTGGTAGCGGCTGCCTTTATCGACCTGACGAATGCCTTTGATACTGTGAACCACTGACTGCTACTTGGGCAATTATCACTCACAGGGGTGTCAAATGATGCTGTTAGCTGGTTCAAAAGTTACTTAGAAGACCATTCGCAGCAGGTCAAGATAACCAATGTCCTCTCCGAAAGGGAGCCAATCCATTCTGGAGCGCCTCAGGGATCTATACTTGGGCCCTTTCTCTTCAGTATCTACTTGAATAACCTTCCATGAGCCTGTCATGAACAGATTCTGCTTTATGCGGATGATGCCATGATCTACTCTAGTAACCCTGACCCTAACAGCCTGCAGGATAACCTTCAACACACTTTCTCAGATGTGGAAAAGTGGTTCAGCACTCAAAAACTGGGGCTAAACTATAAAAAGACCAAAGTGATGCTTTTCAACAATGCCCATAAGAAACACAAGTCCAAACCCTTGTTCATCACAAACTGCACTGGTACCCCACTTGAAGAGATCCACTCCTTCAAATATCTAGGAGTCACTGTTGAATGCTCACTCACCTACTCGCAACATATTGATAACATAGCTCGAGCTGTCAACATAAGGATTGGCCTACTCCACAGGCACAAGTTTAGCCTCACTCCCGAGGCACTAAGCATATCAATTTTCAGCTCTGTCATTACCATCATCGATTATGGGATGGTTGTTTATTACTCTGTCTCTGCTACATCCCTTCACAGGATCACTGTTGCTCTTAACAAAGCATGCAGACTCCTTACTGGAGCTGCCCACCTCACACAGACGTGTGACCTATATGCTGAGACTGGGTGGCTTCAATTATTCAGCCGGACCCAATATCAAACCTGCTTACTTGCCAAGAAGGCACACCTTGGTTTGTTACCCCCTGGGGTCCAACAGCTCCTTAGCCCTTGTCACAGTACCCAGCGTACTCACAGCTTGGCGACTCAGGTCTTTACTGTTCCCAGATGTCACACCACCTTAGGTCAGAGGTCTTTTGTTTACAGAGCCCCCCATTGTCTCAACTCCCTGGGTAGCAACATCTCTACTGAGTCAAAACTTATCCCTTTCAAACACAAACTCTGACAACATCTATTAGCAAACAGTATATGTGACTGCCGCCCTTAGCAGCCTTCTGCTTATGTTATCATTGTACTTATACCTTTTGCCACTTTTAACTCTTGGCACTTCATTTTGATCCTACCCTCGAGCCTTTTCCCCTCCACCCCTCACCCCTATTTCTTCCCTGCTCACGCATCTTCGAGCTCTTCCCCTGCTCCTCCTCACCTGCCCTCTCCCCCCCACCCATTCTCTTATCTCATGCCACCTCACTTGCAGCTTCTTCCCCTCCTTCTCCTTACATTTTCCTCTCTTACCTCTCTCCCGCCCATATTACTCTCTCTCTCTCTTTGGTTTCGACAAAGCCTGCTAGGCTGCCCCCTCTTCTGACTAAACACCACCTCTTCTCCTTATACTAATAATTTGTCTTCCTCAGTGGCGGCTCTACACCGGGGCCCGCCAGGGCAAGTGCCCTGGTAAAAAAATGCTGTGCCCCAGTTGGTGCCCATATGGTGCAGAGCTTCCCCCATAGTAACCATATATCAGTGCCCTGGCTGCCATCTTTTGTGCCCCAGCTGTGCCCTGGTAACCATTTGTGGCTAGAGCCGCTAGTGGTCTTCCTCACCCTCACTTCACCAGCACTCCCCCCTTTTCTCTGCACTCACCCCATTTCCCTCCTTCCACCTCCCCATCCTCTCATCTCTTTATTCCCATTATCTCCTTTGCAACTCCACTCCTTCCCTCTCCACCTCCTGTGCAACTCATCTCCCTTTCCCTCTTGTTTCTCCCATCCCCCACCTTACACCCTATTACTTTCGCTCCTAGATTTTGACGTCTCCCAGGCTGCCCTCTCTTCTAGCCCACTCTACTGTTATATTGAGCAACATTCAGTGCTATTTTGATTGCTTTTGTTGTATTAATTTTTTTAAAGTATATTCTTGACATCTTCTATTTACTTATCTATTGTTTACCTTGTTTTGTTTTCATACTACTGACGTGGAACCGTTGTAAATGAGTTGTATTGCTCTTAGGTGTTGTAATCCAAGACTCAATAAATAAAAAATAAAATATATATGGCAAGCATGCTTTTTATGTTAAATTGGAACAGACTGCATGCATGTGGCATGCGTGCTGCAAGCAATTGTGGAAAGCATGCTTTTTATGTTAAATTGGAACAGATTGTATGCATGTGGCATGTGCGCAGAACGGAAGTGATCACTGATAACTGCACACATAAAAGTAAAGCGACTTGCCAAGGATCACATAATATACAACTGGGGGTGATGAGATTCAAACCCAGGTCTCCAGGTCTGCAGTTCAGTGCCCTTAATCACTACATGATACTGCCTGCATACATATGGCTCACATGTACTTCAAAACAACTCTGCATGCATCTGCACACATATGGCATGCTTACAGCAACTGATACACTTTTTAGTTACATCGATACATAGACAGAGTGCTGGGGCATGCCCCTTTGAAATGAATGGAGTTTATCACTATTTAGTACATTATGATGGCCAGCTGGAGATTAATGAAGGCCACTGTTCTGCTAACAAGAACCTTGTTAGTCGAGCAGTGGCTGTCATTAATCTCCAACTAGCCATCAGAATGTATAAAATAGTGGCAAAAAATACCCCCTTTCATTTCAATGGGGCATGCCCCTGCACTCTCCCTTGCCCTATGTCATAACATGCCTGAGCACGGGGGTGTGGAGATCAGCTTCACTGGGGGAGGCATAAGCCTGACTACAGTGGGGATCCAATAGTCTGTGCATACCATGCCACTTAACTGTCCCTGATTGCAAGGGACAGCCCTCATTTTACCCCCAAAAACTGTTTTGTCCCTCATCCATTTTTAATAGAAAACATGCTGCTCACACAGAGGATATCCTGTAAACTTGGACTTTATGGCAGGGGCACCATTTCAGACTTCAGCAGGGGTAGAGCCAAGAACCAGTGGAGGCCAGGTGCCAGTTAGCCCCTAGAAGGAAAGCTCTGGAACATCTGGAACGTCCGTAAAAGGTGAAACTTAGCTGTTGTGATTAATAAGAGGTATGCAAATCAGGAACATTTCAAATGTATAAGATTCATCTGTCTATACCCCGGAGCAGTGGATCAGATTTGGGCTTAAACCCACCCAGTTGCTAACCATTATTTTTTTCCTGGCTAATGTTCTGCCCCCCCCCCCCCAAAAAAAAAACCTTACCCTGATCTCTCTCTCCCTGATTACATTCCATTCCATTCAATGCCCATCCCATATGGGTCATGAAGCCATCCAAGGGTGCAGAAACATGAAAAGCACATCAATATTTCAGTCCTTCCTCCTCCTTCCCCAATCTCCCTATAAAAAAATGAATTACTTTTACTTACCCAGCCATATGGCTGGAACCTGAGGAGTGGCCCAATGAACCACCAGCCAAGTTTTCAGTCTGCTCCTCCTCCACTGTCCTTCTGCCAGAAGCTAGATGCTGGAACCGACTGTCCCAGGTCCCCACCATGATCCACGACCAAATCACCTCACCAACTGAACCCACCCAACCTGTGTTGTTTTCGTCTTGCTTGGCTGCTGCCACACTGTACTGATCAAGGCTTGTGAAGTCCACCCACACCACTGTCACTGTTGCTGCTAGGCCTAGCTTGCTGCCGTGGGAGACCAGCGCTGTTTCTGTTATGAGGTGAGCCAAGTAGTGTAGGTAGGTAGCCTAGTCATCAAGATAGCTTCTAGCTCACTCCCTGCCCTGTCAGTCACCAAGGGGCACAGAGATTCACTAAAAGTAGACCAACAGAAATATGCTGTCACAACACTGCTGTTGAATGCTCAGTGTTCACCAACTCCTCCAAGTTGTAGAGTGTAGCCTGTCTATTATGTGGTGGGAAAGACAGTGTCGCACTTTCACCACTTGCACGCTCTTGCTTGGTTGGAGCTCCTCCACATCACGTGTGATGGTGCTGCTGCTAATAGGTGGAGAGAGTGGACGACACAATACAGTCACAGTCAAGTCAGGAGTGCACCCACAGCTTGAGTGCAAACAGGCCAGGGGGGCACTTACTCTGCAAAAGTTTAAATCCAAATTTAATGCCATTATTCTGCACCATAAGAACAACCAAGGCACAAAAGCGGGGGAAGGGGGCAACTGTCCCCTTCTGCCCTACCTAAATGGCATTCCTGCTTTATGTTTGAAATTCATTCTTAGGTGCTAATATCTTTACAAGTAAACAAAATGGTTTCCACTGTATTGTGAGGGGACAGAGATTCACTAAAAGTAGACCAACAGAAATATGCTGTCACAACACTGCTGTTAAATGCTCAGTGTTCACCAACTCCTCCAAGTTGTAGAGTGTAGCCTGTCTATTATGTGGTGGGAAAGACAGTGTCGCACTTTCACCACTTGCACGCTCTTGCTTGGTTGGAGCTCCTCCACATCACGTGTGATGGTGCTGCTGCTAATAGGTGGAGAGAGTGGACGACACAATACAGTCACAGTCGAGTCAGGAGTGCACCCACAGCTTGAGTGCAAACAGGCCAGGGGGGCACTTACTGTGCAAAAGTTTAAATCCAAATTTAATGCCATTATTGCTGCACCATAAGAACAACCAAGGCACAAAAGCGGGGGGAGGGGGCAACTGTCCCCTTCTGCCCTACCTAAATGGCATTCCTGCTTTATGTTTGAAATTCATTCTTAGGTGCTAATATCTTTACAAGTAAACAAAATGGTTTCCACTGTATTGTGAGGTACTGTATCTCCATGTTTCAGGATGTGTCCCGATCACTGTGAGGGTTAGTGTTCCTTATTGCCCCTCATTTTGAGTGTCCATATCCCTCATTTCAGTGACAAAATGTGAGGAATGGTGCATGCCTCCAAGACCCTGCTCAGCACAAAGAGTACTGAGCATGGCCGTAGTGTATATGCTCCATACAGAATGACAAAGGGAAAGTAAATGAGCCATTCCAGTCATACAGAAACACATATGTAGCATGAAATATGCTTAAGGGGATTTGTGTAGTCCAAAACAAAGAGGTCAGGCTTCACACCACAAAGGCCCCTCTTCCCACATCTGGAATGTGGGGTGTTGGCTGACTATATCTTAGGCATTTAATACAGTAAGCAAGTAATAGTTTTCAAATCATTGGAAGTTTAATGACAAAAATCAAAAGCCATTAAATAATTTGCAAAAGAAGTTAATGTTCAGAATTAATGAGTTTGCCTAAATTTAATAGGAAATCAATGGAAATGGTATTGTAATGGCTCTATTTGCTAGCAGTTGTATGAAAAATAGAAACTGATGTTTTTTATGATGAGATTTGCACGAGCTTAGCTGCTGTATGCATGCATGGCAAGTGTGCAAAACATGAATCTGATGTGATTTTTAAATGATGTTCACACCAGCTTCGCTGCTGCACTCACGTCAATGATGCAACACGTGAACCTGATGTGATTTTTAGAAGATGTTCACACCAGCTTACCTGCTGCACATATGTCATGCTTGCAGCATGCAAATCTGGTAAGCTTTTTAGATCTGTTTCGCTTAGGTTCACTTTGTGTATGCTAACTGCATGCAAACATTGCACAATTAAACATGTGGCATGCACTCTGCATGTATGCAATGCACTTACATTGCTTTAGGGTTCTTAAATTAAAATTTCTATCTCTGAACTGTATATCCAGGTTATTCATGAGCTGGCTATCCCCTATAATTTTGGACATTTCTAGTAAGTCTCCTCTTGTTCTCCTGAGCTCCAATGAATATAAGTCCAACTTTTGCATTCTGGTTTCATATGGTTTCTCTCCCTGGCCATAGATAATCTTGGTAAATCTCCAATGTACTGTCTCCAAGCTATAATCAATGTCTCTCCTTAGGTAAGGACTCCATAGTGCCGTGCAGTAATGCAAATATGGTCAGATGAATGCTTTATAGAAGGGGATCATACAAGTTCTATTTCATGAGATGAATGCTTTTTCAATGCATCTTATAATTTTGTTGAACTTTTTAATAACCTTCCCACAGTGAGGACTGAAGTGCAAGATACAGCTACCTAGAACTCCTAGGTTTTTTTCATTTTCTACTGCTTTTATTTGTGTTCCTCCTAGGTGGTAGCTGTTTTTCATATGTTTAACCCCAAGGTGCACCACAACACATTTTTCTGTGTTAAATATACCATTTTTAGCTGCCCTGTTTTCTAGTATTTTTAGGTCTTCTTTCATGGCTTTCACCTGTGTGTTGTTCCCTACCTCTGCCCCTAGTTTTGAGTCATCAGTAAACTTTGTAAGCCAATTCCTTATCTCCTCGTTCATATCCCTAATCAATCAATCAGTCAATCAAAATCTTTATTTATCCAGGCGGGCACCATTGAGCAAGGCTTATTTGCAAGGTGGACCTGGTCATGAATACATCAAAGTACAGTACAGAAGCAGGTATACAAAAAGCAATAATATACAAGGATGAAAAAGTATATGCAGTGTATACAGTGCAATACAAGGTTGAAATAAATTAAAAAAAAGCATTATTTTACAATTGAAGAAGTCAACAGATGTACAATCAACCATAAGCATACAGGGGTTATAAGCCGAGATCTTTTGAGTGAGGCAGCCGGCAACTACACATATAGGGGAAAGAGGCCGTGTATGGGGTGGCAGGTTAGAGAGGTAAAGAAGAAAAGGGATTTATTACCGACGACTGGGGGAAAAATTGAGCTAAAACCACAGAAAGTGACGATGGCTGTCGTGTACTTGTTTATTACGATAATGACAGAGGGGTAGGTAATTGGGACACTAATATGGATGGGGTGGAACTTTAGCCAGGCTGGAGTGGACAGGGAAGGATCAATAGGGAAAGAGTGAGAGCCAGGGGTAGAAACATGGCGAGTGTCAGGATGAAAAGGGGGAGTTGCGGAATTAGTGGGCTAGCAGTGAGGAAAACATTTGCAAGGTGCTTTCATGTAGTGATCGTAGAGCACCTTGAAGATATTCAGGCTAACAGGGCAGCTCAGCTTCAAGTTCCTTTGTAAACCATTCCACAATGTGGGTAAAATAAATAATGCAAACAAGACCGGCCCTAATACCAAGCCCTGTGGCACGCCACTCGTTACTGGTCCACATTCCAACAGATGGCCTCTTATCCTGACCTTCTGTGTTCTTCCTGTTAACCACATTTGGACCCATCTTAGCAATTTGTTGATAATGCCAAGATTTGTTAGTTTAAGCTTTAGAGTATCATGTGGGACTCTATCAAAAGCCTTTATGGAGTACAAAAACACTACATCAACTGGTTGGTTGCTGTCCAGTGCATTACTAAGCATTTCATAAAATACTAGGGTATTTATTAAACAGGATCTATGTTTTTTGAACCCATGCTGGGATTCATCATTCAAATTCGTATTATCAATTTCCTTTTCTATTTTATCCTTGATTATGGATTCTAGCAACTTTCCCAAGATGGTCATCAGCCTTAGGGGTCTGTAGTTTCCCACTTTACCCTCATCACCTTTTTATGTTTGCTTGTGCGCAGGCGCAAGAAACATTTTGTGGCAGCTTGCTGGAGTAGCAGGTTGTGGAGGTGTGGCAGTGTTGTGGCCAATACCGCTACTGCTTTTTTGGGCTTGTCTCTGTGGCACCAATGAATGGGCATGCTGTCTATGGCAGCAGTTGAGAAACGTGCCACCAACTTGACAGAAATTCACTGCCACAATGAGGGAGTGCCCCGTCATTGCAGGGCATAGTCATCCATATGCTTGGCAGACCACGGTGTGCAGTAAACCAGCGTTGGGGGGAGGGGTGCAGTAGCTGAGAGCGGAGCCAGCCTTTCTGCCGAGCAGGACTACAGGGCGTAGACAAGCATATATGAATGCGCTGAGCCTGCCCACTGTTTCTGTTTTCCTTACTTTCCCATTCGAACCCCCCTCACCAGCAAATCACTCCCTCCCACTTCCTCCCACTGCTGCTATCCTCCCCACACCCTCGTTCTGTTCAAGGCCCCCCCCAACCAGCAAATCAGTCCCTCCCTCTCCCTCCCACTGCTGCTGTCTGCCTCGCACCCTCCATTTCCCATCCTCTGGGACAGTGGGGAGTGCACTCCCAGTGTCCAGAAATGTTCACATCCTTTCCCTATTGAAAAACAAGCATTTGTCAATGCCGAATGTTGTCTCGCTGGCATTGGCATTGGTAGTGCAGGAGTTAGAGATGCATAATAGGAATGGCAGTGAAGTACGGAACTGATGCCAACCCCACCCCCACCTAGCAGAGACTGACAGGCGGCGGGGTGTGCCTTTGGGTCATCAGCTATAATGCTCATGCCATTTTACCTCACCCTACCCTGTAGACACCGACAAGTGTTGTAGTGTGATTTGGGGTCTTTGGGCCTTATACTTACGCCATTCCATAAGGACATATGCTGAGACAGGTGCAGTATAGGAGAATGGGATGAACGTTAGGGCCAAACACTCCAAGGCACAACTCAATGCCTGTCACTGGTTGCAGTGTGGGGGTGAGGGTGGAATGGCATGAGCATTATAGCCAATGATCCCAAGTCACACCTCTGACGCCTGGCAGTCTCTAGAGGGTGGGGTGTTACAGCTGGAAACCCTAACGTTGTAGGCATTTGTTGGTATTTTCACTCCAAATTTTCAACATAGGCTTTTTGTGACCCCCGCCTCATGAACAGCGGCACAATCAGTTTGTTAGCTGGAAGGTGGTTTTGCACAGCGGCTATGCCATTTGGCAACACAGGGATGAAAACACATTTTGGGCAGGATGTGGAAAATGACAACTGTATTGTTCATGAGGAGGTGAAAATAAATGGCAACGTTGAAAATCTGGAGTGAAACTATGAAAAATTGGTGACGTTATGAGCATGCATAGAAACTGCGCAACACGCGTCAGTAACCCAATTATTTGTGGAAGTTTTTTAGCCACATTTTCAACATAGGCATTTTGGGACCTCTCCTCATGAACGGTGGTGCTGTGATTTTGTTAATCTGTCCCAAAAGTTGATTTCTCACAGCGACCACGCCATTGTGTGCCACAGGTTCGGAAACACATTTTGTGCAGGCTGTGAAAAATGACAGCTGTACTGTTGTTAAGGAGGTGTGAAAAAATGCCAGTGTTGAAAATCTTGCATGAAAATATTGCAAATTTGCGAATTTACAAGGGTGTGTGGAAACTGCGCAACTCACAATTGTAACACAGTCATTTTATGGACTTTTGGCACCAAATTTTCAACATAGGCATTTTAGGACCTCTGCTCGTGAACAGTGCCACCATCATTTTCTCAAACTGTCCCAAAAACTGATTTCGCACAGCGACCGTGCTATTCTGCGCCAGATGTGCGAAAACACATTTTGGCCAGGATATGTAACATGACAGCTGTACTGTTCGTAAGCACATCACCATAACTTCCCTAGCAAAAGTGACTAATGATTGGCTCCTTGACCTTGACAATAGGAATTTTGTCTGTGTCATTTTTTTGGATCTAAGTAAGGCCTTCGACACAGTCGACCATAGACTGCTTCTTTTCTCCCTATGTAACCTAGGTCTGGACCCTAACTCTATGTGCAGGTTTGCCCACTACCTCGCAGATCAGAAACAGCAGGTTAAAGCTGAAGGTGATCTTTTGCCACTTAAACCCCTACAGAGAGGTGTGCCTCAGGGGTCTATCCTTGGACCCCTGTTTGCGGTTTACATTAAAAACATTGATGACAACATCAATAAGGCCAATATCCACTTGTTCGTTGATGACACAGTTCTTTATTTGAGTCATCCTACACCGGAAGCAGCCTGTGAAGACCTCCAAGCCAAATTTAACCTATTGCAATACCAGCTCATAAGCAAAAAGCTCCTGCTTAATGCGATAAAAACAAAAGCAATGCTCTTTTCCCCTTTCTCCTATGCAGCGAACCACACTTGCGTTGGGCTATCCCTCAGATTACCACAGTACTTGTAGAAAATCTAGAGTATGTGCCAAAATTCAAATATCTGGGTGTATTGATTGATCACAAATTCTCCTTCTCTGAACATCTCAAAGAACTACAGAAGAAACTAAGACAAAGACTAGGAGTATTCTACAGAATTAACCACTTCCTTACTAGGGATGCCAAGCAGCAGTTGGTTCAAGCCACGTTCCTTTCATTAATAGATTACACAGACCTTCTGTATAGCCATTGTACTGCCTCTGCCCTGGCTAAGTTGGACACCCTATACCACAGAGCAATCAGGTTCATAACGGGCCTTCCACTTTCCACACATCATAGCTCCTTGTACACTGCAGTAGGATGGACTTCTCTTCATTATAGGAGAAATAGAAATGCCACTCTATGGGCTTTCAGAGCGGTTACCAACAAGCACCCCCTATACTTCTCTGATTGTATTCCCCTGAGTGTGATAGGTGCCTATGCTCTAAGAAGCTATTCCCTAATTGCCTTGCAATTACCTAAGGTCAAATCTCATTTCAGTAGAGCTGCCATAAGTTTCTCGTTGCCTTCCTTGTGGAACAATATGCAAAAAAACTTGAAGCTGAGCTATCCTGTTAGCCTGAATATTTTCAAGTCACTCTATGTCTGCTCTGTGAAGAAATCCTGCAAATGTTTCCCACATCACTAGTTCACCTATTTTCCAGTTTCCCTCCTGCCCATCCTGCCTCCCGCCCTGCCTCTGCCCCTGCCTCTCTCTCCCTACCAAAATACCAGCTTCTCTGCCTCTCTTTAGCCATGGCCAAGTTCCACCCCCTTCCCTGAAGTATGCCAGTTAACTATTCCAACCCTGTCATTTCTTCCTAAGCTGGTATCCCTCTTCTTGCCTTTCTCTCTCCTTTTAAGTGAACATTCCGGCTGTACCCAGTTATGAGCCTATCTGTTGTAAAGGCTTCCCACTCAAATACTGATGTACGTATGTATATTTTTCTTCTTTGTATAATATTGCATTATGTTTTAGCATGTTATTGTACCGTGATTTTTGTATGACCAGGTCCATCTTGCAAATAAGCCCTGCTCAATGGTGCCCACCTGGATAAATAAAGATTTTGACTGATTGAATGATTGATAAGGAGGTGTGGAAAAATGCCAATTTTGAAAATCTGGAGTGAAAATATTACAAATTCATGAAGTTACGAGCATGCATGGAAACAGCGCATCGCACGCTCATGAAACAGCCATTTTTTTAGTTTTTTTTTCACCAAATTTGCAACATAGGTTTTTGAGAGTACCCCCTCATGAACAGTGGCACTGTCATTTTGTTACTCGGTCCAGAAAGATGATTCCATGCAGTGACCGCAAAATCACCTTTGTGACCGAATAACACCATGACAGTGACTGAATTCATGAGGAGGGTCCAATAACCCCATGTTGAAAATTTGTGCAAAATTCCAAAATGCCTGAGATATGCACCAAAGTTGAAAAACCCTATTTATGCCATTATACAATTTACTGGCATTTCTTCAGTTCGCGGTCAGCTTTGAAGAGTGCAGATGTGTTCCCAGTCAACCGAAGATCCCATCGCGCCAGACTCTGGAGGTAAAGTATGGGCTGGGGGGTGTGAGGAGGCAAGGGTACAGAGGGTGGGCGTGGGTTGTGGAGAGGGGCAGGAGACCATGAGGGACAGTTTTTCTTTTTCAGGGGATTTAGCACGCTGGGGTGGGCTCCCAGCATGCCACCTAAGTGTTTTGGGGGGATGCTGTAGCCAATGGGGGATTGGGCACCCCTGTTGGCACACAACGAAAGCAGAGGGGCAAGAGCCAAGGAGGATTGGGCACCCCCCTCTGCACATAACAAATGGGGGGGTGCATTATGCTGATGGGGAGTGGGCTCCCCCGTCGGCACATACATTGGGTCAGGGCATGCTGACAGGGGGATTGGTCACCCCCAAAGTCGGCATTATGGCAGGCAGTGTGCCACCATGTTTAATGTACTGTTTCACCAGGGAAAGCACGTCAGGAGGTGCCGCTGTGTATGATGAGCTTTGCTTGCATTGCAGCGGACCTTTTGTTAGATGTGCTTGCCACATTATGTATTCATGGTGTGGCGCCAGCATGCAAGCTTATTGGGGAATGAGGGACGCATCTACTGATGCGTGCCCTGCATTCGCCTAACAGTGACCGCGCCTCCAAATCTGCTACTAATGCAATATGTTGGCTGGCACGCAAGCACAAGCCAACATAAAAAAAAGAAAACCATCCCCAGTGTCTTTATTTCTTTAAACCTGAAAAAAAACAGTCCATCATTGTCTCCCCATCCCCCTACCCCATCCTGACCCTCCCACAGTGTACCAATATCCCCGCACCCCCCACTCTTACCCATACTTACTTCCAGAGGTCAGGAGCAATGATATTCTGTGGAACAGGACATGTCTTCACTCTTCAAAGCCGACCGGCAAAGTGAAGATTTCAAGGTAAGCGGTATAATGGGAATCGATGGGGGGGGGGTTTAACTTAGGCTGATATCTCAGCCATTTTTAGGAATTTTGGCCCCAAATCTTCAACATGGGGTTCTTGGGACCCCACCTCCTGAACACTGTCACTGACATTTCATTACTCTGTCCCAAAAGGTGATTTCACAGTCGCTGTGCAGAATCACCTTTCAGGACTGATTAATGAAACGACAGTGCCACTGGTCGTTGGGTGGGGTCCCAAAAAGCCCATGTTGCAAATTTGGTGAAAAAATTGCAAAAAATGACTGCGTTACAAGTGTGTGTTGCGCAGTCTCTACGTACACTCCTAACTTCACCAGTTTTTAATATTTTCAACATTGCCATCATGTCACACCTCCTTATGAACAGTATGGCTGTCATTTTTCATATCCTGCCTGAAACATGTTTTTGCACCTGTGGCGCAGAATGGCATGGTAGCTCTGTGAAATCACCTTTCAGGATGAGTGAACAAAATGACACTTGCACTTTTCATGAGGTGGGGTCATAAGAATGCTACACTGAAAATATGGTGTGAAAATATTAACAAACAAGAAAGTTACGAGTGTGCACTTAAATTAACAAACACAGGCTCGTACCTTTGGTACTTTAAAATATTTGGACCCCAAATTTTCATCATAGCCATCTGTTCACTGCACCTCATGAATGTGACAGCTGTCATTTATCTGATCCTGGGCAAAATGTTTTTTTTTGCATCCCGAAAGGTGATTTCGCAGCCACGGAAAGTACCTTTTGGACAGGAGTTGAAATTGTACTCTTCCTTTCTTCATGAAGTGGCGTAATAAGACTGCTATGTTGTAAATGTGGTGTAAAAATATTAAAAAACAATGAAGTTATGAACCCATGTTGAAATCTGCCATCATCGGCTCATAACCCCCCCCCCCCAAAATAGCACCAATGCACATGACAAACTTTCGGCATTGACAAATGCTTGTTTGTTTAATTCTTCAGCTGGTTGGATTCACTTATCCTTTTCATGAAAGAAGATACTGTGTGTTTGTGTGTGTGTTTGTGTGTGAGTGTGTGTGTAGGTGTGTGTGTGTGTGTAGGTGTGGGGGGTTATTATCTGCATGATCTGACAATGCAAATCATAACTAAAGAGGAACACGTGCTGCTGTGAATGAATGAACCACAGCTGTGTAGCTGGGAACTACATTGCGTGTCGCTGAATGAAGAGGAAATTATTGATATAAAGTGGTTAATTCATCGTGGGCCTCTTGGCACCCAGTACTACATATAGCATCTGTCATATCGGAAGCAGCGGGGGAAATATAACTTGATAATATTAATAATGAAACGGAGGCTAATATTTCAGTAACACTTAATATGGATGTGTGTGGATGGGGGGAGGGTGCAGCACGCTTGACCTTGGTGAATTTACAAGTAATGGTGAACAGTGTAACTGAATTGCAGATAAAAGAATTAAAGGGGAAGGATGCAATGCAGCATTACCAACTGATATCCACTCACACCCGGGTCACTTTTTGTACAGTACTGTCTAGTTTTTGGGTTTTCTGTCTCTTTGGTCTTCAAAGCACCAATATTTGTTAGTGGAAAAAATGTTGTCATACGGTTTTTCAATAATACCGTATTGCATTTCTGGCAAACACGTCAATGTATTCATTTATTCTTTTCATTGTATTTCATTCCTGAGCTGAGATACAGTATGAGGTTTCTTTTGAAGTCTTTTAAAACATAACTTTTCTCTGGTCGCACCCACTACTAATAGATGAGACATTTTGGTGTGGGGCTGTGTGGTTTGACATCAGGAATGTGTGCCAGCACCCTCCTAATACATCCACGGTATGAATACAGTCTGTAAAATCAACAAGCAACCTTGAGGAGGGATTTCTTTTTAAATTGTTAGTGGTGGCCATCTTTAATGACTTGGGTCACTAATTATAAAATTAGTAATAAAAGCTGTTTTTAAAACATCAGAGAGAAATGAAAATTTACTGATGATAAATTAATAACATAGTGTACGGTAGACCATTATTCTATGTAGAAATCCATCCTTTTCAAAATGCTGTTGTACCACAGTTCAAAGTCATGGAATGTGACTGTACCCTTCTGTGGTAGAACAGCATTCTAGAACTTCTAGAGACTGCACGAGTCAGTTTCATTAAGAAAGAGAACAAAAAAACACAATGCACACATTTCCTGTAATACTATACACTATAACAAATACAGGATGAGTAACTAATGCATTACCAATGTGTTCTGCCACCTCAGGGTTCTGATTCCCACAAACTTCTCGAGCTTTGCTCTCAAGGTCAGAGGAACTCAGAACCCCTCTGTGGCAGAACACACTGGTTGTGCATAGTTGCCCATCCAGTAATCTCTGTATTAATAATGAGATATAGGCTAATATTTCAGTAATACGTGTGTGTGTGTGTGTGTGTGTGTGTGTGTGTGTGTAGGGGGTTCTCAAAAGGGGATGCCCCAAAAAGGGAGTAAGAGGCCCCAGCTGGGGAGAAAGCAGCTTCTGGTGGGGGACTCGACTGTTATGGGGATAGATGAGGGAGTGGGAAGAGGAAAGGAGAATGAGATGAAGTGCTTCCCCTAGTGCTTTGGGTAGGAGGAATGGAGAACAGATCCAGAAGATCGCTAGGGTAGCAGGAGATGGGAGAAAGCTAAATGTCATTGTTCACCTAGGGACAATTGACCTGGTAAGGGATAGGATAGCAGTAGTGCAGGGTAATATCATAGGACTATGTAGAGGCCTGAAGCAAGCAGCACACATGGAGGCATTTGCTGAGGTGTGATGTGTGTATGGTCAAGGAGAGGAAAAGACAGTCCGCATCACAGCTATTACCAAGGTGTTGAAGGCATGGTGCATGGAGGAGGGCTTTGGCTACATTGGGGACTGGGAACTGGCCTGGGACCATATGGGCCTCTATAGGGAAGACGGCCTGCATCTTTCCAGGAAGGGACCACAGTCCTTAGCTGTAGGTTTAAATGCCACTTGAATGAGCATTTAAACTAGCTGGGGGAGGGGGGCAGACTGTAATACCAAAGGAGGAAAAGATTGTCTCCCCCCAGATGATTAAGTAACAAGGAGGGAGGGCCCAAAGTGAGGAAGATTCCTCAGGGCAGGAGCACAGGAAGACAGAGGTGGGACGAGGTGGAGGACAAGATCGGTATAAATCAGGATGGCAAGAAGAGAGGAGTAAAGGAAACAGATAATGGAGAGGGTAACAAGGGAATTAGGGCATCAGGGGAACTCCAGGAAACAGCACAGGCAGGAAGGGAGAGAGAAAGCAAGGAGGGAGGCAGGCTAGTGGGTAGTAAGGCATGAGGAACAGTCTACATCTCAACTATGTATCTGCTACCTGGAGGCCATCATGGAGAAGGGTAGCCTTGATTTGGTGGCCATAATGAACTCATGGTGCACTGACAGGTATGACTGGGATATGGCCATACCGGCCTACTCTGTTCAAGAGAGACAGGGAAGGGAGGAGGGGAGATGGGGTTGGACTATGTGTGAGGGAAGGAATCAAGGCCAGAGAAGTGCAGGGGAACCTGAGGAAAAGGAAGGACTGGAGGTGCAGTGTGTCATCCTGGAGACAAACACTGGGACCACGATCCATATAGGGGTGGCATACAGACCTCCAGCATAGGGAAAAGAGTTGGAAAAGGCACTTGGAAGGGACTTCATCAGGATGGCAAGAAAGGGGGAGGCGCTGCTAGTTGGTGACTTCAATATGCCAGATATAGATTGGAGTCTTCCGTCTGCAGCTTCAGCAAGGAGCAGTTCCATCCTTGGCCACCTACAAAGGGCCTTACTACTCAACAAACCGACTAAGGACATGGCAGTGCAAGACAGGATGCTTACAAACAGGGACAGCATTGCGGACATCACAGTGAAGAAGAAGAAGAATCAGCATTTATATAGCGCTTTTCATACATCCAAAGTGCTTTACAAGCAATGCTAGACTGGTAGTGAAGTGACTGAATGTGTGGAGGCGGCCATATCGCACATCATCACCCACACACAGCCTGGATAATTGCATGAACTGGTTTATGCGAAGGGGAATGTTGGCCAGGACACCGGGAATGTTCCCTACTCTTTGCGAAGAGTGCCCTGGGTTCTTTTACTTCCACCTGGACACCCACCAGGACAACACCAGGATGGATAGAAGGGACCTTGGTTTAACGTCTCATCCGAAGGATGGCACACCCCACCAATACAGCACCCCCCAATACTGCACTCGGATGCCAGCGATTTTTAGGTGCAAGTCCAATCCCGGTGTGAGACGAGAACCCACGACCTTCTGGTCCAGAGGCGGATGTGCTACCAACTGAGCCACACTGACACCACAGTGGGCAGTCCCCTAGGTACCATTGATCACCGTACAGTGCAGGTTAACATTAAGATGGGAGCAGAGGCTCCTGGACCTTAGGAAGGCAGATATTAAGGAAAGGGGAGCCTGCCTCAGAAACTGCCTAGTGGTGGGGATGCCAGGTATGAGTAGAGGAATCATAGGGAAAAATGAAGGAGGGCATAATTAAGGCAATCAGCCTCTGCATGAAGAAATTGCATAAAAGCAAAAGGAAAAAGAAACCATTATGGCATTCTAGGGAAGTGGTGGTGAAGAAAAAAGGGTGGTATTCAGGAGATATAAGGAGCACAGAGGAAAGAAGACAGAGATGTTCCGAGTAAAACGGAGGGAAACAGGTAAGGTAGTGAGGGGAGCAAAGGTGCAGGTAGAGCAAAGGATAACAAAAGGGGTAGCAAATGGGAATAAGACTTTATTCTGGTCCATTAGTGAGACGAGGAAAGCAAGGGGAGGGACAGTAAGGGTAAGGAGGGCAGCAGAGGTATACTGCACAGAGGAGGACCACTAAAAAGCAGACTTTCTGAACAGGGACTTCTGCACAGTCTTTACAGTGGAGGGGGGGGCAGACCACCAGTGATCAGCAGGAACAAAAGGAGAGGGAAGGCAAACTGAAGTCCACTTTAAGAGGAAATAGTCTCGAAGGGACTTGCAGCTCTGAAAGTGGGCAAGGCTATTGGACCAGACAGGATACACCCAAGAGTACTAAAAAAACTCAGGGAGGTGCTGCCCTGCTGATGGCCTTATTCAACAGCTCACTGCAATCAGGCATGGTTCCACAGGACTGGAGGAGAGCAGACATGGTCCCTCTATGTAAGGGTGGCAGCAGGGAAGAAGCAAGTAACTATAAGCCAGTGAGACTCACCTCAGTGGTGGGGAAATTAATGGAAGCACTGTTAAAGGAAATGTTGGCAGAGTATCTTGAATCCAATAGCCTGCAGGACCAAAGACAGCATTGATTCATGAGGGGGAGGTCATGCCAGATGAATCTGATTGAGTTCTTTCACTGAGTGACCAGGGAAATACTCAGGGGAGAGCAGTGGATACGGCCTATCTGGACTTTAGCAAGGTCTTCGACATGGTGCCGTACAGAAGACTAAGAAATTCAGCAGCCATGGGTTGGGATCCAAAGTGGTGAATGCAGTTAGAAAATGGTTAACTGATAGGCGACAGAGAGTGGTGGATAACGGCACTCACTCTAATGATGGGAGAGTGACCAGAGGGGTGCCATAGGGCTCAATACTGGGACAGGTTCTCTTCAATGTCTAAGTGACATTGCAGATGAACTGTAAGGGGAAGGCATATCTTTTTGCAGATGATACTAAAATCTGTAATAGGGTGAACAATGAGGAAGTGTGGAAAGAATGCATAGAGATCTTGGGAAACTCTAGTAGTAGTCAAGAAGCATGGCAGTTGGGGTTTCACACCAAAAAGTGCAAAATCATGCACTTAGGGCATGGGAACCCAATAACTGAGTATAGAACTGGGGGAGCTACTGTCAGTCACTAAGCAGAAAAGAGACCTTATGGTTAGTGGGATACTGGGATGCATTGGGAGAGTTATTTCCAGCAGGAGGAGAGAGGTGGTGTTGACACAGTCTCGCTCGATGGTGAGACCCCACCTGGAGTGTCATATCCAGTTTTGGAGGCTGCACCTCAGAAAGGACATAGACATGGTGGAGGCAGCTCAGAGAAGGGCAAGTAAAATGGTGCAGGGGTTGCACCAAAACCCCTACTAGGAAAGACTGAGGGATTTCAACATGTACACCCTGGAAGACAGGTGACTGAGGGGGACCAAGGTAGAGACTTACAAGTACTTAACAGGGGTGAACAGGGTGCAGGACATGTATCTCTATCAGATGAGAAAGAGGACCAGAATCAGAGAGCATGGGATAAAGCTGGAGGGAGGGAAGTATAGGTGGGATATGAGGAAGTACCACTTCACTGAAAGAGCAGTGGGTGCCTGAAATAGTCTGCCAGAGTAAGTGGTGGAGGCGAAAACAGTAGGGGGCTTCAAGCATGTTTGGGATAGACATAGGGCAATATTAGGAAATGGCAGGGAGGAGGGAGGGTCGCCATAGGCCTGATAGGGTCTGCAAAGACAGACAAGGCAGGGACTAGATAACCTGGGTAGACTGGGTGGGCCAAGCAGACCTTTTATGCTGATGATTCTGTTTCTGTGTATCTAAGGATGCCAGAAATACATTTTTACTAAAAACTACATGATGAAATGTTTTCCTAACGAATACTGTTGCTTTAAATCCAGCTCTGTATAGAGCCCACCCTCCCCCCATTGTAGGTGCTCCAACCAGTAATATCATATTAACCTGATACTTCGAGGAGGAAGTAATCAGCTCGCTGGCGCAGCAATAGCGCTATTGCTTGCATTGCTGATGACCCGGGATTGGCTGATGGGAGGATGCTTCAGCATCCACTGGACTGCACTCCTCCAGGATGGGGGGTGGTGGTGCAAAGGCTGATGCTTGCCTGACCCCAAGTGGTAGCTGTGGGGGGCAGCAGGCCACCACTATCTAGCAAGGGCCAAGGGAAGCCTTGAGCAGAGCGCCGATCACCTGAGAGCTTTGCTGCCAACCAGCCAGAACCTTGCTGCATGCACAACAGTCCAGTCAGTCTACCCGAGTCTGAGCCATTCATTTCCTAGAAAAATGTTAGGGTGACGCTACCTTGATGTGGTACAGAGGCTTGTCACAATGCAATATTGTAACCAAAAGCCAGTCTGTTAGTCTGACAACATACGAACATACGAAATTTGCAAGCAGATAAAGGCCTAGAGGTCTATTAAGTCTGCTCGAATGTGCAGCTAGCACCCCTTATTCTGCAGCTGCCTCTCCCTTCCACCCTTCCCCTTCATTAACCCTCCCCCTTGTCCTGTCCCATCCTCGTTTGAAGCAGTCCACTGTTCTACTGCATACCACTTCAGCAGGTAACGCATTCCACACAGCCACCACCCTCTCTGTAAAAAAGTGTCTCCTCATCTCCCTCCTGAACCTTCCTCGCTCCAGTCTCATATCATGGCCCCTGGTGGCCCTCCCCTCCCTTACTTTGAACAGCCCCTCTGTACCCATCTTGTTTATTCCTTTCATGTATTTAAAGGTTTCAATCATGTCACCCTGTCTCTCCTCTCCTCCAGTGAGTACATGTTCAACTCCTTCAACCTCCTCTCGTATGATAAGTCCCCCAGCCCCTTGATCATCTTTGTCGGTCTGCGCTGCACCCCTCCAGTAACTTAATGTCCCTCTTCAGATATGGATGCCAGTACTGCACGCAGTACCCAGGTGTGGTCTAACTAATGACCTAGACAGTGGCAGAATCACCTCCTCCCTCCTCGAGGATATACCCCTTGCAATACAACCCAGCATTTTGTTGGCCTTTGCAGCTGCCTTCCTACATTGTGTCGAGTTGTTCATTGACCCTGTAATGAGCACACCCAGATCCTTCTCCTCCTCTGTCTGGGCTAACTGCACTCCTAATAGCTGGTAATTCCTCCTTGGGTTCTTCATCCCAAAATGCAGCACCTTGCACTTTTTGGCATTAAAGCCCAGTTGCCAGGTGTCTGACCAGGTTTCAAGCTTTGCCAGATCATCCTGCAACCCCTGCCATCCCCCTAGCTCATCCACCACCACGCCTACCTTGGTATCATCAGCAAACAGACTGATCTTGCTCTTGATGTCCCATGATATGTCTGCAATGAATATCCCAAACAACACTGGTCCCAACACTGAGCCCTGTGGAACACTCGTCACTGCCCTTGGGTGTGAGAGCTCCCCACCCACCACCACCCTCTGTTGCCTTCCCTGCAGCCAGTTTCCTACCCATCCCACCAGCTTTGCACCCGCCCCTGTGCCTACTAACTTCCTTCCCAGCCTTCCATGTGGCACTGAGTCGAATGCCTTACTGAAGTCCAGATACAGGACATCCACTACATGGCCCCTGTCCAGTTGCCTAGTTACCCAGTCATAGAACTCAACCAGGTTGGTTTGGCAGGATCTGCCACGTATGAAGCCATGCTGTCTGCTGTCCTGTAGTCCTTTGGCCTCTAGGAGGGCCACCAGCCTCTCCTTCAGGATAGTCTCCATTAGCTTGCCCACGATGGATGTGAGGCTCACTGGTCTGTAGTTTCCCGGTTCATCCTTGGGGCCACTCTTGTGGAGGGGCACCACATGAGCCATCCTCCAGTCCTGAGGTACACACCCCGAATGTAGTGAGGCATTAAATAGGTCTGCCAGCTCCTTCAGTACCCTGGGGTGGATGCCATCTGGGCCTGGCGCCTTGACCACCCTCAGTGCCTTCAAACCCTCTCAAGCTCTGCTCTCCATGATTTCCCCATCTGTCACCACTTCCGCCCTGCTTCTGCCATTTCTCCCACCTTGGGTGTCACCCCCTATTCTCTTTAGTAAATACTGAGCAGAAGTACTCATTTAGTGCTTCCGCCTTATCGCACCCTGCTTCCACCCAACCCCCTCCTTCCTGATCCTTACTATGTGGTCCTTACAGCTCCTTTTCTCCCTGATGTACTTAAAGAAGTCCTCCCCTTCTTAATGCCTTGTGCCAGCCTTCTGAGTTCCTTGATGGCCCCTCACTGCCCTTGTCACCTCCTTCCACTCCTGTCAAGTACGCCTCCCTGTCCTCCCCCTCCCTGTTTTCTTGTACTTCCTAAAGGCAGCTCTTTTCCTCCTTACCTTTCCATGACCTCCTTGCTCAACCAGATCAGTTTCTTAGCCCTAGCCTTCTTGCTCTGGGCTTTGCAGCAGGTTTGGTTGCCTCCACTATCCCCAGCTTTATGAGCTCCCACCTCTGGTTAGTGTCTATACTAGATTGAATTCTGGCCAGGTACCCTTTTACCACTTCCCCCATCCTCCCAAAGTTGGCCTTCCTGAAGTCCAGCACTATTGTGCCAGATTCCACTCCTTCCTTGCCCATATCCAATGTGAGCCATACTGAGCGGTGGTCACTCCCTGACAGCGGTTCCTCCACTGTAAGTTCTCTCACAAAGTCCCCATTTGCCAGAACAAGGTCAGGGGTATTTCCTAACCTGGTTGGTTCACTGACCATTTGCAGCAGGAAGCTGTCCTGGAAGGCATCCAGCAGTATCTGCTCCCTTCTGTTCCTGGTTGTTGGGGTGCTCCAGTCCACTCCTGGCATGTTGAAGTCCCCCACAATCAACACACTACCCTTCTCGCAGGTCCTCCTGATCTGTCCCGCTAGTTCCCTGTCTAACTTCTCCGTCTGAGATGGTGGCCTGTACACCACTCCCATTCTAAGAATCCTATTCTTGGAATCCTGGATTTGCATCCAAAGTGACTCCGTACTACCCTCCTCCACTTCCTCCCTTACACACTTCAGTCCTTCCTTTACATATAGTGCCACCCCCCCCTCCTTTCCCAATCACCCTGTCCCTACGAAATAATCTGTACCCTGGTATAGACAGGTCCATTGTATTGGGTGGCCCATGTTTCCGTGATGACTGCAATGTCCACCTCTCCCTCTGCCATGAGAACCTGTAACTCTGCAGTTTTCCTCCCAAGGCTCCTAGCATTAAGGGTAACCACTGTTTGTGATAGTGTAGCTACTATTGTGGAGGCATGTCTAGTGGTGTGTGATTAGGTGAAAACACTTCATAAAAATGGCTGCATTATGAAAGTGCGTTACACAGTTTCTATGGACACTCGTAACTTCACCACTTCTTCATATTTTCACTCCGGATTTTCAACATTGCCATTTCTTCATACCTCCTCATCAACAGTACACCTGTCATTTTTCACATCCTGCCCGAAATGTGTTTTCACACCTGTGGCTTCGAATGGCACACTCGCTGTGTGAAATCACCTTTTGACTTTGAGTAATGAAATCATACTGCCACTATTCATGAGATGGCCTCCCGCAAAGCCCATGTTGAAAATTTGGAGCAAAAACTACTAACACACTCCCAGGGTGTTAGGGTTTTCAACCATAACGCCAACCCTGTACACACTGACAGGCATCAGGAGTGTGACTTGGGGTCATCGGCCGTAATGCTCAACCCATTCCACCCCCCACCCTGCAGCCACTGACAGCCATCAGGGTGTGCCCTGGGGTCTTCAGCCCCAACATTCACTCCATTCTCTTATACTGCATCCATCTCAGCTTATTTCCTTTTCAAATGGGCTGAGCATAAGGGCTAAAGACCTCAAGACACACTGCAACACCTCTTGGTGTCTGCAGGGTGGGGTGAGGGTGGAATGGCATGATTGTTATGGCCGACGACCCAAAGGCACATCCCCAACACTTGTCAGTCTCTGCAGGGCGGGGGTGGGGGTTGGTGTTACTTCAATACTTCCCCGCCATTCCTATTATGCATCCCTCAAACTCCTGCACTACCATTACCAATACCAGCAAGCTAACATACGGCCTTGACAAATGCTTGTTTATAGACTGGGACCGCCACAGCTGTCCTCCAATCCTCCAGAACATCCACAGTAGCTATAGACATGTTATAAAGTTTGTACAGTGGCTCAGCCACCCATGTGCTTATTTCTTTCATCATTCTGGGGTGTATACTATCTGGTCCTGCTGATTTAGATGGATTAATGTTATTTAGTTTCTTAATTATCTCTTCCCTTGTGATTGTTATGGGGAGTCTGATACTTACTGCTTGATTTAAAACCTCATACTCTACTAACAGTGTCATTCTCAAAAACACAGCAAACGTGCTCATTAAAAATCTTGGCCTGGCTGGTTGGTTCAATAATCTTCGTATCCCCTGCTCTTAATGGCCCTACTGTCCTATCCACCGATTTATTGTTGATGTATGCAAAAAAAGATTTCCTATTATCTTTAGTATGAGCCAATCTAAATTTGGCTTTGCTTTTTTTTGGGTTTAATGACCCTTTTACTACTTCTTAGCTGTTTAAAACAACAGTACTATGTAAAAAAGATCTGCACTTTTTTGACAGTTTATTCACTCTGCTGAGCATGTACCTGGTAATCTTTCCCTCTGGCACTGTACTATCACCCCGTAATTTGCTCAGTTATCCTCTGTTTTTGTTTACAGTTCTGCTGCCCACCACATTGAAAGTAACAGTACTATATGCAGCCACCATATTTACTGTAGCGCTTCAAAACTGAAAATGGATCACTTCCTGATTAAGTAGTACTGCTGCTTTAAATTTCAAAACGTTATAATGGCTACTGTCCTTTTTCATTGCCCTATATGCGTACCTCTTTTCTGCGAGCTGTTTTTTTACCGTATGGGTATACAGTATTGGAACCTATGCCCTTTTGTTATACATTGGTCTATTTGGGACATATTTATTCTCAAATAATAATATTTTGTTTTTTATACTTGCCCATAATTGTTCTGTTGTCTGATTTTCAAAGTCCCATTCCCAATCATTCAGGTCCTTACTTATTTGATCAAACTCAGCCTTATGGTAATTCTTTACAACTGTCTTTCCTGATACTTTTTGGGGTTTTATATTAATTTTGAACATCACTATCCTATGGTCACTATTTAATAGTGGTTCATGTATTTCCATATCCTTAATTCCATCTGTTCTGTCTGTAAATACTAGATCTAGGATGTTGCTATCCCTTGTAGGTTGGTCAATAATTTGATGTTGTCCATTGTCTATTTATAAATCCAGGAGGAGTTGTTCCTGTCTGTTAGATGTTGTACTAATATCCCAGTTTATACCAGGTGCATTAAAATCACCCAGTATTATCACATTTCCCCCCAGATCTTCCTATTTATCCTCTTTATTAAGTTGGCATAGGCATTAGTATCCATACCAGGGGAGTTTGTAGCAAAGTCCTGCCCTGAGTTTTTTGTTGTTAGTCCTGGTTATTTCAACACAGATTATCTCATTTTCAGGTGCTGTATTGTTCTCAATATCTAACTGTGTACATAGCATGTCATCTTTTATGTACATAGCCACGCCCTCTCCTTCTGTCTTCCCTGTCGCTATGGAAGACCTTGTATCCCGGGATTTCCCTACTCCAGATGGTATTACCCATCCACCATGTCTCCATTACAGTTGCCAAATCAATTTGTTTTTCTTTCATAAGTAATTCTTATTTTGCCTTTTTAACTACATTTAGGCATCTTGCATTCATTAACAAAATGAATATGCCCTGATTTCTCTTAACTTTTGCTAGTAAGCAGGCTGGGTAGCTTAGGAGTAGGTCCAAAGGTGGTAAACTGGATGACAAATTGGTTACTGATAGGCAACAGAGGGTGGTGGGAAACAGAATTCACTCCAAGGAATGGAGTGTGACAAGAGGTGTGCCTTAAGGATCAGTGCACTTTAAAGTCTTTAAAAGTGTCACTACAGAGGAACTGAAAGGGATGGTCTCACTGCTTCTGTCTGCTTCTCCTGATACACCTTCCCATCCTCTACCCTCTGCTTCTCATCATACTTCCTGAATGTTACCCTTGTAGCCTTTGCTTTTTCAGCCACATCCTTTGAGAAACATAGTGGTCTTGTTTTTCTCTTGTTTTTGCTCACTTCCTTTGCACAGAAGTTTGTTGCCTTCGCTATGCCTTCCTTTAACCTAGCCCATAGTTCCTCCATCCCACCAAGGTCATCTCCCCTGCTATGTCATCTCTGTAGTATTAACCCTTTTCTTAAATCTGCCCTCCTGAAGTCCAGGGCCCTCACCATTGTGTAGTCTGACATGATACCCCCATCCCCCACCATTAATCCATACTGTCTGAGGTCCTGTAACTGGCTGGATTCAATATATGCCACTTTCTTACATTTAAGATGAATCCTCTTTTTGAATAGCATGCACATGCTCTCCTATACTTGTTTTAACTTCTCTACTCATGCATCCAACATAAAATGCAGATAGCAGCATTCCAACAGGTACACCACCCCAAACATTTCACAACTGATAAAATCATTAATAAAACAGTTTTTAAAATTTAGGGGTGATGAACGTTTTGGTATTTTTCACATAGTGTTAATAATTACAGTGGCTGCACTTAAATGTGCTAGTGAGGGTGAAGTAACCTAGCAAGTGTAGTGCTGCTCGGTACTAGTAATGGGCAGAACATGTGAGCATGTCCTCAGTCAAAAATGAACGTTCTCTTGAGCCAACTTGTTGAGTCCAGTACTCTGTCCGATTCTGGTACTAGAAATCAGCTGGCAAAGAACTCAATGACAGCAGTAGTGATAAACCAGAAATCCGAGGTGGAGTTCAGAACCACGAGACCCCTAAAAGGTGTCCACAAATGTTCAGTACTGTTCAGTTGGAAGGCATTTACAAGTGGTATTCATAATTGTTTTCCCTAATCAATATCCTCTCAGGACCTGAATTGAAAATGACACCACTGCACAAATATCTTTACCAAGCCAGATGTGAGCTTGGAAATGTCAACACTTACTTCAAACTGTCTGAGAACTCTTACATTTCAACATTGGCACTTGGCACCTCTAAGCATTCCTTCTTGGTTACCACTGTATGGCATGGGGTAAAGTACCTCCCAAACCTTTCCACTCTATACATCTAGTAGAGTACCTCCAAAACCATACCACTCTATACCCCTAGTACAGTATTTTCCAAACTTGATCACTCTATGTATCTAGTAGAGCACCTGACAAATCTTACCACTCTATACACTCTGAAGAGTACCTCCCAAGCCTTACCACTCTATCCACCCAGTAGAATATTTCTCAAACCTTATTACTCCATACACATTGTAGAATACTTCCTAAACCCTTTCCACTCTACATACATGGTAGAGTATTTCCAAAACCTTACCACTCTATACACCTAGTAGAGTACCTCCCAAATCTTACCACTCTATACACGTAATATACCACTTTGCAAACATTACCACTCAATGCATCTAGTAGAGTACTTCCCAGATGTACCACTCTGTACATCTACTACAGTATCTCCTAAATCTAACCACTCTATGAAGCTACTAGAGTACTTTCCAAGCCTTACCACTTTATGTACCCAGTAGAGTACTTCCCAAACCATACCAGTCTATACACTTAGTAGAGTACTTCCCAAAACTTACCACTCTATACACCTAGTAGAGTACTACCTAAACCCTACCCTTACCACTCTACATACTAAGTACCTCCCAAACCTTGCCACTTTATACACCTAACAGAATATGTCCCAAACCTTACTACTCTACACAGCTAGTAGAGTGCCACCCAAACTTTATCACTCTATAAACCTAGTAGAGTACCTCACATACCTTACCACCGTATACACCTGGTAGAGTACCAACCATGACTTACCACTATATACACCTAATATAGTACCTCCCAAACTTTACCATACTATACAACTAGTAAGTTACTTCCAAGGCCTTTCTTCTTTATAAACCTGGTAAAATACTTCCCAAACCTTACCACTCTATACACTTAATAGAGTACCTCCCAAACCTTACCACTGTATATACTTAGTAAAATACCTCCCAAACATAGAAACATAGACTTTGATGGCAGATAAGGACCGCTTGGCCTACCAAGTCTGCCCATTTCCCCACGTAATGGATAAGCTGAAGATCCTAGTTAACCAGCAGCCTACTTCTTTCTACCCCCACCCCTAGAATTGCCTTATGACTGTCCCATGCATGCTTGAATTCAGCCACTGTTTTTGACTCCACAGCCTCCTCCGGAAGGTCATTCCATGCATCCACAACCCTCTCTGTGAAAAAATACTTCCTTGCATTATCTCTGAGCCGCCCTCCCCCCTCTATCTTCAAATTGTGTCCCCTTGTTCTTGCACACCCCTTTTTTTGAAAGATGCTACCCTCTTGGACTTTGTTGATTCCCTTGAGGTACTTGAAAGTTTCTATCATGTCCCCCCTCTCCCTCCTTTCCTCGAGGCCATACATATTAAGCTCCTTTAGTTTATCTTCATACTGTATGTCTTTCGGTGCAGACCCTGCACCATTTTAGTTGCCCTCCTCTGGACAGCTTCCATCCTGTCTATGTCCTTGCGGAGATTGGGTCTCCAGAACTGCATGCAGTACTCCAGATGGGGTCTCACCAGCTGTCTGTACAGAGGGATAACAACTTCCTGTTTTCTAATGGTGATGCCTCTCCCTATGCATCCCAGTATCCCCCCAGCCCTCCTTACTGCCCTCTCACATTGCTTGCCCACCTTTAAGTCATCTGATATGACTACCTCCAGGTCCCTTTCCATTTTTGTTGTTGTTAGTATCGCACCCCCCATTGTGTACTCTTCCCCTGGGTTTTTGTTTCCCAGGTGCATTACCTTGCACTTCTTAGCATTGAATCTAAGCTGCCATACATTTGACCATTCCTCTAACCTTGCCAAGTCCCTTCTCATCCTTTCCACCCCACCTTGTGCATCAACTTTGTTGCAGATCTTTGTGTCATCTGCAAAGAGACATACTTTTCCTTCCAGTCCCTCTGCAATGTTGCATATAAAGACATTGAAGAGGACCAGGCCTAATACTGAACCCTGTGGTACCCCACTAGTAACCCCCCTTTCTTCAGAGTGGACTCCATTTACTATTACCCTCTGTGCCCTGTTCTCCAGCCAATTCTTTACCCAGGCTATCATCTTGGGACCACTCCCAGGCTGGTTAACTTGTATATTAATCTTTTGTGTGGGACTGTGTCAAATGCCTTGCTAAAGTCTAGGTAGGCCATGTCCACAGCCCCTCCTTGATCTACTACTTTGGTCACCCAGTCAAAGAAAGCTATTAGATTCGTCTGGCATGACCTTCCCGCTGTGAATCCATGCTGCCTTGGGTCCTCTGCCCCTCTGGTCTCTAGGTACTCAACAATTAAATGAATTCTTTCCTTCAGAAGTGATTCCATCATTTTCCCTATCACTGAGGTTAAACTAACAGGTCTGTAGTTTCCTGTTTCTGCCCTGCTCCCACTTTTGTGAAGGAGAATCACATCTGCCCTCCTCCAGTCCTCAGGTACCACCCCATCCTCCCATGATTTGTTAAAGAGGGTAGTCAGTGGTGTCACTAGTTCTACCCTTAGTTCTTTTAGAATTCTGGGATGAATCCCATCAGGTCCTATTGCTTTGTCCACCTTCAGTTTTAAGAGTTCTTTCAGAACCCTTTCTTCTATAAATGGGCTGGCATCAACTTCTGTATCCAGAGTATTTCTATTGTTTGTTTTAGGTAACTCCCTCTTCATTTGTAAATACTGAGCAAAAATATTTGTTTAGTATCTCTGCCTTCTCACAGTCACCCTCTGCCCACCCCTCCCTTTATTAAGCCTCACTATCCCTCCTTTGGTCTTCCTTCGCTCCCTGATGTACCTAAAAAAGGTTTTATCCCCCTTCTTAACTGAGTTGGCTATCTTTTCCTCGGTTCAGGCCTTTGCTGTTCTGACTGCCTTCCCAGCTTCCTTTTGCTTTAGCTGACACAATTATCTGTCCTGCTCCTTCTGTGATTCCTTGTACTTCCTGAATGCTTTCTTTTTCTCTTGAACCTTCACTGCCACCTCCTTTGAGAACCATAGTGGTTTCTTACATCGTTTTGTTTTGTTTATTTGCTTCACACAAAGGTTTGTTACCTCTGTGATGGCAGTTTTTATTATTCCCCATTGTTCTTCCACCCCTCCTTCCTGCCCATTTGCTAGTGCATTCCTTAGGCACTCACCCATTTTGGCAAAGTCAGCCCTCCTGAAGTCCAGTACTTTTGCCTTTGTATGGCTTGACTCTATTGCTGTGTTTATTGTGAACCATACTGTTCGATGATCGCTAGTTCCTAGATGGCTACCCACTTCTACATCTGTGATGCTCTCTCCATCTCCATTTGAGAGAACCAGGTCTAAGATTGCTCCCTCTCAAGTGGATTCCATTACTAGTTGTCTAAGGCATGCCCTCTGTAGGGCATCTAGAATAACCCCACTCTTAGAAGTGGCTGCTGCAACTGCACTCCAGTTATTATCTATCATATTCAGATCACCCATCAGCAATATATCACCTTTTTCTGCCATTCTGAGTATACTTTCTATCATTTCCTTGTCCATTTCCTCCCCCTGAGCCTTACCACTTTATACACTTAGTAGAGTACCTCCAGAACCTTACTCCTCCATATCTCTAGTAGAGTCCCACCCAAACCTTTCCATTCTAAACAGCTAATAGAGTATATTCCAAAAGCTTTTGACTCTATATACCTGGTAGAATACTTCCCAAACCTTACCACTCTATACACCTAATAGAGTACCTTCCAAACCTTATCACTCTATGCACGTAGTAGGGGTACTTCCAAAACCGTACCACTCTATACACTTAATAAAGTAACTTTAAAGCATACTACTCTATGCACTTTATAGAGTACCTCCTGAAGTTTACTTTTCTATATACCTGGCAGAGTACCACCCAAACCTTACCACTGCATACACCTAGTAGAGTGCCTCCCAAACATAACCACTCTATATGGCAAGTAGAATGCTTCCCAAATCTTTCTACCTTATACGCCTACTAGACGTCTTCCAAACCTTACCACTGTATACACCTAGTAGAGTACTCCCCAAACCATAACACTCTTTACACTTAGAAGAGTACCTCCAGAACCTTACCACTCTATACACCTAGTAGAGTACTTTCCTCAGACTTACCTCTCTGTACTCCTACAGTACAAGTCACATTAAACTGTTCCTCCAATGAGTTGTTTTAGCATTTCCAACCAAGTTGTATAAGTGTTGCTGGATCCAGAACAATGACCTGCACAGACTGTTTCTTTAGATTTAAAACTCAGTTTTGCATTGCATTGTGACTGAACTGCCGATGCACTCCAACTGAGTGGCAAAAACACTTTACAAATATTGCCCTTCAGCGGATTAAACATTATAAAGTAGTGTAATATGAGTTGTCAGTGCATTGTCAACTGTGAAAAACAATGTTAAACCAACCCACTGGTGGAACAGTTTAATGCGACTTGAACTGTAGTAGAGTACCTCCCAAATCTTACCACTCTGTTCACCTGCTGCAGTAGAGTGCCTCCCAAACCTTTCCACTCTCCACACATTGTAGACTACTTCCTAAATCTTACCACTCTACACATCTAGTAGAATACTTTCCAGCTCTCACTGCTCCATACACCTAGTACAAATACTTTCCAAACCATACCATTCTATTTGACTAGCAGAGTACCTCTCAAAACTTACCACTGTTTACACTAAGTAGAGTACTTCCCAAATCTTACAACTCTCTACACGTAGTAGAGTACTTCCAAGACCTTACCTCTCTATACACCTAGAAGAGTACCTCGCAAACCTTACCACTGTTCACTCCTACTAGAATACTTTCCTGATCTTACTGTTCTATATATCTAGTAGTGTACTTCCCAAACTATACCACTATATACACCCACTAGAGTACCGCCCACACCTTACCACTATATACACTTAGTAGAGTACCTCCCAAACCTAATCACTCTATACAGCTAGTAGAACACTTTCAAAACCTTTCTACTCTATGTAACTGGTAGAATACATCTCAACATTTACCACACTAGTCACCTAATAGAGTACCTCCCAAACCTTTCCACTCTCTACACCTAGTAGACTATCTCCTAAACCTTACCAATCTATACACCTAGTAGAATACTTCCCAAACCTTACCACTCTATACACCTAATCGAGTACCTCAGAAGCCATACCACTCTGTACACTTAGTAGAGTACCCCCAGAACCTTACCACTCTATACACCTAGTTGAGTTCCTTGCAAACCTTTCCACTCTATACAGCTAGTAGAGTACCTCCCATACCTTACCACTCTATACACCTAGTTGAATGCTTTCCAAACCTTACTACTGTATACACCTAGTAGAGTACCACCCAAACATAACCACTCTGTACGTTAAGTAGAGTTCTTCCCAAACCATACCACTTCTTACACTAAGTAGAATTCTTCCCAAATGAACCCCTCTTTACAGCTAGCAGAATGGATCTACTACTGAATACCGAAACTCTGTAGTTCACCACCCGGAAGCCAGAGATGAAGATCCCCAACACCTGAAAATTCTGACAGTGGGATTTTGCCTACAGCAGACTGTTTTTTCATTTTTCTGGAGGCTTCACCCTCCACACCCCCTGCACCCCCCGTAATTATTATAACTAACTTTGCCACCTGAAAAATCTCACTGTCATGATTTTTGGTGTTGGGATCTTCATCTCAGGCTTCTGGGTGTTGTGAGTATATCCCTTCAACAGCAACATTTCAACAGTGACAGGTCACTGTAATGTCAGTGCTGAATCCCGGCACTGTATTCAGGGGGTCTTGCACTCACTCTCCTAATCAGCTCAGATTCAGACTTGATTATATTTAGGGGGGTGCAGGGGGCACAGCTCCCCACATAGTGGGTTTGGGGGCAACCCCCCCAAGAAAACATGTCAGGAAGTTAGAAACCGCATGACAACCGCAAATGAAGTTGACGTGCCGGTTTCGCTGTACAGTCATTCAACAAAAATGTTGTCGATGACCAATTTTAGATCTGGTGTTGGGCTACAGAGTTTTGGTATTCAGTAGTGATACCAGCAGAATACCTCCTAAAGCTTACCACTCTATATACCTAGTGAAGTACCTCCCAAGCCTGATCATGCTATGCACCTAATAGAATACTTCCCAAACTGTACCACTCTATACAGCTCATAGAGCACCTCTCAAATCTTACCTCTCTGTGCATCTAGTAAAGTACCTCTCAAACTTGACCACTCTATTCACCTAGTAGAATATTTCCAAAACTTTAGCACTTTATGCACCTAGTAGAATAGTTCCCAAAGTCTATCACTCCACACACCTAGTAGAATTCTTAAGTACCTCCCAAACCTTACTACTCCATACTCGTAGTAGAGTATCTCCTAAATCTTACCACTCTACACACCTAGCAGAATACTTAAGTATCTCCCAAACCTTACTACTCCATACCCATAGTAGAGTGCCTTCCAAACCTTACCACTCTATACACCTAGCAGAATATTTCCCTAACTTTTTTCTACAAGAATTTTTTTTTTTGGCAAAATACATGGAAATAACATATAAATAGCATATTCATAACATACTTAGCAGAATAAATTAGTAACATTTACATGTCTAAAAAGGTTTCCTACAGTTAATAGTCTACAACCTAAAATTATTAAGATGTGCTAAGTTACCACAATTAACAGATTATAGTTGATAAACTAATACATCGAGTGAAGTATACTAGTCTAATCTATATATTGCTTAAGTGCCACTGTATTGAGTCAGAAAAGGTTGCCAAATCTTATCAAATACATTTAGTTTATCCTTACCAGAGTAACAAATTATTTCCTAATTTGTAGTGGAGCTCATTTGATCAAACCATTCTGCAATATGCGAAGAATATACATTTTCCAATTTCTCAGGTGAATTCTTTTAAAACTAAGAGAGTTCAGAGCTAGCCAGATTTTTTTGTGGTTATTGAGGGTAGGACAAGCTGAGTATATTCCTTAGATGAATAACTGTGGGGTGAATGGGAGGTTGAGTGCAATATGTTTGGTGCAAACCTTATGTATATTGGACCATGTTCATAGGATGGTTTTACTATCGCGCGGTGACAGCTACATCACCAACATCCTCGACAGCGACAGATATAATGCTGAGTGTCAGCACTGTACTGTGGGAGATGTCGGTGTGTTTTCTTTGGGGTACTTTGCCCACTGAATCCCACACACACCCCGGTCTCTAAATATACAACTCCAAGTCAGAGTTGTCTCAGGGAGGGGGCGAAACACCAGGAGATGCAGTGCCAGTGCCAGCAGGGACCATCACAGTGACCCAACTCTTTCTGTCAAATTCTGTCACTGTGGTGCTTTCACTGTGCAGTCGGTACACCCTTTGGATAGAAGGGCATGACCATAGTAGATGAATATAATCAACATTTGTCTGATGGCATCTCCAGCAATTATGGCTAAAGCTATAACCTAGGTGGAATATACAATCTGCGTAACATTTTAAATTAAATCAGCTTACCTTCTAATTCTTTAAAACTTCAACTGATATAAGGGTTCTTGTTTCCTTTTAAATCACATTTTTAACCTGCTTACTACCTGCTTAAACCAGTCAGAGTTGGTAAGTACATTAGTTCCAGCTGAAATTCACAGGTTGGACTACAGTGGCATGAATCCAACTGGCTTTTTATTAGGGTTGACAAGGGAGTCTATTCTTCAGAGAGTTTATATTGAGGCAATTAGACGTGGATTGTCTTGAAGTATATTGCAGATATTTGTAAACATAAGATCTGTTATCGTATGAGATCTAAGAATAAGCTTTTCCATTGATACCCAGAAGGGGGCATTCTCTATGGTGCCCAGACTGTCATACAGAGAGTTACTGACTGTTTAGAAAAGAAAGCAAACTGGTATTTATCCCAGCCGGGTAAAGCTGGCTCTTCATAGCTAGGTGGGGGTCCGAGAATACTAATGCTATGTCTGGGGAGGGGTTGGCACCCCATTGAAAGTTCTTACTATTCTGTATAGTTTCTTAATTGTTTTTCTATTCATCAAAATGGGTATATTCTGCAGGATGCAGAGTAGCTTAGGTGCAGCAGTCTTCTTAATAACATTCTCTTCCCCCATAAAGAAAGGAGTAATTTCTCCCACCTTAAAAAGTCTAACTCTATGTCTTTCAGACATGGGAATATGTTAACTTCAAAACGTTTAGGTAGATTGGTTGTAATTTCTAATCCTAGGTATGTTATTTCATCTTTAAACCATTTAATATATAAAATACTTGTAAGTGTGTTGAGTGTGATACCTAATATATTCCCCTTCAGAGCTTGGGTTTTGTCCCAATTCACACTGAATCCTGATAGAGTTGTGAAATCTGAAGGTAGCTTTTTAAGATTTATACACAATTCTATAGGTCTGGTTAATGTTCTTTTTTTTTTTCAACATGCTTTATTAATTTTCAGCAGCATTTTAAATTTATTGAAGAATTAAACCAGTATAGCTGCATAACAATTAACATTCAAACATACAAAAGGAAAGACAGAGAAAACAAAAAAGACAGACAACAAAGCACAAAACTAACAAACAACAGGACCCCTCCTTACCCCCCAGATCTGGTTAATGTTAAAAATGTCATCTGCATAAGCTACGGTTTTATGGTTTTGTTTGCCTAATCTAATACCATCAATTGTGTCATGAAGATTCAGAGCTCTGATTATGGGTTCAAAAGCAAGGATAAACTGAGGGAAGAGGGGGAAACCTTGTCTTGTACCATAAGCTGATCGGAAGGGAGGAGAAATAAGGCTTTAGTAATAAACTGTGCCGTGGGACTTGGGAAATCATGTTGACCCAGGAGATGAACCGTTCACCACGCCTACATTTTTGTAGCACTTGAAACATATAATTCTTCTGATAGAGTCAAAGGCTTTAAATAAGTCTAGAGATAGGATAATAAAAGGACCTTTATGCATATTTGACCACCAGATCAGATTGACCAGGCACCTAACCGAGTCAGCCTCAACCTACCTTTTATAAAACTCACATGGTTATTATTAACCACTGTAGTGATGACAGACTATCTCATTGGCTAAACGTTTTGCTGAAGTTTTATAATTGTTATTTATTAACAAGATCATTCTGTACCTGGAGCATTCTAAAGGATCTTTCTTCTTTTCTGGAATTAGGGTAATGAGGGCCTCATTCATGGTTCCTTGCAGTGTTTTGTTGTCCGAAGCTTCCTGAACCATACTATGAAAATGATCTATTAAGGAGAGCAAAAACATTTTATAGAAATCTCCTGCAATACCATCTGGGCCCAGTGTTTTTCCAGATGATATTATTTGGCTTGCCTGGGCTAGTTTGGCAACTGAAATTTCCTTACATTGTGTTTTCCTATCCTGAGACAAGAGGGTTGGTAGATTTAGTTGCAAGAAAGTTAATATTTCCTTTTCATCTAAATGCTTCCTTTGGAGTAAATGGGAGTAAAGAAAGCCTTGAACTGCTCATTTATCTCTGATTTTTTGGTAAGGATCTTACTGGAACAATGTCTTATGGCTGGGATTAAATTCTGATGTTGTTTTATCAACCAGTAAGCTACCAGTTTTCCGTATTTCTGTAATTTTCTCCTGACTCCCAGTCATTTTGTTTGGTTCTGAATAAGGTGTATTCTGCCTTATCAGAAATAATTTTATTAATTTTGAATTTCTGTGAGACATCTGGAATAATATGTTGTTGTCAACTCGCTGTCTTCAATTTTTTTAAGGGTAGTCTTGAGTTGTTTAAGTTCTTTTTCTTTACTTTCTAGTGTTTTTTAGTCTGTCTTTCTATCTATTGGAAGAAAAGCTGATAAGTCTGCCCCTTATAAACACTTTGAAGGCTTCCCAGACACAGGTCTGAGAAATCTCCCCATTGTTGTTTAATTTAAAAAATATTCTCTGGTTTTCTGTTTGATCTTGACTACAAAGGCTTTTTCTTTAAGCAGGCCTGTGCTACATTTCCTTCTGAAGGTTTTTTGTTTTCACTTGTCTTTCCAATGACTAGATTAACACTAATCAGGCTGTGATCCGAAAAAATAACGCTGTCAATAGCAATGTTTGCAATTAAGTCTGTTATGGTTTTTGTTATCAAAAAAATAGTCAATACCACTATAGATCAGGTGTCTATTTGAAAAGAAGGTGTACTCCCTTCCTTTAGGGTGAATCAGGCACCAGTGGTCAATCAGGCCTCCGTCATCTATAAGTTTAATTATTGATAGCCTTGATTTGGTGAGGGTTTGGGACATGTTGTATACAGCTCTGTCTAGTAAGGGGTCAAGGACATCTTTAATGCCCCCCCCCATGATCAGATCATAGCCTGAGAGACTATTCAGTTCCGTAGCCAACAGTTTAAAGAAACCACTCTGCTGTTTATTGGGTGTATAAGTATTACGCACTGCTATTGTGCACCCATCAAGGCTACCCTGTAGTATCTGATACCTGCCTTCAGGATCTGAGCGATGTTTATGTTTAATAAAATTAATTCCTTTTCTTATTAAATGGCAGTCCCTCTGTTCCTGTTAGTGTAGCAGCTACAGTATATTTCATCTGAGTAACCCAGGCTCTTTGCAGCTTTTCTGCTTCTTTTGGTCCTAGATGAGTTTCTTGTAAAAATGCAAAGTCTGCTTTCTTTCAATTTCAATAATATAAATGTGTTTTCCTCTTTATTAGGGAGCCTAACCCTTTCTATTCCATGACACAAAATTATAGAGAAGCAGATTGAATTGTGGATGAATAGTAGCTGTCACTAAGAGGATTGAGGGCATTCAAACTGTCTGAACTCTGTGATTACCTGTGATGTAGTTAAAAAAAATACAACCTAAAAAGGCAATCTTAAAGCAGCACAAATGTAGGAAGAATAAGACACAGTGACACAGTGACTAAGTTCACCTGAGTTATGCCTAATTAATTATCAGTAGTAAATAATACAACTTACAGTATAGTAAAAATAAGGTGAATTAAGCAATCAATATTTAAAACACACAGTATATCAAGTAAAAAAAAACTAATGTACAGTACTATATAAAGTGTACAAGTAAGGTATGTGCATGTACAGTACTATATAAAGTGTACAAGTAAGGTATGTGCATGTACAGTGCTATATAAAGTGTACAAGTAAGGTATGTGCATGTACAGTGCTATATAAAGTGTACAAGCAAGGTATGTGCATGTACAGTGCTATATAAAGTGTACAAGCAAGGTATGTGCATGTACAGTGCTATATAAAGTGTACAAGTAAGGTATGTGCATGTACAGTGCTATATAAAGTGTACAAGTAAGGTATGTGCATGTACAGTGCTATATAAAGTGTACAAATAAGGTATGAGCATGTACAGTGTTATATAAAGTGTACAAGTAAGGTATGTGCATGTACAGTACTGTATAGAGTGTACAAGTAAGGTATGTGCATGTACAGTGCTATATAAAGTGTACAAGTAAGGTATGTGCATGTACAGTGCTATATAAAGTGTACAAGTAAGGTATGTGCATGTACAGTGCTATATAAAGTGTACAAGTAAGGTATGTGCATGTACAGTGCTATATAAAGTGTACAAGTAAGGTATGTGCATGTACAGGAGCTAAACCTTGTAAGAACAAACAAGCGGTAAGTAAACTTATATTCTGTACAGTAGAGCATTGTTCTGCATTTGTTGTACCACAGTTCAAAGGTCATGGAATGTGACTGTACTCCTCTGTGGTAAAACAGCATTCTGAAACCTCTAGAGACTGCATGAGTCAGTTCCATTTTGAAGGTGAAAGAACCACTGCACACAGATTTCACACAATGGACAATAAGTAGTGAGTCTGGTAACCACGATGTGAGGGTGGGGAGTTCAGCAACTTGACAGTGCGAAAGTTTGCTCAGACTCAAAGTGAAACTGCAAATGGGGTGGGGGAATAAGCAACCGCAGAGGAGAGAACAAACTCCATACACTATAAACAAAAAAAAGAATGAACAACTTTATACATACTGTAACCAGTGTGTTCTGCCACCTTGGGATTCTGATTCCCAGGGACCTCTCAATCTTGACTCTCGAGGTCAGAGGGAATCAGAACCCCTCTGTGCCAGAACACACTGATTGTGCATGGTTGTTTTACTTGTGTGATGTGTTGTAGTAGAGGAAGCTCCAAGATACGGTCAAGATGTTCCAGATTTTTCCACCACAGAGATCTCGTTCCACTTTTCTCTTTTCTTACAAGGTACCTAGGCAAGCAGCTCTGTTCATATTGATGCAAAGGCTGCTTTTAATTTAGTCAACCATAAAGTATTCTGCATGAAGATATCAAGTAATTTAAATGTTTGCACCAGCTAGTTTATAAGGTGAAGTTTGTAAATCAGAAGCTGCAAGGGTAAAGAGAGAAGGAAGAAAGGGGAGCAAAACGGGACAAGAGGGACCTATGGTAATTGTTAAATGTGCAGGCACTAACACCTACGTTAAGTAACATCTGCCTGCAGGGCATAGTGACTATTTAAGAGTAGTGTTATTAAGCTGCCAGTGACATTTGCTTTATGATTGTTTATCAGGCGCAAGATATCAGGTGCCTTAGTCAACAGTGTAATTTAGCTGTATTCATATCCTATTTTCCATAGGATTATAGTGCCAAAGGTTTCCTATGAGATCAGGTGTGGATTACAAGGGTAACCCAACTACCTAGATTCCCTTATAGTGCACCACATAAAGAAAGCACAGAGCAGAACTGGGGACATATCCCACACCTCTGTGAGGTAAAAAGCCTTGTACTGAGTTGCTTGCTGGACTGGGTTTGAGCTTTAGTGGTCAGGGCAATGGAAAACATTAAATTAGGTCTATTTAGCTTTATCACCACTTCCCCCCAGTGTGATAGCACATTATGGTACAGAATAGAAATGACAGCCAATAGACATATTAGAAGAGCACATATGTTAAATTCTTTCATGCACAAGTAATAAATAGGCTGACTATATAATGAGAAAACAAGCATGTCTGGAAGTAAGGTTTATAACCAGTAAAAAATAAGCTATCAATATGAAACAATTACTCACCGAAGTAATATTACTTCTTCCAGGGTATTTTTTACCATTATTGACAGATGTAGTATGCCAGCATGAGGAAGGCATTGGCCAATCAGGATAGAGATAAGAGTAGAGTGCTGCCTGCAGTCAGCCTGAGGGACCTCAGAACGAATTTTGGAGCTGAAAAAGAGCAAAAACTGTGCCCAACAGGGGCAAAAAACTGTCAACAACACACAAACTATCTATTCTAATCCACTATTGTGAAAACTTTTTGTCACCCAGATCAATACCAGTTAGAAAGTTTGGCTAAATCCCCTAACAGAGCCTCTAGACAAGGTTTCCAGGGGAGGAGGGGTGGGAGTGTCAATAATGCTAAAGAATACCCTGGAAGAAGTAATATTACTTTGGTGAGTAATTGTTTCTTCTCACCCCAGGAATTCTTTAGCATCTATTGACAGATGCAGACTTCAAAGCAGTGCAGTTGAGAGGAGGGCACAGAAACCTATTTAAGAAAAAAGCTCTGCCGAACTTTGCATCTGAACGGGACTGCACATCCAAGTAATAATGTTTGGTGAAAGTGTGGACCGATTTCCAAGTAGCTGCTCTACAAACTTCAAGCAATGGGATATCCCTGGAAGCTACCACTGACACAGCTGTTCCTGTGGTAGAGTGAGCTCTGAGCCCAAGAAGGGGCTGTCTGCCCACCTTATTGTGACAGAACTGATTACAAGAAATGATCCAATGGGAAATGGTTCTCTTGGTCACCGGCTTTCCCCTGCCCACCTCACCAAAGGTGAGGAAAAAGCTGAGATTGCCCCTCTCTGAACTGCTTGATTCAGTCTAAGTAGAAAGAAATGGCTCTCTTCACATCCAGGCTTTGCAGTTTGCGCTCACCTGGAGAGGACTTATCTGAGAACAGCACTGGCAGAGAGATAGACTGATTAAGGTGGAACTCCGAGACCTCCTTAGGAAGGAACTTTCTATTCATCCTCAGGACAACCTTGTCCTTATGAGGAATGATGTAGTTAGGATCTGTACACAGGGCCTACAATTCTGGAATCCATCTGGCAGAGGTAATGGTCACTAGGAAGATAGTCTTCCAGGTAACGAATTTCAAGTCAGCCGTAGCCATAGGTTCAAAAGGAGGATCCATGAGCTTGGCTATACAGAGGTTAAGGTCCCATGGGGGAACAGGTTCCCTTACAGGGGGGTGAAGGTGCAGAAGTCCCTTGAAAAACGTCTTGAAAATGGGTTGAGAAATAAGCGATTTCTCTTTACCTACAGAAAGGTAGGCCGAAATGGCCACTAAGTGAACTCTTAGGGAAGAAGCCTTTAGGCCTTCTGCCTGCAGATGAACCAAATAATCCAATAATCAAGGAGAAGAGGCCTGTAAAGGATCTAAGCCCTTATCCCTGCACCAGAAAGAAAAATGTCTTCACTTGGAGGTGTAAGTTTTCCTTGTGCTGGGTTTTTTAGCCATCCATAAAATATTCAGTACTTGCTCTGAATACAAAGAGTCTGGGAATTCTAACTCCTCAAGCACCAGACTTTGAGGTGAAGAGACTGTATGTTGGGGAACACCACCCCAGTCTGAGTAAGAGTCAGAAGGCTGAGGCACAAAGGAAGTCTGATGGATTTCTTGACTGACAAGGAGAGGAGCAGGGAATATCATGGCTGTCTCGCCCAATTGGGAGCCACCAAGATCATGGTGGCCGGTTGTTCCCTTAACTTGAGAAGTACTCTGTACAGAAGAGGAAAGGGAGGGAATGCATAAAGGAACCTCCCCATCCAATCTAGGGTCAACGCATCTGCAGGAATAGTCCCCAGAATTGGGGGCCTGCAACAATACAGGGGTAACTGATGGTTCAGACTGGATACAAACAGATCCAGATCTGGGATGCCCCATCTCCTGAACACCGTGTGAAGGACTTGCTTATTGAGAGTCCACTCATTGTGGCCCTGACTGATGCAGCTTAGGGCATCTGCCAAAGTGGTGTCCTTACCCGGAAGATGGATGGCCAACAGAGACATGTCCAGGGAATAGGCAAGGGACCAAATCCTCATGGTTTCCATGCAGAGTTTGGTTGATTGAGTCCCTACCTGTTTGTTGATGTAGAACATGGCCGTTGTGTTGTCTGTCCTTACTTGCACAGACTGAGCCCTGAGCTAAGAAGCGAAGGCCTTGATGGCAAGGAGCACAGCTCTGAGTTCCAGAAGATTGATGTGAAGGGAGGACTCCATTGGTGTCCAAGTCCTGCTTATGGACAAGTTCCCCAGACGGGCTCCCCATCCAAGGAAGGAAGCATCGGTAGTCAAAATTTGGGAAGGTTGGGAAGTTAAAAAGGATATCCCAACCCTGAGATTGTCTGCATCTTTCCACCAGTCCAGGGGTCAAAGAAACATCTCTGTGACTGGGACAAGCTTTATAAAGGGGTCTCTTCTCTGGGACCAATGAGACCTGAGGTAAAACTGAATGTCCCTCATCTGGAATCTGGCCCCTGGCACTAATGCGGTCATTGAGGCCATATAACTGAGAAGTTTGAGGAAATGTCTGGCTGGTCTTGGTTGGCCTGGACTGAATGAGTTTAGAAGAGAAAAGAAAGGGTCGACCCTGTCTGAAGGGAGGAAAGCCTTTCCCTGCAGGGTGTTGAGCTCTGCCCCTATGAACTGTAGAATCTGGGCAAGCTGGAAATGCGACTTTTGTTCACTGATAAGGAAACCCAGGGACTCTAGGGTACACCTTGTCTGAATTAGGGCCTCTGAAACAGACTGGGATGAGTTGGCCACAATCAGCTAATCATCCAGGTAGGGATAGACTGAAATTCCCTGTTTTCTGAGATGAGCTCCTACCACTGCCAGGCACTTGGTGAATACTCTGGGAGCAAAAGAGAGCCTGAAAGGCATGGCTGCTAACTGATAATGCCCGGAGGGCAGACGGAATCTGAGGAACGTTCTGTGGGATTGCCTTATTGGCACATGAAAGTAGGCATCCTTCAGATCCAGGGAGACTAGCCAGTCCCCTTGTTTTAGTGAGTGGATGACCTGAGTCAAGGCAACCATTTTGAACTTTGGTTTCGTCAGGTGCTTGTTCAGGCACCTTAGGTCCAGAATAGGTCACCACTACCCCATTTTCTTTAAGGTCAGGAAATATCTGGAATAAAGACCCTTTCCCCATTGGGAAAGTGGCACTCATTCCACGGCCTTGGTCCTCATGAGATTCTTGACCTCTACCTCCAGCAGTAATCGTTCTGCAGGGGAAGAAGGTTTTGTTTGTAAGGGCCTGTGGAGACGGGGAAATTTTTTCGAACTGAAAGGATAGGCCCTGCTCCACTACCTCCAAAACCCACTTGTCTAAAGTGACCTAACACCAACAATGGAGGTAGTTTGAGAGCCTGCCCCCCACAGGGAGAGGGGAGGCGACCAGCAAGGAGTCAGGAGGACTGCTGTCTAGACTGAGTAGAAGTAACAGGAGTGGGGTTAGCTCTTCTTTGGCCCCTCCTGCCCCTACCTCCAAAAAAAACTCTCACCTGAGAGAAACCCATGTTATATGGCATGGGGAAGAATGTCCTAGGGAAATAACCCCTGCCCCTACCCCTACCCCCTCTATGGTAAACTCTCTGAGAGGGGGGGCTTTTCTTTCATTGAATTACTCTTGTACATGTGCTTGAACTCATCCATTCTTTTCATATAGACTTCAGTATGATCCCCAAAGAGAGAGTTATTCTCAAAGGGAGAGTCTAACGCCTTGTTTGGACATCCTGTGTAAGACTAGTAGTTCTCAACCAAGCAAAACGTCTGAGAGAAATAGCCTGAGCCATGACCCTCGAGGCTGTGTCATTATTTTCTATGGCCATGAGAAACTGGTACTTTGTGGCTTCCATGGCTTGTTTAACAGTTTTGGAAACATCCCTGAGCATAGTGTCCGCCTCCCCATGTTGCACTATGGCCAGTACAGTTTTTAACAGAGCCCTCTGATAACTAGCTGTGTATACCATGAAAGAAGACATGCACAGCAAGAGAGAGGCAGTAGCATAAGATTTCTTACCCATAAGATTTATATTTCTAGAGTCTTTTTCTGGTGGGACCACAGATAGAGACACATTAGCGTTGTCACAGGCAGCTGTCTGAACTTCCCCTCTGTGATCTGGATGTGTATAAAGAAAATCAGCAGTAGACTTACCGAGCTGGTATTTCTTCTCAATCCTTCTGTCTACCCCAGTAGAGGTTGAGGGGGTTTCCAGAATCTTAAACGTACTTCTCTTCAAAATGTTGTGGATGGGGAGGATGAGCCTCTTAGGAGGGGAAATGCCCATCATCTCCACGTAGTCGTCTTCCATCTCCTGATCAGTGTTGTCCTGGAGAGGCAGGTCCAGGGTGTCCACCATCTGTTTTAAAAATGTGAAAAAGGAAGAGACTTCTTCACTTGTATCAGTATCATCAACAACACCAACCCCAGGGTGGCCATCAGGAATAAGAGGGTCCATATGAGGTGATTCACCACCATGATCCTCTCCCTCATCAAAATAAAAACACCGGGCATAGGGGACCTCAAGGAGAGAATCACTCGGTCCTGCAGGAGCTGAGAAAATATCACCCATAGATTGCAAAGTCTGATATAAATGCTAAGCTTTTGCTAAATCATCTGCAGAGGGCACCCTTTTATCAGCTACTGTTGTCCCTGAATGCCTTTCGGGAAGAGGGACAGTAGTGTTATTATCTTTCTTAGACTTTTTTGTAGGGGCAGGATCAGAAACCTGCTCTGAAGTTCTTTTAGAGGCTTGGCTAGAATTTTTACTTCTACCAGACTTAGTTTCACTGGAGTCCCTAGAGGACTTGTCATTAACTCTGTGTTGACTTGAGGTACCCTCCTCAGCGCTTTTAGAGGAGGAGGAGGTAGACTAAGAGGCCATGTTAAATGGATAGGCCAAAGCTAACCAAGTCAAAATTAACCTTACTAGAGGTAAAAATATATATATATTTTTTTCACAACATAGAAACATAGAAACGTAGAAGTTGATGGCAGATAAGGACCGCAAGGCCCATCCAGTCTGCCCATTTCTTTTTCTACCTTATAAATGTGCTATTGGCCTTTGCTCTGTCAGTGGCCTATCTATTCATACTCATCTGTATTGCTCCCTTATGCCTATCCCATACCTGTCTGAAGCCCTGCACTGTATTCATAGCCACCACTTCCTGGGGTAGGCCGTTTCCATGCATCCACCACCCTTTCTGTGAAAAAGAACTTCCTCACATTACCCCTTAATTGGCCTCCCTCTAACAGTGGAAAAGAACAGAAACCACCTCTACACCTCTTGCCAACAGAAGCCCACTGCACAGTCAAACAAAAGGTGTCTCCCCAGAAATGAGGGAAATACCCTTCAAATATATTAAAACTTATATAAGATGAAGAAAAAGAGGGTTCCAGAAATTCATGCAGGTGCGCAATGGAAATTAGCGCACGAGCGGGAAAAACCAATTCAAAGATTTTAATGCAAAAGCGGTTAAAAAACATCAAAAAATACTGAAAACTAACAATTTAAATAAAAATGACGCAATTTATCACGCACATGGGCAACTTTTACCTCAGAAAAACCGCCGAAGCTGAAAAAATATAAAACAAAAACATGACTGTGCGTAACCTAGCGCAGTTGTGGTAAAAATGGGCAAAGTGAGAAAAATATACAAAATACCTTGAAAGCAGCACACAAAAAGGAAGAAAATGGTACAGGAAGGTCTCTGAAGAAGAGAGCTCCGAGGCAGTGTTGCCAGTTTAGCGGAGAAAAAGTTCTGAGGTCCCTCAGGCTGACTGCAGGCAGCACTCTATCTCTATCCTGATTGGCCAGTGCCTTCCTCATTTGCATTGACTCCTCCTCTCCTGGGCAGTTGAACCCAACTGGCATACTGCATCTGTCACTAGATGCTAGAGAATTCCTGGGGTGAGAAATTTGTATTATACTAGGGTCATTCAATCTGGTTAAATGTTTGTGCAAAATGGTGTTGCCATGCAGAGGCTATAATACCATGAAGGTTGTTAGTCTAGATGCAGCACTGGGGACTCATGGCTTATATTTAAAAAAAAGCAAAAGTCTTGAGTGATTGATGTAACAACAAATAAAGCCTATCAGTTGAGCTGATGCAGTATGTCCTGTAGTTCATTGGTTGTACTGCTGCTGATGGAGCCCCACTTAGTAGTGAGATGATTCACTGTGTCCAAGTTGTGGGGTAATTTACAATAGTAGCCCAGACAGAGATTGGAGGGCCCCGGAAGTGCTTTGCACTATGATGATTGGCTACTTCCAGCAGTCAACCAACTAGTAGCTGTAATGTAAGGGGCAAGTTGCATATTGGTGTCTGGGATAGGTGAGGAACCAAGAAAACATCTGGATGCAGTTCTCAGATTGTCTCTACTATGGGAGCAGCTCCTTTTCTTTGGGTTGGGTCTCTGACTGCAGTTCAACTTTGGTAAATAATTAGTTCTGCTTGCATGTCTACTCATTCTGTTAATGCTGGTTGAACAGGAGGTGTCTGATTTATTGTTATTCTTTGCAGCCATGGAGTATAAATATGGAGTGGAAGGGGTGGGCAGGAGGGTTTGTCACTTGAGTTGCTCAGTCTTGGATCTGCATTTATTTGGTCAGCTAGTTTCCTGGTGACAGTGTATGTTGCTACTGTTGTAGTGTTCACCTCAGTTTAAAATGCCTTCCTTTAACCGCAGCAGTGGTACGTCCTGGTTTGCTTTGTAAGCATTTTTATCATTTTTTAGAACCTTCCTTCAACCTGTTCTTAATTCTGTTGCAGTTAGGTGTGGAAGACTAATAGCTAACTTTATTATTTGCTGGTATCATGTTGGCACAGTGACGGGAAAACAGCGAAGACCATCACAGTGACATTTTCGACAGTTCGCTGTTATGGAACCATTTAGGCTAACATGTCTTTAATGTTTTGAATATCTGATTGGCTAGTAGTAATGTTGCTGGCTGTCGAAAACAAAGAAGAGGTGCCTGTCGGATGCAGTTGATATTCTTTCCAGTTACAGGTGGCATTTCGGCTAGGGCAGAGTGTGTTTTCCATGACAGGAAAAAATATGAAGAAAGTGATAGACTGCAGTTTCGGAAATCATTTGCAGATATGTTTATTTAATAAAAAGTAATTTTTAAATAGTGTTTATAAATAAACAAAGTGAGCAGAGCTGGAGCTATCAGAGATTACTCTTCCATCTCTTGGTGCTGCTCGCACTTTCCAGTATTTCCCAAACTGAACCACTCTGGACAGGTAGCAGAGTACCTCCCAAAACTTACCACTCTATACAACTAGCAGAGTACCTCCCAAACTTCACCCCTCTAGACAGCTAGCAGAGTACCTCCCAAAACTTATCACTCTATACACCTAGCAGAGTACCTCCCATACCTTGTAACTGTATACACCTAGCAGAGTACCTCCCAAACCATACTACTCTTTACACCTAGTGGAGTACCTCCCAATCCATACCACTGTATACACCTAGTAGTTTCTCCCAAACCACACCACTACTTATGCCTAGTAGAATACTTCACATACTGAACCACTCTATACAGCCAGCAGAGTACCTCCCAAACCTTACCAATCTATACACCTAGTAGAGTACCTCCCAAACCTTACCACTCAATAGATCTGGTAGAGTACCTCCCAAATCTAAACACTTTATGCGGATACTAGAACACTTCTCAAACTGTACCACTCTATGCAGCTCGTAGAGTATCTCCCAAACTTTTCCACTCTATACACCTAGTACAGTACCTACCAAACTTGACCACTCTATGCACCTAGTATTATACTTCCCAAACCTTACCACTTTATACACCTAGTAAAATAGTCCCAACGCTTACCATTCTATACACCTAGTGGAATACTTAAGTACCTCCCAAACGTTGCCATTCTATATACCTAGTGGAGTACCTTCCAAACCTTGCCACTGTATACACCTAGTAGTTTCTCCCAAACCATACCACTTCTTATGCCTAGTAGAATACTTCCCAAACTGAACCACTCTATACAGCCAGCAGAGTATCTCTCATACCTTACCATTCTATACACCTAGCAGAGTAGCTCCCAAACCTTACCACTCTACATACCTAGTAGAGTACCTCCCAAATCTAACCACTTTATACAGATAGTAGAACACTTCTCAAAGTGTACCACTCTAGGCAGCTCGTAGAGTACCTCTCAAACCTTACCACTCTATACACCTAGTATAGTACCTCCCAAACTTGACCACTCTATGCACCTAGTATTATACTTCAAAAGCCTTACAACTTTACACACCTAGTAAAATAGCTCCCAACATTTACCATTCTATACACCTAGTAAAATACTTAAGCACCTCCCAAACCATACCATTCTATACACTTAGTAGAATACCTCCCAAACCGTACTACTCTATACACCTACTAGAATACTTCCCAAATGTTACTGATCTATACACCTAGTAGATTACTTCCTAAAACATACCACTTTATACACCTGAGTACCTCCTAAACCTTATCACTCTATACACCTAATACAGTACTTTCCAAAACTTACCACTCTGTACCTCAAGTAGAATGCTTCCCAAACATTACTATTCTATACACCTAATACAGTCCCTCCCAAACCTTACCACTCTGTACATCTAGTGAAATAGTTCCCAAAGCTTACCACTCTATACACCTAGTAGAATACTTAAGTACCTCCCAAACCTTACCATTCTATAAACCGGGGTTGGGATATTCAGACTGCTCCAGGCTGTGACGCAAGCCTGGGCACAGTGCAACTGGGATGCGCCAGGGTGTTGACAGGGGGATATTCAAGGGTGCTGCACCATGGCTCAGCACCATTGAATATTGCTCCATGGCCACCCACGTTGCACATGGTGCAGTGGCACTGCACCAATGCAAGTGGCCAGGAAGGAGCAGGGGGATGCGCCAGCGCAAGTGCCATTGTGCTAGGCCCAGCAACCGCAATATACAGCAGTGGATATGCAAATGGAGCCATAATGCATGCAAGACACAAATGGGGCCATTTGCATGTCATTATGGCCCCATTTGCATGCAGGTACACTGATCCCCGGTGACTTGTGCCTGGCGCCCTGCCAGGCTACAGCCATCGGGGACCGATGCCTCCTGCCCCTCTGTGGCAAAATGCCCCAGCGCCCCATTGTGGGCTATGTATAAATATCACCATCCCTGGTGGTCCAGTGGACCTAAACCTGCCTGACTGCGGGCTCTGAATAAAGTATAATATCCCCGGTGGTCCAGTGGACCACTTCCAGCCTGATTGTGGGCTCCGAATAAAGTATAATGTCCCCTGTAGTCCAGTGGACCGTCTCCAGTCTGATCGTGGGCATAAGTAAACAAATACATATTAACCTCTCCCTGGTGGTCCAGTGGTACCCCATCCCCACCTGGTCACTGAGCCCCTCCACTTCACTCCCCACCCCGGTCAGCAGCGGATGACAGATCCCCACCCACAAGCTGCCCAGCCACCCACAGACTGACAGCGTACAGTACAGCTGTATGCCCATTGGTCCACAGCATGGGCCAATGGACGTGCAGACTGTACTGTACTACACAGTCCCGATATGTGAATGGATCCATTCATTCATTGGGTGTACAGCTGTACTGTATGCTGTTAGTTGGCGGGCAGCCGAGCAGCTTGCGGGTGGGGAGCTGCTGCCCGCCGCTGACCAGCGGGGAGAGGGGTAGAGGGGCTCAGTGGGCAGGTGGGGAGAGGGTACCGCTGGACCACCAGGGAGAAGTTAATATGTATTTGTTTACATATGCCCACGATTGGGCTGGAAGCAGTCCACTGGACCACCGGGGATATTATTCTTTATTCGGAGCCTGTGATCAGGCTGGAAGAGGTCCACTGGACCACCAGGGATAACTTCCATTTCCATTGCCCGCGATCGGGCAGTGGGGGGGGGAACGCGGAGCCAACAGACCTTGGCTCCAGAGCTGGGATGGCCACCCACAGCTGGCAGCTGCCGTGTTGTGCCCTGACATATGACAGCTCACCTGTGGGTGGCCAATCCTTGCTCCTTCTTTTTTTGGCTCTACTGTGTGCAGTGCAGGTAGGGGTTGTGCCTGCATCTGCTCAGCTGACTATCGGGATGTGCAGAGTATGCATGGGCACCCCCCCCCACCTGCACCGCATACATTACTGATGCACCTCGGTGCATCGGGATTTGTGCCGCATACTTTCCCTTTTTGAATATTGCGGGCGTGATCAGTGGTTGACATGGCAATGGCGCAACCCTTCTGAATATCCCACCCCTAGTTGAGTAGCTCATAAACCTTACTACTATATACACCTAGTAGAGTACCTTCCAAACCTTCCACTCAATATACCTAGCAGAGTACCTCCCAAACCTTATCACTCTACATACCTAGGAGAGTACCTCCAAGGCCTAACCCCTTTATATAGATAGTACAACACTTCTCAAACCATACCATTCTACAGAGCTCATAGAGTACCTCCCAAACCTTACCACTCTATACACCTAGTAGATTACCTCCCAAACCTTACCACTATATACACCTAGTAAAGTACCTCCTAAACCTTACTACTCTATATACCTAGCAGAGTACCTCCTTAACCAAACATCACTTGGGCAGCTTACAGGACAACCAGACCTTTAGGACGGAACACTGTCCTACAATGGCAGGCTACCATATAGATAAAATCTGATTTCAGTGCTAGGGGAGAGCATTTAGGCCTTCCTCTCCTGGTTCCTGTAGTTCCTGCCATTCCCATGCCTCTAACTTAGGAGTGGGAAATACAGTACATTCCATCAGACAGAAACCATTAAGGGGCACGTCCTACAAGCTCTACCCAGCCCTGTTATGTCTTCTACAGGCCAGTTTACATGGCTGCATTTGCTCCACAACAAGATAAGTGCATTGTGTGGACACTGTGTTAACCTTGTAGACACGTGCCTAATTACAGTAAATCAGTCCTGGATCCTCTTCCCCAGCTGCAGCAAATGTGGGGACACATTCCAGTATGATCAATGTAAGCAGCCATGAGAACAGGCTGCACCACTCTCTCAAACGCAGAAGTGACCTGACAGGACCCCCTGTGTTTCCCAGCATTAACCTCCCCAGACTTGGGGCCCCTCTCCTGCATGTCTTGCTTTGGTGCAGAGAAGAGACATGCAAACTGTGCAGAAACTAACTCAGGAGGTTGTAGAGTGACAACGTAGACCGTGGGTGCAGAGACAAGGGGGCATGTATAGAAGACTTTAATTGCACAATGCTGAATTTCCATCTAGAGACCAGATATGACCGCTGACTTATTCCATGCCACAGACTCTGTACCAATCTTGCCAGCCATGAGCTTGGTGAGCCCCCTTTCGGCCAATTGAAGCCAAAGCCGAGGTTAGCCTCAAACCCTGCAGGGCTCTGTGAGGAGCTCTCATCTTCACTCCCCCAAGTCTCTAAGGCATTTTAAACTCTGTCTTTGCAACTGGTTTCCCCTCTGTATACACCCTTGGGCATAACAACTAATATCTTGATGGGGCTTTTAGTTTACTTGTTTTCTAGAGCTTCGCAGAATGCATGATTCCACCAGCAGAATGCGTGTAGAATGGCAACTCTGCTTCTGAAATGCTGTTCTGATATTCTTTCTTAATTGCATGAAGTTCCAAAAGGCATTTCCATATAAACTGTGGAATAGCTTTCCAGAGATCATTAATCCTCAAAATGCATTCTATCAAAGTTTCAGAATTCTGCTATTGACTGAATTCTGCGGGGTTGGAGGGAATTTTCTGAAATTCGGTGGAATTCTATCCCATCAGAATCTGAAAATTATACTCAACCCTACTGTTTTCCATGTTTCCTGTGATTTCTTGAAATTAACCAATTCCTGAGATTTCCCTAAATTAACCCCACCTCCTGTGATTTCCTGAAATTAATTACCCTTCCTGAGATATCCTGAATTATATATTGGTATGTGAAAATCCTGTACCCTCATTGGTCAAAACATGTCACATGACCGTGGGTAAATCTTGCATAACCCACAGCTGAAGAATGGCATGCATAAAAAACATAATTAAACACATTTTAAATTTATTTTACACGTGAATCCATTGTATAATCGCAATAAGACACTCCAGGGTGTGAGCCAGGAGGCAGTATGGCGCAGTGGGTTAAGGCTCTGAGCTGCAAATCTGGAGACCTGGGTTTGAATCCCACAGCCCCCAGGTGCATACTGTGTGACCCTGAGCAAGTCACTTAACTTCCTCATGCTCCCAGGTTGCACCTGCAAACAAGCTTTCAGCTTAGTGTGTCTCACCTGGTAAAATAATTGGTAAAAAAAAAAAAAAGAGTTATTCGGTGATTTATCCACTTCTTGTGTGGTTAAGTCACTCGGCTGTGCCTCGTGACACACCACACAAGGTGTGGGTAATCCCCAAAAACCCACACCCTGTTGTGCCTTATTGCTTATATTAACCATGCTTCCTGAGATTTCCTGAAATTAATCACACTTCCTGAGATTTTCCAAAATTAGCCACACCTCCTGAGATTTCCTCAAATTAACCATGCCTCCCGTGCTTTCTTGAAATTACAACGCTTCCTGAGATATCCTGAAATTGATGATGCTTACTCAATTTACTTGGTTTTGGTAGACATAAACAGGCAGTTGCCCATCTAGAATGTCTCCCACACCATGTGGGTGAATTATCCCATGTTAGGAACCCAGCAGAGGTACTTGCCCAATCTCAGTTTAAACGTATCAAAGTTATTGGAGTCTACAAGATATTGGGGAAGTTTGTTCCATGCTTTGACAGATCTAACGGTGAGTTAATTAGCTCTCTTGGTTGTATTTGCTTTGGGAACCAGTAACTGCTTATTGTGAGATTTCAGATTGGGAATGTGATAGTTGAAAGTCAGAAGACATTATGCACTGAGGTCTAGATTGTGCAAGATTTTGAAAAGAAACAAGAGATCGCCCCTATTTCTTTTTTCCTCAAGGCTGACTAGCCCTGTTGCTACTAATCTCTCCTGGTATCTAAGATATTTTAAATTTGGTATTATTTTAGTAGCTCTGCATCATACTCTTTCCACCAACTCAGTTTCCCGTCTCAAGTAAGGACTCCAAAAGGGGGAACCTGTGTCCAAAAGTGGTCTAATACATGACCTATACAAGGGCATAATGCAGGAAGCACTTTTATTTACAAAAGGCCATTTAACACAAGTCAGAATTCTATTGGCAGTATGGGCGATTCTTGAGCAATTGTCGACAGATGATAATTTGTTATGTATTATAATGTCCAGATCTCCTTTTCTATCAACTGCTTTAAGGCTAATGTTGTCAAGCAAATATGAGTAATTTGGTTTGGTACTACCAAAATGCAAAACCACACACTTGTCGTGATTAAAGGTCATTTTCTTTGCCTTTGCCCAAAGCTCAATTAATTTTAGATCTGATGCCAGGGAGAGGTATTTGCTGTATGTAGTCACCTCACCTCAGAGTTTGGTGTCATTGGCAAATTTGTAAAGAAGATTTGAGACATTGGTGTTTAAGTCATATATAAATAAATGAAATAATGCAGGACCCAGTACCGAGCCCTATGGTACTTCGCTACTGACGGTGCCTATCTTGGACAAAACTCCATTGACATGCACTTATTGTCTCCTGTCTTTCAACCAGTTATTGATCCATCTGGTCAGATGTCAGTTCAGACCCATTTGGTATAATTTCTTGATCAACTCAGAATGTGGGACTTTGTCAAAGGCTTTTGCAAAGTCTAGCATGATTACATCAAAGGGATGTTACTAAGAGTGTTATAGAAACTTACTAAATTGGTGGTACATGATAACCCATTGGCGAATCCATGTTGGTAAACATCATTAAGGCCTAAAGTTTCAATCTCTTGTTCAAGTCTACCTTTTAAAATGCACTCCATAATTTTACAACAAAGAGAAGTCAGACTAACGGGATGATAATTACCTACATTTCCCCTGTTGCCATTTTTGTGGATTGGTACCACAATTGCCATTCTCCAGTTGCTCGGAACATCACCAGTTTCAATTGATTTGTTGAAAGGGATTAGAAGGAGAGTTGAAATAGTTGGCGCCGTTTCAATTAATAATTTTGCATATATGTTGTCTGGACCAGCTGAAGTGTTAGCCCTTAGATTAATTATAGTGTCTTCAGTCTCTTCTCTGGTAAAGTAGATACTGGAATTAGTCTTGGGAGGTGTTAAGACAGGGTTGGTACTCCTGTCAATGTGAACAGAGCAAAAATACTCATTAAAGAAATTGGCTGTAGTTGTGTCATCCATAATTGTTTAACCATTTACTACCAGAGGACCCACATACTTAGGTTAATTTTTTAGGCTATTGACATTTGAGAAGAAAGCTTTGTTATTCCCCTTTGTGTGGGCAATCTTAAATTCATTTTTGAATTTTTCTCTCCTTATCATATTTTTGAGTTTCTTTAATTTGGTTTTGTAACGAGTTTGAGCCAAAATGGTGTTGTCTTTCTTCATTTTTTTGAAAGCTTTTTCTTTTCTTTTGATTTGTTGTTTAATTGATGGAGTTAGTAATAATAATAATAATTTTATCAAGCGCTATTCACATGTATCAAAGCACTGCACAACACATCAAACTCTAAAATATTTAAAAAGAAAATATAAAACTTGCAAAAAGTATTAATATAATACGCAGATCAATTATCAAAATCAAAAATCAGGAAAAGCACACAAAAAAGATGGGTTTTAAGAGGAATTTTGAAGCTCTCCACTGTCTGGCACTCTCATATCTGACAATGTAGAGAATTTCACAGGGTGGGGGTAGCATAAACAAAAGCCCGAGCTCCCAAGGTGTTCAAACGTACCCTGGGAATCTCTAGCAATCCCTCATCGGCTGAGTGGAGCGGTCAGAGGGGGCAGTAGAGATTCAGAAGCTCTTGCAAGTAATTTGGACCCAGACTGTGTAGGGCTCTGAAAGTCAGTAAACCAACCTTAAAGGTGATCCACCACTGAACAGGCAGCCAGTGCAGATAGCGCAGCACAGGAGAAATATGGCAGGACCGAGTCGACCCAGACAATAACCTGGCTGCAGCATTCTGCACCAGCTGCAAGTGGTGGATATCTACCCCAGGAAGCCCCAGGTAAAGGGAGTTACAGCACTCAAGGTGTGAGGTCACAAAAGCATGGACCAGAGTTGGAAGATTGCCAGACGGAATGAGGTGCTTGATCTGGGCGATATTCCTCAGATGGTAAAATGAGGACTTGACCACAGCTGACACCTATGATTGAAGTGTCAGCCCAGCATCATGTATCACCCCCAGATTCCACACCCCTTTAGAGGTCAACAGCTGAGAACCCCCAAGCCAAAGCCCAACAGACCGCCTGGCAGTCAACCCCTCTATCCGGCAACCCGGTTCCACCACTAACACCTCCATCTTGTCAGAGTTTAGCTTTAACCAACTGGAATTCATCCAGTCTTGGATTTCAGCAAGACAGTTGGAGAAGACTGAGAGCACACTATCCTGGTCAGGCACAAAAGGCAGGTACAGCTGAGTATCATCTGCATTACAATGAAAACTCAGCCCATACTGTCTCACAATGTCTCCTAATGATAGCATGTACACCACAAACAGCATGGGGGACAACATTGAACCCTGCAGGACCCCACACGGCAGGGAGAATGAGTTAGAGGAAAAAATCCCTAATACTACCCTCTGTGACCTGCCAGTGAGAAAGAATGGAACCATCTGAGGACTGTACCAGACAGGCTACAGATGATCCTCAGGTGGCCAAGAAGCACCCCATGGTCCACAGTGTCAAAAGCTGATGAGAGATCCAGGAGGACCGAGATGGAATGGCACTTCTGGTCTCTAGCCACCAGGAGATCATTGAGTACCCAATCCAGAGCAGTCTCAGTGCTATGTCTCATACAAAACCAGACTGGAGAGGGTCATAGATAGCATGGATGGTAAGATGGTTCTCCAACTGTTGTGCAACAGCTTTCTCAATAACCTTCCTATAAAGTGAAGGTAGAGATCAGTCTGTAGTTTCAGGAGAATCTGGGTCAAGAGAAAATTTCTTGAGAAGGGGGGTTACCACAGCCTCCTTCAGGGAGCTGGGAAACTCACCAAACTCCAATGAACACCAGATTAAATCCACTAGAACCAGGCCAATCACATTAACACACCCTAGTAAAAGGCAGGTAGGGCCCAGGTCTAAACTACAGCTAGTTGGCCACATACCCCGGAGAAGCTGCATGATATCCATGATCTCTGGTTGGTCAAACTCAACCCAACAAAACAGAGGAGTCATGACTCCACTCCAACCACCAGCATCTCCCATAAAGCGTGACAGGCAAATCTTCGACCTGATGTCGGCAACCTTATCAGCAAAAAAGTGGGCAAACTCATTGCACTCAATTTGAGAAAAGGCTTTCTGAACCTGTAGACAGGCTGGATTGCACAGTCTGTCTACCATTTGGAACAGCTGAGCTGATCGGTTCTGTGCTGCAACAATCTCCCTGGACAGGAACTCTGCCTTCTTATGAGAGATTGTTGACTGACAGTCTCTATAATGGTCTATCAGTCTAAGCTTGTCAGCATCCAAGCTGGACTTACACCAAGCATGCTCCAGCCTTCAACCCATTCACTTCTGCTCCCTCATGGTCCCATCAAACCATGGGGACTGAGGGCAGAGAGTGAGAGGGCGAACACAGAATGGAGCAAGGGTATCCAGAGCCCCCACCACTGCTCCATTAAAAGCCTGAAGTAGGTTCTCTGGACCCTCACTTGCCTCTGGCATTCACAATAGATTCAACACCACCAGAAGGCCTTCAGGGATCATGTCCCACAATGGGCAGTATCAGACCATCTCCACAGGGGCAGGCCTATAAGGGGCAGCCAAAAAATTGAACCTTATGATGTGGTGCTCGGACCATCAAACTGGTTCCACCACCATGTTGGAGGTCTCCAACCCCAGGAGGAAGACCAGGTCCAAGGAATGACTGTGATTGTGTGTCACAGAGATAACTACCTGTGTGAAGCCCAAAGAACTCATAAGTCGGAGGAAATATTGTCCAAACTGCAAGAGTTTGTCGTCAATCCAGGCACTGAAATCCCCCAGTACCATCAACCTGGGGGATTCCAACACCATATCAATGATGAAGTCTGTGACTTCCTGCAAAAACTGATTCTCACCTCCGAGTGGATGGTAGACTAGAATAATTTTGCACTCCACACCTGCGGCCACGGTACACTCGAAGGATCTGGTGTCCTCAACTGGCACATCAACGAGGCCCAATTCAGATTTAAAACAAATTGCTACACCCTCGCCCCTGCGACCCGGCCTAACATGGTGTATCACTGAGAAACCTGCTGGAATCACTGACTCCAAAATGGGACCAGCATTTTCATCCAGCCAGGTCTCGGTGATGCAAGCCAGATCAGATGACCCAACAAGATCAGCTATAATGGCTGACTTGCTTTTAATAGAGCTGGCATTGCACAGCACTGTGCAGGTCAGGTGAAAACCCAGAGCAGTTTGAGATACCGGCCCACTAATCCTGGAGCACTTGGGTACAGGCGGTAAACAAGGAAGACCTTGTTCAGTGCTTCATTTCGCCCCAGGGTGTCTTCTAGTTCCCACTACCCCAATTAGGCTGCTCAGCTCACCCCACCAGGTCCCCCGCCCCTTCTCCTCCTCCCCACTATTCCAAAAGCCCTACAGCATCCATAAACTGCTGCCGATAGGGAGGCAGTTAAAAGGGCAGCGGTCCCGGAGTTCCGAGGGGGAGTAGTGCCTGACAGGGAGAGCCTCCATCAGACACATCCTGATAGTCATAGACAGCTCCCAAAAAAAGCCAGCCAGCTAGTACTAGAAACCACAAATCCCACAATAAATAAATATTCCCAAATAATCCCCACTATCTCACAAAATCCACAATAATACCCCACCCCTTTAAAAATACTAAATAAAAAAAACAAGTAAAACAAACAAATACAAAATAAATCAAATTAAATAGTGCAATAGCATTCTGGGCCTCTAACTCCCGTCAGCTAGTAAATATATGTCCAAAAGTCACAGTCAGAACAGAGGCCACGAGGCATTGTGAAAAAAATAAATACAGATTTAAGAAGGGTTAGCCAATTATGTGATCTCCCCTTTTTATTATATCTGGTAATTTCAAGCATAAATTCATCCTCTAAGTTGGTAATTGTGTCTTTTATTGCAAGCCATGTATTTCTTCCAAAAGGTTACTTGTTAAGAACTTCTTGAGATTTCTTGAAATTAATTACGTTTCCTGAGATTAGTCAAGCTTCCTCTGATGTCCTGCAATTAACCATGCTTCTTGTGATTTCCTGAAATTAACCAGGCTTCCCAAGATGTCCAGAAATTAACCATGCTTCCTGAGATTTCCTGAAATTAACCATTCATCCTGAGATGTCCTGGAATTAGCCATTCTTCCTGTGATGTCCTGAAATTAACCATGCTTCCTGTGATTTCCTGAAATTATCCATGCTGCCTGTGATTTCCTAAAATGAACCCCACTTCCTGAGATTTCCTGAAAATAACCATGCTTCCTCTGATGTCCTAAAATTAACCATGCTTCCCGAGATGTCCTGAAATTAATCATGCTTCCTGTGATTTCTTGAAATTAACCAAACTTCCCAAGTTGTCCTGAAAATAACCATGTGTCCTGAAATATCCTGAAAATAACCATGCCTCCTGGGATATCTTAAAATTAACCAAGTTTCCTGTAATGCCTGAAATTAACCATGTTTCCTGAGATATCCTGGAATTAACCATGCTTTCTAAAATGTAATATATTCAGACTGCAACAACCCAGGCTTGTAAACATCAATCCCTTCATTCTGCAGAGGTACCTCTTCATGGGAAGCATTTTTAACCCCTGCTGGCCTAGAAGAGGGTTATTACTCTATCCGCTGTGCATCGATAATGGACTTTGTGTCTATAGCTGTTCCTGTGTTATGCAAAGGTTTGCCATACTCCCCACAGTTTCACTCATTTGTTCACTAACAAGTATACTCTGAATGACCTTTTACAATATCTGAGGGCCCTGTAGTGACCATAGTTTGATGCTGGTTTTACAAGTAACTACCTTCCGGGAATCCTTTAAAATATTAGCACCTTTCACCCTTTGTTCTTTTCCTGCATCTGTCAGAAGAGCTGCCACAGTCTTGTTTGGTCTGGTGACTCTGTATGAGTTAGAAAACTCAGTCTCTGGCTCCCAGTCCAACTGACCTTAGGTAATGCCTTGTTTAAGGACCGCTGACATCAGGTAATGCCTTGTTTAAGGACAGCTGACATCAGGTAAAGCCTTGATAAATTACCTCTGACATTAGGTAAAGCCTTGTTAAATGACCTCTGACATCAGGTGATGCCTTGTTTAAGGACTGCTGACATTAGGTAAAGCCTTGTTAAATGACCTCTGACATCAGGTAATGCCTTGTCTAAGGACCGTTGATATCAGGTAAAGCCTTGTTAAATTACCTCTGACATCAGGTAATGCCTTGTCTAAGGACTGCTGACATCAGGTAAGGCCTTGGTAAATGACCTCTGATATCAGGTAATGCCTTGTCTAAGGACCGCTGACATCAGGTAAGGCCTTGGTAAATGACCTCTGACATCAGGTAAAGCCTTGTTAAATGACCTCTGACATCAGGTAATGCCTTGTTTAAGTGAAGATTGGCTGTTTTTTTACTTTTGTTTTCTTTTCTGATTGCATCATTTTTCTCTATATTTGAGAGAATTGTCTGAGTCTTAAACGATCATAGTACCATTCAAGAAAAAACTAATTACAAATGTATTAATTTTGCTTTATTTATTAATATATTTAGCTATTTATTTATTTGTCTATTTATTTATTTGGAAATTGGGTCATCTCCTTATTAATGATGTCAGCGTGGCTTAGTTGGTAGCACATCCGCCTCTGGACCAGAAGATCGTAGGCTCTCATCCCACACCGGGATGGACTTGCACCTAAAAATCGCTGGCATCTGAGTGCAGTATTGGGGGGTGCTGTACTGCTGGGGTGTGCCGTCTTTTGGATGAGACATTAAACCAAGGTATCTTCTTCCCATCCTGGTGTTGTCCTGTAGGTGTCCAGGTGGAAGTAAAAGAACCCAGGGTACTCTTCGTAAAGAGCAGGGAACATTCCTGGTGTCCTGGCCAATATTTCCCTTCCCATAAACCGGTTCATACAATTATCCAGGCTGTGTGTGGGTGATGATGTGCGATATGGCCGCCACCACACATTGTCACTTCACTACCAGTCTAGCATTGCTTGTAAAGTGCTTTGGGATACTGTGTATGAAAAGCGCTATATAAATGCTGATTCTTCTTCAAACAAGTTCTTTTAACAGGTGAGACCTGTCCATGAGGTACAAGCAACACCTACAAAGTATAAAGAAAGCATACATCATACCATATACTTGGCTATTTCCTTAATCACTAAATAAGTAAACTATAATGAGTGCAACAAGGTTCTGTATAATGTAATGCAGCCATCTTGGAGAGGACAGTTCATACTCGGATAGGGACAAGATTAGTAATAGGGAGAGGACTTTCATAATCTAATAAGGATTGTATGGGAAGCAGGGAGAGGACGTGTAATCTGATGGGGATGGGATGAGCTGTAGAAAAGGGACTTTCATAATCTGATGGAGATGGTATGACCTCTAAAGAGGGGATTTTCATAATCTGATGGGGAAAGAATGAGCTGTAGGAGAGGAATTTTAATAATCTGATGAGGATGGGATGAGCTGTAGGGAAAGGACTGTCATAATCTGATATGGACTGGATGAGCAGCTGGGAGAGGATATATAAATTGATGGGGTGGAATGAGCTGTAGGGAGATGAACGTTCATAATTTGATAGGGATGGAATGAGGAGATGAACTTTCATACTTTGATGGGGATGGAATGAGGAGATGAACTTTCATACTTTGATGGGGATGGAATGAGGAGATGAACTTTCATAATTTGATGGGGATGCAATGAGCTATAGGAACAAACAATTTCATAATCAGATGGGATCAAATGAATATACGTAAAGAATTTCATAATCTGATGGGGAATGGATGAGCTATAGGGAGATGAGATTTGAGATTTAATAATCTGATGGGGATGGAATTAGCTAGAGGGAGAAAACATTTCATAATCTGATGGGGATTGGATAAAATAAAAGGAAGCAAGATTTCATAATCTGATGGGGATAGAATGATCTATAGGGAGACAAGATTTCATAATCTGATGGGGATTAGATGAGCTAAAGGGAGACAATATTTTATAATCTGATGGGGATTGGATGAGCTAAAGGGAGACAAGATTTTATAATCTGATGGGGATTGGATGAGCTAAAGGGAGATGAGATATAATCTGATGGGGATGGAATTAACTAGAGGGAGACAAAATTTCATAATCTGATGGGGATTTGATAAGATAAAGGGAGACAAGATTTCATAATCAGATGGGGATGGAATGAGCTGTAGGGAGACAAGATTTCATAATCCAGTTGGGATGGAATGAGCTAGCGAGAGATGAGATTTCATAATCTGATGGGGATGGAATGTACAATACGGAATTAATTTTATCATCTGAGTGGGATGGAATGAGCTACAGTATAGGGAGACAAGATTTCATAATTTGATGGGGATGGATTGCGCTACAGTGACACAAGTTTTTATAATCTGATGGGGATGGGATGAGTTACAGGGAGATGACATTTCAAAAATTGATGGAGATGGTTATGAGCTGTAGGGAGAGGACATTCAGAACAAAACAAAAACTAACCACACACACCTGTAATGCTGATTGCTGTTGCAGATTGCTGCATAATAAATTAAGTCATTTTATGCATGACTGGCATTTATTTACTTATTTAGAAAAGTTTAACCAGAAGGAGATAACAGCTCATTTCCAAATGCATTCTGAGGGAAGGGGAAAAGTGAAATAATACAGTACAATACAGTAAAATTCAGTACAGCAAAATACGATACAATACAATTCAGTACAGTTTAATACAGTACAGTAAATTGCCATACACCACATTATAAACAATACAATACAATACAATGTAGTACAATACAGTAAGTACAGTACGATGAAATACAAGACAATACAGTAAAAGAAAATACAAAGCAATACAGTAAAGTACAATACAGCACAGTCAATATAGCACTATACAATACAGTAAATGAAATACAAAACAATAAGTAAAATACATTACAGTGCAGTAAAGTACAATACAGTATAGTCAATACAGTGCAGTCAATACAACACAGTACAATACAGAACAGTACAATACAATACAATACACTGCAGTATAGTCAGTACAGTGCAGAACAATACACTACAACACAATACAGTACAATATGGTTCAACACAGTACAGTAAGTACCATATAATACAGTAAGAACAGTACAGTGAAATACAAGACAATATATTAAAATAAAATACAAAATAATACAGTAAATTACAATACAGTACAGTACAATACAGCACAGTACAATATGATACAGTTTAGTACAACACTGTACATTACAATACACTGCAATACAATACAATACAATAAAGACAGCATAATACAGTAAGTACAGTACAGTACAAGCAAATACAACACAGTAAAAAATACAGTAAAGTACAATACAGCACACTACAATGTGGTACAGTACAACAGAATACAACACAACACAGTACAGTCAATAAAATACAGTACAGTACAATACAATACAATGCAATACAAGATAATACAGTACAGTACAATACAATATTGCATGTACAATATAATACAATAAGTACAGTACAGTGAAATACAAGACAATACAGTAAAATAAAAATGTATAGCGTACAATACATTACAGTACAATACAATACAATATAGTATAGAACAATACAGTATAGTACAATGCAATGCAATATAGTATACTTCAATACAATACAATGCAATACAGTACATTACAGTACACCACAATACAGTAAGTACAATGCAATGAAATACAAGACACCACAGTAAAAAAATACAGTAAAATAAAATGCAAAACAATACAGTAAAGTACAATACATTACAGTACAATGCGATACAGTGGGTACTAATACAGTAAGTACAGTACAGCTAGTACAACGAAATACAATATAGTCAAATAAAATGCAAAACAAAAAAGTACAATACATTACAGTATGATAAAACACAGTGCGCTATAATACAGTAACATTCAATTTAACTTATTTCTTTTTTAATTGAATGATTTGGTAACCTAGATAGGCACACTGAGCTGAGGCTCATTTCTAGGTGTGACCTGGGAAAGGGGTGAAAGGGAGCAAAAATACATACAAGGAGTTCAGGTAGGTTACAGTAGTGCCAGGGTAAGGAGGCAAATACACAAGTGCATAGATGCAGGCAGGTTACAATGATGCTTGGTCAGTAATAATTATGGGGTCAAGGATACATAAAAGCACAAAAGTCCTAAATACCGTATATACAACATGATTACAGGTTGCAGGGAGTTGCAGAGACAAAGTCAAAAACAAGGCACAGATAATGAAAACATGGTTGACATGATTGAGACCTTTAAGTACCTGAAAGGGATAAACAAGACTCGAACAGAGGGGATCTTCCGATTAAGAAGAGGAAGTGACATTAGAGTGTACAGTCTCAGACTGGAGGTAGGAAGATTCAGGAGGGAGATAAGGAGACAGTTCTTCATGGAAAGGGTGATGAGCAAGTGGAACACTCTACCACAGGAGGTGGTGGCCTGTAAGATGGTGGGCAGTTTCAAGAGGGGATGGGACAGGGTGAGGGGAAGGGTAAATCTAAGGAGGGGAGGGGAGGAGTGGGAGGGGCAGCTGCGAGATGAGGAGTTAGCCGCACAATCGAGCAGGCTCAACAGACCACGAGGCCTATTTCTGCTGGCATTTTCATACGTTCGTATGGTGCAGACAAGGTACAGTTGGGTTAAAAAATAAAAGACGACAAATCAGAGAAAATGACCTTGTACCGTAGAGCCCAAATAGGTGGCAGAGTCAAGTTGGTGGCAAGACCAATGAGGAGAGCAGTAGAGGGTATGCTTAAAAAGATTTGGTGAAGGAAGCATATGAAGTGAGGTGGGAAGGGAATTCCATATATGGGGGAAGTGGAAGGAGAATGCGGCCTTGCAAGAGTACAATACAGCACAGGCAATACATATAGAATAATGGCTGGGTAGGGGGGTTATAATGAACATTTCACACATCCCGAGGTATAGGATGCCACATAAACCCAGAAAGCAATGCTCAAGGGGTTTATAAAGGCATCCCACACTGAGGGTGTGTGTAAAAGTTGAGTTTTACACACCTACCCAGCCTTTATTTTATATAATTAATTATGTTGACCGGTATGTATAGACTCATATTGACCGGCACCTTCACAATGTTTTTTCTTTTTTTTTTTTTGGCACTGTTGTCCACCGTAATTGTAATCTTATGAAGTGTACTGTATTGTATTTATGTCCAGGACCACCTTGAAAATGAGCTTGCTCAATGGTGTTTACGCCTGGTTAAATAAAGTGATTGATTGATTGATTGATAATTGCTGGGGGGCATTTTTTCTCCACAGCAACTATAGAAAATATAAATACAACTGTTCAGCCACGGTCTGCTCAACTTTCAGCACAGTGCACAGTGGCTATAAAGATAAATCCCCACCCTCCCTGTTGTTTTTTGTGTTTTTATGTCTTTGTATCAGAAAGTGCTTTGAGAGCTTAACCATGGTTTGTGCATGTGTAAATAGGTCAAGTGGGAACCAATTAATCTGGCCTGCTTGAGCACCGAGCTTTAGTACCTATGTTTGTTTGTCAATCCTGCCACCCACCCTTCCCTCACCCATTCCCCTCTCCTCCTCCTCTATACTTTGCTACACCATATCCCCTTTTCTATATAGTCTGGGAATCCCTTGCATGTCTCATATTGTAACTGCTGCTGGTAGAACTGTATGTACATATATTGTCTCACTTATTGTAATGCCTACTGGATGTATGGTTCTCTGGAATCCTGTATTCTTTTGGATTTTCTATTTCCTGTTGCCATGCACTGTTGCAGTCTTTTCCTTTTATTGTTGATTGTTCCATGCTGTGTTGTCTGTTACATTAGTCCTGTGCCACAGTACGTGGCCCGGATTGTGCCTGAAAATGGTCCCTGGGATCAGTGCACCTACCCGGTTACCAAAGTTACAAAAAAATAAAAATAAATAAATAAATAAAGGTAGCCAGAGGGATTCCGGGTATCCTGCTGAGACAACTATCACATAGACAGTCTGTGTAGTGAATAGATAATCATCAGCAACAGAGACACAGAGCGTCCCTAACTGACAGCAGCAACAGAAATATCATTTTAATGTGTAGATACTCTAGTCACTCCTCAGCTAGAATTAAATCACTGTAACTGTATTGCCCCACTTTTTGATTCAAATATTGGAAAAATAGCTTACCGCTGAGTTGGAGTGCGAGTGGTGGTGAAGACTCTGGTGCTAAGGTCAGGAGCAGGCAGATGGAAGAGTGACAACTGGTGCATGCGTGGACTGAGGGAAATGCAGCGCATGTTTGCCATTATAATTCACAGGTGATAACGGTGAATTATAACTGGGTTTCCCTATGGGAAAAAATGCACACCAGTTATTATAATTCAATACAATACAATACCATACAGTAAATACAATGCAGTACAGTCAATACAGTACAGAGAATACATCATAGTACAAGACAATAAAATACAATACAGTACAATATAGTAAAAGAAGGAGGGGATAGTAAAGGGAAGAGAGAAATGGATAGCGGGGAGGGGGCAGATCCCTCGGTCATTACTGGTGGGGAGTACTGCAAACTGGAACAGACTGGACAGACCATTCAGCCTTTTCCTGCTGGCATTATTCATATGTTCGTACAATACGGTACAACACCATGCAATACAATACAGTACATTACAATACAATACAGTACAATACCATGCAATACAATACAGTACAATACAGTACATTACAATACAATACAGTACATTACAATACAATACAATACAGTACAATACCATGCAGTACATTACAATACATTACAGTACAATACCATGCAATACAATACAATACAGTACATTACAATACAATAGAGTACAATACCATGCTATACAATACAGTACATTACAATAGAATACAGTACAATACCATGCAATACAATACAGTACATTACAATACAATACGGTGCAATACCATGCAGTGAAGTACAATACAATACAGTACATTACAATACCATGCAATACAATACAGTACATTACAATACAATACAGTAGAATACCATGCAATACAATGCAGTACATTACAGTACAATACAGTACAATATCATGCAATACAATACAGTCCAATACAGTACAATACCATGCAATACAATACAGTATAATACCATGCAATACAATACAGCACATTACAATACAATACAATACAGTACAATACCATGCAGTACAATACAGTACATTACAATACAATACATTACAATACCAAGCAATACAATACAGTACATTACAATGCAATACAGTACATTACAATACAATAGAGTACAATACCATGCTATACAATACAGTACATTACAATACAATACAGTACATTACAATACAATAGAGTACAATACCATGCTATACAATACAGTACATTACAATACAATACAGTACAATACCATGCAATACAATACAGTACATTACAATACAGTACAATACCATGCAATACAATACAGTACAATACCATGCAATACAATACTATACAGTACATTACAATACAATAGAGTACAATACCGTGCTATACAATACAGTACATTACAATACAATACAGTACATTACAATACAATACAGTACAATACCATGCAATACGGTGCAATACCATGCAGTGAAGTACAATACAATACAGTACATTACAATACAGTACAAATACCATGCAATACAATACAGTACATTACAATACAATACAGTAGAATACCATGCAATACAATTCAGTACATTACAGTACAATACAGTACAATACCATGCAATACAATACAGTACATTACAATACAATATGGTGCAATACCATGCAGTGAAGTACAATACAATACAGTACAGTACAGTATGGTGCAGTACGATACAGTGCAGTACAGTACAGTGCAATGGAACACAATACAGTACAACATAGTGCAGTGCAGTACAATTCAAGGCAGTAAAGTGCAATGCAGTACAGTACTATATAGTACAATATACAATGACACCAGCCAGGACATCAGCAGCAGGGGTCATGAGGGGGCTCTGCATTTTTTGCCTCTCCCACCCAATGATAGCCCCAGGAGCACCATAAAATGCTTCATTTGGAGCCCAGCACTGCCGTGTCTCCTCCTCTCTGGGTTTGTCCAATGGGAGAGTAGCAAAGAGCAAACCAGGAAGCCTTTTAAGAAGAGCTTAATCTGCAATAGATACTGCAGTTTGAACCACATGGCAGATGTTGCCAGCCAGGCCATCAGCAGCAGGGGTTGTGAGGGGGCTCTACACTGTTTGCCTACTCCTTCCCCCTCAACGATCGCTGTGGGGCAGCAGGAAAAGTTTTGTTTGGAGCCCAGCTCTGCCACACTTCCTCCTCTCTGGTTCTGTCCGATCGGAGGGTGTCTATTAGTTTTTAACTGGCTGCTCCAAGCAGTCCTTTTGTGCTGTGGTACTCGCACTAAGGACCAGTGCAAAGGACAATGGGAGTCTGCCTGGGAGTCAGCCATTGGAGGCAGCCGTAGGAGGCATCTGGAGGCTTGTTGTGCTGTTTCTGCTTCCCAGTGTTGTGTGTGTCCAGATGACTGGAACATGCTAAGGTATCTCATGCTGACAAATGCTAACTTGAACCCTGTAGGTGCTATCTTAGTTATGGATTGGTTTTCTAGGTATACACCCCCCACAGTCACAAGTCGACAGCAACCAACACTGCAGTGACAGCAGCGCCAGGTCGCTGCATTGTCGAACCTGGACCCTGGCACCGTTTTCTGGGAGTCTTTCACCCCCCCAATCAGCTCTGACTTGGAGTTAATTAGTTTAAATAGGGGAAGTGCTGGGAGCACAGCCCCAAAGAAAATATGAGAGGCAGTGACTACCTTTATGCTGACCACAAATGCGGTAGACATAAAGGTTTCTCTGTAATGTCGGTCAACAAACATTTTGTCACGCTGGCGTGGTAGATCCATTTTCTACATGTGGAGTTTTCTTGTTAATACTGCAATGTATATCTCTAAAATGAGCCAGTAGTATGTGTTCTAAATTAAAGTAGGTCGTCTGTGATACAGAATCTGTGTCGATTAACTCACTTGCCCTTACCTTAAAGAGATGTTTCATAGCTAACTGTTCAGGCCTGTAGTTTAACCCTTTCCTGGAGTGTTTAGCTTACACCCTTTCTAGGATCTGCCTATATCTAGTTTCTAAGTGCCATGCTAATAACAAATTTAGGAACTATACCTTTCTACAAGTTGCAGCCACTTTGTTTTGTTTTCCTCACTCTCTGTAATTTGCTTATTAATAATGGTTTGGTTGCTATTGCGTGTTTACTGCAGGAGTTCTTGTATTGCTTTTGGCCGTAATTAGAAGGCCTAGCTAGATTGTTCATGTGTCAGATTTTACACTCTTCTTTAGTTTTGGTGCCATTACAATAACCCATTCATAGTTTTCCTGTCTCTTGGAAGATGCTTTGTTCATCTATCTCTATAGGGATTACTCTAGTAGTTGTACCTACTAGGTCTTACAGATTGCTCTACCTTTGTCCTTGGCCACCAGTCTTGACAGAGCACAAATAATATGGCGGCATTGTTTCTCAAACCTTATGGTTGTTGAATATAATCCTCCAAACTAGACAAGGTGTCTTGCTCCCAGACAAGTCTCACTAATTCTTCGTCATTTCTCCAAATATTCCTTTTCCTGGCCCAAGGATCATTTACCGATGAATAGACTTACTAGTGTGTGGCATCTACTCCTATGTATTACTTTATCTGGCGATACTGAACTTACCCCAGGCCCCCTCACCTTTACTTGTCCTGCTAACTCTCCCCAATGGTTTGCTGTTAAGGGTCTGGTTTGCCTGAATGTCCGTAACCTTATGACCAATTTGCTGAGCTTGAGGCCTGGGTGACTCATTACTCCCCTGAGACATTTGATAAAGTATCATAGCCAAGATCCGAAGCGTATCAGGCGATATCAGGTGTCTGTCTGGAATTTTGTACTTTAATAAAATACTGCATGTTTGCACCTTTGAAACAGAATTATGAATGGTGTCTTCTTCAATTGGTGGTGGTGAGTGCCCAGTTTTTTTGCTGACAATATTTACAATTTTTATTGTGAGAACCACTCTCATTGTGTGGACTCTTTTAGTGTTCTGCAGATATGGGCGGTATAGGCTGGATCAGTTAGTTCAGGGAAGGGGAGAGCGGAACAGATAGTGAGGGGTAGATTATGCTAGAGATGTGGCAGCATATAAGAGATGGCAGACTGGCCAGCTGAAGCATTGATCCAGTAGAGGGAGAGCAAAGGCCAATACAGCAGCAGGAGCAGAAAGAAAGAAGGCAGCAAGTGAAAGAACCAAATCTGAACTTGGATGTTAGTGAAGCTATATGAGAGAGGTGACAGTCTGCAGGAAAGAAACAAAAACATAGAAACTGATGGCAGGTAAGGGCCGCTGGGCCAACCCAGTCTGCCCATTTTTATTACCTTCATTTTTGCTGCAGACCCTACATGATCTGCAGTGCTGTCTCTCCTCCTTTCTTACCCCAATGATTCTTTTGTGCCTATCCCAGGCATTTTAGAACCTCACCACTGTTTTGTCCTCCACTACCTCTGCTAGAGGTCTGTTCCAGAAATCCACCAACCATTCTGTGAAGAGGTACTTCCTTATATCTCTCTTGAAACTGTCTCCACTCAGCTTCATAGCATGTCCCCTTGTTCTAGAGCACCTTTTTCTCTAAAAAATATCCCCACCTGTACCTTATTAACCCCGTGAGGTATTTAATGGTCTCTATCATATCTCCCCTCTTCCAACTCTCCTCTAGGATGTACATATTGAGCTTGTTTTACCCTGTTCTGGACTGCCTCCATTCTGTCTATGTCTTTCCTGAGATGTGGGGCCCAATTCTCAAAGGGGGCTGTGTTCGGTGCAAACTGCAGCAAACAGCAGCTTGCACTGAAGCCCCATGCATCAGGGACCCTGCACCCGATTCAGGTACAAGAGGGGTCCCGGCGCACAAGTCCCCACACTTGCGGCAACTCCTCCCATGCGGCAAACACGTGGCGCATGAAACATAGAAAACATAGAAACATAGAAGTTGACGGCAGATAAGGACCGCAAGGCCCATCCAGTCTGCCCATTTCTTTTTCTACCTTATAAATGTGCCATCGGCCTTTGCTCTGTCAGTGACCTATCTATTCATAGTCATTTGTATCAGTTCAGTCAGAGACCAACTGCAGAGGTGTGAGGAGGGCTGTGCTGGTCCCCTGCTCTGTCTGGGGATGGGAAGGGGCATTACCTGCTTGGGTGGGGGGCATGAGACCACCAGTGAGAGGATTTGTTACAATTGACATACTGACAGGGACACCGGGATCTGGGCAGGGGGTTCCGATATATATATTTACTTTGAGGGGCACATCGGGGATCGGGTGGGGGATCCTGCCTGTATTCCACATGGAGGCACAACGTGGATTGAGGGGGTCTGACATATATATGCTACAGGTGGGGCACATCTGGGTTGGGGAGGTGGGACCAGCGGCACTAATTCTACAGCATCTCTCCCAGGAGAGATATTTCTAAGTCACCTTAGACCAGCCTTGGCTAGTGTAAGGGTACTTAGAATTTCTCCCTCAGGGAGAGGTTTGTGAATTGCATTTCTGGGCTGTGGCAGCTTGTGTCTGCCGCAGAGCCCCTAGAGCTGTGTTGTAGCCCATGTCAGGGTGCAGGGATGGTGAGGGCCCCATTTGGGGCAGGCAGCCTGTGTTTGATGCAGGTTGCCTTTGTGAATCGCTCCTGGCATGACTTTTGGTGCAAGGAGCAACGTGCACCATTCTTTGTGCCGAAGCCTTTGTTAATCGGGTCCACGGTCTCCAGAACTGGACACAATACTCAAAGTCAGGTCTTACCACAGATCTGTATAGGGGCAGCACTACCTCTTTCTTCCTGCTGGTGATACCCCTACCTATGCACCCTGGCATCCACTAACCCTGCTGACTGCCTTGCCACACTGCCTGGCCACCTTGAGGTCATCCTATATGATTACGCCAGGTCTCTTTCCTGCTTGGTCATTGTCACCCCAGCATTCCACCCCAGGTTTCTATGGCGCCCGTGCATTACTTTGTACATTTTTGCATTAAGGCCCAGCTGCCATATCCTTGACCACTACTCCCGTTTTTTCAGATCCCTGCCCATCCTTTCCACCTCCCTGCAAGTGTGCACTCTGCTGCAGATCTTGGTGTCATCCACAAAGAAGCAGACCTTCCCCTCCAGCTCCTCCACTGTATCACTTATAGACATTAAAGAGGACCAGTCCCAGCACTGAACCTTGAGATACCATGTTTGTCACCTACCCTTCCTCCAAGCAAACTCTGTTTACCACTGCCCTCTGTCTCCTATCCACTAACTAGTTTCTTACCCAGATTATCACCTTATTGCCCACCCCAAGCTACCCAACTTGTTAACCAGTCTCCTTTGTGGAACGGTGTTGAAAGGTTTGTTGAAATCCACATAGGCCACATCTATCACTCCTCCCTGATCTAACTATCGGCTCACCCAGAGAAATCTATCAGTTTTGTCTGGCATGACCTTCCCCCTATGAATCCATGTTGCCTCGGATCCTGTGGCCCATTGGATTCCAGAAAATCCACAATCCTTTCATTTAGTAGTGTTCATTAACTTATTCTCCACTGACGTCAGGCTGACAGGCCTATAATTGCCCACCTCTTCCCTGCTCCGACTTTTGTGAAGCACGACTACATCTGCGCTTTTCCAGTCTTCCAGGGTCACTCTGATCTCCAGTGTATGTCAAAGGGGTCTGTCAGGGTGCAGCTAGTGCCTCCCTAAGCTCCTTCAGCACCCTTGGATGCACCCCATCTGTCTTTATAGCTCTGTCTACCTTTAGGTTGGTGAGTGCTTTCCTGACTCTCCACAGAAAAAGCACTAGTAGTGTCCATCTCCCTCCCCTCAATGCTCCTGGTGCCTTTTCATGGTCCATCCCCTTCCACTTCTACTGTGAACACTGAGCAGAAGTATTTGCTCATGATGTCTGCCTTTTCTTGATTCCCCTCTATACAGCCCCCCAACACAATCCCTCTCTTTGACTTCCTTTTTTCGCTAACATACCTAAAACACATCTTGTCCCCTTTCGATACTGCCTGAGCTATTCTTTCTTCAGTTTGCACCTTTGCACTCCTTACTGCTTTTTCTGCCTCCCTCTGTTTTCCTTGATGCACTTCCCTATTTTGCTCTCTTTCTGGGTCTTCTTATACCTTCTGAATGCCAGTCTTTTAGCCTTTACCTTTTTCCCACCTCTTTTGAGAACCACAGTGATCTCCTCTTCCTTTTACTTTTGCTTACTTGCTTGATGCAGAGGTTTGTTCCCTTCACTATGCATTCTTTTAGTTTGGTTCACTGTTCCTCCACTCCTACCATTTCACCCCCCCACCAAGTCATTCCTGAGGCATTCACCCATCTTTATAAAATCAGCTCTTCTGGCCGGCCCGGTGGCACTGAGGGTTGAGGCACTGGATGCCACATCTCGCACCACACCGATGATCCAGATTTGGGAACAAACTCGGACCACCTGGGGTCGGCAGGGGAGGGAAGGGATTGAGCATCTGGAGGACTGCTCTCCCTTCCCAGGGAGGGTTTCAGGGAATGCGTCACTCCTGGGTGGCCCCTGATGGTAATTGGGAGCAATGCAATGAAAGTGCAATGCACACGGATGGGGGGATGGAGCTGCAGCAGACATTCGCATGCATTGCCTCTGATGTCATTGCACATCTGAGCTCCAGGGACAACCAGCAAGAGAAAAACCCTACCTTGGTCTAGGAAGGCAACGAGAGATACAGAGGACTGCACCCACATCTCCAGCACTGGGCCAACTCTCCAATGGCTGGTCAAGCCCCTCACCGGATGGACCCTCTAATTTCAGAAAGGCCACCAGGTAGGAGAGGCGGGCCCTCCCCCCCCAGGGGGTGATTTGAGGGCTGGAAAATCTGGCTGTGGGGTGCTGGAGGGGAGGAGGCTTCAGGCAGGGGAGCAGAGGTGTCAGGCTGAGATACCACCTCTGAGAGATGCTCTGACCATCGGGGTGAATAAAAAAGTAAAAAAAAAAAATCAGCCTATTGAAGCCCAAGACTCTCGCCATTGTGTGGTTGGAATCTGCAACCTTTCTTATGTTGAACCACACTGTATGGTGATCACTGGTCCCCAGAAAACTTCCCACCTTAATGTATGTAATATTATCCCTGTTAGTAAGCACCAGGTCCTGTATTGCTCCATCATGCGTGAGTTCAGTGACTAGTTGCCTGAGGACATAAGGAGTCCAGGATGTCCCTGCTTCTAGCTGAAGCCACAGCTGGGAGGCTTCAATCTACATCTGGCGGTCTAAAGTCTCCTACTAGCAACACTTCTCCAATTTCAGCTATTTTGCCAGTTGCTTCTAACATTTCCTTATCTAAGTCCTCCCCATGTGGAAGGCCTGTACACCATGTCTATCCAAATAGTGGCTTCTTTTCCTGACTCGAGGGTGACTCACAACACATCCCCCCCCAAATTGCCTGTATTTCTGTTGCTTTCATGCTTTCCATCAGGGGAGAGAGAGAAGAGCAGATGGAGCAGTGGTGGGGGCTGTAGGGCAGTTAAGCACAAAAAACACAGAAGGAACAGTACAGAGGTCCAGTCTGATGAGCATGGTTTTGGGGTAGTACTGTATATTGCATTCTCATAGGGAATAGGAGGGCAGACCCATTTTATAAGTATCCCATGCCTGGTCAGGGGATAGATGCTGGCTTTATTCCTATATAGCACCCCACATATGGGTTGGAGCTTGCTGTGGATGGGGTCAATATGGTCAGAGATGTCAAGGTGATGGTTGAACCAAACACTCAGGTATCTAAAAGAGGAGACATTCCCCACTAGGGAGCCTTCCAAGATCATGAGTACTGCGGGAGTCTGGATACCAGGCAGGCACTGCCTGGGGCCTAAGGTCATTGAGACAGTCTTTTTGGCATTTAGGGTTATGTGAGTCATGCAGAATCAAAGTTGGACATTATTAAAGTCCCTCTGGAGCTGCCCAGCCATGCTAGGGGTTGGAGGGCCAGATGCAAATAGTACCGTGTCATCTGCATACAGGTGAATATGAGAGGAGCCACAGGCCAGAAGCAGGTCATTTAGGAAGATGGAGACCCAGATGGGTAAAAGGACTGAGCCTTGCAGAACACCTGAATTAATCAGAGGAGGATACCTCCTAAGAAAACTAACTGGCAGTACAGCCTAGAGGTTAGAGTAACAAGCTGTGAATGAGCATGATGCGCCCAGCAGACCTGGGTTTGACTCCTGTAACCTCTATCTGCATATTGTGTGACTCTGAGCAAATCACTTGAGTGCCCCAGTGCTTCTGGGTCACAGGTCACCCCCTTTAAATGAGCCTTGTGCCCAGTAGGCCTTCCCTGGTTAAAGGAGTAGTGCAGTCAGAATTTTGAAAAACATATGTTGTGCAGAGTGTTTTCATTTGCATGTGTAGTCCTAGAGTGTCTTTTCCCATGTTGGCTATTAGGATTTTTTTTCTAAATTAGCCTGCTAGTGTTATGGTAGTTTTATGTATAAAAGACTTTGTTTTATGTTCTCCGCATTGTTATAACCAGTACCAGAATTTTGCAGTAAATATGAGACCGGAGAGTGATCATGTAGCTATCACTTTTCTACTAACATTTCCTGATAACATCTCTAATACCCCTAACCTTATTCAACCTGCTTTGCTTAAGCTGTCAGGTAAAGCCAAAATAGCTCTCAGTGTTCGAACATGGGATAAAGTGGTTGAGTTAATATATTCCCCTCCCTTCTCTCTGTTATTTTCTTTTGCGGAGGCTAAGGTAGATCAAATACATGAGTGAAGAGCTGGATTTGTGCTATCAGCCAATTAACTAAATAATTTACTCTGCTAACAATAGAAGACCTTCTTTAAATTCCTGGTTTGATGATCATTGTATTGTAGAAAAATCCAAATTGGGGAAACTCATCAGATACGTGAGGAAATTTTCTTCTATGAATAATATTTTTTATTCTGAACAAAGCTTGGAAAACTTACAGAAAGTTTTTGACGGAGAATAAAAACATTTACACAGAAACGGTGGAAATTAATGTACCAGGCCATTGAGATGAAGGACTCTAAATTTTTCTGGCAACTGGTGGTGAAAGGTTCAAACACTTATACATCCTCTTTCCTTTCCTATATAGCCAAGGAGACCTGGGTTCTATATTTCAGATCCCTTTTTAAGAGCAAAGTTCCTGTCCATACCAATGATAATGTTCTTTTATCATTGAGGACTTGAGATCTTACTTCATTGACCATCTCTTTTGGTGAAGTAGGACATGCCATATCTCAACTGGCTAACAACAAGGCCCCCGGACCAGACACTATCCTGATTGAGATTTACAAGGCTCACATGAACTATTGGGTTCCTTTTCTTGCTAGCATTGTCAATGCATGTTTGAAAAAATCTTATGTCCCTACACCGTGGCTCAAAAATATTATAATTCCCATTCATAAAAAAGGTTCCTTTTAACTTCCCTCAAATTATAGGCCAATTAGCCTTTTGGACATCAGTGGAAATCTTTTTGCTAAAATCTTACTGGTTAAGCTTCAAAACTGGATTGAGACTTCTTCACCAATATCAATTTTTCAAGTAGGATTCCATCAGGGCTTTTCAACCAAAGATAATATTTTCATTTTAGCCCACTTACTTGAAAAATATAGGTTACATCATCAGATGAAATGATATGCACTTTTTATAGATTTCTTAGCAGCCTTTGATTCTGTGTCCAAAGGGACTCTTTGGGAAATTCTTAAAAGAGGACTCCCTATTAATCTATTAATCCCCATTTACTTACTTCATTCAAACACAATTACGGCTGTGAGATATGATAACAAGGGGAACTTATCAGAATTTGTTAGCACTTCCCAAGGTGTGAAACAAGGATGCCCACTTGTGCCATTATTATTCAGTTTATATATTGATTCATTACTTTATTTTGACTCATCCTTAGTACTTGACTCTCCCAAAATTGGGAATCAAAATATTCACATATTAGCCTATGCAGACGACCTTCTTCTTCTTTCACTTTGGGTAGCCGGACTCCAGCACAAATTGAATATTCTTAAAGCTAAAAGTGACTCATTGGCCCTGGAGATTAACTTACACAAAACCAAAATTGTAGTATTTGGCCCTCCGAATCCACAATCCCCTTCACCCAAAATACACTTAGAAAATAAATTAATTGAGGTGGCCCCGTCTTATATCCACAGTACATTCCATGTGTATGCCATTCGGATGTGTGCACACAATCGCAATGTCCCGATTTTGCCCTGTTCTTACCATGTTAAATCATCCGCTTATATGCATTACTAATTTTGGATGTATGCACACATTTTCAGGGGCGTACTTTGTTCTCTGGTGGGACTGGGTGATAGTTGGTGTTAATTGCTGCCATTAGGAGTGGAACACACGTTCGGAAGAACAAGTAAGATTTGCTGGGGTAACAAAACTGCCTTCTCCTTCAGTCGCTTAGTGTTTCAGATGTGCTGATAAGGTTTTTTTACATGTTGGAAAGGTGTTGGAACTAATCTCTGATTAGCGCATTCCTTAGCAGCCACAACAGAGAAAAGTCCACTACTACAATCAAATTGTAAGCAAACTGATTCGTGCCATTGATCAGTCAGATCAGGAGTTCAAAAAGCTGGCGAAACAGATCAATGTGCTGGATGCGATCCCTCTCCAGCATGCAGCCTGAACCGATGTTACCCCGACACTATACGACACAGCTTTCAAAACATTGGCATACGGTCTGAGGAAACAGAAGCCTTCATCAAACCTCCACCTGCTGTGCTGCCTCCGGATGGGATGGAGCAAAACCACTTTTAAGGCTCATGCCCTAATGTATGTGCATTTTTTTACTTATGTAACCCCTAGATGGCGCTATCCCAGGGGCTACTACCCCTGCCTGATTTGCCACTAACAGGTTGAGGGGCCTGGATCCAATGGCGGGTGCCTCCACCCAGAGGTCAGGGTTTGCAATAGTTAAACTAACTTGGTCACAGCCCTCTGGGACACTGCAACCCCCCTTTCTTCCCACTAGTGGCCCACACAATATATCAGAATTACCTTCACAGTATACACTTACCCCAGGTCTGGTTCCGCACTGGGACCTCCTGTGAAATGAGATACAGTGCAACAATCACAGTACAGTACTTTAACATAGACAAATACCTCAGGCAGTATAACTTTGCTGAAACAAGCAGCTCTGATTTATTTAGGGGATATAACAAGGACAGGGAAATCAGGTTAATTAGCTTATCACTCTAATAATCTACCTATGGCTCTGGCTGCAGGCCTATCCTATCAGTTACTGTCCCTGGGTACCCAAGCCCTAGTGGCTAGTCCAAACCGTGGCAGCTGGTAGGGCCCTTTCACACAGAGAAAAGGAGAATTAAACAGTCAGCAGTACAGTAATTCCATTTGGATTTAATGTGGCAATTCAACAGGAGCAACCCTGAATTAGTACTCACGACCTCCAAATAAGATAGGGTCCTTCAATGTCAGCAGGGCTCACTTGAGGTACACAAACCTCTTCACACATCCATATAAAAGAAAGCACTATACAGGCAGGCTGCATCTGTCGATCGCCCAATTACTGCACAATACCGGGAGAACACACAGCAGATTCAGTTCCTGACAGACCGAGTGCAATTTTCAGCAATTCTTCCAGTCTTCTACAGGGTGAGCCTGGTTTCTACTCTTCAGAGATCCTTTGATTCTTTTCACAGGACGGATTCAGTCCTAACAAGCTGTTACACAAGCTGCAGACCGAACTCTGGGCCTTACACACGCTTTTTGACTAAAACTGCACACTGAAAAGCACAGGGCTCCTTCCTTCCACTGCCAAAGCTCAACTGAACTCCAACTGACGAACCGGCACTTCTTTGAGTTCCTCCCAGTTCTTGACTGGATTGGCTGTCACTCACAATAGACTGCTGCTGTTGGTCCAAAAGGCACTGAAGTCTAAACTACATCTCCCAGAGTCACTGCCCATACAATCCTCTTGTGGCTGGCTCAGATTATGAGTCCAAGTTCTGATTCGTCCAAGGCATCATTTTAGAGCTAGCTTACCCCACACTGATTGGTCCAGTTCAGCAGTTCAAAACTAGAATGGGGAACTAGCAGACACAGTTCTGACTGCAAAGAAAGCAGGTTAGACAAACTGTAATTTCATTATTACTCTAAATAATTTCTGGCAAACAGTTACATCTTTCAAATAGGTTCCTTTGCACTCCTAGTGACTGCAAAATGAAGTGAATTGGCAGCAGCTCAGTGGTACTCAGAGAAGCACACAGTCCCCCATACAAACTAATTATGTCTGCAAGCAGACAGCTCTTAAAGAGACAGTACCAGAGGCTCTAAAACACTCACTGATAAATGGCTTAAATGCCAAACACCATTCAGGCTTGGAGCATTCAAGCAAGCTCCTGAAGTCTTTGGGAACCCCCATTTGCAGGGGGTTAACCTTCCTGAGTTCGGGAAAGCTTGACGCCCAAGGCAAGCTATCCCACAAGTTCTATAACTGCAACCATATACATTTGCATTAGGCTCACATGTAATCATCAGTCAATATATCATTTTACCAAGAACACATTTCTGAAACATTGCAGTACGTCACTCTTTACACAGTATTACATACACATTGTACCATAACTCAAGTTATTACCTCTTGTACATGAAACCTGAAGAGGGGGCCCTTCCTATCAGTTACCTTGGGGCTGGATGGGGCAAGGGCACCATACTGAGAGGGCAACACAAGTAACTTGGAGTTAGCACTGATGCTCAGTTTGGGCAATGAGCCTCGGGACACATACACTCCTTTATGGACAACATTGAGAGGCAAGTCCACAGGCCTCCCAAGTGAATCATAACTGAGGTGCACCACAGGCTTTACAGCTCGACCAGTCTTTCTAGGGGAACTGTTATAGTCTCTGCACTCTGAGCCTCATTTCAGCATTGTCCTCACTTGTCAGGAGTCTCCATGGGGTGAGAGGCTAGAACTTGGGGCACTTTCAGCTCCAGGAGTTACAGTTTCTGAGTCCACAACATTTGGCTCGCATGGAGAGCTTTCGGACACTGGCAGTGGACTGTCAGGGCACTCAAATACTCTTCTTGTTCGGGTGTATCACCAGTCTGCCCCAATCTATCATTTTCCTCCCTGAAAGCTCAAACAGTTCAACCATGCACAATGATTCCATTTCATCTGATCTGATGCTTTGCACTTCACTTTCTGGGAGCATTGGCTCAGGGATGAAGCTGGGGCTTAGACAGTCAGAAGGCCCAGCTTTGTCTCCAGTATTGACTAGGGATTGCCCCAAACAATTGACTCAGTTCGTAAGAAGGATAGTATTCAAAGTCACTCTCACTTTCTTCCGATATGGACTGACAGTCATGCTCAACTGGGACTTGTGGAGGGAACACTTTAACTTTGCTTCTGTAGGTCAGACTTTCTTGATCTTTTCTTAGCAGCAGCTCTAGTCACTGGTCCAGAGGGCATCTTCTAGGGGCTCAGACTCAATTAAGATTTGTCCAATGGGCAGTAAATGATTTCTATGCATTGTTTTTACATCTTTTGAATTATTCTCAGGCCTTACTTTGTACACTGGCAGATCATCTAGTTTGCCCACTACAATGTGAGGGAGATGGTGCCATCTGTCAGCAATCTTGTGCTTGCCATGCAATCCCAGATTTCTTAGCAATACCCGATCTCCCTCCTGGAGTTCCTGTGCTTTCACCTTTTATCATACCTTTCTTTGTTGGCCAGATTTCTTTGGCAGCCATGGTTTGAGCCAGTTGATGCGCATGAGTTAGCTGGGCCTTTAACTTTTGCACATACTGTAAATAGTTGTCAGCTTGAATCCCATCAGGAGAACCCCAAACACACATCTACTGGTAGTCGAGCTTCTCTTCCAAACATCAGGCGGTGGGGGAGAATCCAGTGGCATCACTTTTGGTGCAGTTATAAGCATGTACCAGGGGTGCTAATTTGTTGGCTCCATCTAGGCTTGTCCTTTGGGTGCAGGGTGCCTAGCATATCTAGCAAAGTTGGTTGAAACGTTCAGGCTGTGGGTCCCCCTGGGGTGGTAAGGAGTGGTTCTGGACTTTCGCACCCCCACAGAGAAAGCATCTCTTTGATCAGACGACTCTCAAAGTCTCTCCTTGATCAGAATGGATTCTTTGTGGAGCCCCATAGTGAACAAAAGTTTCTACAAGTACTTTGGCCACAGTGGATGCTTTCTGGTCTTTGGTGGGGAAAGCTTGGGCATATCTCGTGAAATGGTCAGTGACCACCAGCACATTACTGATATTTCTTTGATCTGACTCCAAACTTAGAAAATCAATACAGACCAGCTCCATGGGTGCACTGGTGGTGATGTTAACAAGGGGCAGCCCTCTGGGGCAAAGCTTTCCTCTAAGCAGCGACTACAAGTTCGAATGTGTTGCTCCCACATCAGCCCCATCTTAGGCCAATAGAATCTGGATCTCACCAAGTCAAGTGTTCTGTCTATACCAAGGTGCCCCATGTGGTTGTGCAAGGACCTCAATACTGAGTCTCGAAAGGCAGTGGGCAGCACTAGTTGTTGTTTGTCTACTTGTCCCCTCTGTCTACTGTTTCTCTGTATAACAGTTTATTGATCAGTTTCAACTTAGGACCTTCTTTGTATAACAGTGCAGTTCTCAAATCAGTGGAGCGTAATTTGGACACATCTTTTCCTGCATAGAGGGCTTCTAAAGCTGCTTTGATCATGGGATCGCGGGATTGAGCCCGCCGAATACTATCATTGTCCAGCTGAGGCAGTGCACCAATGTCTATTGCAGAAAAGTGGCAATAAGCAGCAGGTATGCAATTCTCAGAGGCTCCCAAGCAATCCACCATGCAGTCCACTGCGTCCGTGGACATTTGTTCCTCCCTGTCAAACTTCCGGCAGAGTGCCCGAATGTCAGGTTCTGCCAATCGGACCCAATCATTCTGAGGAACAGGCCTCCGGGAGAGAGCATCAGCATCTATGTGGTTCAGACCTGCTCGGTATCGAGAGCATAGTCATATGTAGATAATGCAGAAAGCCACCTATGGCCAGTGGCATCCAACTTAGCTGAGGTCTGCACATAGGTCAAAGGATTATTGTCAGTTTTACTAGTATTTTAGCCCCATACAAGTACTCATGGAATTGGTCAACAATAGCCCACTTCAAAGCTAGGAACTCTAACTTATGTACAGGATAGTTCTTTTCGGATGGGGTCAGGCTTCTACTGGCAAAGGCCACTGGTCTCAGGCCATTCTCGTGCTCTTGGTACAACACAGCCCCCAACCCTTGCAAGCTAGCATCAGTGTGCAGGACGTAAGGTTTTCTTGGATCGGCATAGGCCAGCACTGGAGCATGGGTAGTTGATATATGATCTCATGAAAAGCAGTCTCACAATCAGGAGTCCAGCGGGCCCCAAATACTTCACTCGGATGAAAATACACTCTTTCAATCTTGAGGGCGCTGACTTTGGTATTTTTGTGGGTTGGGGATACCCTTGAGGAGTTAAGTAAGAGGCGGATCACTCTTGAATAGTCCTTGATGAAGCGCCGATAATAACCACAGAATCCCAGGAATCTTTGCAGTTCTTTTAGATTTTTGGCTGTGGCCAGGTGGTCAAGGCCTCAACTTTACTTGGGTCGGTCTCTATTCCTCGGTGGATACTATGTGTCCCACATACTTTACTGATGTTTGAAAAATTGACACTTATCAATGGACAGTTTAAGGCCAAAGTCCTCCAGTCGGTCCAATACCTTAAATAATCTGCTCTCATGTTCCTCCAGTGAGCTGCCAAACACAATAACATCATCTAGGTATACCAGGCACTCTAGTAAGTTCATGTCCCCACTGCACGCTCCATCAATCGTTGAAAAGTGGCTGGGGCACCTGAAATCCCTTGAGGCATCCTCATGTTCATAGAAATAGCGGACAGATAAAGGCTGTCTTTTCACGGTCCTCTGGGGCCATCGGGATCTGATAGTACCCACTGCGGAGATCCAGCACAGAGAACCACTTGCTCCCGTTTAGGCAGTCAAAGCATCCTGAATGCGGGCATTGTGTACTGATCAGGGATAGTCCGCGGTTTAAGGTGCGATAATCCACACACATCCTTACTGTTCCATTCTTTTTCCTCACTACCACAATGGGGAAGCATAAGGGCTTCTGGATTCTTGTATTACACCAGCAGCTAACATCTCTTGCAGATGCCGTCTCACATCATCTATGTCAGCAGGTGCCAGGCGTCGAGACCTCTCACTGAAATGGTCTGTCATGCAGCCGGATATTGTGCTCAGCTCCTTGCACGCATCCTACATCCCATTCCTTTAAAAGACACCTGGTCTCTCTGGGCAAGCTTCTCACTGATCTTCACTTTCCATTCAGCTGGCAGCGGGAGTCGCAAATCAAACAAGTCAGGTATGTTACTCTGTCATTCTTCCTTGAACTCTTGCTGCTGGTAGCACTGCAGTGTCTGCACAATGCACATTAGCCAGGATGCAACCTCTGTTTACTCGAATGTCTCTTTCAGACACATTATGAACTTGGACCATTACCCTTCTGGCATAAGCATGGGCTCTAGCGGGCAAAATACTAGGCTTGACCAGCAGTCCCTCTGGCAATTTTCCATCGCCTGGTGCATCCAACATTAATATTTTATTCTTAACATCCTTTCTGATACGGACCTCTCCCTGTAAGGTACACTGGGCATTTGGCGCCAGGATCAGAGACTCAGGATCCTTCTTCCATACAATTCCGACCGGTTCCTCTGGTTCTGTTTTTCAGCATCTCTCTGTGCCTCATAGGCCTTCTTAATTAAAGCCGAACTCTTAAAGCTCTACTAGTCTTTGACCCCTGTTTTTCATAACACAACTGTGCCAGCCTTCCGAACATATGAGCATTTGTTCCAATCAACAAAGGGACACCATCATACAGTCCAGTGGGGGGACACACTAAGGCTAGGGTCTCTACTTGTTCGGCCACTCCAGCCACGGAGGTGGGAAAGACAGCCAAATTCGGATATACCGGAATAGGGGTAGGCCTTCTCACTTAACCCCATACATGCAGTCCTTCTAATGGTTGTAAGTGGTACGTCTGACAAATGCTTCTGATACCAATCTTGGAACATAATTGTCACTTGGGAGCCACTGTCTAATATAGCTCTTGTAGACACTCCGCTTCACCTTTACAGTGGTCTCCATGAGGGACCCACTATTCTGGACCAGTCTGGAGAGGCGGTAGTGGGGCCTGGGCAACTGACCTTGCCACAAAGGACGTGAATTAGCATTTTGGTGCCCTCACTGGGATCATGTCCTGCACCTCTTAACCACTGATTTCTTCTCCGAAGCTCTCCTTGTAGCCTATATGCAACTTTGTCAGTGTCTTTGGGGACTGGCATTCCTTTTCATGTGCCCATCTTTCCCACAATTATAGCAAAACATACTTTCTGGAGTTTGAGCTGGCGAGGCGCCACACTGGGAGCCAGGCGGGGTATTACTAACTGGAAACCTTGGTGCCATCTCTGTCTCTGGCGTGATAAGCATTTGGAGACATCTCGTCAGTTTCTCCACTTCCATGGTCAAGGAATCGAGTTCGGAGCTGTTATCAGCAGGAGATACATGGGTGGGTACCCCACCCCATAGCAGATGCAGTCGGATATAGGTCAGGGCCTGCACTTGCAGGCGTGGCCTTCATAAAGGGACTGTTTTGAATTCCCGGATCTCTCTCAACAGTTCGCCCCATTGTGACATATCTTTTTCCTTGTCAGAGCACTCATTGACTGCCAACCTCTGCCCCTGAACTTCACTTGATGGGTCACCCTCAGTCACTCGGGTCGTAGCTGCAGCTATTGGTGCAGGTCCCTCCCGAGGTCGTCTTTTCTCAACTCCTCGAATTTCTCTCATTAACTCATCATAGGAGGGTGGGGATTCCAGTCGATCTGCCAGGCGTAACTGAAGCAACAGCAGTTCTGAGAAGGGGCAGACTTAAGGATCCTGTTCAGCCTGGTTCGTCCAGTTCAATCGCTGGCAAACTACCTTTTCTGAGGCATTCTTGCAACAATTTTTCCAGCCGAGATACATACACAGACAACAACTCCCCTTGGTACTGTTGTGCATCTCTTACTCTCCACCATAGGTCCTCATCAGAATCTGGGCTCCCATACACATTCTCCAAGGCCTCAAGATAGGCCTGTGCAGTCGCTTCAGGGTTACTGGCCCGTTTAGCACGGATGGTAGCCAGGGCAGGACCTCGGAGGCTCTCACTAACCCTCTTTCGCTTTTCACCTTCCGAGCATTGCCATTCTAGCACTTGGGGGGCAACATAGTCTATCCAGGTCTCCCAGTCATCCTCCCCTTGGGGGTTGGGGAGGTGCCAGAGAAGATCCTCAACCTTGGTAAGGTCGTGACTAATGGCAGGTGCAGAAATAGGAGTCTGCATTGGTTCAGCCACCATTACGGGCACTGGAGCAGGAGAGGGTGTTGGGGAGAAACACCCCAGGTGGCAAGAATAGTTTCTTCAAGTCCTCCACAGTTTTCCCTCTCCCAGCAACCATTCAGCAAATTTCTCCTCAAAGTTTCAGATAGTGGTGGGGGCTGATTCCCCGGTCTTTACTGTCCTTAGTTATCACTCTCCAAGCAGTGAGGGCTCCTCTGGGGTAATGGTCTGTGGCACTTTGGAGCTATCTATGGGATCCTTAAACTCTACTAGGGCCAGGAAAGTGTGGGTGAGCAGATTAGCATGCCGACCCACCACCACAGGGTTTTGTAAACCTTCCACCTTGGAAAGTACTCCCTGCACAGTGTCATATTGATACCCAGGGGATGTCCAGGATAAGCATAGCATTTGGGGGTCGATCTCCTCCTAGTACACCACTCCACCAGCCGGTGCACAGCCACTCTGTCGGGTACCCATTTTTTCTTAACAGTGGTTCAGAATATGGCCACTAGAGGACACACAATCCCAGCGTGAGCCTCCAAGATGTAACCCTAGATGAGCCATCCCAGGGGCTACTACCCCTGCCTGATTTGCCACTAACAGGTTGAGGGGCCTGGATCCAATGGCGGGTGCCTCACCCAGAGGTCAGGGTTTGCAATAGTTAAACTAACTTGGTCACAGCCCTCTGGGACACTGCAACCCCTTTCTTCCCACTAGTGGCCCACACAATATATCAGAATTACCTTCACAGTATACACTTACCCCCAGGTCTGGTTCCGGCACTGGGACCTCCTGTGAAATGAGATACAGTGCAACAATCACAGTACAGTACTTTAACATAGACAAATACCTCAGGCAGTATAACTTTGCTGAAACAAGCAGCTCTGATTTATTTAGGGGGATATAACAAGGACAGGGGGAAATCAGGTTAATTAGCTTATCACTCTAATAATCTACCTATGGCTCTGTGCACAGGCCTATCCCTATCAGTTACTGTCCCTGGGTACCCAAGCCCTAGTGGCTAGTCCAAACCGTGGCAGCTGGTAGGGCCCTTTCACACAGAGAAAGGAGAATTAAACAGTCAGCAGTACAGTAATTCCATTTGGATTTAATGTGGCAATTCAACAGGAGCAACCCTGAATTAGTACTCACGACCTCCAAATAAGATAGGGTCCTTCAATGTCAGCAGGGCTCACTTGAGGTACACAAACCTCTTCACACATCCATATAAAAGAAAGCACTATACCAGGCAGGCTGCATCTGTATCCCGATCGCAATTACTGCACAATACCCGGGAGAACACACAGCAGATTCAGTTCCTGACAGACCGAGTGCAATTTTCAGCAATTCTTCCAGTCTTCTACAGGGTGAGCCTGGTTTCTACTCTTCAGAGATCCTTTGATTCTTTTCACAGGACGGATTCAGTCCTAACAAGCTGTTACACAAGCTGCAGACCGGAACTCTGGGCCTTACACACGTTTTTTTGACTAAAACTGCACACTGAAAAAAGCACAGGGCTCCTTCCTTCTCCACTGCCAAAGCTCAACTGAACTCCAACTGACGAAACCGGGCACTTCCTTTGAGTTCCTCCCAGTTCTTGACTGGATTGGCTGTCACTCACAATAGACTGCTGCTGTTGGTCCAAAAAGGCACTGAAGTCTAAACTACATCTCCCAGAGTCACTGCCCATACAATCCTCTTGTGGCTGGCTCAGATTATGAGTCCAAGTTCTGATTCGTCCAAGGCATCATTTTAGAGCTAGCTTACCCCACACTGATTGGTCCAGTTCAGCAGTTCAAAACTAGAATGGGGAACTAGCAGACACAGTTCTGACTGCAAAGAAGCAGGTTAGACAAACTGTAATTTCATTATTACTCTAAATAATTTCTGGCAAACAGTTACATCTTTCAAATAGGTTCCCTTTGCACCTAGTGACTGCAAAAATGAAGTGAATTGGCAGCAGCTCGAGTGGTACTCAGAGAAGCACACAGTCCCCCCATACAAACTAATTATGTCTGCAAGCAGACAGCTCTTAAAGAGACAGTACCAGAGGCTCTAAAAACACTCACTGATAAATGGCTTAAATGCCAAACACCATTCAGGCTTGGAGCATTCAAGCAAGCTCCTGGAAGTCTTTTGGGAACCCCCATTTGCAGGGTGGTTACCCTTAGTTTTTACCTCATAAATGATTCCGTAACACAGCGGTGTCTTTCTTTATTGATTAGCTAGTGATCCGGATGTATGCAAACTCTGGTTGTATGCACATTTGCGGTCTGTCCCGACCATGTGTATACATCCAGAATCTACTGTATCTTGGTATTAAATGTACATCAAGTTCACAATGGACCTTACTTAAAAGAACAGATTTCTGAAGTTAAACTTGCTGCTAAGGCTTTACTAAGGTTCAATTATTAATATGGGGGTCACGCAGTAGCACCAGCGTTGGCTGCTGACGAAGCCAAGCTAAATCCAATCATACTTTATGGCTCTAGGGTATGGGGCACAAATCCTACTGAAAATATTGAGCTTCCGTTATCATTTTATTATAAAGCCCTCTTACAGGTTTGAATTTCAACTGCCAATTCAGTGGTAAGGGCAGAACTAGGTAGGCTCCCCTTGGCAATTACAATAGATATGAGTGGTCTCTTACGGGCTGAAAATAATAACTGATTAGTTTAATACTTCACCAGACCTACAGTATGTCTCAAAGAGAAAATAAGCTGGGCTGAGAAGGGCTTTTTGTTTCCCTGGTTGAAACAACTTAAAGCAGTACTGTCAAAAGTTACTTTAACCCATTTGTGGGACGATTCACTGAAAGGGATTCATATATCCCGTTTCTTTAAAACTATCTTAAAACAAATGCTTTACCTTGAAGTACGGAAACAACAGATGGCATTGGTCAGGTCACAGAAACAAACTCCTTAGTTTGGGATGAATAAAATCGATTTTTATATTGGAGAATATCTTTTATTACCCCATGACCCTTGTTTTGGGAAATTAATTACTTAGGCAAGAGTGGGCACATTTGTTTCCAGATATTCTTCTTTTAATAAATCACCTATGACAGGTTTGCCACAAGATATGTGTAGGTGCAACAGAGGTTTTCAGGAAACTCTATCATACAATAATACAGTGTTCCCTTTATAATACTGTATGCGATCAATTACTAAAATCGATCTTAACAAAATATGTAAATTTGGACTATGATGCCCTGTTTATTTTATTGCATCCCAAAACCATTTCCGAAGCTCTCCTAATTATGAAATTTCTTGATTCAGTAGTAAAGACCAATAGGAAGCACTTGCCTCAGTTACTGTATATAATACTTATGCTAATCAGGTGGCTTTTGAGCAGAAATACATTATGGCTCTTATACAATTATGACATCTTATCATGTATTTATTCCCGAATCATTTTTTGGGTATGGGATAAGATACTTTTAGCTGCAGTGCACATTATGTAAATATTCGTGTAACTCTCCTGTTTTCGTTTTCTCACCCCCTCCCTTTTTCCTTTTTTATGTATAATTGTTGTAATGTCCAATATTTTCTACTGGATGAACAATAAAAACTTTTGATGATTCTGGTAGTTTTATGGCCCTTGGGGATATCCATCTTAGCATGGTTTGTAATTCTTCTTTTTCCTACAATGCCTTCTGTCTCATGTAACAGTGCTTGATCAGAGACCACGGATTCAGCAAGCACTGGTTTAGAGTCAATTCACAACAGCAGAACGGTGTTATTAAATAACTGTCCTTATCCAGTGAGCACTAATGGCTGCATTTACAGTTTAGCGAATACCCGCGATGGCTATTTAAGTGAGTTATTCTGTAAGAAAACAGCTAAAGTCTTTACTAATTCTACTAGCATTGATGCTCTGGGGTGGTGTATGTGCTTTTATGGAGGTGTGTAGTTTGATGAAGTTAAGAGTTTTAAAGGCAAAACATTTACTCATGTTGGCTAGATCTGACACACACAAAGAAAACAAAAATATTGAATTAGAGATATTTAGTGGATGCCAGAATATCAGGCTTCTATCTCTAGTACTTGCTGAATCAGTGGTCATGGATACATAACTGTCACATGAGACAGGAGGCATTGTAGGAGCAAGGAGATCAATAAATCAGGCTGAGATGTAGCTCCCTAGGGGCCATACAACAATCATATAACTAGCAGACTAATTTAGAAAGAACTCCTAATAGCAAACCATGGGAAGGACACACCAGGACTACACACGCAAATCTAAACACTCTGCACAACATATGTTTTCACAAATGTTAACTGTACTGCTCCTTTAACAAACAAACATAAAGAGGCATACTGGTATCTATCACTCAGGAGGAATCCAAGTAAGTTGGCTGTGAGATCAGATAGACCAGCACCAGTCAGAAAGCTTGCTCAGTAAAAGAGGGTGGGAACTGGACAACAGTGTGAACATTTCTAGGTCAAAAAAAGATAGCAGAAGTAACAAGACACAGATCCATACCCTTCAGGACAGAGTCAGTGAAGGGCAGAATGGGAAGTAACAGTGGAATGGGATTCCTTAAAACCTCACTGATAGGGCCCAAGAAAAGCAGAGGAGTCAAGAAAAGGGAGTACTGTGGAGACAGATAAAGTGATAATTGCCTTGCGTGGAAGAGTCAGCACTGTTATGCAGGGGAATGACCTTAGCCTACTTCCATGAACAGGGAACAGTGCTGTTGAGAAAGGTGAGATTAAGGAGATAGGTGAAGCTATAGCAGGGACAGAAAGATTCAGAGTTTCGGATCAAGTCCATCTGGAATGTGCTTTTGAAGGGTTGACGGAAAGAAGAGGAAAGGGTCATGGGTGGATGAGGCACAGAAAGAGGGATGGAATAAGAGATGGCAAAAGGAAAAGAGAGAGAGAGAGAACACGGGCAGTTAAAAAATTGTTATAGGAGGCTGCAACCTTATCGAGGGTGGAGGCAATGAACTGCTTCGTTTGAGTGTGCATATAGGTACTGTATAGGGGAATTAAAAAGGGGGTGTACAGCCTTCCAGAATTTAGAGGGGCTGTAAATATTATTATGAAAAGTAGATGCAAAATATTCAGATGGCCTGCTTGGTGGCCTTAGTACAGGCACCACAGAGCTGCTTCTAGCAAACATAGCCTGCTGGGGAGTCAGTGGCTTAACGGAGGCACTAGCAGAGTTTCCAACTTTGAGGCACATTGTCATCATCATCAAACTTTATTTACCCAGTGCACTTTCTCAGTTGCAACTAAAGGCACTTTACAATAGTAACATCATAAAATATCTAAACATTAAGACATAATATAGCCATGTGGCTATTAGATGAGGTCCGCGGAGATGCAGTGCAGATGGAATCTTTGGTTCCGTGTGTTAATATCATGGTAAAAATATCACGGGACAAAAATATTGTGGTCAAAACATTTGTGGAAAAAATAAGGTGGTAAAACTTATCACAGGAAAGAACAATTTTGAGGGAGCAGGCACCAACAAGTCGCAAGGCAGCAAAGAGCATGGGACACTGGAGGTTCATTGTGGGGGTACTAACTTCACACAGCCTCACACTTTGCTGTGTTGTGCATCATGAAACTTGCATTGGGGAGGCTAATCACACTGGCTTTGTGACGTTAATCCCCCCCAATATAGGACTGTGATGCATGGCACAGTGAAGTAGCTGAGGTGCGGCTGTGGAAGTTAGGCCTCCCCCGCAATGAATCCAGCCTCCAGTGCCTTGTGCTCTTTTGCTGCCTTGTGGCTTGTACTGCCTGCTCCCTGCACTATTCTGTCCTGCAATGTTTTTACCACACTTCATTTTTTTCCACAATGTTTCGACCATGATATTTTGTCCTGCGATATTTTGTACTGAGATATTACACACGGAACCAGAATCTTTTTACGCAGGCATTCCAAAGGGTAGAATACTTGCCCCTGATAGCAGAAAAGTTGGAGTGGAAGTCTAACTGGGCAACCACAACATCAGGAGAAGTAGTTATAGTGGAACATTCAGGGGCTTAGAGGTTGGATAGCAGGGTAGGTAGATCCAGAGATATAAAGGACCGCTGATGAATAACCATGGGGGGGGGCTGTTCTAGATGGTGTAATTTTGCATAGAGTAGACAATATGATGGTCGCTGAGTGTGCCAGGGAGGGGGGGCCTGCTGCAGTGATGCAGTGCGGATGGGAAGAGTGGACGCTGTCGGATACGAGCTCGTGTTGCAGTGAAAGAGTCGATGGGGTGTACAGACTGAGTAGTTGTGGTCATGTGGTCACAAGTTGTTTACCTCAGGAAGTACATACATTAGAAACAGAGACATTCAAAACAGGCCTGTGGGCTTTCACCGCCAAACAGCAAGGTATGGTACAGTAACCCCTTTCAGTTTCTCTCTCTGCCTGCGGAAAGGACTACAGAAGGGCTTTCCTTTTAAGGGACAGGAAGCTTTACATTTGATTGGCTGCCTCTAAAAATAAAAGCATCTGTGAAATGTTTCAAATGAAAAGAAAGCCCCTTGTTTACGTTTTTTCATTATTTAATTTAGGCTTGTGTGATGTCTGTTAATAACCCCAGTGTATTCTGTTGTGTGCTTGTTTAGAAATGGTCCTATTCTGAACTCATTTTGCACTGCTAACTTTGATTCTTTCCTTGACTAGTACCGACTTTCTCTAATTTTTGAGTTCAGAAACCCAGTGACATCAGTTGAGGTTGAAGCCCACAGTGACACTTTCCATGTCAGGATTCCACTCAGCTGATGTCATTGGGTTCCTGAACTGACAGGTAATTAATAAATGAATATTGGGCAAATAAAGGCGTCATTAGAATGGGACCCTGAATAAGGGAAAAAACAGGACTATTTTAAAATGCACGCATATGAAACAATACTCTGGGACTAGTAAACAGACTTCGGCATGGAGTCATTATGCTCAAGGCCACTGTTTTTTTGTTTTTTGCCGGAAAATCTAGTAACATTCTGGAATTAGGACTGCCTGGAGACTGGTAAAAACAAACATTTCAGGGAATCTGGAATCTACAAAACTTGTGTTGTTCTTTTAATTCCTTCCTGTACTATTTTCAATTTGCTCTATTTAATGCCCTGTATATTAAGCCTTCTTTAATTCTGATTTTTTATGCACATACTAAAAGAATGAGAGCAGAATCCCAGTAAAATCCAGAAATTAGAGTAACAATCACTGGTGCAATTCCAGAATCTGAAGTCTTGAAAATGGAATTTCCATAAATCAGTGGCCTTGATTATGTTGCATAGAAAAATAGCGCAGCTAAAATGCTGCAGGCAAACAGAGCCGAACACAAACAGTCGGGCAAAACACCGACCTGTCGGGAACAGCATGCCCGTTGACAATAATGGAACTTTATGATTTTTTGCAGGGGGCTTTGTTCCCTGCACCCCCTGAAAATAAATAACTAACTCTGGCGGGGGGGGGCTTCAGGATGTGGAGAAACTCTGAGGGGGGAAGTTCATTTTTGTTTTAAATACACCAAAAAAAATTAGTAGCAGGGGAGACCTAGAAGGGAACCAAACCATGGTCCCCAGTTTTCCATTTACACTGTGTGTTGGTGCCCTAGCCACTCCACCACAGGAGCGACTCAGACAGGCCCCCAGCACAAGTCTACTTAACAGCTCCTGAATTACATGCAGAGTGACAGGGGTAGCAGTATTTCCCTTTCTCTGTCATACCCATGTTGTTCTACATGCTCGTGCAGTCTAGCTTGTGTGGTTATTGCCACGCTATTCCCGGTGTGAAATATTGACCCGGTACCAGACTTCACACGTGCACAAATTTACAATTATATTAACAAATGTAAACCGACTTTATTCCCTTTAAACCTCCTAGTCAACTTGTCTTCTATGGAGGTGTCTAAATGAGTACACTGCTATTGATTTTGTAAAATGTTCTTTTCATTGTACTGACTCTTATGCTTTAAAACCACCTTGCACCCCTCATTACCCAACACATGCATGCTTTCCCCTTGGTGCTCCTCATCCAGATTCTCTCCTGCTATTGGGCTCCTTTTGGGCTTGCCTCACACAGTGAGTTCCTAACATAAAGCCAGTGCACCACTAGCCACAAAGAAGTTGCCTTAGTGAAGGGGGAGAGGAGGGCATTGGTTGGCATTTTACAGCATCTGAAGTGGGCAGTAGCTGACATCATAATCCTTTGTGGGAGTGGTGGTTTCTCCTCTTTGCACCCTCCCCGTTCTTGTCCCAAAGCCTATGTTGCTGACCGTGAACTCCTATTCGTAAATGCGGCTGACGTCACATGTTAACCCATGGTGTGCATGCCACCATCTCTTCCCACTGTTGGAGATATTCAAGCAGTGGAGTGCGCATCACCCTCCCTCAGGATCAGGACACAGTGCCTCCACATTTCTCACCAGACCCCACCGCCCAAGTCGGGAAGTCAGGCTCAGGCTGCAACCTGGGTCTCCCACATGGTAGTTGTGGGCTGGTGCATCACTAAGCTGAGCAATCTGCTACATTTTAACATAATTGTGTTTCCTGCTCTATAAACCTGGCCACTTGCTTTTCCATGTCTGGCAGATGTCACATCCTTCAAAGGGACAAGAGTGTTATTGATAGATGTAGGGTAACTGCTCATAGTGTTTTTATTAGTAGTATTAGCCTTTATTGGCCATATAAGTACACTAGACACAAGTGCACCTATTTTTAGGTATGACCCAGGAGGTTATAAGATAAGCAATAAACACAGAAACATAGAAATACTTAGAAATTGTCGGCTGACAAGGGTCTTTGGCCCACCTAGTCTTCCCCATTAGAAGAGGTACTACATGATCATAGATCAGGAACAAAAAAATATGAAATATAGAGTTGGTGAGAACATGCCAACTCAGAAAAAAATGAAAAGTGAAATAGCAGGCAGGAGTACAAAAACTTTATTACAATTGAACAAAAATTATTATTATTTAGCTTTTGTTGACCGGGTAAGTGCACTAGACAAATCCTGCCTATTTTCAGGCACGACCCGGGGGAGGGGGATACAGATGAATGCCAACTGACCTTGAACCAGATTAAGCTGTTGGTGGTATTTTTAGTGAATGAGGGAAATTTGGCCATGACACTGGGGAAATTCCCCTACTCTTTTGATAAGTGCCATGGGATCTTTAACATCCACCTGAACTACCACCAATCTAGGCAGATAGGACCTCGGTTTAACGTCTCATCCAAAAGATGGCACCTCAGAAGTGCAGCACCCCTCTCATGCTGCACTACAGTGTCAGTACTGGGATATTAACCCAAGTGCCAGATGTGGGAATTGAACCCACAGCCCTCTGATCTCCCAGCCTCAGAGGCAAGTGTGCTACCTACTGAGCCACTGACACTGCCATATGTGAAAACACATATCAGCCAATGCAGTGTTGGCAGTGCTAATAACAACAACTAAGAGAATGATGCCTAGTGACGTTAAATAAACACCAGGGAACAGATATTTGAAAGTTAGTGTGGGCACTAAAGGGTGTTTGCCTGCTCTAACCAGGTTTTGCACTTAGTTTGTGGGTGTGGTCTATATTCAGAGACCCCTGTAGCACCAGCAAAACCCGTCAGTGCCCAAGCGCCAACATGACCTGCACCCATGCAAATGAGGGGGTCAACTCCTGCATATGGGCAAAGCAGAAATTTCAGAGGTTTACATCGGCAGTAAATGGCACCCACAAGGATGCTATTTACTGTCTTTTCAAATCTAATCTTAAATGGGTGCAAAGCTCTTGTGTCGGGATGAGTGCACTAAAGCTGCCTGCCCCCCCCACCCTCTGAACCTCCATTCTGCTGAATGAAAGGAAACCGTGGTGTCTAGTGGCATCCCCTACCCTCCAATCCCCCATACCAGTCCATGTCACTGATGCTGTGGTGTCTAGTGGCATCCCCTACCCTCCAATCCCCCATACCAGTCCATGTCACTGATGCTGTGGTGTCTAGTGGCATCCCCAACCCTCCAATCCCCCATCCCAGTCCATGTCAATGATGCCGTGGTGTCTAGTGGCATCCCCTACCCTCCAATCCCCCATCTCAGTCCATGTCAGTGATGTCATGGTGTCTAGTGGCATCCCCAACCCTCCAATCCCCCATACCAGTCCATGTCAATGATGCTTTGGTGTCTAGTGGCATCCTCTACCCTCCAATCCTCCATCCCAGTTCATGTCAATGATGCCATGGTGTCTAGTGGCATCCTCTACCCTCCAATCCCCTGTCCCAGTACTGTGCACATCTTCACGGTGTCTAGTGGCACCCCATTGCCATCCCAGTGATTGTACTAAAGTCCCTGGTGGCCAGTGCCTCCTCCCAATGACAGCAAGATGTCCCTGGAGTCTAGTGGCATCCTCACACCCTCTGAGCACCCGGCCCAATGCCTGCATTATAGTCCTTGGTGTTTACTGTCATCCCCTACCCTCCAAGTTCCCATCTTGTATACAATTCTGTGTCCCTAGTGCCCAGAGGCATTCCCAATCTTCTGATCACCCATCCAGGTGCCTGCACTCTAGTCCCTGCTGTCTAGCAGCACCCCCACTCCCAAACTCCCATCCCCTAAATGCTTATGTATGCCCCGTTGTGTAGTGGTACCCCCCATATGTCGAGCAGCCATCCCAGTGCTATCACTGATTCCCTAGTGGTCAGCAGAATCCCCTACTCTGACCTCTCAGGCCGTATAGTTCCCTGCCCCCAGGTGTCCAGTGACTCCCCCCATTTCCTGACCCATGTACCTGAGCCTATCCTTGCTGTCCAGTGGTACCCGCACTTGACTTCCGGGCACCGCACGGACTGCCAAACAGTGGCAGTTTGGCAGCCTGCCACCCACTCCATCTGCACCCAGCACACCACCAGCCCCAACACCCCTCTTACCAGCAGCACAGGACTGTACAGCACATCCTTCTATGGTGACCAGGGTAATCCCACCCGACAGTGACTGTTCAACAGCGAGGTCCCCTACAGCGACTACAGTGCCACGTCACTGTAGGGAACGCGCTGGAACCCTCACTGTCTGTTGGGGATCCTGCACCCCCCCCCAAATCAGCTCTGACTTGGAGTTGATTATCCTAAGTGGGGGGATTTAGTGCCAGTGGAAACCGGGCAGCTGACTGCAAATGTGGCTTTAATTGCTGTTTTCATACGAGGCGTTCAACAAAAATTTTGTTGAACACCTGTTGTGGATCTGTGACCAGTACAGTCCTCCTCTCACCTCTACATCCTGCTGCCATATGGCTTGACAGTGAGTGCACGTATGGTATATTGTATATAGTATGCCAGCTCACTGTCAAGCATGAAGTAGCTGCTGTCACAACTTACCCGAATGCCACTCCAAAGTACATAATCCTCGTGTGATGATCTAGGTTACCCATCCCCTGCAGCATGTGGAGGTAGAAGAGCAGTTCTGGTGACTGAAATACTATAATAAATGTCTCTTTTCATAATTATGTTTCTTGCCACCTACAACTCAAGCCAGCATTGTATGTCTGGGATGCTGCATCTTCCCAGGCACACAATGGTCTTCTGTATTTTATACTTCTGGACTGCTGTATATGTGAAGTTAGCTTATTCCTGCTTATATATTGTAATACAATATGCTGGCTTGCTATTCTGACTTCTTGTCTTCCCATATCATCCTGCAGTGCAGTGCCCAACAGAGTAAAGGGACAGCTACCCCCATTGCCAAAGGGTTCATTGTAGGTGGTAAAAAAGAATTATGAAACAGAGAGGCATTTTTTTGAGTTGAGCTTCTGAGTTCTCTTCTAGGTGATGTAACTACACAATTACCAGCCCATGCACACCCTGCCACAATTGAAATGCTTCTTCTCGGTGATGCGCTTAGCACTCAGCTGACTCCAGCATCAGATTGGAAGCTTGCAAACAAATGTCAGTCTCCCATGTCACTTCACCTCTTTGGCTGTCCCTCTGCAGGTTTTGCACACAAAATTCTAAATGCAGACAGAGCATGTATAAAACAAGGATGCCAAGACATGACTCAACACTATGAAAAACTGTTTGATAGCTGTTACACTTTAAATGAAAGTGAGCTATGAGTTTGATAGGGGGATGCCACTTAGCATCAGGGAGGCAGGGTAGTATATGGGCCTTTGCAGACACACCGGGATGGTGCTCAGTAGGTGGAGGATCCACTAGCCACCAGGGAGCTGCCATGGACCTGATGGTATCACCAGGATGGATGACTGGTGGGTGGGTGGGGATAACACTAGCCACCAGAACACACATATAAATATAGAGAATGGGTGTTCAGGGGTGGTGGTGTGCTGCTAGACATCAAGGACTACAGTACTGGCATTGGGACAGGGATCTGAGGGTGGGCGGTGCCACTAGACACCAGGGGCTACATTATCATGGTTGGGGATGGGTGTTCAAGAGTGGGGGGGTCAATCACTACCTGAACTGATGTGGCAGGTGACCACAGGATGGACTCCAACCTGTTACCACTTCCAATGCAAATGAGCCAATAAAGAGCATGCTAAAGGTACCTTAGCGCCTTGCAAGCCCAAGGGGCTCATTTGCATTTTGCCATTGAATATCGTGCCATGGTGCCCAGCACTATCTGGTCTGGGGCACAGTTCCTCATGGGCTGGATACAATCCAAGTCTATGTTAGGGCAGTGCAAACTGATAGCGCTGCATTGACATGGGACGATATTCAGTCAGATAGCACCAGTAAACTATCCGACTGAGTACAGCAATCTCCAAGTCGGGCGTCAGCGCAGTGAAAACATTTGCATTCTACTTTTGCACTTATTTTAATATCTGGCTGCAGGAGGTCATGAACATTCATATCTTAAGTTGACCTTAAGGTGAGTCCATGGGGACTTTCTAACCTGAAAGAGAGAGGAGGAGCTACAAACCGAGAGTGGCAGACAGTTCCATTGTTTGTGCATAGTAATGCTAAAAGCCTTTTAACAGTGCAGAATACCATGCTCTAAATACTTGGCTTCCATTTGCAGAATGATGACTATTTCTGCAGATGAGTAATATGTGGTTTTCACTATGTGTAATAACTTCTGTTTGTATGTCCTGTTTATTTCTACTGTTGTATGCAGCTGGTTCCTGTACAGCCACTTGGAACAATCAGCTCTTAATTAAAGACCAAATGGATTTAATTAATTAATTCAACCATGTATTTTGGATTAAAAAAAAATTAAAAGGGTGTTATAAAATGCAGCCTCCTGAGTAGTTCCACGCATTCCCAAATCCTTACATTAAGCTTTTGTTAATGTATCTGTATAACCTTATGACAAAAAACATCAAAAACTTTCTAAATTCAAGGGAAATTATTTCTTTACCCAGTTTCATAATAGCAATAAGGTACTCACTCCTTTGAGTTACATTAATAGTTGGTCACCCATAGGGGAATGTGGCACTCGGCTGTACCTTGTGCCCCATTATGCTCTGGTAGGATTAACAAACTGCTACTATAACCCCTGGTCCTGACTTATTGCTTAATTAAATGTACAGTACACAGCTGAATTAACTGATTAAATCCACAATGGATCATAACTCCTTGTAATAATTTTAAATGTTTAGTCTCTGACAAAAATAGTAGACTTCAGAGTAGATAAAGAGTAACCAGCCAAATAGAATAGAATAGGCTGTGAAAGTTAGAACCAAAAAGAACCTCCTATTGAAAATAGATTGTATGGTTCGACATAATGCAATGTAATTTATATTTGTGCAGCATTTTCCATACAAATAAACACTTCACAGTGAAAACAGAACAAAAAGGAAAGGACAATTCTGAAATAAAGATGTACAAAACTATAGTATATAAACCATAGATCACACATGGACATTTACATTGAATATATAAGCAGCAAGACACGACAGGGTGTGTGTTAGACAGTTTAACACATGGCTAGGAGGTGTAGCGTCCAGCCTCCTAGCCGTGTGTTAAAGTGTCTAACACACAGACCCTGGAGTGGCTTATTGCACTTATGAAATGGCTATCAAAAATACAGATGTATGTGATAGCTAAAATGTATGGTATTTAAAAGTGAAAAAGTTTAATGTTTGTCTTCATTTTTAATAAAATAGTTCCTCCGCCTACAGTTTTTTTTTTAAATTGAGGACTCTTGAGCTACTAAGGCTTCCTTACTCGTATTTTTTTTCTGTTACCCGATGTGAAAGTGAAGTTATTAAAAATGGTGCATTATGTTGTTTTTGGAGGTACAGCTGACCGGTACATTGTTTTGTAAAGTACATATTGAAATAAATGTTAAAAGTCAAGATCGGCCATGAGGGTAGGAAATCAGCACCTGTTCAGCACACAGTGTGTGAGTGGGTCTGGTAGCAGTACAATAATCGGGCAGATTCATTTGCGAGGAGAGCGAGTGAGCGGGTTGCATAGGGAACGTAGAGAGAAAGCGGGCGGGGGGTTTGGAAATCAGCAGCTTTTCAGCAGTACAGTGAGCGACTGGGTCTGGCAACACTACAGTGATAAGGTGGGTTTGTTTATGAGGACAGAGAGTGAAAACAAGATAGCTTTCATTTTTTTAGCATTCTAATTTGGAACACTGGAAGAATGGGAAGATCAGTGCCCGCCTGGCATAGCACAGCCTGATCTTTTTTCTGTGGTGTTAGACATATTAACACATTCTTAGTAGCCAATGAGAATGCTTGATTGTTACCAGCCATTTCATTAAAAATTATAGATACTAGGTAGTTCCGACATCATGAGAGAGTGCAGGCCAGAACACTTACTGGTAGTTTTCTGAATCCCTTTACTCTTTTCTAATTTATTTTTTTGCTTTAAAATGCTAGGGCTGGACAGGACAGTGGGTCTGAAAGGGGCCAGTCAGTGATGGGAGTTAAAAAAAGTTCATTGGAGTTTAAATAATTACAGTAAAAGGAAACAACAGAAGGAAGGCAACGTAACAGTTTTCAAATACAAGGTTTCAGCTTACAAGTATGCAGTTAAGTTTCACATGAAGTTTATATTAGACCAAAACCTTAAATTTATCTCCATTTCTATTGTAGAGTTTTGCCCTGGTGGTCTAGTGTGTCCCCACCCCCCTTAATCAGCCATTTCTATTATAGAAATATGCCCTGGAGTCCAGTGGTTCCCCACCACAGATCACCCCAGGGATATCATTGTATCACATCCCTGGTGGTATAATGGGTCTTCCCACCCGCCATCACCCCATAGATGTAATTGTAATACATTCATGGTGGTATAGTGTGTCTCTGCACTCCTAATCTCCCTGTACATGTTAAGAGTTGCATTTCCTGGTCTCACAAGGGGTTCGCTCTTTTGCAGAGTTCAGGGCCACATACTCTCTACTTCACTCAGACCACTACTGCTCTTTACAATTTCAGACTTTTATACAAACTTTACCGCCCTAATGCAGATGCCTCTTTAACCCCTTACCCCTCCACCCCCACTTATAGCCTTTATTTCTATCCATCAGCAAGGGAGGGCTATGTGATCATCTGATTGGTGGACTCTGTCAGATCCTTTGGGGCATCTTGGCGAAATCTCCTCTTGATATTTTAAAAGAATAGGTTAAAGATTTGCAGACTCCCTGCAACTTTGATCTATGGCAGAAATATTCCCTTACAACTTACAAACTGTCCATGTCACCTTATCTGGCAGAGTTTGCCTGGAAATCCCATGTGAGATTTTTTAAATCTCCACAAAATATTTTGGGCCTCAAGTGGGTGTCTGCTGGCGGCAGTGTGGTGAATTTTGGGCCGATCATGCTCACATCTTTTGGTTCTGTCCCCTTTTGCAACCATTGGAAGGCCACCTCTTTTGTTTTAACTTCTCCATGTCATACTTCCCTATCTCTTTCCCCTTTACTAAGCAAGGCAAGGCAAGGCAAATTTTATTTTTATGGTGCCCAGTCACGGAGGCTCTGGGCACCTAACAATTAAAACAAAGATACAAATTACAGTCATTTAAAATATAACAATAAAAGCATCACAGTCATGACAGTATTAAAATATTATAATGCCTCAGCAGATTACGAGATCAGTAACCAGTAGTCAGTAGTCGGGGCAGATTATACTGAATACTCCGGAAAGGCCAGATGGAAGAGGTGGGCCTTTGGCTGCCCGATGGCACTGAGGGTTGAGGCGCTGGATGCCACACCTCAAGCCACACTGGCACCCCAAGTTCGGGAACAGACTCAGGTTGCTCAGGGGTCGGTGGGGTGAGGATAGATTGAGCATCCCTAGACAGCTCTCATTCTTTGGGGAAGGGGGAATCATGCAACACTCTACAGACTGGCACCCAGCAGTGGCTGACTGTCAGCACAGGTGCGTTACCAAGAACGGGGAAGGATCCATGTCCATGCCTCCGTGAAGGTGGAGACAGCCAGACCACCCATTGTATGGTCATGGGCCCAGGGGGAAAAAATCAAGACAAAATTGGGAGCTGACAGGGTCCATGATGACCTAACAACTGAGTTGGAGAATGAGTCCACAAGAGGGACCAGAGCTCCTGTCGACATCCCCCGAAAATAATAAATTTAAAAAAAGGAAATAGGAGGGCCTTTAATCTCCATTTAAACTGTTCGACCGATGGGGCCTCCCAGACAGTGGATCATAAGGGGTTTCACAGGACTGGCCCTGCAACACTAAATGCAAGGTCACCTGAAGTCTTGAGCTGAACCCCGGGAACATCCAGGAGGACCCTGGTTGAAGAGTGGAGAGAGCAGACGTAAGTGGCAGGTGACAGGAGCTCAGCCAGGTTGTCAGGGTACAGTCTGTATAGGGCCTTATAGGTGAGCAAGCCTACCTTGAAGAGGACCCTCCACCTGACTGGCAGCCATTGTAGATCCACAGGACTGGGGTCACATGACTGGACCTGGACAGGCCAGTTAGCAACCTGGCCACTGCATTCTGCACAAGCTGCAACCAGCGGAGGGTCCCTCCAGTGACCACAAAGCAAACAACAGACAACACCTGAGCCTCAAGAGTCAGGCTGCTGTCCAGGATCACTTCAAGATCTTGCACCTTCAGGGAGGCCATCAATGGAGTAAACCCCAGGAACAATCCTGTGCTCATTCCGGAAGCACTCCCATCATGTCCGCGACCTGGCTTGATCACCAGCAACTCTGTCTTGTCCAGGTTCAGTCACAACCAGCTGGAGGACATCCAGTCATTGATTTTGGCCAAACAGTTGTTAATCACATCTGTGGTGTTGTGTGTTCCAGTGGCAAAGGACCAATACAGTTGGATATCATCTGCATAGCACTGAAAACCCACACTGTATTGCCAAATGAGCTCACCTAGGGGCAAAATATACACTGCAAATAACATCAGAGACAAGATCGAACCCTGAGGTACTCTACATGACAGGGGCATTGGGGAAAGGGAGAAATTCCCCATCACCATCCGCTGCACCCTGTCAGAGAGCTAGGACTTAAACCAGTTGATGACAGTACCGGCGAGTCCACAGTACACACTGAGACAATGGAGAAGCACAATGTAATCCACGGTATTGAAGGCTGACAAGAGATCAAGAAGAACAAGAATTATCCTGTCTCCACTGTCTCTAGCCCCAAGGAGGTCATTTTACTAGTCCTCCTTCATGTACTTCCAGGTATGATGACTGTTCATGGTAGGCAATTTAAGTTTTTACTGATGCTTTTAGTCTGTTCAAAAAAATTTATTACAACATTTTGGCTTCAACAGCGCCCTCCTCAGTTCTCCCAGTGGGTAGCTTTGGTAGATTCAATTTACCACCTTGAGAAAGGCACTAAATATTATTTGAATCTCATGCTAGTATTTGACATACAGAAAGAGATTAGTTGCTATATTGGTCCTTGTAAGAACAGACCCAGAAGCAAATGGTTTATGTCATAAGTCTCTGAGGAAGGTCTTGGTTGGTTCGAAAGCTTAGATATTGTATTCTTTTTGTAACATCTATGTTGGTCCAATAAAAATTATCAAACCATTTGCTTCTGGATCTGTGCTAGTATTTGAAGAGACTTGGCGGCATTAGGTCTTGTATAAGTCACAGACGGATTCAGCTTTTGTTCCATGAATATCTATTTTACATTTTGCATACTAGAAGGGGTTTTAAGTCTTTACCTGGAAGTTAACACCTTTTAATCCCCATGCCTTGTCTTAACTTTACTGTATCCGGTTTCGACTTTTGTGGTATTCTGTTTTTATACTTTTTGTCTCTTTACATAGAAACATAGAATTTGATGGCAGATAAGGACTGCTTGGCCCACCCAGTCTGCCCATTTCCCTACCTAATGGATAAGCTGCAGATCCTAGTTAACCAGCAGCCTACTTCTTCCTACCCCCACCCCCTAGAATTGCCTTATGACTGTCCCATGCATGTTTGAATTCCACCACTGTTTTTGACTCCACAACCTCATCCAGAAGGCCGTGCCATGCATCCACAACCCTTTGATATGGAAATGCCTTGTTCATAGCTTTGCCTTATATAATCTTTCCTTTTTCCAGAGAGCCCACAGTTATTTTTGCTTTAAATAATGTGGAGTTTATTTACTTGTTTTTGTGATGTACAGTTTACGAGTTGCTGATATATTATTAGAGGCAACTCAGTACAATTTTTTTATATGTATTGCTCTTTTTTTTCAATAATGATGTTATTACAAAAAAAAGAGAGTTACATTTCCTACTGGATAGCGATCTCCCCCTTTCCAAATACCCATCACAAAGTCAATTGTAAAGTCTATCCTCTTTATTTTATATATGCAGAGCAACGTGGTCTTCACCAGACATTTTGCTGCCACTAGATTTCCTTTTAGAAAGAAACGTGTCTCCTAATGATTGTATTTATACTGTCCATTAAATAATTAGTCCACTGCTTAATGCTTTGTCATTCTAGCACTGGTTGGACTGTCTAGATCAGAGGTACAGCATAATTACTCGACTCACGTATCCCCACACACCAGTCATGTGTCCCTTGCAGGTGTGGGCATGGGGTACCACAGCACCAGCAAAGCCTTCCTCACACCTCTCCATCTGTCTGCCGTCTGACAGGCATGGTGTGCGTAATGATCATAATCAACTGAATTGAAATCAAGACAGTACAGGATGATTTTATCCATATGCAGGCAGCATTATTTAATTTGAGACTTCTCCTTAATGTTAGAAAAACACAGTGGATGCTATTTAGTAGAAACTGCCTTGTGATTACTGTTAAAAATGGCAAGGCTCTCACATTAGTTTATACCTATAAATATGTGGGCATTTTTTTAGACACTGTCTTAACTTTTAAAAGCCACAGTGTGAATATGTATGAAAAATGAACATTTGCTAACTTTCTTTTATAGAAATACGGCCCTATTTAATATGTTTGTTCATAAGTGGTTAGTGTCCTCATTATTTTTTCTCCATATACTGTGGTTACTGCATTTATTGAAATGCTTGGTCCTTAATGATACGTCCATATTGCTCTCAGTTTCACTGCTGGATTACCTTGACTAACCCATCATTGTAGCTATACTCCACCCTGGGCTGGCTTTCGCTGCTATCTAGAAGGCTGCTGCATGGTTACACCTTTGTATACAAATTTTTACTTGGTTTGGTTCCCTCTTAAGCAACAGATATCAGTCAAAAAAGAGGTACCAATCATAGCTTACATTCTAATTACTTATTTTTGTACTCTGTTCCAAAATCTCACACTAAAACAGGTACATTTTCTTGGTCTTTCTCCATTCCTCAGACTTTGTCTCAGATTCAAAAATGTATGAAAACAATTTGCATATTGTCAGTTTCTCGATTTAGAATGTTAACATCACGGTTATTGTATGACAATTGTTAACACTATAAATGATGCAATATACATTGCAATTGTATACGTGCCATTTTAAATCTGTATGATTGTTTGTCCTGTTTTCAGTATTTCATTTTTGGTCACAAAATGTGTCCTGTTTTTGATATATTTTTTTTTTGGTCACAGCTGTAGAAGATGGGATTTCCCTCAATTTGCCTAACCAATCAATATTGCTATTAAATCCCCCTGAGTAAAGCACAAAAAGTCACAAGCAAGGGACTTGCAATAAACCTTTTCATAATCAGTAACCACCAGTCCCTAGTGACTGAGAATTGTGCCCTATTTTATATATTAATACATATAGTGAGGGGTGTCTCTTATAGGATAAGAAGGTTATCTTGTGCTGTTTTGACTGAGAGGACCGAAAAGCACAGCAGAGCAGTTCTATCAGGCCTAGAGATGCTGCGAAGTGTAAATCCGTCGGCGAAGTTCCCATGAAGTTGTCAAATTTACCCCATGAAAAACTTCATGTAGATGGCTTCTCTGGTGCTAAAACTTCTCCAGGTAACTTCATCAGTTAACTTCGACTTTTTTAGTAACCTCGAAGGTAATTGGCTCCTGGTGTCAAAACTTTGCTGGTTACCTTTGAAGGTAACTTCGACTTTGTTAGTAACTTCGAAGTTAATGAAAAACATGTCACATGATTCACTTGCTGCAGGTCACATGGGAGACTCCAGGCAGGCAGGAAGGGAATGTTTCACTTTCATGTCAGCAGTTGTAGCTGAAGGAGACAGTCTCATAAACTCAGAGAGCATTTGAGCAGCAATATATCTTTAGAGTTGAATATTTTACACCTTTTTGGGTCGTAATCCTTGTCTTTCTTTACTGTAGTTTCTGATTTTATAAATTTTGTTAGTGTATACTTCTTTTTTCAGACTTCTTATTATCTGTTTCTTTCATTTTCTTTACATTTCTTTTTGTAATGAAGGCGCAGCATCAGGACTTGGTGGAGTCTAGACCAGGTGGGGCTCAAGCACCAGTAAGGTGCCTGTGACCGGGAGCTCCTGCCACTCTTGAGGACTGACCTTTCCTTAAATCTGTTGCAACAGCTCTTCTATTTCTAAGCCTAATCTATCTTTTACTATTTCTAGTCCATAAGGTTGACCACCTGTGGGCACCCCCTTCTCCCTCTCTTGACTAAGCTAGAGTGTCCTCTTTGATTTTCCTTTTCCCTCTCAGGTCCTCGTACAGGGAGGTTATTGTGGTGACTTCAGAGCATATGTAAAAAAGGTTGTGTTTATTGTTGTTGGATTTAGTACGTAATAGCACTATGTCATAAAATACCTTGATGTATATACTTTGGCTCAGATATTCAAAAGGGTTGCGCCATGCGCAACAGGGTTCTTAACGTCTGCTAACTCAAAAAATACGCCATTCTGCAATATTCAGAAGGGGCCAGTTGCATCACCGAAAACATGCTGAGCAACAGCGCAATGGAAATGAAGGCATGCGATCAAGGGGCGGGTCCATGGCTAAAGTGCGAATGCGATATCCGAACACTTGGCCACGCGCAAGAGTGGTTGAGCCGGAAGTTGCGCAGGTACGGATTTGAGCCAAAATAAAAGGCTCAAGGAAGCGGCGCAAGAACCCAGCAGGCCGCAAACTGGGGGAGAGACAGAGAGAGAGAGAGAGAGAGAGAGAGACAGGAGCTGGAAGGGCAGAGAGGGACAGTGGGTCCAGGAGGACAGAGAGGCCAGTGGGGGTGCCTGGTGCAGTGGAAGCAGCAGTGGGGGCAGCGGGGGTAACACAGGAACAGCAGCCGGGGGGGGCAGAAGCCAGGGAGATGGACAGTGTCAGCTTCCACATGGAAGCTGTAATGAGGGGTGAGACACCATGCTGCGGGGCGTGGCGGCGGAGGGCCCGTATTGATGTCTCGACAGAGGCGGTATCGGTGCCGCATCAGCTCGAGCTGTACACAGACGTCGAGATTGTGGCCCGTACTGCCTGAACAGGGCAATACTTGAGACGCTCAGCGAGCTGTGCAGTGATGTGATGTGATGCAGGCACCCTCACGACGGAGTCATGCTCTGTCCGTGGAGACCAAGGTGACAGCCTGCATGTGCCTGCTCGCCACGGGCACCTTCCAGAGGCCGACAGGGGACACCACAGGCATTACACAGTCGGCCATGTCACGCATCCTCATCCAATTCCTCAGCGCACTGCTGCCTCATGCTGCGGAGTACATCCATTTCCCCAGCACCACGGCAGAGCGTACAACAAACATGCAGGAGTTCCACAGGGTAGCACATATGCCTGGCGTGCTAGGGGCCATAGACTGCACCCATGTGGCCATTCGCACGCCACCTGGCCCCGACAGCCATGCTTATCGGAACCAAAAGGGCTTTTCCAGTGTCAACTGCCAGGTGGTGTGTGATGCCACTGGGCGCATCATCAATGTCTGTGCCACACACCCTGGCAGAGCACATGATGCCTTCATATGGCACCAGTCTGCACTGTGCCATTGATTCGAGAGTGGGAACATCCCCATGGGTCATCTAGTGGGTAAGTACACATGTATGGAATGCAAACTCTGTGCAAGGGTGGGAATGACACAGGTGCCATGGTAGTGGCACACAAGGATATGGGCAATATGGACCTGACATGACACTGATCTCCACTATCTCCACACAGGTGACTGCGGATACCCACTCTGTCCCTGGCTGCTCACACCATACCGGCACCCCACGACCCCAGCGCAGCTCAGTTTCAATGAGGCACATGCCGCAACACGTAACATCATAGAGCGGGTGTTTGGGATGCTCAAGGCACGCTTCCGATGCCTGGACACCTGACAGGGCCTGCATTGGGAGACAGCTCAGTCAGGTAGCACTGTCCCACGGCCACCACGGATGCGTGGGCAGCCCCGCCGTGGCCTAGCAGCACTGGCAGGCTGAGCAGGGGCCACATCGGGTCTGCATCCTGCCAAACAAACTTGCACCAGGGGTGCTTGGGATGCCCACAGCAGAACCCGGTGTCGACAGGCCTGGTGTCGCACGACGCCGGGAATGGGGAGTGGAGTGCGCACTGTGTGGGGTGTGTGGTACAGGGGCACCTGACAGTGTGGCCAATGCGTTCGCCACAGAGACCACTGCCTGGGTCAGCCTGTCAATGGCAGCGGTCACATCCGTCCGCATAAGGACCAGCGTCAGCGTGGCAGGCATGGGATGGACCACAGCAGTACTACTCCTGTACCTCACAGACAGCACCACCGTTATGGCAGTAATGATGACCCCATGACACCTGCCACATATGGCCATGTAGTAGTTTTGTGGGATGAGGTGAATGATCTGTGGCAACAATTTAACACTTTCTGGTAGGAAGTGATGGATCTGCTGGACAGTGTCATGTCCGGCCATGAGAGGATCCTCACTCTCCTATCTGAGCTGTCTGGTGGCGGCGGGCATGGCTCATCTTCTGGCAGTGCTGGTGGGGTGGTCTGAGTTGTTATGTTTCAAGATACATTTTATTTTCGTATGTAGTTATTCTGTCATCTGTGTTCCTAATTTCTCCACTCTCTAGTCCCCACTATTAAAAATGAAAACACCAAAAAATATAAAAAAGTTATAAAAAGTAAAAAAAAAAATCACTGTTGTTTTAAGTTATTTTTTCTCAATCCTCTTTTTTAGTATTGTTTCATCATGTGGATGTCCCTTGCTTGTCCAGTTCTGTTATTTCTTTAATCCTTTTTACACATGACAAACCACTTGCCTTCTTTTCATTTTTGTCACTGGTTCATCATGTGTACTCCCTCCTTCTATCCAAAATGTCAAGTATTTGCCACATTAAATAAATTGTGTTCCCATGGTATGTGATGGTGGTTAACTGGTATTTGTGTTGTGTACAACTGCCAACCACTCAAAGAAGTGCAAACCATAACACAAACACGAGCTATTCTACTGAGAAGTTAAACATAAATCTGTTTTAAGCACTTCATATGTTTATTGTGTTTGCCAGAAATGTGAATTTGTGTCCCCAGACATAAATTGCTTCCCTTCACTGAAATACTATTGCTGCACACACCTGATAAGGTGGTGCAAAGCCGATGTGAAACTGGCAAGAGAACTTAAGCATATTTATCATACTAAGTAGTTTTGAGCCTCCCACCCCACTTTGTTTCAGTCAAATACTGTTGCCACACACACATGAGAAGGCGGCACAAAGAAGAAGAAGAAGAATCAGCATTTATATAGTGCTTTTCATACACTGTATCCCAAAGCGCTTTACAAGCAATGCAAAGTACATATGAAGCTTGCAAGAGAACTTAAACATATTTATTGTATTAAGCATTTTTGGGCCTGCCACCCCACCACGACCAGCACTTTGCCAGAATTGTGAAGTTGTGTCCCCAGAGAAATAATGTTTCCTTTCAGTCAAATACTATTGCCGCATGGAGAGGGTGCTTTGCTGCTGCTGCTGCTGCTGTTGTTCCAAAGTCAGAGAAATGGCCTCTTGCTCATTGTGGTCCTAGATTCATGATAGTACAGACATACTGCACAGGTAAGTACCTTTGTTTTCTTTTTTTTTCATTGTAAGGAAGAGGGGTTATTGCTACTGTTCAAAGTCTAATATACTGTGTTTGTACTTCTCTTTCATTGACTGTCAGTTATTTGTGCATATGACATTATACTGCTGGGCAGCTACCAGATAGATGCTGTTGTCTGACTCATGCCCAACATTGACCAACAATGAAGATAAGTATTTTTCTGTTTGGGGGTGGGGCTTGCTCGTTGGGGATTCATGATGGCACATAGACATAGTGCACAGGTAAGTACCTTTATTTTGTTCTCATTGTAAGGGAGGTGGGGTTATTGCTACTGTTCAAAGTCTAATATATTCGTACTTCTCCTTCATTGATTTTCATTTATTTGTGTAGAATGCAGATAGATGACATCATACTGCTGGACAGCTACAACATCGATGCTGTTGGCTGATTCATACACAACATTGGCCAGCCATGAATGTAAGTAGTTTTTGTTTTTGTGGGGGGTTGGGATTTGTTTCTGTACCATAATTGATATTTTTTTTTTCTTAATCACTGTCTCTGCTGTTCTTCCTTATCCTTACAGGTATTCCTTGTGCCTGAATTTGTTTCAACCATGTGCTTGATTCACCAAGCAAATGATGTCAGTCCACAGAGAACACCTGGAAAACAAGAAAGGATTTTTGTGAGTGAAAGTCATGGAAATGAGAGGAGAGGAGAGGAGAGGAAAGGAAAGGAAAACTTTAAATCACAATGATACTTGCTGTCAGAGTACCACTGCTGGCTGTGCAATTCTGTTTTGGTGTCTGTGTTCTGTAGTAGAACCAGCAAAACCTGCATGAAGAAGATATTACAGGAAAACATTGTAATGCTGCAATGAATCTCATCAATCATGGTCTGATTTTCGGCCTCTAGTAGGCTTATAGAAGGGCTGCAGTGCCTGAAAAGCAGTGCAGGTGTCTTACCAACAGCAGATGAAGAAAGTCCTTGATGCAGTGTGGCTCCGCATGACGATGCCTTGCAGACTTCAGTCAGTGGCTTGATGGAGGACCAAGATTAATCTGGCAAGAGGAGAGTTTTGAGGAGGTACAGGAGGCACTTCTGTTTATCACATTAGTGGCAATGAATCAGCACTATGGTGGTGGAAGTGGCAGCCAAGTCAATGCTGTTTCTTACTGGATGGGACTGTAAGGAGGAGGACACAGCTGAAGCATCCCAGGGAGTACAGAGGAGGTAGAGGAGGCTGTTCTCTTTGTCACAAGACACTGCCTGGTACATACCACTGAGGTGGTGGAAGTGCTGTGCCATGCTGTTTCTGCCTGTGCTGGAGGAGGATCCAAGGTAGCTACACACAAGAGATAATAGGAGGAGGAGAAGGTTGAGGTCACTGCAGCACAGTGGTGGTATGTCTTGCTGGCTAGAGCAGGTGTTCATTAATTCATAAGTGGCATAGTGCATTGTTTATTGCTGTTCAATTTGAGGCAATTAAAAAGCAGCACTAATTAATAGTTGTGAATGTATATCTCAGCACTAAATGTGATACATTGTTATTGTTGTTAAGCTGACATCCAGGATTACATGGATGTGGATGGGTGGGGAGGGGGGACGTGGAGGGAGAAGGAGAAAATAAATAGTGGAGTTCATTATTCTTCCACAGCCTCCATGAAGCATCCCTCACAGTCTTCAATACTGGAAGTGTCACCACACGGGAACTCCCTCTCCAGCACTGCTTCATCTACTTCAACGTTGCGAGATAAAAATGAGGTACATTTCCATCTGCCTAAAGCACATTCCTCATCATCATCATCATCACTGTCAACCGATGCTGTTACCATGGACATTATTCTTTTTGGTGGTATGCGAGCCTCATTCATTTTGATAAATGTCAGCATGCCAAATTTTTTTGTAGATAGATTTGTGCACCTGTCACGTACAGTGGCACCCACTGAACTGAACACCCACTCAGTGCTGACACTGGAAGATGGGCAGCTAAGATATTTCAGGGCAACCACTGTCAGTGCTGTCCAGTCATTTACCTTAGTGCCCCAGTAAAGTAGTGGCTCATCTCCAATGGTGAGGTTCTTTGTATCTGTGAAATATGCATCTACCATGCATTTTGCCAGTCGGAGTTGTGTGGCGTGATTATCCTCCTCTTTCTCCTCAGTTTCCTCCATGTCTGCAACTCCCACCTGACTGAGGACATCCCAAATGGGATTCATCATAGGTTCCATTACCTTGTATTGCTTTTCTGCAATTTGACACCCTGGCTGGGATGAAGAGAAATGGATGGCAGTAACACCAGATCGCTATGCTGTACCATCATCTTTCTTTGACCTTTGTGCCTGTAGTAGCAACTGTGCCGCCACTTACTCTCTGAGTGAGTAGTTCTGTCAGTCTCTGCAATTCATGATGCCCACCTTGTAATATGGCTGCCAGCCCATGTTTATAACATGGGTGGATCATTGTGGCAATTCCAAACTCCTCAGATTGCAGAATATACTTTATGTGGGGTGCTGGAGTCTAATGTGGACAGCATGTGTTCCATTAATGAGCAAATTACTCTGTCACCACCTGCCTCCAGCTGTTGCTGCACATTCAGCAGTGTCTGCCTCAGCACCCATAGCAGAGGAATGGACTCACTGATGCAGGCAGTGTCCCCACTCGCTGCCTGTGTTGCATGCTCGAAGGGTCTCAGAATCGAGATGAGCCCATCCATTAGGTGCTACTGCTCTGTTGTGAGACACATGGGTGCCCCACTGTTGTCTCGACTCACATGAATTAGCAGATACTCAGATATAGCTTTGTACTGCTGGTAGATGCTCCACCGTGTACAAGGTGGAGTTTCACTGGGTGACAACATGAAACTTTAAACGGTGTTGAGGCAGCTTGTTCTTCACCTGCAGATCACGTAGATGGTCACGTGCTTTTGCTGAACATGAAAAGTGGGCACAGATGCATCGGGCAAGAGTCAAAACTTCTTTTATATCCAGATGGTTAATGAAAGCCTGCACAACAAGGTTAAGGCAATGTGCCAGGCATGGCACCCTAACAAGTCCCCCATCAGTGATGCATTTCCACACATTTGAGCCATTATCACTGCTGATGAATCCAGCTTTCAGTGCATGGGGGTGGAGCCACTGATCAATCTCAGTTAGTATGACTTCCAGCATCTTTTCTCCAGTGTATGACCCAGGGATACTCTTCATGGTCAGTGTTGCATGCTGCCTTGCACCAAGCATGTTGCTACCACCACAGTTTGTCCTACTGCAGTTCTCGTCTCTCCCCCAATCAGCCGCTACCCCAGGTACCTGTGCCCAGTGTGTTGTAATGCACAGGTAAGAGCTACCAGATGTTTTGCCACTGATCCACATGTCCATGCTCAGATGGACATACTGTGCTGAGGAATGCTGCAGGGCATGATGTACCATGTCACATGCAGTACCCTGCAGTTCCAGGATGGCATGCTTTGAAAAGTATGTAGGTGATGGCACCTGCCATTTCAGCAAGGCACAGGCCACAAACTGCCTAAATCCCACATTCTCTACAAAGGAGAATGGCAACAAATCCAGAACAATCATTTCTGCACATGTTGCATTCAACTCCTGCGCTGTACCATGATTAGGAGGGAATTTTGTTTGTCTATCCAAAATGGAAAGCAGCGTCAGCTGAACTTTTCTTGATACTGCTGCTGTCAGTGACGCACCTGGTGGTGTGCCAAACAGCTTGCCTCATCATTGTCCCCTTGCCTGGGGATTGACAATGGTACTCACAGCCTGGGGCGATGCACGACACACCTCAGTGGCTTTTTTGGTTTTTTGTAACTGGGATAGCAATCACATTTTGACTTGGGGTGGTACTCTGGATGCTAGGACCACTACTTTGCCCACTTCCAGAATCCTCCTCCTCCTCCTCCAGTACCACAATGATGTCCTCCTCCTCACCTGTACTTCCATGTCCCTCTAGTGGTGCTGGGTGTATTTTGCTTACATTGCCCTCTGATTGGGATGGACCAGAACCACTGGCACTAATTGCCTTCTAGTGCTGACACCACTGAATTGGGTGCCTATTTTTAAGGTTTCTGTGTGTTGCCCACCTGTGCCGAGGTGACTACCCTTCGTACCCCAACTTACTCGGGTTTGACACAGTTGGCAAATTGCCACTGTCTCGCCAGATGGGTCCAGTACATAAAAATCCCACACTAGGGATTTATGGAGCCTTGTATTTACTTGGTGCCAAGATGACTGTGATTGTGAAAGCAAAGCAGATTTGCTCTTTGTTATGTTGTGGGGTGACTGGAACAATGTAGAAATGGGAGAAACAGTGCTTGGGGTATCCTTCTCCTTGGCAGTTTTAGCATTTAAGGCAACAGGAAAGACATGTTCTGTAACCCCCTGTTTTGCCCTTTTCTTTTCAGGCTCCCATGAGGGATCCATGTTGTCTGACACATCATCATCATCATCATCATCGTTATCCACATCATAGTCTGGAAAAAAGCTGTCACTGCTGACGGTCTCATCAGCCTCAGCAGGTCCGTCCACCTCAGTAGCAAGTGCCACAGGATCCGTAACGTGCACCTCCTCTTCATCACTGTTGTCCTCATGTTGCTCCACATATACCTCCTCACCCTCACTCACTGGGCACACATTATCAGGCTCCGCCTCCAACCCACCATCACCAAAAGCACAACTTTCAAATTGCACTTCAGAACCAACCTCTTCCAAGGCCATAGTTGTTTGTTTGATGGTGGTGCTGCTGCTTCCTCTCACTGTGTCAGTTGGACACATCCATCAACATGTCTGCCACAGATTCGGCAGAAAAAACTTAATGGCTGGAAAGCCAACACCAGGGCAATATATGTTGCGACTACTGCTACTGCCTGCCACAGAGTCATCTGAATGATGCCCCTGTGCTCTCACAGACATGTTTCTGGTTCCTGCACCACTACTAGGAATCACAAATTGGGAAATGTCCTTTGTGGCCGCTCCATGGCCTCTCCCTTTAGTTGCCCTTTACTTCCTGGCCATTCTTCAGTGCACACAGTCACACAAAAATCACTCGGGTTGAATCGCAGTCAGGAGGACAGTGATTTTTTTTTCCTAAATACAGTAGGGCACGCAGTCACACAAAAATCACTCGGGTTAAATTGCAGTCAAGAGGACAGTGATTTTTTTTCCTAAATACAGTTGGGCGCACAGAGACACAGCAATCACTCTGGTTAAATCACAGTCAGGAGGACAGTGATTTTTTTTCCCTAAATACAGGTGTGTACGCAGAGACATAACAATCACTCTGGTTAAATCGCAGTCAGGAGGACAGTGATTTTGTTCCTAAATACAGGTGCTTATGCAGGGACACATCAATCACTCTTGTTAAATTGCAGTCAGGAGAACAGTGATTTTTCCCTAAGTACAGTTGGGCACACAGTCACACAAAAATCACTCCGGTTAAATTGCAGTCATGAGGACAGTGACTGTTTCCTAAATACAGGTGTGCACACAGTCACACAAAAATCACTCTTATGCTGAACTTTGATGGCTTCTGGGACACTTCTACTATTGACTGTAGGAATGGAAGTTTTCGACTTCAAAATTTCACAAATCTGCAAAAAAGGCTTTGAAGTGGGACTTCACAGGGTGGAAAACCTTGCAGAATAGTCAAAATCCATGGAATGTTATGTGGAGCAAATTTTTCCAACTTCGCACACCTCTAAACAGGCCAAAACAGCATGAGATAACCTTCTTATCCCATTAGAGACACCATTCACTATACATATTAATATATTATGAAGCAGTGGAACTGCCTACAACCCAGAACAAACTGTTTATAATAGAAATTTTACTGAAAATGTCCACTTTATTTGTAGTCTTGTTGCTGGTCTCCCGTACTGTTTAGATATGTTGTGGTGCATTCCATGAACTGAGATTACATACTTATGCTGCTTACACAGTGTGTAATAGTGACTGGCTTACACACTGTGTAACGATCAGCGGGGCTAACTGTGGCGAAAAAGCTATAATTTGTTTCAGACTTTTTGCCAACGTGTTCAGCTTTGCTACTAGCATCAGAAATGATGCATTGGTTTTATGGTGGTGGTCGGGACTAACTGCCACTAAAAGACTTTCATTTACTTGAAACTTTTGACAGCATGTTTCAACTTTGCTGCAGAATCTGCTGACAATTGCCCATGAACATTTGAGGCTAAAGACCTGATAATTTGGTAGAATCCATTGACAATTGTCAGTGAAGATTTGTGGCTAAAGAGACTGCTTTTTTAAAATGGGATTCCTCTCACAGCTGATTCCACCATGGTGATTCTGACAGGAACTGTAAGACAAGTCAGTAGGAATTAGCTGTGCAGAGGATCATAACGCAGCAACTGTACACCGAATAAGGGGTACAGTAGTGCTGTGCTCTGATTGGTGGAGGCAGTTCCACTGCTTTATATTTCTTTTAAACTAGGTATTTAAGAAGTTCCTTAGGTGGCCCATTGGCACAGTGGCAGAGCTACTGCTTGCAACACCAGCGAATGAGGTTCGGTAAATAAGACGATGACATTGGGGGCCAGCTGGGGGGAGGAAGATCGAGTGTCCCAGTGGATGTACACCTCCTCCCAGGGGGGTAGAGACTGCCACCTCTAGGCGTATGGGTGGCAGAGTGCTCAGGACACAGGGAGGGATGGAGGGACACTCTGTCGTGTATCACATGAGCATGCTGACACAGGCTCATGTCAGGGACTGCATCCCAGATGCTGGCATAACCATGTGGCACAGTGAAACCCAGCGCAAAAAGAGTCCGGGGTAACCTAAACAAAGGATGAAACCCCCTCCTCTGCCCACAGCTTTGTGAAGTCTGGTACATCCAGACTGAACACTGGTAAATCCACCAAGTCAGAGTGGAGGAGGCACAGAAAAAAAAAAGAAGTTCCTCAAGATATGAAGCCCTTAGGTCATTCGTTTGTGTAAAATATATGAGGGTGCCAGCCAGGATCAAGTGCAGCATAACAATGTTTGCTAGGATATCTTGCGGGATACTGCAGTACCTCCATGTATTCAAATGGTAATTACAACAATCTGTCTCACAGGAAACAGTGAAATCACATATAGAGTGCTTTATTCTTATGAATGGTGATGATATGTTATCTACTTACTCCTGGATTTTCATTAGTTTGTGCAAAAGTTCCTAACAAACATATAATAAAAGCAGATAAAGGGAATTTTCTGTACATGACTCCCTAAGCCTGGAACAAACTGCTAGAGAACATAAAACCCATACCAACAGTATCTGTTTAAAAAAAAAAAAAAAAAAGAATTTAAGGAATTATTGCAAGGCATTCCCAAATATTCCAGTTTCTAACTGCCTGACAATTTTGTCTATACTGCTTTCCAATCTATGGATAGTCGCTGTCACAGACTCATCCAAGACATGCTGGATGGTAGTACTTGACTTGCTTCCTTAATCAACTCTGCCACCAACCTGCGCATGAGTCACTTGGGGCACGTCCCTCTTGTGACTGCATCTAACCCCAACCAGTCCCGCAAGGCTCTCTAGTAACAAGCCCATCACTATACACGTTATGTATACCCTCAGTGCTGTGCAGATTCATCACACTCTGCACCTAGTATTTTTCCTGTATGTTTTAATATGTTTAATTGCACCTCTTTTCGTTTGTATTGATGTTATTGTTATTAAACTCACCTGTTTATTTTCTGTACATGTTAACAGTGTTCTTCACTATTGCATTGACACATTGTTGCTGTATATATTGACACTCCCTGCTCTCGTTCCTCCAGGACACAGCTTGAAATGAGCTGGTATCAGTTCAGAATGCTCTTGCTGGCAAATAATTTGAAATAATTAACTAACTAAATAAATAAATAAGTAAAAATAAAGAAAGAAAAAGCTACTGATGCAAGGTCATGTGCAGGATCTCATTACCAGGTTCAAAAAGACTCTTACTTACAAAATCAGATACTGTTCTATAGCTAGATAGATAGATAGATAGATAGATAGATAGATAGATAGATAGATAGATAGATAGACAGACAGACAGACAGATAGATATATTTCAGATATAGATATTCATTGCAAAAAAACCTTCATTTAATGCACCAGTTAGGGTTAAACCGACAAAAGTGGGAAATGTGGTGTTAGGTTTTCCAACCCTAACACCCTAACCTGCAAGCAGCAAAAGGAAACATCATTGTGATTTTGGCTACCCTGAATCTTGGCAAATCAGGCCTGAGGTCTTCCTTGGGGTTATCAACCCTAATGCTCCCCCTATTCCATCAGCAAATAAGTTCACCTGTACAGACTATATGAGAATGGAGTGAGCATTAGGGCTGATAACCCCAAGGAAGACCACAGGCCTGATTTGTCAAAACTCAGGATTGCCAAAATCATAATATTTTTTCTTCCTTTTTGCTGCTCTCAGGGGTGGGGCAGGGTGTTAATGTTGGAACCCCAAACACCACATTTCCCTACTTTTGACAGTTTAATCCTAACTGGTGCACCAACAATTTTTTTTGCAACGATTTTCCTTACTTTTTGAGATAGTAGAATCATATCATCATTCATGCAGGTCACTTTGGGACATGCATGAACACATCTATGTGCTCATGGAAGTGCAGGGCTTTCTGGGCCCAACTCTTCTGTGCCTCCATTTATCCACATGTATATATGGGTGTGGAAGCACAGGGCCTTCCAGGTCCAGTGCTTCTGTTTCATCAGAAAAACAAGTGATGTGCATCCTTGTAATTTTTTTTGTAGGGATGAATCATTTTTTGTTCTTATTTCTTAAGGCATTAGTGTTGCAGTAGTCCTTTACACCTTTCTATTTTTTTTTCAATTTAATATACTTTATTATATTTTCAAAACAGTACAAACAAGAAATGTTAAACAATACAAGAAGAACAGTACCATATAAGGAACAGTATCCAAAATACAAACAGAACAACAAATCCAAACAATCCATCCCCCATCTAATGTGAAATAGAATAGCTAGGTTAAGACCTTTCTCTTGATTGTTTGTTAACTCCAAAGACTGACAGAATTAAAGAAAGACTGACAGAATTAAAGCTTGTTAAGTTGCAATGTTATCCTATGGAAACTGCATTTTTTTAATTTTTTATGTTTTTTTATATGGCCCCTAAATTGTTTTTGGGTTGTTATGTGTCAGTGGTGTAGTACTCATCAAGACCTTTATTTCAATATATAGATTGTCCCATAAGTCCAAATATTAATGGAGTTACAGCTTGTTAAAGTTGAAATGTGGGGGAAAAATGAAGTCCAAATTATTTTTTTCATATGAAGGGATCTTTTTCTGTGAGGTTGTGTCATTCATATGAAAAAAGATTGCTTTATACAAAAGACAATATGTAAAAAAATTAAGTCCAAATTCTTTTTTTGTATGAAGGCATCTTTTTTCATGAGGTTGTGTTATTCATATGAATAAAGATTCATTCATATGAAAAAAGGATTCTGGTCAAAAAGCGCTTAAAAAATAAAAGAGCAAGCTACAATAACATGGGAAAAATAGCGTGCGCAATATTAACATCCCACAAAAACAGCTGCGATATGAAATAGCTAAAAAAACCACAGAGGACACTATGGGCGAGATATTCAAACTGCGCCTAAAATGTGTGCAACAGCAGGAGCAAGCACAAGTCAATTGCGCACATGCGCAACAGACGCGATATTCAAACATGGAGCAAGTCAAATAGCGCAACCAGCCAATGTCTGAATGTTGCACAACCTGCGCCATAGCGCAACCAGGTAGGGGAAGCTGAGCACATATGTAGTACCATAGTGCAACAAGGCCAGCCCAGCTGAGCAGTTGAGATGCACCATAGCACAAGCAGGGAGCCCCCCCAGCAGCAGAGCAATGGAACTGCACAACCAGGGAGGTAGGCAGGAGCCCACCACCCATGCCACAGATGGGTACAGGAACACAGTGTAGAAGTAACAACACACCCCCACACCCAAAGCACAGCATCACCGGTGGAGGGACGGAAAATCCACTGGCCCATGGGGACAAGCCTACAAAGCACATCAGGGCCCAGGCGCTAACACACCCACTGGCAAGCAAATACTGCCACACAAAGGGGCCAGACAACCCAGGTGTACCACAGCCCCCACTGTGCATAGCACACTATGCCCTGGAACCCCAAGACACCACCCATGAGCAGTGAGTGTGACTGGCACTGCCGGAACCTCCATGCCCCCCCACCTGGCACAGTGCAACCATGTGTACCACATAACCATACAAGCCAGACCCACCAGGAGCCCACAATGGAGTGGGGCAGCACACGGCCAGACCGGCTGACAGCCACCACCACACCAGGGACACCCCCCCATGCAGACACACACACAATCCCAGGACCACACCACACCAGATGCCATGCACACCACTGCAACCGAGCACCGATAGCCAGCTGCAAATCAGAGACCACCACAGTATTCATAACAAAATAGATATATATATTCAATGAAAAACAGAAGAACAACAACAACAGGAACAACAATAACACTATATACATGTATATACAAAACAGGTGTGGGGTACAGGTACAAGGTAGGGGTGGGTGTGGGTAGGGTAGAACTTGGTGAGGGAAGGCAGGGTGTGAGGGAAGGGTAAAGGGTGTAGATTTGGGGCAGCTACTGTCCCTGAGCTGCAGATCTGCAGAACGGCCTGGACCCTGTGGGCTCCTCCGGCGTCGCACACCCCTCTGATTCATCTCCCTGAGGATGCTGAGTGTCTCCTGCGACACCTCCATCAGGCGGTGGATGGCCTGCTTTATCCTGCACAGGATCTGTACACCTAGGGCAAGGGAACAGAATCAATGGCTAGGACTGTACACAACCCTGAAGCCCACCCAGTATGCATGGCATACAGCCAAGTGCCCTGCCCCTGTGATGGACTGCACACACACACACAGTGACCATTCATGGGCCAAGCCCAACCAGGCAGCAACAGCCATGTGTGCCACTACACACACACACCACCCATGCCCAGCACAGCACAATCAAGGCAGTACAGTGACATGTCTACGTGGTGGGAAGGTAGTGCCACAGCCATGTGCTCAGTGCATGCATGGACCACCAGTGATGCACTCACAGACACGCAGTGCCACTGGACAGTGCTGACTGTCACATGTCATAGGCATGGCAGTGTTATCCATGGATGGTGGCCATGCCCCATCCCCCCATTTCACGCAATAGCATCCATAATGTAATGACACTCACCCTCATCTAGCCGCTGCTGCTGCTGCTGTGGTGGCTGCTGCTGCAGATGCTGCTGCTGCTGTTGTGGGCCCATACTGCCGCCTCCTCCACTGGCCACCCCTGCAGCACCCCTGTGTGACTCAGCCTGGGCCCTCCTCTGCTCCTCCATGCCTGTGGGAAACAAATGTTGAGAAGCACATTAGTGAGATCCAAATGCAGACAGACCCCTGCACCAATGAGTGTGCCTGCCCACACAGCCAGACCCATGCATCACACACCTGCAGACACTGACACAGCCAACTATGGAACAACCTTCCCCCATGCTCTGGCCCCAATACACAGTCATACCTCTGTGGACAATACAGGTGCATAGATGGGTCACCCACCTGGCCTAGGCACAATGCCCCTCTTGGCACAGGACCTGAGGCGTGCCAGCAGTGCCTGCTCCCTCCTGCGCAGGTCACTGTAGCGGTGCCTGCACTGCTCTGCTGTCCTGCGCTGCCCTGTGACCTGCTCCAGTGCAGTGGCCATCTGCTGCCACACTTGGGTGCGGGCCAAGTCTAGGGGTTCCCCCCCAAACAGTGGCCCATAGCGAGGCTCAACCACGGCCACTAGGTTGGCTACCTCCAAGCTACTCCACTGGGGAGCTCTCCTGTGTGCCATGCTAGCAACTTGATAGTAGGCAATATGGAGCTCCGGAGCATGGCAGACCCACATGGAAATGTTGCGCAATACAACCCTGTCTGTTCCTATCACGCTGTTCAGGCAGCGCCATCGGTCCCTATCGCGCTGTTACCGAACAGCGCGATAGAGCTGCACACATGCCAGACATACAGCACCAAGGGGGCAAAGGTCAGGGCACAAGGTCATGTCTGTGGTGCAAGGCCACGCACAGCACCATCGGATGTCTACACGTCCAGCACAAGCAGTCGCCTGCATGCCAGTGCCACAGTGGACTATTGCGCAGTTGTGCCAGAGCGCCATGTGGTGACCAGTGTTGTAGCGCCACTGGTACAATGGTGGCCATGTCATGAATAGCTGACCACGCACAGCATGTAATCAGCACAGCAGATGCCTGCGTAAGGTACCTGGGCATGCGCGGTGCTGTGTACTACGCAGTCACAGAACTGCGCCATAGGCTCAGCCGGCCCAACCGTATTGCACAAGGCGCAACAGCACGATATTCAGCCATCATATGCAAATCAGCTGATCAGCCATTCAAGGGCACAGCGGCGCGATTTGCATCCCATTAAAGTTGCTCCACTCCTGATTTGCATGCATTGCGCTATAAATGTGCGACAGTGATCTGCAGTGGCCACATTCGGTTACTGTAGGTGATAGGTGGGTTGCATGCTGTGTGATGTTATGGACCATGGTCATGGGAAAATGCTGTGAACTGCACAGTCACAGGTGTCCTCTTCCACCCATACAGACCCTGACATGGCCGAGCAAGGACTGGGTGAGGAGGAAGATGGTGGGCAGAAGAGGAGGCCCAACTTCACAAAGGCTGAAACAGAGGCACTCTATGAGGCCTATCTGGATGAGGAGCCACTACTCAGTGGACGGCGGGGCACCCTTCAGACCCATGCTGCTGCATGGGAGGGTAGCTCACGATTGTGAACCTGCACAGAAGCCACCAGCGCTCCGTGCAGGAATGTAAGAAGAAGGTGGGGACAGACAGGAGACGGGTTAAGGAGAAGGTGGCAGCACTCAGGGTGGCACGCGCTGCCACAGGCAGGGGCCAGCCAGAGGTGGCGCAGCTGACCCCGGTGGAGGACCATCTTGCTGCATCCATGCAGCGCAGTGCCATCGAGGGCGTTCCAGGCGGTGGCTTCCAGACAGGTGGAAGCCCATCACTGCACGGTATGACATGGTGGGGGTTGGGGGGGAAGGTTGATCCCATGCACTAACTTGTTCTCACTTTCTGTTACAGATCATGTGTGCCTGCAGGGGACAGTGGTGGTGGGCCCGTGCACTGTGGACATGCAGCCAGAGTTGGAGGACGGTCCATCCACCTCTGCTGGTAGCCGGCGTGCATTGCACCAGTGTGCATGCCTGGCTGCCAGCTCCGATGTCGGTGAGTCAGGTGTGGGGGGTGCCTTTCCTGTGTCCCAGCGTTCTGGCCTGTGGCTGAGGCTGTGGCATGAACCTGCACCATTGATGATGCAATGGCCGCTATGGGCAGTGACACGTGTGTGTCACAGAATGGGCACACAGTAGGACAGCCCGTGCCCATGGACCTAGTGGGTTCCAACATGTGTGCCAGAACGTCAGCACAGTCCCAGGCTGTGCCTGTCAGCACCAGTGGGGCAGCACCGGGGGCTGTGCAGGTCCCTGGCACTGTTACAGACACAGCATTGGAAGGACTGGTCCCTTGGGCACAGCAGGTGGAGGGGCAGCAACGGCAGTCACCCACCGGGTCTGGGGGTACAGGGTTCAGTGGTGGCATATGCACACCGCCTGTTGACATGCCCATACCTGGTCCTGGTGAACAGCGCCCACCCTCAAAGGGTGTTGAGCATCAGGCCCTTCCATCCCCTGGGGGACAGGTTGCCAATTTGGCAGACGACCCGTTTGACGAGCACACCCGTCTGCTGTGGGCATCAGTACAGCAGCAGATGCGGGTTGCAATGTCCGTGGAGGCACTGTGTGTGGCTGTGGAGTGGCACAGCAGGGACAATGCAATGATCCTGGCAGAGATGGTCCAAATGTGGCTGGATGTGACCACAGCCATAGACAGGATGACCCAGGCATTGGTCACTGTCGTGGCCACATTGTGCACCCAGTCAGGTGCCCCTGTACCGCGCACCCCATGCAGTACGCTCTCCACTCCCCATTCCCAGCATCGTGCGACACCCAGCCTGTTGATGCCAGGTTCTGCTGTGGGCATCCCAAGCACCCCTGGTGCAGGTATGTTCAGCATGCTGCATACCCCTGTGCGGACAAGGTCGCGCTCACGCAGTGGGACCCCTGGTGGTCCATCGGTGCCACCCCATGTGGCCCATGCTCAGCCTGCCAGTGCTTCTGGGTCACGGTGGGGCCGCCCATGCATCCGTGGTGGCCGTGGCTCAGTGCCACCTGTCTGACCTGTCTCCCAGTGCAGGTCCTGTCTGGTGCTGCCCTGTGTGCAATGTGTGTCTTGCTGGGCACTGCACTGGTGGGTGCCCTGCCCAACACACCAACACATGGACCACCTGCACACCCACCCGACTGCTGTCCACAGGTGCGTGTGCATGATGATGCCTGCATTGTACTGTACACCAAGGTGCAAGGGTGCCCTGAATCTGACACACATACATGGACAGTACAGGTGGTGGGGGTGGTCTGTGGATCTGTGTGTTTGACATGTCTGTTCCTGCTCTGCTGTGCAACTGCCCCTGTGCACTGTGTGCCTGGTGTGTGTATGTGTGTGTGTCCATGTAGCGTGTAACTATTCACCCCTCCCTGATGGTGTGTTTGTGCGCCTGTACCCTTCCACTCCCCTTGCCGTCATGCACCCCTGGTGTGTTACCCTGTGTGTATGTGGGTTGTGCCTAGACAGTGTTGTTTGCACATGGCCCCATGACTTACCTGTGTTGTGCGAAATGCTCCTCTGTGACAGTGTCCTGGTGCAGCTGGGCCTGCTGGATCAGTCGGGGGTCATGTTGTCCAAGGGGGGCTGCTCATCCCCATCATCACTGGTGTCACCGGCATCCCCATCGCTGTCCCCCTCCTCAACCTGTATGGCTATCCCACAGTCTTTGGCCATGTTGTGCAGGATACAACAGGCCAGGAATATCCCACAGGCCTTTGAAGGGCTGTACTGTAGGGCACTGCCGAAGGTGTCTAGGCATCGGAAGCGTGCCTTCAGCATCCCAAACACCCGCTCGATGATGTTGCATGTGGCGGCATGTGCCTCATTGAAGCGTTGCTGTGATGGGGTCGTGGGGCACCGGTAGGGTGTGAGCAGCCAGGGTCGGAGTGGGTATCCACTGTCACCTGTGTGGAGACAGTGGAGAGTAGTGTCATGTTCAGGTCCATATTGCCCCTAGCCCTGTGTGCCACTACAGTGGCACCTGTGGCTTTCCCACCCTTGCCCCAACTTTGCCACTCCTACATGCATACTCACCCACTAGATGTCCTGTGGGGATGTCCCCACTCTCGAATCGATGGCACAGTGCAGATTGGTACCATATGAATGAATCATGTGCTCCGCCAGGGTGTGTGGCACAGACATTGATGATGCGCCCACCGGCATCACACACCACCTGGCAGTTGACACTAGAGAACCCCTTACGGTTGCGATATGCGGCCCCATCGAGGCCAGGTAGCATGCGACTAGCCACATGGGTGCAGTCTATCGCCCCTAGCATGCCAGGCATACGTGCTACCCTGTGGAACTCCTGCATGTTTGCTGTACACTCTGCCGCGGTGCTGGGGAAATGGATGTACTCCACAGCATGTGGCAGCAGTGCACTGAGGAATTGGGTGAGGATGCATGACGTGGCCGACTGTGTTATGCCTGTGGTGTCCCCTGTTGGCCTCTGGAAGGTACCCGTGGAGAGCAGGCACATGCAGGCTGTTACCTTTGTCTCCACTGACAGAGCGTGACTCCGTCGTGAGGGTGCCTGCATCACATCACTGCACAGCTCACAGAGCCGCCTCAGTATTGCCCTGTTCAGGCGGTACCGGCCCACAATCTCAACATCCGAATACAGCTCAAAGCTGATGCGGGCATGGTACTGCCTGTTGGGGGCGTACCGCCGACAGGCCCTTCCACGGCCACGTCCCCCTGCAGCATGCCTTCTCACCCCCTTCACTACAGCTTCCATGTGGAAGGTGGCACTGTCCATCTCCCTGGCCTGTGTCCCCCCCCCAGCTATTGTTGTTCTGTTCCCCCCGCTGTCCTGACTGCTACCTCCACTGCACCGGGTACACTGACTGGCCTCCGAACTCTGTGGCCCCACACGCCTTCAGCTGCCACTATTCTGTCCTGCCTACTCCCTGGCCTGCACTGGTTGCTGCTGCGGCCTGCACTGGTTGCTGCTGTGGCCTGCTCTCTGTTGCTGCTGTGGCCTGCACTGGTTGCTGCTGTGGCCTGCACTGGCTGCTGCTGTGGCCTGCACTGGTTGCTGCTGTGGCCTGCACTGGTTGCTGCTGTGGCCTGCTCTCTGTTGCTGCCTCATGAGCAGTCCCTGTCGGGTTCTTGCACCTCTTCCTTGAGCCTTTTTATTTTGGCTCATTTCCGCCGTGCGCACCTTCCGACTGATCCACTGTTGCGCATTGCGCAAGCCTTTGACTATCGCATTGTGCTCTTTATGCATGGATCCACCCCCTTCGGTTGCGCATGCCTTCATTTGCATTGCGCTGTTGCTCAGCATGTTTTCAGTGGCGCAACTGCCTCCCACTGAATATCGCAGAATGACGCATTTCTGGACTTGCGCTGGCACAACCCTATTGCGCATAGCGCAACCCTTTTGAATATCCGGGCCCATATGTCACAGCACACATTTATTCACAGAACACAAATCACCATATCAGTCAACAACAAAAATTATCGATTTTCACTATCGGCATAACAGACATAAGGATACAACATAACAACAGTACAACACATCGATACAGCATGTGTACAGACATTATGCCTGCAACTTAAAATTATATGCACGTGATTCAGGACAGTCCTTCACTCCAACACTATGTGCAACACCACTTTCAACACCCAAACCAACCCCAGCAGTTCACAAAACCACCCCATATAGGCACAGATCCCACCTGCACACCATCAGGACAACCTGTCTCTCACAACTGCCTACACCTGTACTCAATCACAAATCCACCATCCACACACCTACAACCCACCACCCACACAAAGATTTCTCACTCCTCATGGTACACTATCCTCGGATGATATGCAGAGTTTTTTGCCCTTCTGCACCCCTCATAAGGGGGGCTTTGGCCCTGCACTCCCTAGAACTTAATTATTCCAACTGCAAGCTGCACTTACAGTATCACACCAGGGGCCATATATTCAAAGCCTTGCACCCAACACAAATCCATTGCACTGGAATAGTGCTGAATTTGCACCAGACTGCAATTTTAGCTCCGGCACTGTATGATAGCACCGATGCTAAAAGTTGATGTATGCAGGGGAGGGAGGTAAGGGAGTGGGCATGAATGCTGGAGCATCAGCATATTCAACATAGTAGCACCATGCTACAGGTTGTTGTGCCACCAGTAGTGCGGTGCTAAATACCGCCTGCAAAAAGCTTGCGGAAGGAGGTGGTGGAAACCAAGTAATTAGTGACACTTGATATTACACCATAGTAATTTGAAGTGTAACTTCACTCACCATCAGGTCCAATCCTGGTAGTTCAGTGCCCCCTCACCAGCCCACTTGTATTGCCGGCGTGGTGCCTGATCCTGTCGGCTTCATGATCCCCTGCAACTCATGTGGTACACTGGGGAGCTCATCCTAGTATGCCTCAAATGTATACACCTTTTAGTTATTGCCTTGCTGATGGGGGTGCCCAATCCCCCGTCAGCATCATGATCTCCCCAACTCATGTGGCACACTGGGAGACCACCCCAGTGTGCCCACATTTAATTATTCATTGCTTGTTTCTGTAAATAAAGAAAACCATCCCCCGATGTGTTATTTGTTTTAACCTGGAATAAAGAAAACGGTCCCTCATTATCGCCCCAGTCCCCCTCCCCCATCCCTGCCCTCCCACTGAGCACCCACCTCCACGCACACCCCCCTTACCTCATACTTACCTCCAGAGGTCGGTGCTGTCATTTTCTGATGACTGGGACACATCTGCACTCTTCAAACCCAAACTGCAAAATGAAGGGGAGATCATGTGATGCAGCCAGTGAGGTAGCAGCTATACACAGTTGTTCCCACCCGCCTCTCTCAACATCTTTAAAATAAATCTCCTTACTGCATGAAACGGAGCACAGATTTCTTCAGAAACAGTTATTTACCTCTCAGCAAGCTCGGGTGTAATTTGGGTAGCGTTAGCATTCAAATGGAGACCAAACTGCGTCTTACGCTTCCTCACCACACACCACCAAACACCCCAGAGAAGGTACCCAAAAAAGTCAAGACCCAGGCTCACCTTACTACTTCCCAAAGTGCGGGCCACCAGCAGTAAATGCCTTTGACTCTCAAATTGTTCCAAGAGGAATTCAAGCCTTTTAAAGAAGAGCTTCACTCCCTAGCTTCAGACTTCAAAAGCTTATCGGAGACACTAGAAGATCCTTCTAAAAGGACCTGCAATAACGAAGCTTGGATTATTTCACTTGAAAAGAAACTTGCCACTGTAGACCCTGCCATGGCCACCACAAGATCTAGATTGGCAAAGCTAGAAGCAAAGGTTGAAGATTTAGAGGGTAGGAGCTGAAGAAATAACTTGATTCTAATTGGTCTCCCTGAGAAGGAAGAGGGAGACAATCCAGTACTTTTTACCCAAAAATTCCTCTCTAAGTTGGTAGGCCCTTCTCCCTTTGGTTCCGGGTATACAGTGCAGGGGGGCCCACCGTGCACTACAGCCCATGCCACCTCCAGGGGTTCCCCCTCGCACTTTTATTTTCAAGTTTCTAAATTTTCAAGAACGTCAACATGTGCTAAATAAAATAAAGGAACTGAAAGAGATGCTCTGGGCAGGGAATATCCTCCGGGTGGCCCAGGATCTACCTCTGTCGGTTAGGCAGGAAAGAGCCTCATACCACGCGTTGGTCACTAAATTGATAGCGGCCAATATTAGATTTCGGATAGGTTACCCAGCCTGATTCCAAGTTCTAGTGGTGGGTACCTGGTAATCTTATGAAGATTCCAAGATAGCAGAGGAATCAATGAAAGACACCTTTCCTGATCTCTTTAAGGACCGTTGAGAACTTCTACGAGTGAGTATGGGATGAGCTAGAAACTTTTAAAGTGCCATTTTCTCTTTGATCCCTGGTTTTGACAACTTTAAAAGTTGGATGTCAGCGTTGCAGGGTTTGGGGGGAGCTACATACTTTCCCTCCTCCTCATGCCTGATCGAATGTGTGTATGGACTTATGGTCTCCAGCCTTCAAGGTCCCATTACAGACTGGAATTTGGACTGCCTTGGGACTAATGTTGTGGTTCGGTATCTGGTGATAACCTCTATGGCGATTTGTATTTTTTTTTCACAGATTTTAATTAAATTCAAGGTGGGAAATTCCTATATGGCTCTGGGCGGTGCCCCTGAGCAGTTTTTCAGTTGAACGCTGAAGCCTCAAGTATCATGTGCTGACAGGTACAGATATAAACTCATTCTTCAGGCCATGTTTACATCAGGATAACAATGTTCTTGTTCTTAGAACACTTCTCCCATTTGGTTAATTGTAGAGGCTCCTAATAATGTCCGTTTAGTGTTTACTTTATTATTTTTTCTTTTTCTAATTGTTACACCAGGGTATACTGGTTTGTTAAGTTCTAGACCTCATGATCTTCTAAGGGCATCAAATTGCACTCAGTAGTTATTCTACTGTGACAGTTTTTCTAATTTATACACCACACTATACATGACCGGTTTGTTAAGTTTTAGACCTTATGATCTTCTAAGGTCCTTAAAGTGTATTCACTAACTATTCTACTGTGTTCCTGTAAAGCATGTAGGGTTGTGGGGAGGGGGGCAGGGTCGTAGACGAGGCTTCTACATCTTGGTGTATTACGTACTAAAATGTCTTGGGGGGAGGAGGGAGAGGGGACTTGTTTTGTTGGGACTGTTTCTAACTGTTTTGGGGAAAAATGTTTGGGGGAATATGAGGGATGTGGGTGGGTGGAGGGAGGGAAGCCCAGCTTGGCAAAGATACTTGTTTTTTAATCCGAATGCATTTATGACTTTACTCCTGAGACACTGAACTAAAAGGGGAACAATGTTGAATGTCATTAAGTTCTTAACTTGGAATGTATGTGGTGTATGAAATAAACATAAAAGATATAAGGTTTTCAAACATGTTCAACTGTTACAGGGAAAGGCAATTTTTTTTACAAGAAACTCACTTATTAGAGATGGAAGTGAATCGTTTATGGAGACAGTTTATAGGAGAGGTTTTTCACGCTGGATATAGTACTCAATCCAGGGGGATAGCCATCTTAGTAACTCGGGGGTTACCGTTTACCACTAAGGTAATTCTTGCAGATCCAAAAGGACGTTATATTTTTGTAAAAGGAATGTTAGATAGACAAACCTTAGTTCTAGGCAGCGTTTATGGGCCTAATGCTGACACACCGCTGTGCTTCACAGATATACTTAAGGCTCTTGCCCCATACATCAATATACCATTTATAATAGGGGGAGACTGTAATCTTCCTTTTGCACCTGATTTAGACAAATTTAACATGAAACAGAAGGGTCTCTCGCCAGTTCAAAGAGCCCTTAGAGAAATGATTGATCATCTGGGTCTCTGTGACCCTTGGCGCCTCCTACACCCCCAGCTGAAGGATTTTACCTTCAGATCAGCTGTACATGGCACTAGTTACAGAATAGATTACTTCTTATTGAGCCAATTACTGCTGAGGGGCCTCAACGACTCCACAATTGAACCGGGGGTGATATCTGATCACTCTGTAGTGACTTGTTCTGTGATACCACAAGGGGATTTCCCTAAGGAATCATTGTGGAAACTCAACAATCAAGTGCTTAAAAATGAGGCCTCCTTAAACCAAATTATTCAGGAAATAAAAGAGTGCACTACCCTGAACCTTAACTCCACACACCGACCGGATTTGGAATGGGTGGCCCCGAAATGCATGCTTCGTGGGTTATTTATTAATATCGCCTCCCAGCATAAAAGACAAAGAGCACAGAAAGTAATGGGTTTACTGGTTCATATTTGATCATTAGAGTCTACTCTTTCACCTAGTATGACAGAGGAACAACACTCTGTTACTTGGTTTAAGAGACGAATGTTATCGCCTATTACAGGAAGCTGCAGAATATGCCACTCTTAAGACAAATACTACTTATATTGATCAAGGGGAGAAGGTGGGACATCTCCTTGCTTTAAGGCTGAAGAAAATGTAACAATCCAGGCTAGTCTGGTCCATCCGATCCCAATGTAATGCAACCCTTTACTTCACCCTAGTCCGGTCCATCCGATCCCAGTGTAATGCAACCCTTTACTTCACCCCAAGAGAAATTACGGAGGAATTTGCTGCATTTTATGAAAACTTATATAGTCCCATGTCTAATCCCCCAACTTGTACTTCAATAAAAGAATACTTAGATGCCACCCCTCTCCCCATCCTTGCCCCAGAACAACAACATTTTTTAAATACTCCTATTAGGGAATCTGAGATACACGCTGCTATCTCCTCTTTAAAAGTAGATAAAGCTCCTGGTCCTTATGTTTTTTCTCCCAACTTCTGCAAAATGTTTTCCCCCATTTGATCCCTTGATTAAAGTAGTTATTTGATTGGATTCTGGATTCCTACTCTCTAGACTCTACACTCCTTGAGGCGCTAATCATTGTAATCCCCAAACCTGGTAAACATTTGGAAGAGCCTAGTAGTTACAGACCTATCTCCTTATTAAATTGTGATATCAAAATACTAGCTAAAATCCTCACTAGTAGATTAAGGCAGGTCTTGCCCTGCATAATTCATAAAGATCAGGTCAGTTTTATGGAGGGCAGACATTCAGCAGACCACTTCCGCAAGCTTGCTCACATCTTCTCTGCATCTAGGGATTCTTCAACACCAGCTGCCCTGCTCTCCCAGGATGCAGAGAAAGTGTTTGACAGAGTTAATTGGGAGTTCTTATTTTTAACTATGAATAGATTTGGTTTCCCACAGAAACTTATTCAATGGGTATCTTCCCTTTATCAGCGACCTCAAGCCCGAATTTATTGCAACGGGATATTTTCCATATTGTTCCCTTTATTCTCCGGTACCAGACAAGGGTGTTGTCACCTCTACTTTTTAATATTTTTCTGGAACCTCTTCTGGCCAGAATAAGAGAACATAAAGATATACAAGGAATTTCAATAAACAACCAAGAATTTAAACTGTCTGCATATGCCGATAATATTCTACTTCATTTATTACACCCTGCTCAAACATTTCCCTTAGTTTTTTTTCTTGTTACTGGACTATGGGAAGATCTCCAACTACAAGGTTAACCTTGATAAAATGACTGTGTTTCCACTCAATCATAAAACTAGTAAGAGAGCATTGGACCATCTGGTCTCCATTGGAACTCCCGGTGTATTAAATATCTTGGATTATTTCTGACCAGATTAGAGGGGTCTGGTACAAAATACCGACTCCCATTATCTCAACGCTGAAAAGATCGTCGCCTAAATACCGATGTGCTCACAAGATCGAAAAAATAAACAACGAAAAACGAATGACCGACAGACCTTTACTTAGCTCACTTGTGACTCTGGTACTTAAGTTACTATTCTCTAACTTGTGACAATAAATCCTCCGTTTGCTATTATGTCATCTCTTTATAATTTTCTAAAAAGTATGTTGTCCAGTCACAGTACATAAGAATAACCACAAGGTGGCATAACTTTATTGCTGTATATCAAGAAACCATTCTGCAGTGGAAGATCCTGCCTGCCACCTAACATTCTGTGGGATTCATCCTATGGGAGTCGCCATCATTCTTGCACTGACCCATGGCACTGATCACCCTGACTTGGTGGGAGACATGAACCTCAGTCGACAGCTCAGAAAGTGGATCATCAGTTGCCCCTGCTAGTTAATATTAAATTACTGGCTAGAGTTCAGTTAGAGTGTAAACAAATCTAGTGGCTAAGGACTTGTGACTGGCTAAAAAGGTATGACTTTAGGTAACAAAAAAAATCTCATCTTGGGCTACCAGATAAGGAGAACAGTTTCAGAGTGCAATAGGATTAGTACACATGCTTGTTCATGAATAGAATTAATGCTAATTGAAGATCAGTGGGACACTCTAACCTGTGTTTCACTGTAGAGGAAGCTGACTTTTTTTATAGACATGTTTAGTCATAGCTGGTATTTTAGAAAGTGAAGCGCTAGTAAGTAAATCATGTCGGTCATCTGTTTTTCGGTATTTATGTTGGCGATCTTATCAGCGAGTCGGTATTTTGACGTCAGTCAAATCAGTGTCGACCTTTCAATAGTCGATCATTCGTACTGCTCCCGATTAGAGATAGCGACAAAAAAATTAAACTTAGACTCCATGCTCCTAAATATTCAACTTGATCTAAAGAGATGGCAATCCCTTCCAATTTTGCTCTGGGGGAGAATAAGTATTATTAAGATGACTGTCTTGCCAAGATTATTTTACCCCCTGGCTGTGTTGAACTCATGGATACCATTAAATTGGTTTAAGAAAGTACATGCTACTATTTCTACATTTCTTTGACTTGGGGAAAAAACCCAGAAGAGCATACAGGAAGTTGGCAGCCTCAAAAGCTTGCTTAGGGCTACAACTTCCACATTTTAATTTATATTTCTGGTCTAACCAAGCCACTAAATACCTAAGATGACTCACCCCCCAAGAGGAGATTGACTTACAAGTATATGTCCCGGAATGGCTGATACTCGAAAGACAGTTACTAAAGGATGCCAATTTTTCCCCAGAAGTTATTTTACATGTGCCCCCTAATGCCCTTCCTAAATCTCTGAGTAGTTCCCCAATTGCCAGCTTCCTGCAGATTCATTCACAGTTGTGCGCCTTTTTGGGATATAAAAATACCAGGGACCGTAGACAACCTGGGACTGGTAATCCTAACCTAACACTGGATGGCCAACCTATTCCTGTAGGGTGGTTGCCCCACCTAGGTATACTCGAGGTTTTGGACTTTTTCTCCCATGGGAAATGTGTGGATTCAGCCTCCATTTTGGACAGGTTACAGCTGGGTAAAACCTGGTTCTTTAAAGTTTTTCAATTATGCCATTTGCTAACCCATTCAGTGTGGCATTTTGGTATAGACCCTGATCTGAGGAATAGCCTTAGGTCAATGATATCTCTTAGTGATAAACCTCATGCTTCTTCAAATGTGTATGCCATTCTTAGAAAAAGAGCCCTGGAATCTCATAGCAATGTTCCCAATACCTGGACTGATTATTACCCAAATGTGGGGAGCAGATGGGGGGGAGATTTGGAAATCTACTTTTTAATATATCCCGCAAGATAGATTGAGAATCACCCAATTTCAGATATTAAATGATATGTATTGGACCCCCCATTAAACTCCAGAAAATGGGCAGAGGCCCTGATAATCTATGTACTAGATGTCGCCAGGCAATAGGGTCACTTCAGCACATTTTTTGGGACTGTCCTGGAGTTCAAAAATTATGGAGACAGATCCAAAACACAGTAGACCCACTGTTGGGGCTTGATGATTTATTCACTCCCAAAATCTGTGTTTTGGGGGACTTCTCCAAAATGTCAGTACAAATCAGATGGTATCATATAGCCCTGATCTCTTTAACAGTTAAAAAACTGGTTTTATGCCACTGGCTAGACAATCAACCCATGTCACACCTTGAGCGGCTGGCTGAACTCCTGTTTAATCTCAGAGTTGAGCACATGAGAGCTAACCTTTGGGGCTCCATACCTCGATATAAAAGGGTATGGGATAGTTTTCACATGTTGTTTTTGTTACAGGTTAAAAGTAATCAGTAGGGTATACGGACTGTGAGGGACATGGCTCAAGGACTTAGGCATGACCTCTCTTGCCTTATTTCTTTTCCCCTGTTTTCTATGTATAAGGGTGAGTCTATTTGTAACTCATTAAGATATTGTATGATACACAATTTATATTATGAGTATCAATGATCTTGTCTGAATGTTTATTTCACTTTGTTAAGCCAAGCCGGGTGGGTGGGTTGGGGTGGGGAGGAGCATGACACAGGAAATATTTTGCCACTTTGTATCTGTACATGTATCCTGCCTGTGTTATTGCCTTTAAGGGGCAAAAATTAATAAACTTGAATTTCAAACTGCAAAATGAAGAATCAAAGGTAAGCACCGTATAATGGCTATCAAGGGGTGTTTAAACTATAATGATATCTCAGGCATTATTAGGAATTTTCAACATGGGGTTCTTGGGACCCCTCCTCATGAACACTGTCACTGACATTTTGTTACTTGGTCCCAAAAGGTGATTTTGCAGCCACTGCATGGAAACACATTTTGGGACCAATTAATGAAATAACAGTGCCACTGTTCATGAGGTAGGGTTCCAAAAAGCCCATGCTGTAAATTTAGAGAAATAATTCCAAAAAATGACTGTGTTATGAGCATGTGTTGCACAGTGTCTATGCACACTCATTACTTCACCACTTTATATTATTTTTACCCCAGAGTTTCAACATTGTCATTTTTTTCACATCTCCTCGTGAACAGTCAGCTGTCTTTGTTCACATCCTGTCTGAAACATGTTTTCGCACCTGTGGTGCAGAATGGTGCTGTCGCTGTGCGAAATCAATTTACGGGATGGATTAACAAAATCACAGTGCAACTGTTCATGAGGGAAGGTCCCAAAAAACCCATGTTGACAATTTGGTGAAAAATTCCCCCAAAAATGACAGAGTTACGAGTATGTGTTGCTCGGTTTCTACGCACGCTTGTCACTTCGCCAGTTCTTCATGATTTCACTCCAGATTTTCAACATTGCCATTTTTCACACCACCTCATGAAGAGTACAGCTGTAATTTTGCAAATCCTGCCAAAAATAGTTTTCGGCACCTGTGGCGCAAAGCAGCATTGCAGTCGTGCAGAACTATATTTCCATAGGGATTTGAAGGTTTGCTGTACTGGATACATGCGGTGAGGTGAGAAGAAGGTTATGTTGAACATTTGGGGTGAAAATTATTTAAGATGGCAAAGTTATGACTATTTGTTGCAATTACACTATGCCTGCTTGTAACTTTATGTGTGGAAGTGCATATATATCTATATATAGACAAAGAACCTCTGTGCGCAAGCACTGAGGCAATGGTTACCCCATAGGGCATTTGGCTGGGAAGCCAAGTTTCAAAGAAATACAAAATCACACATGCCCCCACAATGCAAAGCATCATGGGCTGCATATGCAAATCACCACAGAATATTATGCTGGTTCAACTTTAAGCAAAAATGCATGGTGCGGAAAGGTCTCTCACACAGTTTGCAAAGGGTGCCAACAGAAGACATAGACATGTGTTTCATTCTACCAGGACTTATCATTATGCCTTATCTGTTTGACACCCCAGTGGAATGAACCAGCTACCCTAAGATGGTCTATCTGGGTTATGTTGTGGTGAACTCAATAAAACCAAAAAACAATTTAAAAGACAAAGAACCTCTGTGCGCAAGCACTGAGGCAATGGTTACCCCAAAGGGCATTTGGCCGGGAAGCCAAGTTTCAAAAAAATACAAAATCACACATGCCCCCACAATGCAAAGCTTCATGGGCTTCCCAGCCAAATACCCTTTGGGGTAACCATTGCCTCAGTGCTTGCGCACAGAGGTTCTTTGTCTTTTACATTTTTTTTTGTTTTAATTGGGTTCACCACAACATAACGCAGATAGACCATCTTAGGGTAGCTGGTTCATTCCACTGGGGTGTCAAACAGATGAGGTATACTGATGAGTCCTGGTAGGATGAAACACATGTTTATGTCTTCTGTTGGCACCCTTTGCAAACTGTGTGAGAGGCCTTTCGGCATCATGCATTTTTGCTTAAAGTTGAACCAGCATAATATTCTGTGGTGATTTGCATATATAGCCCATGATGCTTTGCATTGTGGGGTCATGTGTGATTTTGTGTGTGTATATGTGTGTATATATATATATATATACACACACATATATACACATACGCACACATACACATACACATACACACACACACACACACACACACACACACACAGTTATACAGTCCTCTACAGTGTCCCTCAGTACAGGGAACATCCATCTGTGTTCCTCTCACTATAGCCCTGATCTGCATTAGCCCCTCCTGGGAACAGTGGTGCACACACAGAGACCGTACTGTACATTCAGACTTTCAAGCAGGGAGTTATTTTATTCTATGATGCTGCATAACTCTTACCCTGTGTACATACAAAGGTAATGGTTTCCATTGTGTCTTGAGTTTGTGTCTCCATGTTTGTGGATGTGCCTCTCATTATGGGGATCAGTGCCCCTCTTTGTTCCACATTCAGAGTGTCTGTGTCCCTCATTCCAATGTTGACTGAGTGGGAAATATGCACTGCATATGCCTGCCGACACCCTTGGCCTGCAGCTAACAAACTGTTTCTCAAGGCTGGCATATAGGTGGAGCTGTGTGGACACCCTGGCCTGCGGCTTTTAGCTTGTGCATCCAGTCTGACCTACAGGTGGAGCTGTGGGCAACATCCAGCCTGTGTTTTTTTACCTGTAGTTCCAGTCTGACATACAGGTGGATCTGTGTGCACCAAGGAACAGCATCGGGCAATCTTCATGCTAATGTATGCTAAGCAAGCCTTAATGAGATACCAATATGGCTGTCTGCACACAGATTGCCTATGTAAGCTCATTTGCATAAGAGCTTTGAATATATCAAACATTTGCCCTAGACTAATATGTTTGCACCGATCAAATGTGTTAGCAGTGTGCAATTGAGTTAGCCCCTGGCAATCTTCTCAAAAGCATAGCACAGTTCTGCAGTGTGCGACCTGCATTATTGTTTGCAGTTGTTGTGCAAAACTTCATTGCTATCACACACATTGTCCACCAGCTTCATCTCTACCTCACTCCACCTCTGTGTCCACTGAGCTGCTTTTCCATTTTGTACTTCTCTGTCACTATATTCAGAGCTGTCCTATTTCCTGGGCTATTTTAGCACTGCACTCCCAACCCTGTTTGCACTGCTTCCTTTACATGCTATATTCAGCAGGTTTAGCCCCAGCGCTAGTTCTTTGAATATAGCTTGCTACTGGTTCAGGGCTAATTTAGCATGCCATACAGTGCTAATTTAGCCCCGGGGCTAAGTTTTGAATATCTGGCCCCAGGTGTGCTATACCAGACCAGTACTTTACTGTCTGCCGTGCTGTTAATGCTCCCGCTGTTATTGCTGCATGATTTTTGCTGCGCAGTTTTGACCAGCTACCTGAAAAAAGAATGTTAAAAAAACACCTTAGTCCAAATTCTTTTTCAGGTCGAGGATCTTTTTCATGACACTGTCGCTCATATGAAAAATCCTTTATATGAAAAAAGAATTTGAAAAAACAAGTCCAGATTCTTTTTTATGTGAAGGGATCTTTTTTCATGAGGTTGTATCACTCATATCAAAAAAGATTCCTTCATACAAAAAAATGGAATGTGGAAAAAAAATTAAGCCCAAATTCTTTTTTCATATGAAGGGGAATCTTTTTACGTATAGCCCTATTAATTTTTCATAAGGCCATACAAAAAAACAGAAATTCAGGCCATGGAAAAAGATTTTAAAATGTGTTAAAAACACATTTCTTGGTGATTTTTCCCAAAACTAACTGCATAATCCATCTAACTGGGCCCAATTAGCAAGATGCATGTGTTGGTGTCTCTGCAAGATATCATTTATATGGGGTTTCCAAAATTTTTTTTTTTTTTAAACAGAAACAAGATGGTGGACATACAAAAAAATATTTTTTTTCCGGAAAAAAGATTCCCCACATAAGACCATAAGACACAGAATATTTTTTTTGTATGGACCGGATTGTGTGTGTGTGTGTGTGTGTGTGTGTGTGTGTGAAACAGCTATCCAAAAGACTGTACTGAGCATGCTCAGAACCAAAATTTCACATCCCTATCACTTTGGAACAGATTAATATATTTTCACCAAACTAGTGAAAGGCACCACTCTGGCCCAAGTCCTTTCTACCTTGAAAATTTCATAGCGAAATTCCAAACTATCTGGGCACTAGGTGGTTACAAGAAACAGCTAAAAAAAAACAAAAAAAAAAAACATTTTTTTACTTTTTCATTATCCAGATCTTAGAACACATCTAACCTGAACAAAACTTGACAAATCAAGAGACCTTGCCCACGAGACCACACATGCTAATGTTTGTGCAAATCTGTTGAATGGTGGTGAAGCTATTAAAGTGCAAATTATGGATTTAACATTAAGCAGCCTGCTCAACCCTAACTATAGTGGCACTACCGCGCCACTATAATATAAATAAAATGTTGTCATTGAAAATGTATTTAAACAAATTATTTTATTAAAAAAAAAATGTTTCCTTTTACATATGGGCCCAGATATTTAGACTGCGCCAGGCTGTGGCGCAAGCCTGGGTGCAGCTCAACTTGGCTGCGCAGGGGTGTGGACTGGGTGACATTCAACGTAGCTACACCATGGCTCAGCATCATTGAATATCGCACCCTGGCCACCCGAACTGTGCATGGCACAGTGGCACTGCGCCAGCGCCAGTGGCCAGAGTGGTGCATGGGGATGCGCTAGCGCAAGTTCCATTGAGCTAGGTGAAACAACCGCGATATTCAAAAGTTGACATGCAAATGGGGCCATAATGTATGCAAGGCGCAAATGGGGCCATTTGCATGTCATTATGGTCCCATTTGCATGCAGGTGCGCTGATCCCAAATGACTTGCGCCTGGTGCCCTGCCAGGTAAGTAAGTAAGTAAAAATTTATTTTTAAGCGCTTTTCAATATCAAAGCGCTGTACAGATAAAACAATGAAAATACATACAAAATACATACATATGACACAACAGCAACAATAACAATATAATTACAATGAAATACAGTAAATCACTCCCCATATGCCATTTGAAATAAATAAGTTTTTAATTCTGACTTAAAGCTCTCAACGGTCAGGCAGCTTCGTATCCAACGAGGTAGAGAATTCCACAGGGTAGGGGCAGCATAAGAGAATGCCCGTGCTCCCGATGTTTTTAAACGAACCCTGGGAACCTCTAGCAATCCCTCGCCAGCGGAGTGGAGTGAGCGAGAGGGACTGTAGGGAACAAGCAGATCTTGAAGATACCGCGGTCCCTGTTTGTGTAGGGCCTTATAGGTCAGTAACCCGACCTTAAAGGTGATCCGCCACTGAACCGGCAGCCAGTGCAGTTCGCGAAGCACAGGCGTAATGTGACTCCTCATAGATGTCCCAGTCAAAAGCCTGGCTGCTGCGTTCTGCACTAGCTGCAAGCAGCGGATATCAACCCCCGGCAACCCTAGGTACAGGGCATTGCAGTAATCAAGGCGAGAGGTAACAAAGGCATGGACCAATGTCGGAAGGTCGGCCGGAGGAACAAGGTGTTTCACCCAAGCAATATTCCTCAGATGGTAAAGGAAGATTTGACAGCAGAAGACACCTGAAATTTCAGGGTCAGACTGTCGTCAATAATAATGCCCAGGTTCACGCACCGGTCTGAGGTCGAGCTGGGCACCAGCCGATCCATACGTCAGACGGGAGACCAGCCCTACAACCTGCCTCAAGGCGACCTGGGTCCACCACCAACACCTCAGTCTTATCTGGGTTTAACCTTAGCCAGCTGGCACTCATCCAATCATTGATCTCGGATAGACAGTTGTTAAGTATAGAGACTGCATCTTAATGTCCGGGACTAAAGGACAAATATAGCTGGGTATCATCTGCGTAGCAGTGAAAACCCAAGCCATATTGCCTAATAATGTCTCCCAATGGCAGCATATAGACAGCGAACAACATGGGTGCCAAAATGGAACCCTGCGGAACCCCACAAGGCAAAGACAGCGTCAGAGGAATAAATTCCAGTGATAACCCTCTGTCTCCGCCCTGTGAGAAAAGATTGAAACCATTGCAGAACCGTACCAGACAGTCCACAATAAGACCGCAGGCGTTCCAAAAGCACATCATGGTCCACAGTGTCAAATGCTACAGAGAGATCAAGAAGGACTAGAATAGTACGAGCCTTTCGATCTCTCGCTATCAGGATATCATTTAGAACCCGGACAAGAGCAGTCTCAGTACTATGTCTTTTCCTAAATCCGATTGAAGAGTATCATAGACATTATGATTTGTAAGATGGTCATCCAGTTGCAGTGCAACCACCTTTTCAATAACCTTGCCCAAAAGGGCAGGTTAGAGACAGGTCTGTAGTTAGCTGGACAGTCCGGATTCAATGAAGGTTTTTAGGAGTGGTCGACGACCGCCTCCTTTAAGGGTTCAGGAAAGATCCCTGCTCCAAAGATTTCCAGACAATTTCAGCAATGGTCGGACAGATAATATCTCGCAACCCAATAATAGAGGCGTGAGGGCCCGGATCCAAACTACAACTGGTTGGACGTACAGTCTGGACAATCCTCATAATGTCCATGAATTCCGGCCTACCAAAGTCAGACCAGGTGACACAGGTGTTTGTTTCCCCTCGCCGATCACTGCAAACCCTTGAAGAGTGAGCTTGGCTGATATCCGACCTAATGCTGGCAATCTTATCAGCGAAAAATCGAGCAAGCTCATCACACTTTATTTGTGAAAAATCTCTTCCAGACTGTAGACAGAGTGGATTGCACAATCTGTCAACAGTCCGAAAGAGTTGAGCTGGTCGGTTTCGCGCAGCAGCAATCTCCCTGGACAGGAATTCTGCCTTCTTACGGGATATTGCCGATTGATAGATAACATAATGATCCATCAATCTAAGTTTGTCAGCATCCAGGCAAGATTTCCGCCATGCCCTCTCTAGCCTTTGCCCCACTCTCCTCAGCTCCTTCAAAGACTCATCAAACCAAGGAGTCTTTGGGCTCTGAAGTGAGTGGTGAAACGTACAGGAGCAATTTGGTCCAGGGCCCTGCTCACTGCCTTGTTATAGGCAACCAGGTCCCCTGGACCCATGCTCGTCCGAAACACCCGATAGGTCCAGTCACAGTAGGCCTCTGGGTTTACTCCCTTAAAGGGCGATACTGGACCATCTCACAGGGGCAGACCTATTAGGGGTGCCCCAAAACTGAATCTTATGGTGTGATGGTCTGTCCACACATTTGGTTCCACCTCCAAATGTGAAACATCCAAATCCGGTAGGTAGCAGCCATCGGGGACCGACACCCCCTGCAGTGCGGCAATGTGCCCCACAGCCTGATCGTGGGCTGCAGTAAAAAAAGAAATAGAATCCCATATCCCTAGTGGTCCAGTGGACCGCTGCCCACCCGATCGCGGGCTAAGTAAAAAAAGATTAATCCTATATCCCTGGTGGTCCAGTGGACCGCTGCCCACCCAATCGCGAGCTTAAGTGTGAATAAAAAGTTAACTCCTATATCCCTGGTGGTCCAGTGGACTGAAGTCTGCCCAATCGCGGGCTTAAGTGAACTAGTACCGACCCCCATATCCCTGCTGGTCCAGCGGAACCCCTCCCACCCTCCACTGATCCCCACTGCCCCACTCCCCACAGCTCAGCGGCGGCAGCAGCACCACCCACCTGCCGCCCTGCTGCCACTGACTGACACTGTCAGTAGGGCTGTATGCCCATTGGTCCTGGCGGCGCCAATGGGCGTGCAGCCTGCATACTACACATTCCAGATATGTGAATTAATCCATTCACATATCTGGAATGTTAACAATATGTATGGGCTGCATGCCCAGTGGCTCACGCTGTGAACAATGGCATGCTCTGACGGTGTCAGTCGGTGGCGGCAGGGCTGCCACCCACTCGCTGACCTCGAGGAGCGGGGCAGTGGGGATCAGTGGACGGGTGGGGAGGGGGGTCCGCTGGACCAGCAGGTATATGGGGGTCAGTACTAGTTCACTTAAGCCCGCGATCAGGCAGACTTCAGTCCACTGGACCACCAGGGATATGGGAGTTATCTTTTTATTCACACTTAAGCCCACGGTCGGGCAGACTTCGGTCCACTGGACGACCAGGGATATAGGAGTAATATTTGTATTCACACTTAAGCCGCCGCTTGGGCGGGCAGCGGTCTACTGAACCACCAGAGATTTAGGATTAATCTTTTTTCATTGATGCCTGCAATCAGGCATCAGGGAGCACCACCACAGAGGTGCAGCCGGAGCTCGGGTGGCCACCCACAGGTGGCAGCTGCCGTGTTGCACCCTGCAATGTGGCAGCTCACCTGTGGGTGGCCATCCGTTGTTCCTTTTTTTTTTGGATCAGCTTTGTGCTGGCACAGGTAGGGGCTGCGCATGCATGGCTCCGCACATCCCAGGCTGAATGTCGGGCTGTGCAAGGTAATGTGCATAGACGCGTCCCTGCGCCTGCATAGATTACTGATGCGCTCCAGCGCATCGGGATTTGTGCAAGGCGCAATACCCGTTTGAATATCGCGCCGGGGCGCAACCCTTTTGAATATCTGGGCCATGATATAGAAGACCAATGAGCCATTTCAAAAGCACAATTAACCACTCCAGGGCATGTATTAAAGAATTTGATTGCACTTCCCAGGGATGTAAGGATATTTGAAAACTGTGATCATTTTCTCTCTGATTTACCTTGGAAAACAGCCTCTGTTCTGTCAGCCGGGTTTCATAGCCCATGTTTTTGAAACCTTCAACCACTATTGTCACTCTATTCTGTACTTTCCTAGTCTTGCCAACATTGTTTCTCAGGTACGGGGACGCGGACCATGGGAAGATGTTGACAGAACTGAGAAAATTAACTGAATAACCAATCCCTTTAAAACAGAAAAAAACACCTAAAATCGCATCTATTTGTTTTAATTATTTCTTTTTAATTTTTTTACATATTTGTTAACCAGGCATGCACACTGGGCCAATGTCCCTTTTCCAGGGGCAAATCGGAGCTGTGAATACAAAAACTGCTATTGTCGGTATACTTATTGAGACATCGTACAAGGGGTTCCACTGCAACTCAACAAACTGAAAAAGAGTGTGGAACAAAACAGGGCAGGAAAAACATCGCAAAGCAGTACTACTTTGATCAAATACACTTAAAATGCAAATGCTCTGACCACAAAACAGCACACAATACCTACAGAGGAAGCCCACACATACAACTGTAAAATAAGAAAGCACAGCACACCGAATCATACAGCTAACCAAACAACTTTATTAAACTGTCAGAACACAAAATAAACTTGTAGCTGGAAATGATATGCCACCCCACAGAAAAACCCCGTTCAGATTGCTTACCATACTCTTCTACCGGAACACTGATATGTCTAGCAGTATTGTGGAAACAATAAAAAAATCAACCCACTACCACGACAGTAGAAGACACACAACTTCATAGATTCAGTAATACAGCACCAGCGGACACCTGTGCCAGATCTGGAGACCTGGTTTTGAATCCCACAGCCCTCACTTGCACACTGCGTGACCTTGAGCAAGTCACTTAACTTCTCTGTGTTCCCAGGTCACACCTGCAAAAAACTTTCAGCTTAGTGTGCCACTCCTGGTTAAACAACTGGAAAAAAAAAAGAAAATTCAGCAAAATGACCTAAAAAAATACAAAACTCAACCACTGAAGTTAAATGACTACGACTAAAACTTGAGCCATAGGTGAGTCACATAAGATGCAGAACAAGACCTGAAACCTATGACCAGTACAATTTTTGGGAGGGCACTAGACTACCAATGCTATGTTTTAATGCAGTGAGCACAGTTATGGAAAGGAGATGCACTAGACTAGCAGGGCTATGTTTTCATGTAATTAGCACAGATAGATGGGAATGGCATTAGATTACCCGGGCTATGTTTTAATGAAACCAGCACAGTTAATGGGTGGAAGGGGCGCTAGACAACCAGGGCTATGTTATACTGTAATCAGCACAGTGACTGTGAGTGTGTATGTTGGGGGGGGCACTAGACTGCCAGTGCAATGATTTCATGTAATAAGCACAAATATTGGATGGGAATGACACTAGACTACCAGGGCTATGTTATAATATGATCGTCACAGTTATTGTGTGGGAGAGGCATTAAACTACCAGGCTATATTTTAATGTAATCAGTACAGTTATCAGATAGGAGGGGCACTAGTCTACCAGGACTATATTATAATGTAATCAGCACAGTCACTGGATGCAAGGGAAAGTCGACTACTAGGGCTATGTTTTAATGTAATCAGCATAGTGATTGGGTGGAAGGGGCAATGGACTACCAGACTATGCTATGTTTCAATGTAATCAGCACAGTAATTGTGCGTGTTTGTAGGGGGGGCCACTAGACTACCAGGTCTATGTTTAAATGTAATCAGCACAGTTATCAGATGAGAGTGCCACTAGATGACAAGGGCTATGTTTTAAGGTAATCATCACAGTTATCAGACTGGAGGGGCACTAGACTACCAGGGCCATATTACAATGCAATCAGCACAGTTATCAGATGGGAGTGGTACTAGACTACGAGGGATATGTTTTAAGGTAATCAGCACAGTTATTGGATAGAGGGGCACAAGACTACCAAGGCTATGTTATAATGCAATCAGCACAGTTATTGGATGTGAGTGGAACTAGACTACCAGGGTTATGTGTTAATATAATCAGCACAGTGATTGGGTTGGAGGGGCACTAGACTACAGGAGCAATGTTATAATGTAATCAGCACAGTTATTGTATGGGAGGGGCACTAGACTACCAGGGCTATGTTATAAATGCAATCAGCACAGTTATCAGATAGGAGAGGCACTAGACTACCAGGGCTATGTTTTAATGTAGTCAGCACAGTTATTGGATGGGAGGAGCACTATACTACCAGGGGTATGTTTTAATGTAATCTGCATAGTTATACGGGAAGGGCACTAGACTACCAGGCTATGTTATAATGCAATCAGAGGGAGTCACGTGATGGCATCCATCTGAGCAGTAGCTGAGATCCTGAGCTCCCCCCTCTGGCCGCCTAATCTGCAATTTAAAGTGCATTTTGGCCGGGTTTTTTGAAGAAATTACTTAAATAGCAAGTCTCTTAACACTCCGTCATCGATAAGGTGCCTTGTGTTGGAATCTTAAGCGCTAGCTGGGTCGCAATGGAGGTGGATTTGAAACAGGCCCTCACCAAGCATACCCCTCCAGCATCACCTGAGAAGGCCGCAAAAGCAGAGGAATCAGGCCCCAGTTAGGCGGACCATGGAGGTGAGAAAGCAGTACAGCCTACGCCTTTATCGGAGGATAAATTCCTCCAGGAGCTTGGCCCTGTGAAGGAGCTTCTTGTGGAATTAACAGGAGAGCTCAAATCTCTGCGTAGCGACCTCTCTGATGTTACAAAAAAAGTTTCAGATGTGGAGGTAAAGGTCGCCTCTGTTGAAAAATGGAGATCTAGAGCTGAAACAGAGATAACAGAATTAAGGCAGCAGGTGAAGAGGCTCCAACTCAAAACTGAAGACCTAGAGGGGCGAAATCGCGAAATAACCTGCTAATAATTGGCCTCCGGAGTTAGAAGAAGGCCCGGACCTTATGGCTTTCCTGCAGAGGTTCTTTGTTAAAATAGTAAGCCCATCTCCTATAAATGCCTCCTACCATCTCGAAAGGGCCCACCGTTCGCTGCGCCCTCGACCTGCAGCTGGTTCCCCCCCACGTCCGATCATCATTAAATTTTTAAGATACCTGGAAAGGCAGCATGTGTTCCTGAAGGCTCGGGAGCTTAAAGAAATTCTGTGGGGTGTTTTGAGGATCCGGATTGCCCAGGACCTTCCCAAAGAGATTCGGGAAAAAAGAGCAGCATACCACCAAATCGTCCAAAAACTCATCGCAGCAGCAATCCTGTTTAAGATGATATATCCTGCCACCCTGAAAGTAACTGTTGGAGGCTCAGCTACGAGTTTTAACACCCCAGAAGCAGCTTACAAGGACCTTACTAGCAGACTGCCTGATCTGTTTAAGGCAGGGGTTCTCAAATGGTGAGGCCAGCCTCCTTGGGGAGGCCCCAACCTGTTCCAGGGGAGGCTCAAGCAAGTCCTGAAAAAGTATTATATTTCAGTTTTGAACTTTATAGATTTTGTGTGAAGGGATAAGGCAAACTGAAAGAGGATAATAGTAGGTGAATTTATGTATTTATTCACAAGTCAGTGACCAGGAAGGTACTGTACTCTGAACCATGGCTTAGTTAGGTGTGCCATGGGAAGGGTGAGAGAATACAATTCAAAATGTAATTGCAAAACACTCAAGCAATGCAAAATGAATAAACATGCAAACAAATTAAGAACAATAAACTAACAATGCAAGGAACAATTGATCAATTAGATTGGCAGCAGAACTGTCCAAATACAAGCGTTAACTAGACAGGTATTAGGAATAAGAGTAGGAGGAGAAAAATGATCCTTGAGAAGTTGCTTAAGAGCAGGATGAGAGGAGGCGAGGCAGAGGTCAGCAGGAAGGTTATGCCAGATAGAGGGAAACAGAAAAGCAGTCTGACCCATGAAGGTATGGCAGTAAGGTAACAATTGTTTGGAGTCAAAATATTGCAGCAAGTAGGTTGTCCTGTTGGGGAAGGGGGGATTACAATAAGCTTAATAACATGAGAGCCAGCTGTGCAAAGAGGTTTCAATTTATTCCTGACGTACTGTGAAAAATAGGCTATTTTTCTATGGGGGAGGCCCACAAATATTTCAGTATTTTGGGGGAGGCTCAAGATCTTTTCCATGGCTTAGGGGAGGCTCACTATGACAAAGTTTGAGAACTGTTGGTTTAAGGGATCCGGCTGAAGAAAATATGTTGGACTTTTTGGATGCTGTTAATGTTTGTTTGAGATGTTAAATGTTCCTATAGATGGTGTCTGTGTATATCCCTGGTGACTGTTGTGGCGACCCCCCTGACCTTCTGTCTCACGCTTGCCCACCCTCCTTGTCACATACCTTTGTGCTGTGTCTCATGGTGGTGTTTTTCTTTGTCTGGTCTGGTTGTCCTGGCTCTTCCTCTTGGGTCTTTCTGGTGGTCTGGCTGCTGGGACGGGGATGCGGTGGGTGGTTTGGGTTTGGGCCTAGATCTGCGCTATTGGTCCCGTCTCTTTTTTTTTTTTTTTTTGAGCTCATGTGCGGCGGAACTTTTTCGATTGGTCGGTTTCGGAGAACTTCCTGGGCCAGATTATTTAAGGTCCGGCGGCAGTAGGGTCCTCGGAAGCGGCAACCACTATAGTGAATCTCGGTGAGCCTCCTTTGCCTCTTGTTGGAGTGATGTGGGTTGGGACTGTCCTCCCGATTCTCGACTGAAGCTGATATGGGTAGGTGGCTCATTCATTTCATTGAGGTGAAGGGAATGGAAATATGGTGGGACCGCCTGGGTCGATGAGGCCTAAGGGGCTTTCTATATTTGGGGCTTCTTCTTATGTCTCTGTCTTCTCCTCCCCTTACTTTCTCTCTTTGGTGTACTTCAGCCTTTCTGTCTATTGGTATGTGGGGGCGGGAGTTGGGGGCGGCTGGGGTGGGGATTTGGCGAATCTGCGAGCTGGATGTGGGATCGCGAGCTGTGCGGTGGGGGTTACAATCTCTCTGCCCGGGCTGATCTGTAACAATTGTTGGTGGGTAGTTGCCGGGTAATATACTTCACTGAGGGAGTCTTGGGTCTTGATAGTATATGGTTGCTGGTTTTGGCTCTGGGGATTGGAAGTTAGCATGAGGGATTTGGGGGTTCGTGGCCAAAATAAAGGTTGTATTTGGGACCATGACTATCGGACCCCCATTTGTACATAGTTCTTGCTGGGTTTATGTTGTGGGGTGTTTGGGGGATTTTTCTGACCTTGGTCATAGAGGACGGTTCTGTTGTCTTGCTTGGGGGGACCTTGCTTGTTTGTTATTTAGTTTTAGAGTATGGATTGGGGGTGGGGTTGGGGGTTACAAATTGATGTTCCATGTAACTTCGATGGGGTCTGGAGGTTTCTTTGTAGGGGGACGGTGGGAGGAGTCCTTCTAGCAGGGTCTCGGACTTATTATATGGGAGAGTGCGCCTGCTATAATCTGTTTGGAAGTATTCTATCTGGATATCCAATTACTGCGTAAAATAATTTTAAAATGGCTATGAGTATAGTTAAAATAGTGTCCTGGAATGTGAGAGGCTCAGGGATCGGGTTAACGTTTGCAGGTTTTCAATCACTGTTCCCTGCTCTGCACGGACATCCTTTTTTTGCAGGAAACACATTGAGGCCGGGATGAGGCCAATTTGCTCTCTCTGTCTGGGTTTCTCAAGTTTATCTTGCTGGGAATTCTCATTTTAGTAGAGGGGTGGCGATTCTAGTTAAAAGGCACGTCTTATTTACCAAGGACCTGGTTTGCTCAGACCCGAAGGAGATTCATTCTAGTTAAGGGTAGCTTAAGCGGAGAGAGTGTAGTTCTGGGTTCAGTGTATGGACGGTGGAGTAATCCTGAATTTTCATGATGTTGACAGATAAATTGGCCGGTTTTTGCCAACTCAATATGTGTTAGAGGGACTGGAATGTACCTTTCCCCTCGTGGTTGGATAGAGAGCCCCAGTATAGGCGTACACCCTCCTCGGCACAAAAAGCCCTCTGTGAAATGGTCTCATTGTTAGGTCTAGGTGATCCATGGCGTATTGCTAATCCTTCTTGTCGGGCCTTTTCCTTTCAATCCCAGTCACACGGCACTAAATCAAGACTTGATATGATATTAGTTAGTCTCTCTTTTCTCCCGAGTGTATCTTTATCTGGTATAGAACCGATCATTGTGTCAGATCATGCTCTGGTTTGGTTGCACCTCTCTAAGTCCTGACTATTCTCGAGACTCCAAGTGGAGATTAAATACTCAACTATTAAAGGACCGACATTGTGTTTCGAGATCAGTTCTAGAATATCCCTTTTTGGCAGACAATATGGACTCTACCCTAGAGTGGATATGATATGGGGAGCATTAAAGTGCTATCTTAGGGTGACTTTATTAAGATGGCTTCCTTAGGAAGAAGGCAAGACTGGCTAGGTTGTTAGAGTTGGTGGGTAGGATTAGGGAGTTGGAAGGTAAGTATTCATTAACTTCTTCGGTTTGGACCTTAAGGAGCTCCTTTCAGTTAAGAATGAATACTGGACCTCCTGAAAGAAAAGACAGAGTATTATCTGGTGAAACCCAGGCTAAGTATATTGATCTCGTGAGAATCCGGAAATTATTGGCTCTATGCCTCCGTCGCTTGAAGGTTCGAGGATTATTCCTTCCTGGTCTCTTCATCCGAACTATTGTCTCTTCGCCAGAGAGATTGCTCGGTCTTTAGGAATACTATTCCAGTCTTTATAGTCCCCTCCAACATCCCATTCGATAGCAGATGTCAGAAATTATATAAGAGGAATTGATCTTCGAGTATACTGGAATCCCAACAGGCGAGTTTATTGGCTCCTATTTCAGCTGAGGAGATCCAGAGCACTATTGCTCCTGGCCCGGACAAAGCACGGGCCCAGATGGATTCCCAGCGAATTTTTACAAAGTCTTCTCTAAAGACTTAACTCCTATCTTGCTTAAATTATATAACTATTTCCAGGTCGCATTGGAACTTGACCCGGCTTTGTTCGAGGCCACTATAGTGTTAATTCCTAAAGTGGATAAAGAACCTTCTGATCCAGCTAGCTACCGTCCTATTTCTCTTCAGAACTATGATATTAAGATACTAGCCAAAATACTTGCTGAGAGGATTAAACAGATTTGGACGGAGCTTTTGAGCCCTGAACAGGCAGGTTTTGTTCCAGGGAGATCAGCGGCAGATCATCTGAGGACCTTATCGCATATCTCTCAACATGCCCGGTCCGTCTCAGACCCAATTGTATTAGTTTCTTTAGATGCTGAGAAAGCATTTGATTGGGTTGATTGGTCCTTTTTATGGACCGTCATGGAAGAAATGGGCTTCCCAACCCCCTTTCTGAACCTGATACAGGTACTTTATAAATGCCCCTCTGCAAAAATCTACTGCAATGGGGTTTTATCCCCCTCTTACAGTCTTCTTGCCGGCACTAGACAAGGTTGCCCCCTTTCTCCTTTATTGTTTAACTTATACTTGGAACCTCTACTGATAAAACTTAAGTCTTCCCCTCGGGTGAGGGGGGTCAGGCTCTTAGGTAGGGAGCTAGTTCTTTCTGCGTATGCGGATGATGTTCTGTTACACCTGTCTGACCCGGTAGCATCTTTAGAAGCAGCTCTGGATATTATTAGGCAGTTTAGCTCCTTTTCTGGCTATAAGTTAAACACATCGAAGTGTGAGATCTTTCCCTTAAATAATTATACTTTTAAGAGTGGGTTTCTTCCCTTTGGAATAAGATGGACTTCCCAGTTCACTTAAGTATCTGGGGATCTACTTCTCCACTGACCCGTTTTTGCTCAAGAAACTAAATTTAATCAAGATCAGAGACTCGATTAGTCAAGATTTGCAGCGCTGGGCATCCCTTCCTATTTCCTTGATGGGTAGAATTAGTATCATTAAGATGAATGTTCTTCCCTGGATTTTTTACCCACTGAACCTTACCAACCTCTGGCTTCCTCTTTCCTTTTTCCAACAGCTCCATAGTCTGTTTTCCACTTTTATTTGGAAAGGGAAAGGGGTACGTTGCTCTTATGGCTCCCTATCGCTTCCTAAAGAAAGAGGAGGCTTAAGACTTCCGAATTTTCAGCTATATTATTGGGCGGGCGGCCCACTTGTCCAAATTGGGAAGGTGGTTCTCTGTGAATCCTGAGAACTCTTCCCCAATATGGCTTCAATTAGAATCGGCCTTCCTTTCCGAGCTTAAATTTGACATAACCACCTTACCTTATCTTACTCCGAAAATACTCTCACAATTGATTTCTGATAACACAGTGGCAGTTTCTCTTAAGGTGTGGGCCCAATGTCTTAGGTTTTTCCGGATCGCTAATCATACAGATTTAGGACAGCTGATTATTCTCAATCCCAATATTACTTTAGGAGATTCGTGGGTAGGATCAAATTGGCTCCCACAACTTAAAGATTCCAGGGTTGAACATTTGTTTAGCCAAGCTTCTCTTTTCGCATCAAGTGATATCTTAGCCAGATTCGACATCCCAAGCAGAGAGACTTTCAAGGTGTTTCAGCTTCGGCACCTGGTGAGTAGTAAGTTTGGATCGGTGTTTAAACCGTCCATGGTACACCCCTTTCTCTCCAACATTATTATGCTGGCATCCCAGCCCCATTCCATTTCACAGATTTACTCCTACCTTTTGACTTTTAATTTGGGGGAGGAGGTTGGTGGTCCCTCAATCTGGACATATCTTCTCCCTGATGAAGTACCATTGTGGAGAACTTTTTGGCCTAATCTGCATAGATATCACACCCAGGATAGGTTTCGTTTAGTGCAATATAATATTGTTAATAACTTATACTACACTCCGGTCAAGCTCTTTCAATGTAAGCTGATTTCTGCTCCACTGTGTTTCCGATGCTACTAAGGTGAAGGCACCTTGATTCATGTTTTCTGGGAGTGTGCTAAAGTTGCCCCGCTGTGGTCTTTGATTCGGGATAATCTAGATCCCCTTCTGGGTCTGAGCAGGTTTTTCTCTCCAGGAATTTGTGTACTTGGTGATTTTTCTCTGATAGATAGTGTGGAGCGTAGGTACCATATGGCCCTGATATCTATGGCAGTCAAAAAGCTGGTTTTAAGACTCTGGAAAGACCAATTAGTTCTATCCTTTGTGGATTGGTTAAAGGAGTTGATGTTGTATCTCCAGTCCGAAAATTTGATTGCCAGTTATAAGAGCCGTAGGGACTTATTTTATAAAAGATGGGGCAAGCTCCAGTCTTTTTACCTATCTTAATGATAAGGCTTGTGGCCTGATCCCTGGACCCTCATACTATGTAGCATAATTGATGTTACCTTAATATAAGGTTTTAATGTGATTTAGATATGTCTCCTTTATTATAACTAGGACTATTGGTCAGGTTATTAAATAGGTTGTTTAGTAAGTGTGGCTATCCAGACTCTAGAAGCTGTAATTTATGCTTTTAGCGGGTGCACCCTGGGGAGGGGGGCAGGGAAGGGGGTGAGGGGTATCTACTCTCTGGCGTTTTTGGACTGATAGATAGATATGTTATGCTGTTTTTACTTTCAAGTATGCCTGTTATTTACTATATTTATAGTGGGGAGGGGGGGTGTTGGTCTGATTTAGGTTTATTGGTCTGTTTCTTAATCGTCATGGTTCTGGTTGTATTACTTTTGAAAATAATAAACTTAAATTTCAAAATATAATGCAATCAGAACAGTGATTGGGTGGCGGGGCAATAGACTACTAGGATTATATTATAATGCAATCATCACAGTTATCAGATGGGAGGGGCACTAGACTACCAGGGCTATGTTGTAATGTAGTCAGCACAGTTATTGGATGGTGGGGGCACTAGACTACCGGGGCTATGTTATAATGCAATCAGCACAGTTATCGGGTGGGAGTGGCACTAGAATATGATGACTATGTTTTAAGGTAATCAGCACAGTTATTGGATACAGGGGCACCAGACTACAAAAGTTATGTTATAATGCAGTCAGCACAGTTATCAGGTGGGAGCAGCACTAGACCACAAGGGCTATGTTTTAATTTAATCAGTACAGTGATTGGGTGGGAGGGGCACTAGACTACTAGGATTATATTATAATGCAATCATCACAGTTATCAGATGGGAGGGGCACTAGACTACCAGGGCTATGTTGTAATGTAGTCAGCACAGTTATCGGATGGTGGGGGCACTAGACTACCGGGGCTATGTTATAATGCAATCAGCACAGTTATCGGGTGGGAGTGGCACTAGAATATGATGACTATGTTTTAAGGTAATCAGCACAGTTATTGGATACAGGGGCACCAGACTACAAAAGTTATGTTATAATGCAGTCAGCACAGTTATCAGGTGGGAGCAGCACTAGACCACAAGGGCTACGTTTTAATTTAATCAGTACAGTGATTGGGTGGGAGAGGCACTAGACTACTAGGATTATATTATAATGCAATCATCACAGTTATCAGATGGGAGGGGCACTAGACTACCAGGGCTATGTTGTAATGTAGTCAGCACAGTTATCGGATGGTGGGGCACTAGACTACGGGGGCTATGTTATAATGCAATCAGCACAGTTATCGGGTGGGAGTGGCACTAGAATATGATGACTATGTTTTAAGGTAATCAGCACAGTTATTGGATACAGGGGCACCAGACTACAAAAGTTATGTTATAATGCAGTCAGCACAGTTATCGGGTGGGAGCAGCACTAGACCACAAGGGCTATGTTTTAATTTAATCAGTACAGTGATTGGGTGGGAGGGGCACTAGACTACTAGGATTATATTATAATGCAATCATCACAGTTATCAGATGGGAGGTGCATTAGACTACTATGGCTATGTTTTAATGTAATTAGCAGTTATTGGGTGGGAGGAGTATTAGACTGCCAGAGCTATGTTTTAATGTAATCAGCACAGTTATTGGATGGGAGGGACACTTGACTGCCAGAGCTGTGTCTTACTGTAATCAGCACAGTTATTGGATAAGAGGATCATTAAACTACTGGAGCTATGTTATAATGCAATCAGCACAATTATCAGTTGGAAGTGGCACTAGACTACAAGGGCTATGTTTTAAGGTAATCAGCATAGTTATCAGATTTGGAGGGGCACTAGAATACTAGGGCTATATTACAATGCAATCAGCACAGTTATCGGATGGGAGTGGCACTAGAGTATGAGGGCTATTTTTTAAGGTAATCAGCACAGTTATTGGATAGAGGGGCATTAGACTGCCAAGGTTATGTTATAATGCAATCAGCACAGTTATTAGATGTGAAGGGAACTAGACTACCAGGGCTACATTTTTATGCAATCAGCACAGTGATTGGGTTGGAGGGACACTAGACTACTATGGCTATGTTATAATGCAATCAGCACAGTTATCGGATGAAAGGGGCAGTTGACTAATAGGGCTATGCTTTAATGTAATCAGCTCAGTTATTGGATGGGAGAGGCATTAGACTACCAGGGCAATGATTTAATGTAGTCAGCACAGTTATTGGATAAGAGGGGCACTAGACTACCAGGGCTATGTTATAATGTTTTCAGCACAGTTGTCGGATTGGAGGGGCACTACACTACCAGGGCTATGTTGTAATATAATCAGCACCATTGTAGGATGGTAGGGGCACTAGACTGCCTGGGCTATGTTATAATGCAATCAGCACAGTTATTGGATGGGAGCAGCACTAAACTACAAGGGTTATGTTTTAATTTAATCATCACAGTGATTGAGTGGGAGGGGCACTAGACTACTAGGATTATAGTATAATGCAATCAGCACAGTTATCAGACGAGAGGGGCACTAGACTACCATGACTATGTTTTAATGTAATCAGCACAGTTATTGGATGGGAGGGGCACTGGACTACCATGGCTATTTCTTAGCATAATCAGCACAGTTATTGGATGACAGAAGCATTAGTCTACCAGGGCTATGTTTTAATGTAATCAGCACAGTTGCTGGAGGGGAGGGGCACTAGACTACCAGGGTTATGTTATATTGCAGTCAACACAGTTATTGGGTGGGAGGAGCACACAAGTACCAGAGTGATGTTATAATGTAATCAGCACAGTTATCGGATGGGAGGGGAACTAGACTGCCGGGATTAAGTGAATTTGCATAGCACAGGATTTGGGCAGGGTGAGGGTTGGGAACATCTCTGCATACATGTTGTTAATACAGTAGCATGGCAGTAATAGCTGGTTAGCACCACCACAAACCTGTGAGGATGCCATACCACCTGAATGTGTAAAGTGATATTAGTGCCTTGTAGACTATTCCTCTCAGTATGACACTTTTAGTGAGTCCCCTGCTTTCTGGGTGTAAAACACTGTTAGCAAGGCACAAACTCTGTAAGTGTGGTACTAATCTGTTTGAATAACCCGGCCAGTATGGTTTAGCTCCTTCCTGTTATTACTGTATTCTGATAGAGCCAAACTAACCAGGAATAATATCTAACTTTCTGTGTAACATAATTAAGCATGAACAGTTACCACTGCAAACCATGTGCACAGTGAATTAGTTGTAACAAAAAGCATAAACCTTAACTAAATGCCAAAGCAATGCCCTCAGTTTTCATTCATGCTATCACTACCTTCTGAGCAGGATAGTTTTCCCTCAAAATTGATTTTTCACCATTCTCATCAATGTCCAGAATTGATAACGCTTCTGTTAAGAAATACCCGTTGTTCTATTTTCTATTTTTCAACTCTTTTCTCCTCAGACCAGTTCTTCACCGGAAAGATTTTATTTTTATATTATGTGCCTGTGGCGCAACCCATGTGATACTAGACAGTCCAGACGTTATGCAAACTTGGGTCACTCACACAGTGAGGAGCTGGGCAGTGGCTGTACCAAGCAGACATAAAATATCTGTTCTGGAAGGATAATTTCTTAATGCTAGTAGCAGCTATCCAAATGACAAAGAACCTCAGCATGAAAGCACAGCAGCAAGAGTTACACAGGAAGAACATTGGCACTCAAGTGAGATTTAAAAAAAACGAGATCACATATATCAAGAATAATGAAAAGCATCATGGGAAGCATATGCTAATCACCGAGAAGTAATTTAGACTGGACCTATTTAAGGCTATTCAGAGCTGCCTTTCCTAGGTACAGGTATTTAAGGATTGTAACAACACTCCATCACCCCCCCCCCCATTTGAACTGCATTGATTTTTGAATAAATTAGTAAGTCAGATGGAAATACAAAGTTAAAATCTGAGGGGACTGACATATTGTTCAGGGAGGTCAAAGATTTGCTGAAGGTCATGGAAGAACTAGCAGATATGGTTCGATTGGAACCTCAGGCCTCCTGCTTCTCAGCTCAGCACTCTAACAGTTGCACGTCACTGCTTAAAAAATGGTAATTAATTGAAAGTAAACATCTGTATTATCATAACAGGACCATAGTTGGTTTCGGGAATGGACAGCCAATGATAGTTATGCCTCTGAGCAAGTAAAATCTAATTTGTGTGTTCTCTTGTTTCCTTTTTATGTTTGCTTGTGTGTGCAATCTCTCGTTGATCTGTCTGTCCACTCCACCCTGACCCCCACTTAGGACTCAACACCCCACTCCCCCCATTCACATCCTCACTCACCTAGCGATAGTCTCATATCATAGATCTACTCTTTGATTGGAAAGAAGTCCTCCTACTGAAACTGTGACTGCAATATGAGAAAATAAGATAAGGCTGGTTAAAACAGAAAAGGAAAACTGACAATGGGTTCTCTACATATTATGATGCCTGTCTCTGAGGAGCTTGTCCACAACAATGTAAATACAGAACATGTAACAAAGCAATACGTAGTATCAATCAGATGTATCAAACTACTTGTACTGAGAAGCTGTTATAGTGCATAGTAAGGGGTTGTTGTGCACAGCGATCAGAGCATTTGAAAATGTTGTCGTACCACAGTTCAAAAGGTCATGAAATGTGATTGTATCACAGTGTGGTACAACAACATTTTGAAATGCTCTAGAGGTTCTCACACTGTTCTGTGAGCTAACTGTATTGTTGAACTGCACCCGCTGTGTAGTACTGACTGAGTAAACTGCAAAGCAATAAACAGTATGACAGCAGCTGTCTTTTTGAAATTTAATGACGACGAATGTAAACAAACACTGCACCCAAGGTTTTAGGCTTTAAATGTGTTTTCTGCATTTCAGAGGTAAGGTATTTTAATGTAAACAATTTTAAGTGCTGCACATAATACAAGTAACACTCATCTTGCTTAACAAGACATCCCGACGCCATGTTTTTTTCCCTGAAACCCCACCCATATGCCAATTGCAGACAATAGCAGCCCATCATTAGACGTCCCCTTCCCTAACAACCATGCTAAGGCTCTGGCAACCACACATTTTAAACAAGCTGCCCAAACAGTTGTTTTTTTTCTTCTCGAAAAGAAAAAAATGTTGATACTGTACACTACAAAAATTCTGGATGGGCAACTCTATGCCCAACACACTGGTTGTGCATAGTTGCCCATCCAGTATTCTCTGTTATGTTTGTCTAGGATTTCTAATAGGACCAATGGATGTGTCAGGAAGTTTTGAAATTTCTCATAACTTTACCATTTTAAATATTTTTACAGTTTTTAACATGGCCTTCCTCATGAACAAGGTAGGTAAAATTTGTCAAATCCATCCCAAAAGGTGATTTCACAGTCGATCTGTGAAATTACCTTTTAATTGAGTTTTAAAAATGTTCACCTAACAAGTTCATGAGGTGGGATTATAAATTTATTATATTTAACATTTGGTGAAAAAACATTTTAAAATGACCAAGTTATGAGTGAAGTTTGAGTTTCAATGTTCACTCATAACTTCATTATTTTCAAAATTTTTCCACCAGACTTTTAATGTGGCCTTCTGGGACCCCACCACATAAACAAGGCAGGTGACATGTTTAAAATCCAGGCTGACAGGTGATTTTGCACTTGCTCCACAAAATCACCTTTTGGGCCAGATTTGAAAATTTTCATTTACCGGGTTCATGATATTGAGTCTTATGAAGACTATGTTCAAAAGCTGGACTCAAAATATTAACAAAACAACAAACTTAGGAAGGTACATTGCAATTTTTCCATGCTCACACGTACCTTTGGTAATTTTCAATATTTTCACTCCAAACTTTCACTATAGTCATTTTTTTACACCACTTCATAAACATTAAAAGTGTAATTTTTCAAATTCTTTTCTGAAACATGTTTTCACAGTTGTGGCACAAAACAACATTTTGGCCAGTATTCTAGAAATGTCACATGTCGTGTTTATAAGGGGAAGTCATAAAACATTTATGTTGAAAACCTGGAGCCAAAATAAAAAAAAAAAATATTAAGAAATGTTGCCTGCAGTGCCAGCCTTTTGCCCAGCAGGTACTGTTTTGTGATTCTGTGCTGGTGAGCAGAGCTCACTAAGCCAACTGGAAGGGCTAAGGCTGGGAGTGACTGTGCTGTCATATTGCACCACCCACAGCTTGAGAAGGAAAAGTGCAGGGTTGCCTGCATGAGCCCAAGTACCATATAATGAACAGAAATCTTCTCTTGGCATAGGGCCCTGTATCTCTGTACCTATGGCTGCCAAAGGGACCTGCTTTTTGACTAACAGATGAAATGGTTGCCTTGCATGTCTATATCTGAAGCTGAAGGCTCTGTGCTTCTGCAGCCTGCCAGACAGCCCCAGGAATTCTTGACATCCATTGCCACACAGAAGTGCTGAGCCCAGAGGACCCTACAACTCCACAGGCAGATGGATGCTTCCCTTGGCACAGGGCCCAAAAGGCCCTGCACTCCTGCATATGTTCAGATTTTCAGATTCTAAATGACATAACATGTTCAAATCAAATAAAATCAAATCAAAATCAAATCAAAACTTATTAATAGTGCGCTTTTCAACATATCAAAGTGCAAGTACAAAACAGCATCTTACATAATAAATAATAACATAAAAACAATAAAAAGCAGCAATAAACCTATCCAAATGCTAATTCAAATAGATAACTCTTCAGGGACACCTTAAATGATTCCGTGGATGGGCACTCTCTAATCTGATGAGGTAGAGAATTCCACAGGGTTGGGGCCATAAAAGATAAAGCTCTGGCCCCAGATGACTGAAGACGAACCCTGGGAATCTCTAGCAATCCCTCGTCAGCGGAGTGGAGTGGGCAGAAAGGGTGGTAGGGTTGAAGGAGATCTTCCAAGTAGCCCAGTCTCTGACAGTGTGGGGTCTTATAGGTCAGCAACATGACCTTGAAGGTGATTCTCCACTGCACTGGCAGCCAGTGCAGTTCGCGCAGCACAGGTGTGATATGGCAAGTTCTTGGTAGCCCAGTCAACAACCTGGCTGCAGCGTTCTGCACCAACTGCAGGCAATGGAGATCCACCCCCGGCAACCCTAGATATAGAGCATTACAGTAATCAAGACGCGAGGAAACAAAGGCGTGGACCAACACAGGAAGGTCATCATGTCGAACAAGGTGTTTTATCCAAGAGATATTCCTCAGATGGTAAAAGGAAGACTAGACAGTGGTAGATACCTGTGTCTTCAACGTTAACTCGCTGTCAAGAATTACACCCAGATTCTGCACCGGTTCAGAAGGTCTCAACTGGTTACCCCCTAACACAAGGCCAGAGGAACACCCAGGAGTCAACTTCTCTACACGATGACCCGGGTCTACAACCAACACCTCAGTCTTATCTGGATTTAGCTTCAACCAGTTAGCACTCATCCAGTCCTAAATCTCAGCGAGGCAGTTATTAAAGACCGATAATGCATATTCTGTTCAGGTACAAAGGACATATAGAGCTGAGTATCATCTGTATAGCAGTGAAAACTCAGCCCATAATGCCTTATAATGTCTCCCAACAGCAGCATATACACTGTGAACAACATGGGGGAAAGCACAGAACCCTGTGGCACCCAACAGGACAGAGCAAAGGGAGAAGAGGAAAAAATTCCTAAGACTACCCTCTGACTTCTGCCTGTAAGGAAAGAGTGGAACCATCTGAGGACTGTCCCTGACAGTCCGCAGAGCAGCCTCAGGTGATCTAGCAACATCCCATGATCCACGGTGTCAAATGCTGCAGAAAGATCAAGGAGGACCAAGATCGAGCGGCTCCTCTGATCTCTCGCTATTAGGAGATCATTAAGTACCCGAACCAACGCCGTCTCGGTACTATGCCTCTTTCTGAAACCGGACTGGAGAGGATCATAGACCTTATGGGTGGTAAGAAAGTCATCAAGCTGCAACGCGACTACTTTCTCAATAACCTTGCCCAAAAAGGGCAGGTTAGAGATCGGTCTGTAGTTAGTGAGACAGTCTGGGTCAAGGGAAGACTTCTTTAAAAGAGGTGTCAAGATAGCCTCTTTCAGAGACTCCGGAAACACCCCTTGGTCCAAAGAGCACCAGACTATCTCAGCAAGGACTGCTACAATCGCATCCATACACCCCACAAGGAGGCACGTGGGACCAGGATCCAAACTACAGCAAGTCGGTTGCAAGCCCTGGACAATCTTCATGATATCTATGATCGCTGGCTGGTCAAAATCTGTCCAGGCAGACCGAGGGCTTGTAACCTCACATCGATCACTGCCACACTCATTAGAATGCATACTGTGGATCTCTGACCTGATCGATGACACCTTATCCTCAAAGAACCGAGCAAACTTGTTACACCTTATTTGTGAAAAGGCTCTCTGACCCCACAGACAGGCTGGATTGCACAGTCTGTCCACGGTCCGGAAAAGCTGAGCTGGTCAATTTCTTGATGCAGCTATCTCCCAGGACAGGAACTCTGCCTTCTTACAGGAGATTTCTGATTGATAGTCCACATAATGGGCTATCAATCTAAGTCTGTCACCTTCCAGGCCGGATTTCTGCCAACAGCATTCCATTCTCCTCAACTCCCTCAATGTCCCATCAAACCAGGGCAACCGAGGGTGAAGAGAGAGGGGGCAAACATGGACAGATGCTATGTAATCCAGTGCCCTCAGCACCATATTATTATAGTGCACCACTAAGACATCTGGTTCCATGCACTCTATAGGCCAATTCAATAGGTCCAGCACTGCCATCAGACCCTCAGGGGTAACTCCCCTCAAAGGGCGGTACTGGACCATCTCCAAAGGGGTAGGTCTCGCAAAGGGGGTCATGAAATTGAATCTTATGGACTGATGGTCAGACCACCCAACTGGTTCCACCACCAGTTCCATGATCTCCATCCCCAGGGTGAACACCAGATCCAGAGAGTGACCCTGAATATGGGTAGCAGTGGTAACAACCTGTGTGAAGCCCAACAAAATCATTAATTGGAGGAAGTTTTGACCAAAATGCGAGAGTTCATCGTCGACCCATGCATTGAAGACCCCAGGACCAACCACCTGGAGGGCTCCAACACCAGGTTGACAATAGAAACATAGAAACATATAGAAACATAGATCTTGACAGCAGATAAGGACCGCTTGGCCCACCCAGTCTGCTCATTTCCCTACCTAATGGATAAGCTGCAGATCCTAGTTAACCAGCAGCCTACTTCTTCCTACCCCAACCCCCTATAATTGCCTTATGACTGTCCCATGCATGCTTGAATTCCACCACTGTTTTTGACTCCACAACCTCCTCCGGAAGGCCGTTCCATGCATCCACAACCCTCTCTGTGAAAAAATACTTCCTTAAATTACCTCTGAGCCGCCCCCTTCTATCTTCAAATTGTGCCCCCTTGTTCTTGCACACCTCTTTTTTTGAAAGATGCTACCCTCTTGGACTTTGTTGATTCCCTTGAGGTACTTGAAAGTTTCTATCATGTCCCTCCTCTCCCTCCTTTCCTCGAGGCTATACATATTTAGCTCCTTAAGTCTCTCTTCATATGTCTTCCGGTGCAGACCCTGCATCATTTTAGTTGCCCTCCTCTGGACAGCTTCCATCCTGTCTATGTCTTTGCAGAGATTGGGTCTCCAGAACTGCATGCAGTACTCCAGATGGGGTCTCACCAACAGTCTGTACAGAGGAATAATAACTTCTTGTTTTCTACTGGTGATGCCTCTCCCTATGCATCCCAGTATCCCCCCAGCCCTCTTTGCTGCCCTCTCACATTGCTTGCCCACCTTTAGGTCATCTGATATGACTACCCCAGGTCCCTTTCCATTTTTGTTGTTGTTAGTATCTCACCTCCCATTGTGTGCTCTTCCCCTGGGTTTTTGTTTCCCAGGTGCATTACTTGCACTTCTTAGCATTGAATCTAAGCTGCCATACATTTGGCCATTCCTCTAACCTTGCCAAGTCCCTTCTCATCCTTTCCACCCACCTTGTGCATCAACTCTGTTGCAGATCTTTGTGTCATCTGCAAAGAGACATACTTTTCCTTCAGTCCCTCTGCAATGTCGCTTATAAAGACATTGAAGAGGACCAGTCCTAATACTGAACCCTGCGGTACCCCACTAGTAACCACCCTTTCTTCAGAGTGGACTCCATTTACTATTACTCTCTGTGTCCTATTCTCCAGCCAATTCTTTACCCAGGCTGTCATCTTGGGACCCACTCCCAGGCTGGTTAACTTGTATATTAATCTGTTGTGTGGGACTGTGTCAAATGCCTTGCTAAAGTCTAGGTAGGCCATGTCCACAGTCCTTTCCTGATCTACTACTTTGCTCACCCAGTCAAAGAAATCTATCAGATTTGTCTGGCATGACCTTCCCGCTGTGAATACATGCTGCCTTGGGTCCTGTGCCCCTCTGGCCTCTAGATACTCAACAATTCTTTCCTTCAGAAGTGATTCCATCATCTTCCCTACCACTGAGATTAAACTAACAGGTCTGTAGTTTCCTGCTTCTGCCTTGCTCACACTTTTGTGAAGGGGAATCACATCTGCCCTCCTCCAGTCCTCGGGTACCACCCCATCCTCCCATGATTTGTTAAAGAAGGTAGTCAGTGGTGTCACTAGTTCTACCCTTAGTTCTTTTAGAATTCTGGGATGAATCCCATCAGGCCCCATTGCTTTGTCCACCTTCAGTTTTAAGAGTTCTTTCAGCACCCTTTCTCCTGTAAATGGGCTGGTATCAACTTCTGTATCCAGAGTGTTTCTACTGTTTGTTTTAGGTACCTCCCCCACTTCCTTTTTAAATACTGAGCAAAAATATTTGTTTAGTATCTCTGCCTTTTCACAGTCACCCTCTGCCCACCCTCCCTCCCTTTATTAAGCCTCACTAACCCTCCCTTGGTCTTCCTTCACTCCCTGATGTACCTATAAAAGGTTTTATCCCCTTCTTAACTGAGTTGGCTATCTTTTCCTCAGTTTGGGCCTTTGCTGTTCTGACTGCCTTCCCAGCTTCCTTTTGCTTTAACTGATACAGTTCTCTGTCCTGCTCCTTCTGTGATTCCTTGTACTTCCTGAATGCTTTCTTTTTCTCTTGAACCTTCACTGCCACTTCCTTTGAGAACCATAGTGGTTTCTTACATCGTTTCATTTTGTTTATTTGCTTCACACAAAGGCTTGTTACCTCTGTGATGGTAGTTTTTATTATTCCCCATTGTTCTTCCACCCCTCCTTCCTGCCCATTTGCTAGTGCATTCCTTAGGCACTCACCCATTTTGGCAAAGTCAGCCCTCCTAAAGTCCAGTACTTTTGCCTTTGTATGGCTTGACTCTATTGCTGTGTTTGGTAGAACCATACTGTTCGATGGTCGCTAGTTCCCAGATGGCTACCCACTTCTACATCTGTGATCTCTCTTCATCTCCATTTGAGAGAACCAGGTCTAAGATTGCTCCTCTTGAGTGGGCTCCAATACTAGTTGTCTAGGCATGCCCCCTGTAGGCATCTAGAATAACCCCTCTTGAAGTGGCTGCTGCAACTGAACTCCAGTTAACATCTGCGTATTCAGATCACCCATCAGCAATATCTCCCCTTTCTGCCATTCTAAGTATTCTTTCTATCATTTTCTTGTCCATTTCCTCCCCTGAGAAGAGGTCTGTATCTAACCCTGTGGGACTGTGGTGCCATTGCCGGTCTCCAAATTTACCCACAGTGCTTCCTCTCCTCCCTGTTTTCCCTTTTGCTCTGTTGCTTTGATTCCTTCCCTTATGTAAACAGCTACTCCTCCTCCTCCTCTTTTACCCTCCCTGTCCCTTCTGTAGATAGACAATGACGTTTGCAACTTCCTGCAGAAAAATGTTCTCATCACCGGGTGGACGGTAGAGGAGTAAAATTCTGCTGCCCACACTTGCTCCCATGATACACTCAAAGGATCTAGGGGCCACCACTGGAACCTCCACAAGACCCAAATTCGATTTAAAACAAATAGTGACCCCCCCACCTCTTCGATCCAACCTCGGGCAATGTATTACCGAGTATCCAGCTGGAACAGCTGATTCCAATAAGTGAAATAATTATTAATCTCCAAATCACAGGATGTATTTACCCAATTTATTCACTACATATGTGTGTGTGTGTGTGTGTGTGTGTGTGTGTGTGTGTGTGCATACATGTGTATGTGTGTCAGCAGGTTGATAAGATCGTCATTGCTTCATTTTTAGTTGCTCTGTTTATGTTTCTGCAAATATCAGATGTTGCACTGGATAGATGGAAGGATGAATACATAGATACATAGACAGTGTCAGCAGATAAGGGCTTACGGCCCACCCAGTCTGCCCATTTGAGCTTGTAAGTTTACTTTATGTTTTCCTAGAAGTCTGTTGCCCCTTAACCCTGACCTCCAGAATTCCTTTATGTCTATCCCATGCATTCTTAAATCCCGTGATTGTTTCAGCCCCCACCACTTCCTTTGGCAGGGTGTTCCACTTGTCCACCACCTTGTTCTGTGAAGAAATTCTTCCTCACATTTCCTCTGAATCATACTCCCTCCAACTTCATCCCATGCCCTCTAGTTCTGGAACATCTTTTTCACTTACAAATAGTGTATTCCTGTACCCTGTTCCTCCTGGTAAGATACTTGTATGTCTCTATCATGTCCCCCTCTCTCCCTCCTCTCCTCCAAGGAGTACATGTTCAGTTCCTTCAACCTGTCCTCATAGGACTTGTGATGCAATCCATGTACCATCTTTGTTGCCCTCTTCTGAACCTTCTCTACCCTGTCTATGTCCTTACATAAGTAAGGTCTCCAGAACTGTACACTGTACTCCAGGTGGGGCCTCTCTAGTGTCTTGTATAGCAGAATTATGACCTCTCTTTTCCTGCTGGTGATGCCCCTGCCTATGCATCCCAGCATCATATTTGCTTTACCTGCTGCCTTGTCATACTGTTTCCCTACCTTGAGGTCATCAGAGATGATAACCCCAAGATCCATTTCCTGCTTGGTGCATGCTATATCCTCACCCCACAACTGATATATTGTGCCTGGGTTTTTGTGCCCCGTATGCATTATCTTGCACTTCTTTGCACTGAATTTCAACTGCCCAACCCCTGATCATTCTTCAAGTTTCTGCAGGTCCTTTCTCATTCTGCCTACACCCTCTGGTGTGTCTACTCTGTTACAGAGCTTTGTGTCATCAGCAAACAGGGAAATTCTGCCTTCTAGGTCCTGTGCAATGTCACTGATGAAGATGTTGAATAGAACCGGTCTGATCACTGATCCCTGTGGTACCCCACTGGTCACTCTTCCCTCTGTGTAGTGACAGCTATTTATCACCACCCTCTGTGTCCTGCCACCCAGCCAGTTACCTACCCACTGCACTACTGCCCTGCCCACACCAATATTACCCAGTTTGTGTTATAGTCTTCTATGTGGCACAGTGACAAAGGCCTTGCTGAAGTCCAGATAGGCCATGTCCACTGCCCTCCCCTGATCCACCTTCCTAGTCACCCCATCAAAAAATTCAATGAGGTTGGACTGACATGACTTCCCCTTGGTGAAACCATGCTGCCTTGGGTCCTGTAGTCCATTGACAACCAGATTTTCCACCAATCTCTCCTTCAATAGTGCTTCCATGATCTTTCCCACTACTGAGGTGAGGCTAACTGGTCTGTAGTTCCCTGCTTCCTCTTTGTTCCCACTTTTGTCTAAGGGGACTACATCTGCTGTCCTCCAGTCTTTGGGTACCTCCCCTGTTTCCAGTGATTGGCTAAACAGGATTGCCAGAGGTTCAGCCACCACTTCTCTTGGTTCTTTAACTAAGGGGTGCACCCCATCTGGCCCCATTGCTTTATCAACTCTTATTACTTCCAGTTCCTTCATGATCCTTTCTGTTGTAAAGGGACTTGTGTCCATTTCTGTACCATTCCCACCCCTTGTACTCCCTTCAGACCCATTACCCTCCTCTTCCTCAATAAAGACTGAGCAGAAATACCTGTTCAATATGTCAGCTTTACTGTTGTCATCTTCCACGCGGCCCCATCCTCCCCCTTCGGTCTCACTATCCCTCCCTTTGCCTTTCTTTTTTCACTTATGTACCTGTAAAAGGTTTTGGCCCCTCTACACACTGATTTTGCTATGTGCTCTTCTCTCTGAGCTTTGGCTTCCCTTACTGACCTCCCTGCCTCCCTTTGCTTCTCCTGGTACTTCTCCCTATCCCCTTCTGCCTGTGTCCTTTTGTATTGCCTGAATGCAGTCTTTTGGCTTTCATTTTCTCCACTACCTCCTTGGAAAACCATAATGGCTAAATAGATAGATAGACAGACAGGTCGATAGACAAACAGACAGACAAGCAGATGGATAGATAGTCACTGCTTCATTTTTAGTTGCTCTGCTTAGGTTTTAGCAAACATCGCACATTGCATTGTGATCACTAATTTTGTTACTTTATATTAGATTTCATAGTGTCATAATCAAAACACACATGTCCCTCTTTAACATTTCAATAAAAGAAGACCAAAAGGAGTCAGAGAAAATACACATCCCTGGTTAGTGGATTTTCATTTTTGTGGTATGTAGAAGTCTGTCTCTAGAGAGGACCCGTGCCAGTTAAAAAATCAGAAGGGGTTTTCCACGCTTTAAAGTTTCAATATAGCCTTTTTTTAACCCCACCTCATGAACAAGACAGACATAATGTTTCACATCCCACGTGAAACATCTTTTCACAGTTGCTCCATGAAATCACCTTTTGGATGGCATTTAAAAAAAATTCCCCATCTTGATCATAAGGTGCAGTTATAAAAACACTATGTTGAAAATTTGAGATAGAATGTCACAACTTGTAAGCCAGCATTCAGCATTGACAAATACTTGTTGCATCCTGCCTTGTCATTTATTCAGTTTTAAATAATGAAAAGGGATTGACTTTTGTCTGTCTTTCGGAGTTCACCAGTATTCCCAGCTATGGTGGAATGCCTGTTGATCAGCATCACTAGTGGTTGAAAACACAACATTTGTGCACGCTCATGTGGCAAGGGATGTGGACACTGAGTCCGGGGTGCCTTGGCTCTGGTACACTCCAGCAACTCAAAACTGACTCTGTACTCAGATTGCCTCTCATTCCCATCAAGAACTTCACTCACAAAGTTGGCTTCTGTGACAATTTTATCTTAAAGTGCCCATGTCTGTTCTAGGCAGGGACGGTCAAGTACCTCCACGCCCATCATGCCTCAGCACATTGCAGCTTTGTCAGGTGCTGTGGGGCTTCATTTATCATAAAGGTGACCAAAACATCGTTCATTACATAGGAAGACAGTGGATGTATATAAAAACAGAAATCGTTGGTATTAATACAGATTTTAAATACAGTCATTGCTAAAATAAGTTCTGCTTAGACTATAGCAAAATAAGTTTGCAAACTTTTTTTGTTTTGTTCTTAGTTGTGTTGGGAGTCAAACCCACTGGACTCAATTAATAGCCAAATACCAGATAAATATCTGCAGGCTTGGTTATCACCTCAAACTACACGTTGAATTTAATTCGAAGCTGATAGCTAAATTATAGTAATACCAGACTTTACATTTCACAAACATAAAAATTTATTTAACCCAAGAGTAACCATGTAGTCACTATAAAAGTGCAAAGACTCAACATTCCCATTAAATTCAACATGAAGTTTGAGGTGTAAATTAATTACAACCAAGGCTGCAAATATTTATCTGGAATTTGGCCATTAACTGAATCCAGCAGGTTTGACTCCCACCACAACAAAAAACAAATGAAAAAAGTTTACATACTTTTTTTTGATATAGTCTAAGCAGAATGTATTTTAGCAATGAATGTATCTAAAATCTGTATTAATACCACTGATGGGTTTTACATATACATTATAGTGGCATAGCTATGCTCCTATACTTAGGGTTGACTTCCCTGTTTATTGTTAAACCTCAAATTTTGCAGTTCAATAACTTTGCAATCAATCAGTGGATTTGCACAAAGTGTGCTACGTGCTATCCCATGGGGTAAATCACTTGACGTGGCAAGTTTTGTTCCAGCTGAATGTGTGGATTCTGAGATATGGATAATGTAAAAAAGTTAAATGTCGCCACTTTTTGCAATTTTTTTCCTCATTGCCTTGTGCCCAGATGGTCAGAATTTTGGAGTGATTTTCTTGTGGTAGAAAGAATTTGAGTAACAGAACTGCCAGTGCTTGTTTGGTACAAAAATATTAACATGTTGCAAAGTTATTCAGTTTTTCAATATTTTGACTCAAAATTTTCAGCATAACAATTTTTTCACATCACCTTGTGAACAGTATGGCTGTCATTTTCCAAATCCTGTCTGAAATGTGTTTTTGTACCTGTGGCACAGAATGGCATTTAGTCATGGATTTGAAAGTCTTTGCCTATGGGGTTTATTAGGTGGGATCATAAGAAAACTATGTTGAAAATTTGGGGTCTGTATATGAAAAAATGCCAAAGTTAGGACCATTCATGGCAAATTCGCTATGCCCGCTCGTAAGTTTGGAAATGTTAAATAGTTTTACCGCAGATTTTCAATATAGTCTTCTTATTACCCCTCATCATGTATGTCACAGCTGTCATTTTTCATATCCTACCCAAAATGTGTTTTCACACCTGTCATGCGGAATGGCATTGCAGTTGTGCAGAATTATAATTTGGCAGGGATTCGAAAATGTTCTGTACCAGTTACATGAGGTGGGAAAATAAGATGGCTATACTGACAGTCTGGTCACTGTTGTCCTATAAATGGAAATGAAGGGCTCGTTGGGCCCTGGTCTTCTACAGCTACATACACATATGTACCTACGGAAGGATGAGAGTGCAAGGTCCAAAGGAACCTGTGCTCCCACAGTAAAACAAGGATACTATTATACTATCACAAAAAGTGAGAAAACAAGTTGCAAAAAACTTCACTAAATTCACTGATGTTGCTGTTTGTTTTGTCTGTCTCCTTGTCTAGTATAACCAAAATGCATGGCAATGTATATTTATAATCAACCTTGTTATTTGTTTACAGTCCTGGTTCTGTTCTTACTGCAGACATCCTGAGCATGAGAAACACACTTAAACAGTGCAGTCACTCATAAGGCAGTAGCCTCCTGAACTCCCATTCCATCTTGATGGGCTAGACTGTTTCGTGGGTGTTCCCAAGTCCAGGAAAGATGCATTTGGAGTTGATCAAGGAATGTAAACAAACCTGTTTTGATGTGGTAACACCAGTATGTTGGGCAGTCTGTTTTTACTTTTTAAAGAAAATAAGAGTCAGAATCAAACTACCAGCTACATCAACAATCTTTACAGAATTTTGGCAATCATAAAATATGTTTTTTAAACTAGGGACACTTGGAGACCTAAGGGGGTTGACAGTGTCCCTTTAATGCTCCAGTTAGGATCAAAGTGACAGAAGTTGGGAAATGAGGCATTAGAGTTTCTCTAACAGTCCACTCTCCCAAACCAGGCAGGAGAGCAGGTGTGGGGTGTGCCTTGGGCTTCTCAAGCCTAATGCTCACCCCATTCCCATATATATAAAGATGCTGTCATTTTCTCCAGTAACCCTGACCCCCTCCTCCTCCTTCAACAGCAATTTCAGGAATATTTCTGTGCAATTGAGCAGTGGTTTATCCAGCATAAATATCTTCTCAATTATAAAAAAAAACAAAAAAACAATGCTCTTCACTAGCTCACACAACAGGTCCAGGCATCACCAATTCAATACCTTCAACAACTGCAATGTAATTCTGGAACAGGTTCAACAATTCAGGTACCTAGGAGTATTACTGGACACAACCATGTCAGTTACCGCTCATGTAGACCACATAGTGAAGACGGTTAACACCAGGCTGGGACTCCTGTATCGACATCGACACTGCCTAACCTCAAATGCCCTCCATCTTGTAATTACCAGTTCTGTTCACTCTATTATTGACTACGGTCTCATCATTCATGGGGCAGTGTTTGACGTTACCCTTAAGAGAATTCACACAGACCTAAACAAAGTCCTGCAGAGTAGCTACCGGAGCTCCTAGACTGAATCATACCTGCAACCTTTACACCCAGTTGGGCTGCCTTGACCAGAAGGATCATATTACCTACCAGACCTGCTTATTTGCTAAGACAATCTGCCTAGGACTAACCCTTCCACCTTAAAAAAAACTCCTTTCTCAAACCACCAACCCCCACCTCACTAGAGTCATGTCTAATCAGACTTTCCAAGTTCCCCTGTGCCATATCTCTGCTGCTTAATGCTGCTTCACATTTAGAGCTCCCCATTAACTCAACAAACTCCCCCCACTATGTGTGAATTCTCGAAACTTAGACCCTTCAAACTCAACCTCTGCAATCATCTACACGTTACCAACAACTGTTCCTGTGCACACTAGATCCTACCCCCTTCTTCCATCCTTGCCCTCTCTGGTCACCCTCCTCCTCCTCCCTTGCACACCTACTCCTATTTTCCACCTCCCCCTCTCCATCTCCCCCACCTCTTGTCCCCCCACTCCTCTTCTCCTCTACTGCACCCCTGTCCCCATTGCTGACAAAGCCCCTGGCTGTTTGAAACTTCCTTCTTGTTTGCATGTACCTGTTACCCCTGAAAATTATGTAAATATGTTACTCTGTAACTCTCTTACAATTGTCATCCTGTTTTCTATTGTACTACATTAATCTTCATGGAACCTTTATAAAAGAACCTGTGGTTCAAAGGTGTAATCTGAGAATTGTATATATATATATATATATATATATATGTGTGTGTGTGTGTGTGTGTGTATTGCAAAAAACTTCATTAATGCATCCGTTTGGGTTAAAGTGACAACAGTAGAGAAATATGGCATTAGGGTTTCCAACCCTAACACCCCATTCCCCACCCTGCACAGACTGACAAGTGGGGAGGGGGCTTGTTTTATTTACAGGCTTTAACAAAAAAAGACAACAAGGGACTGTTTTCTGTCTTTATATGTTTACACTGGATGGTGGTGGAAATGCTACAAACCACCAATGAGCACCCTACAACAACATCATCGGAGTGTGTTGGTGCAGGGGGTATCACCAAACACCAGGAATACTGGGCAAAGTGGCAAAATGCCACAATGGGGGGTGTGGGGGAATAAAAAAAAGATAAAACAAAAGAAATTATATATAAAATATATGTGGGGATTGAGAGTGGGGGGTGTCATTAGACACTAGGGATCAATGGCAAAGTGGCAGAATGCCACAATGTGGGTAAAATAAGACAAAATGCCTTTTTTTATTCTTTTTTCGTGACCTGTTCTAATCCTTTTTCATCACCCAGTTCCTTTGTTGTGAGGTGACAGAATCCTTTTTCATCATGGCAAAAAAGGATTAGGACTTGTCTGACCAGATGGTCCTGCCAGCCATCCTTTTTTTGTGAGTTGGCATAATCCTTTTTTGTATACTCCGAGTAACTCTTCCCTTTCACATGCACATTTTAAATGGCTAAATATACTTTTTCTTTTGGTTAAATGTCTGATTCTTATTAAATGGAAATCTACCCTGTTCCCTCCCTTTTTGATGTTCTTCAAAGCCTCTCTCAATACGCCTCACTAGACCATCTATCCCATGTTATTGATGACCGACACACCGTATATGACCAGTGCTGGCAGGATTACTTTTTTAATTTTTTTTTATTTTATTGAAATCTAGGATTACAAATACCTTTGAGCGGGAACTGCTCATTTACAAAGGTTCCACGTCGAAGGAATGGGGAGTATACATACATACAAAGGTCAACATAATAATACATAGTTACACAATAACAAGAAGTAAGAGACTGAGGCTTAGGAAATTCCAGTAATTCAAAATGTGCCAGATGTTAGGTAGCATGACATAACCAGCCAAGGTCAATCTTGGAAATAAGCACTGCAGGTGAGAGGGAAGGAGGTATGCAGACAGGAAGGCCATTGTCGGAGGGTAGAGGGTGAGGGTAAGAGCTCTAAAGGGGAGGGAGAGGAGGGATAGAAGTCAGGAAATGCCCCGGGGAGGAAAGGGAGAGGGGGCAAGGGGGTAGGCAGGTAGAAGGGGGCAAGGCGGGGAGAGATAGCTGTCAAGACTGAAGTGGAGTGCAGTGAACAGTGGGCCCCAGATTAGGCGAGGCAGTCACAACGACTAGTCGAAATGAAATGAAGTCAGAGGTGTCTCTTAAAATGGCCAAGAGCAGCAGCAGTAAGAGTTTCTTTGTTGAGAGTATTGTACCACTGTGGTGCTCTGTGGCAAAGGTCCTCTGGCCCATGGTAGTCCAGCATCTGGGGACAAGGAAGGTTAGTTGTTGTGAACTTCTAGTTCTCTGGGTGCTGTAGTGGTCAATAAGTAGCTTTTCAATGCCCAGGGGCATGACCCCAAGGAGGACTTTTTTGGCTAAGAGGCAGGTTTGATACTGTATCCTGCTGATGAGAGGTAGCCATCCTGCCCGAGTGTACAGGTCACAAGTGTGTGTAAGTCGATCAGTCCCAGTTAGCAGCCTGCATGCTTTGTTGAGTGCAACTGTAATTCTGTGGAGGGCAGAGGCAGAGGCAGAGCCATAAATTGCTAGCCCGTAATCAATGATAGAGGTGACAGAGCTGTTGATAGCCAACCGGAGAGTGTCAGGAGTCATGCAGTGTTTGTGCCTGTAGAGCAGGCCTATATGGATGTTGGTGGCTTTGGCGACAGAATCTATGTGCCGATGGTACAACAGTGAGCTGTCCAATGTGACACTTAGGTATTTAAAATCAGGAACGTGTTCAAGTAAGTTCCCTGTTTGGTTTAGGATGGTGAGGTCATGGGATTTGTACTTGCTCCTGGCTTTGTAGAAGGTCATAACCTTTGTTTTGCTGTAGTTCATGACCAGTTTGTGTGACTTGAACCATTCTTTGATGCGCATGAATTCAAGCTGTAATTGTTTCTCGAGGAGCTCTGCGTTTTGGTGGTTGGTGAACATGACTGTGTCATCGGCCTAGAGCAGTAATTTCTGGTGGCAGACACTGGGAAGGTCATTGAGAAAGAGGCTGAAGAGTAGTGGCCCCAGGATGGCCCTGTGGGACCCCTTGAAAGGACTGGCTTTTCTTCCGAGGTAACACCGCAATCCTAACCCGCTGGACCCTCTCCCCAAGGTAGCTTGAAAACCAGAGCAGTGCTTCATTGGAGAGCCCAATGTTTGATAATTGCTTGAGTAGGAGTGGGTGGTTCACAGTATCAAAGGCTTTCGTAAGGTCGATGAATACTGCCCCTACACAGTTTCCTTGATCAAGTGTGGTATGGATGAAGCCTGTGAATTCTAATAGTGCAGTGGTGGTACTGTGCCCTTTTCGGAAACCATGTTGCTCAGGACACTGGATGTTGTATTTTTCCAGGTACTTGACTAATTGGTCTGAGGCGATGCGCTCCAGGGCCTTAGACAATGGAGGGAGGATGGAGATAGGTCTGTAGTTGGAGTGCAGTGATTTGTCTCCACTTTTGTGTACCGGTGTGAGGGTCGCCTGTTTCCAGTGAGATGGGAACTGGGACATCCTTAGTGATAGATTGAGGACCTTTGTCAAGGGTTCAAGGACTTCTTCAAGGACAAGTGCTAACAACTTCAGGTCAAGGGAGTCACCGCAGTAACCTACATTGTGAATGGCCTTCCGAATATAGGTTCTGGCTTCATGCACTGGGATCTCCTTGAAGTAGAATTGTGGGGCAGGGTGTAGACGAGGAGTAGTTACAGGAGGGATACTACCAGAGGGGTTATCAAAGAAATTAGAAGGGAGGACACTATCCAAGTTGGAGAACGCATTGTTAAAGGTGTTGGTGATGGTGTACAGGTCAGTTGTTGGTGTTCCATTTATGTTGAGCATGGTGGGTGGTGACTTAGGGTCCTTGCCTGTAAGGTCTTTCAAGTTACTCCAAAATTTTTTTCCATCACCCCAGGAGTTGGAGAGAGCTTCCTTGAAGTATTTGCTTCTGGCTCTCCTAACTGCCCGAGTGCACTCATTTCTGGCAGCTTTATATTTATGAATATCCCCAGGTTTGGATGTTGCATGGGCACAGTGCCAGAGATGATCCCTATGTTTGAGTAAAGTGATTAGATTGGGGGTTATCCAAGGGTTAGCTCTGCCCCTGACCTTCAGCTTTTTGAGTGGTGCAAAGATATTGCAGGCCGCAGTGAAGTGGCTGATGAAAAGGTCTAAGGCTTGGTTTACATCAATGGCAGAGTCGATTGGTGTCCAGTCCAGGTGGCTTAGGTGTGTCTTTAGTAGCTCAAGGTACCCCTGCTTTAACACTCTGGTGTGGATTATTTTAGGAGGGGGCTTAATGAATTTGTTTGTCCAGGTACATGTGACCGGTGAGTGGTCACTGATCCCATCAGGGAGCACTGAGACTTTTGAGATTCATTCAGGGTGATTAGTTAGGATCCAGTCCAGAAGTGTTCACGACCCTGTCCTATAGTTGCATCTGGTGGGGGTGGTAACAAGCTGGGTGAGGTTCTGTGACGTGACAGCATCCTTGTAGTTTCTGGCCTCCAGCGATAGCCAATTTATGTTGAAGTCACCTAGTACTATGAGTTTAGAGTTATGGTGTAATCCCTGTAGGCTTTCCAATATGCTAAAAAATCCATTGTGCTGATCTTTAGGGGGTAGGTACACAGAGGCAATGGTGAGCTCCTTGTTGTGCGCCTCGAGTAGAACTTTAATAGCGAGAACCTGTGAGGGTGGTTTAGGGTTTGAGAACGGGAAGACTTGAACCAGATAGGAATTCTTTAGGTAGATAGCACAGCCCCCACCTCATTTGAAAACCCTGTCCTGCCTGAATATAGAGTATCCAGGGATGGTGACTGCAGCATCTGGTATCTTGGGGTTAAGCCATGTTTCGACAACAGAGAGTAGATCAGGGCTATGTTGCTGGACCCAGGTTTGCAAAATTTCAAGTTTGTTAAGGAGGCTGCAGACATTGATTGAGGCTAATGTGAGGGACCCCTCCCACCTTTTTGTGGCATGGGGCACTAGGCTGGTAGGCCCCGGGTTAAGATGAACATTTCCAGATATCAGAAGTAGCATAAGTAGTATCCTAAGAAGGTATGCTTTAATCATTTTGCAGACTAGTTTTGTTGTAGGGCATCTAGTCCTCTTGGCCTTGCTGATCTGCGTTTGCCCCGTGATATTGCAGAGCACAATATATAAAGCCATGTTCTCAGAGGTGCCACGTGATTGATGAAAAGTAATCAAATCCACAAGAAATGGTGAACTACCTGTGGCCAGAAAACTGTTATTGTAGCTCAAAGACCCAGAATGTGATAAATTCCTGAAGGGGTTAAATTCCTGAAGGTGATGAACATTGGCCTGGGGCATATGCAGGATGTAAAAATCCTTTGTTAGTCTCTTCCCTTTGTTCTCCAAAATGGTTTTGAATAGACCTCAAAGACAAGTACACATCTTTTAATAACAAGTCAGACGGAAATGTGGATTCAATGCAGCACTCCACAACTCAGTGCTTGAATAACAGATTTACTGACCTTACTTTTGGCTTTGATGGCTTCCAAAACAGCTGATTTATGATGAGAATGCTAATACCTGGTGTTGATGTTTTGCAGTTTCTTAGTCCAGGAAATGTTCATAGATGTTATGTCCAAGAATGGTCTACTTCCTCCGAGCAGAAACACATGAAAATCCACAAAAAATAAACTACTGACAAGAGACAAACACAAACAGCCAGCCACACAGGCTCTAGTGTTTTCACTTTAAATTCATTGAAACAGCTGGTTTTTAAGACCCAAATCCTCAAGACTTATTTAGCTTTCCTTTTGGTATACCTTTACTCTGTTAATTAGATCTGGGTCTCTCTAATGCTCTGTGCACAGATATCTCTCCTCTTTTTCTTTCCCACCCTACTTCTTTCTTCCTTTTTCTACCCTGCACTATTTTCTACCTTTAACATACATCTCTCTTTTATTTATTTTCCTCCTCTATTTTATAATGTTTGTATTCTTATGGGTATCACTTCATGTAATGATTTGATAGCCTGCTATAATTTGTTCTCATACTCATCTTGCACTTAACTGATCTCTCTGAATTCATAATACGTTAATAACTGTAACTCTTTGTTCACTACTTATGATATAAATAAGACAAACTCTTATTTTATATATATGTATATTTAAGGCATCCTCATTATATTCAACCTAAACTATGTGGTTTGTTAAGTGATACCCTTTTGTAATCTATATGAGGTTTCCCTTTCATTATGTATGCCTGTATGTCTTTATATACTTAAAATTAATAAAAAGATAAACTCAAAAAAAAAATAATCTTTTCTTGTGATGCAAAAAATAATTATAACATCTCACAAAGAAGGAATTTGTCTGACGAGTAAGGATTACCGGCAGGGCCATCTGGTCGAAGAAGACATGATCCTTTTTTGCATGACGAAAAAGGATTATGGCATCTCACAAAAAAGGATGCATTTTTTTAATCCTTTTTTCAAATGTCCCAATCTTTTTTTGCAAGCCGATTCCTTTTTTATGAAGTGTCATAATAGAAGCATAGAAACATAGAAGTTGATGGCAGATAAGGACTGCAAGGTCCATCCAGTCTGCCCATTTCTTTTTCTGCCTTATGAATGTGCCATGGGCCTTTGCTCTGTCAATGGCCTATCTATTCATACTCATCTATATTGCTCCCTTATGCCTATCCCATGCCTGTTTGAAGCCCTGCACTGTATTGATATCCACCACTTCCTGAGGTAAGCCGTTGCATGCATCCACCACCCTTTCTGTGAAAAAGAACTTCCTCACATTACCCCTTAATCTGCCTCCCTCTAATCTCATGCTGTGTTCTCTTGTCCTGCTATTTTTCTTACATTGAAACATGTTAGACTCTTTCACCTTGTTAATGCCCTTAAGGTGTTTGAATGTTTCGATCATATCACCTCTCTCCCTCCTTTGCTCTAGGGTATACATACTGAGCTCTGTTAATCTGTCCTCATATGTTTTCTGATGCAGTCCCTGCACCATTTTGGTTGCCCTTCTGGACTGCCTCCATTTGGTTAATGTCCTTGTGAAGGTGTGGCCTCCAGTACTGCATGCAGTACTCCAGATGGGGCCTTACCAGTGTCTTGTAAAGAGGTATTATTACCTCCCTCTTCTGGCTTGTGAAACCCCTACGAATACACCCTAACATCCCCCTAGCCTTACCTACTGCTTTAGTGGTCTGCTTGGATGATTTCAGGTCATTGGTGATGATGATGCCCAAGTCTCTTTCTTCCTTTGTGACAGCCAGCAATTCCCTTCCCAGCCTATAGATGGCTTCAGGGTTTCTCTTCCCTGTGTGTATGAGCTTGCACTTCTTTGTGTTAAACCCCAGTTGCCACTCTTCTGACCATTTTGCTAGTTTATCCAGATCTCTTCTCATTCTGTCCACCCCATCTGTTCATCTACTCTGTTGCAGATCTTGGTGTCATCTGCAAACAGACAAGCCTTACCCTCCATTCCATCTGCAATGTCACTGATGAAGATATTGAAGAGGACTGGCCCCAGTACTGATCCCTGAGGTACCCCACTTGTGACTTGCATCTCTTCTGACTGTATACCGTTTACCACCACTCTCTGTTTTCTGCCCACCAACCAGTTTTCCACCCAGTTGACCAACTTCTGACCCACCCTGAGCCTACCCAGCTTGTTAATCAATCTTATATGTGAAACAGTATCAAAAGCTTTGCTGAAGTCAAGGTAGGCGACATCAACTGCACCCCCTTGGTCTACCACTCTGGTTACCCAGACAAAGAAATCTATGAGATTCATTTGACAGGACCTTCCTGTTGTAAACCCATGCTGCCTTGGATCCTGTGCTTCTATGGATTCCAGATGTTGCACTATTCTTTCTTTAAGGAGTGCCTCCATAATCTTGCCCACTACTGAGGTAAGACTGATTGATCTGTAGTTCCCTGCCTCCTCCCTGCTACCACTCTTGTGGAGCAGGATCACATGAGCCCTTCACCAGTCTTCTGGGACCTCTCCTGTGCTCAGAGACTCACTAAACAGTTCTGATAATGGCTCTGCTAGTTTCACCTTTAGCTCCTTTAGTACCCTGGGATGTATGCCATCAGGTCCCATTGCCTTGTCCACCCTGAGCTTAGTAAGCTCTTGTAGGACCCTTTCCTTTGTGAAGGGACTTGTGCACACCTCCCTCCCTCCCCCCTGTGTCCATAGTGCTGAGCTGTGGGCCCTGCCCTGCCTTCTCCTCAGTAAATACTGAGCAGAAGTATTTATTTAGGATAGATGCTTTTCCTTGGTCCTCTCCACACACTCCCTGTTATCCCCTTTGATCTTAGCAATACCCCCTCTGGAATTTCTCCTTTCACTAATGTATCTATAGAAAGTCTTGTCCTCTTCTTTTACTGTTCATGCTAGTGTTTCCTCAGCTTGGGCCTTTGCCTGCCTTACTGCCTTCCCTGCTTCCCTTACGGAAGTTTGGTATGGCTCCCTATCTTTGTCCCACTGTGTTCCTTTAAATTTCCTGAAGGCCAGCCTTTTGGCGCTGACCTTTTCTGCTACTGTTTTTGAGAACCAAAGTGGTTTCCTCCTTCTATTGCTCTTGCTTTTCTCTCTAACACAATGGGATGTTGCTTCAAGTATTGCATCCTTAATGCTTGCCCACTTTGCCTGTACCCCCTCACCTGTATGTCTTCTTGCCAGGGCTAGCTTAACTCTGTTGGCCATCTTATCAAAGTCAGCTCCTCTGAAGTCGCATATTTTTGCCTTGGAATGGGATGATTTAGTTCTAGTGGCCAAACTGAACCATACCATGTGATGGTCACTGGCCCCAGGTGACCTTCTACCTGGAGATTTGTGATCCTTTCCCTGTTATACAGTACTAGATCTAGGATAGCCCTGTCTCTTGTGGGTTGTTGTACCAGTTGTTTGATGCCCTCCTCCTGCAGGGAATCCACCATGTGTCTAGTCCTGGCAGATGTTCCTGCTGATGTTGACCAATCTGTATCTGGTATGTTGAAGTCTCCCATTATCAGAACCTCCCCTTTAGCTGTCATGTTTTATATGTCTTCTAACAGTAATGTGTCTATGTCCTCTCCCTGGTCTGGAGGCCGGCAGACAACCACAGTTCATATGGCTGTCCTATTTCCCGTTTCCAGGGTGACCCACAGTTCCTTTGGCTCCTTATGTGTATTCTGAATTTCTGTAGCTTTGATATTTTCATTGACATAAAGGAACACCCCCCTCCCTTTTTGCGCCTTGGTCTCTTCTGAACAGTACATAGCCGGGTACTAATGTCTCCCTAGTGTGGTTACTGGTGAACCATGTCTCGCTAATGGCTACTATGTCCAGTTTGGCCTCTGCCATTGTTGCCTGCAGGTCTAGGATCTTGTTTCCCAGACTGTGGGTATATGTGTACATGATTTTCCGTTGGCCGGATTTTGGTGTGTTAGTTGTTGGACAGGTCCAGCGTTTCCCCTGCGCATCATATGGGGAGCCAGACCTCTTTCCTAACCTGGTGACACAAATGAACTACAAACATGCTGAACTTCTGTTTGATTACTAGATGAGGTGGAAGGGGTGTTCTTCCTGTTTGATGTATCAGATACTGCACCTCTCTCCCCATTTGCTAGTTTAAATATTCTGCAAAGACATCAAACTTCTGTCCCAATGCATGACTTTCTCGTTAGTCAGATGCAGTCCATTGAATTTAAAGGACTTTTGCTCCCCAAACTGTTACCAGTTACCTACAAATTTGTGTCCTTTTTCCTGGAACCAGCCCTTGAACCACATGTTTAGCTTCCCATCTCCCCTTTTCTGACCTTCCATCCATCCATCTTTCCCCCTCTTCCAGACCAGCAGGATCTCTGAGAAGGATATGCCAGATGAAATGGATGACAGTTTGTCTCCCAGCCTGGTCAGGTGTTCCTTGGCCTCCACAACTGACTGGCTGGTGAGATTTTTAGTCCCTATGTGTACCAGGATGTCAATGTTTTCTCCTGCTTCCTGCATGATTTTAGCAATGTGGTCAGTGTCTGTCCAGGCTGATGTACCTGGGAGACATCTGACCATTAGCCCAGGCTGGAGGTAGGTATCATCTCCCTGAATCATGAAGTGTCCTATGATCAGAAGTGTTTTGGATTTTCTTTTTTGCCTTTTTTGTTTTGGTCCCTGTTTTGGGCGAGTTTTGTTGTGCTAGCTCCTGTGCTGCAGTGTCCTGCTCTGCAGCACAGTCTTATAGGCACCTCTTAATCTGAATAATCCTTTTTCGTCATGTGAAAAAGGATTAGGACTTCTCCAACCAGACGCCCTGCTGGTAATCCTTTTTCATGAGATGCCATAATCCTGTTGTATGATATGAAAAAGGATTATGATATTTCATGAAAAAGGAAGGAAAGTGAGTCACGAAACAGAATTTACAGAAATAAAAATAAGCATTTCGAGGCCACATAAAATTAAGGTAAACACACAGCACAGTAAAGTACATTCAGAAGAAAAAGATACATACGTGGATGTCTCCAGAAGATATCCCTGGGCAAAGTTATAACATTTTGTTTGGACTTAAAAAAATACCAAGATTGTGGCTGATGAAAAATGATTTTTTTCCGACAAACAAGGAGTCTAAGGATCCTTTATCGTGAGGTGTCAAAATCCTTTTTTGTTCCATACCACTATCCAAAAGACTGAACTGAGTATGGTCAGAACCCAAAATTTCTAAATTTAATAACTTTGAAATAAATTAAAAAAATTTTTCATGAAACTAATGCTGACTTGTTCTCTCGGGCAAGCTCTTTCTACCCTGAAAATTCCAAACCAAATTTCCAAATGGTTTAGTTACAGTGCAGTGAGGGAAATACAGCCAAAAAGGCAAATTTACTATGCACAGCACAAAATTTGTCAATCCAGTCATAATGAAACTTGGGATGTCAAGAGACCTACCCCACGGGACAGCACATTCTGAATTATGTGCAAATCCGTTGAACGGTTGCAAAGTTATTGAAGTGCAAAAGTTCAGGTTTAACATTAAAGCGCATACTTAACCCTAACTACTGGGGCAAAAATGCACCCCTTATATATATGATGCCTGCAAGTGCGAGCACATGAGTGTGAATGTGAGTGGCTGCGCCACTCGATAGAGAAAAAAGTCTTAAAGCCACTGCTTCCTCTGCAGCTTTCCTCAACAAGGTAAAAACTAGCACACATTGTCCTATATAACACCACAGAAAGGGAGTGGATAGTTTAGTATTGAGAGTTGCTACTTGAAGGAGTAGCAAAAGTACACAGGGGCTAATAAATATATGATATTAAGATAAAAAACATGTTTTTGTTTTTTACCGTGAGGAGCTGCAAAGGAAACTGTGCTTAGTCTCAAAGGAGCACAAGTGTAAATATATTAACAAGCTTATATTGGCACTGGGAAGTTGTAGAGGAAACTCTGACCAAACTCATTAGTGTCTTCCTTTTTTTAAAGACGATTTGTTATAAAGCAAATACAGACATCAGTTATAGGTTTAATTTAATAAAACTAGATCTAAGATTTTTTGAACAGTGAATTACATACTAACATATTAATTGCCAGCAGATTAGGCCTTATGGTCTATTGAGTCTGCTCGAACCTCAGATACCTAGTTGGGTGCCAAGGTCTTCCCCCCTTGTGTTCCAGAAACTCCTATCATCCATCCCCACCCCCTGGGCCAGGCCATCATCTGATACATCCGCTTTCTGTGTCTGTCCCACCCTGTCTTGAAGCCCTCCACTGTGGATCTCTGAACCAGCTCACCAGGCAGTGCATTCCAAGGGTCCACCACCCTCTCAGTGAAAAACCTCCTCCTCTTTTCCCACCTCACCTTTCCACCTTCCAACTTTAAACTATGCCCTCTGGTGATACCTCCCTGCTTTAGTCTAAAGATCCCCTCCATGTTTACCCTATTTATTCCCTTGAGGTACTTGAAGACCTCAGTCATGTCCTCCCTGTCTCTCCTCTCCTCCAATGAAAACAGGCAGAGCTCCTCAAGTCTGTCCTCATATGTCAAATCCCCTAGTCCTTGTATCATCTTAGTTGCCGTCCTCTGTACCCTCTCCAGGAGCTGTATGTCCCTTTTCAAGTGTGGTCTCCAGTACTGTACACAGTACTCAAGGTGTGGTCTAACCAGTCCATTGTACAGCAGCAGAATCACTTTCCTGCTCCTAGAGGTGATCCCCCTTACAATGCATCCCAACATCCTGTTTGCCTTGCTAGCTGCTCTCCTGCACTGCTCCGAGTTATTCATACATGCATCCACCATGACCCCTAGGTCTTTTTCCCCTGTTGAGGCCTCCAGCGCCTCCCCTCCGAAGGTGTACCTGTGTTTAGCGTTCCCCTGCCCAATATGTAACTGTTCAATACTCATTGAAAAATGATTGCTGTAAAGTACATTGTAATATGCATCATGATGGGGGCAATAATTACTGTAACGTTAGCCCAATTTATAACCTTAACCAAAAGACAGCAGGTCCCTTTAAGGGTGGGTGCTTCACTTGATATAGGCAGTTTCAAGGGGATCCCCAAGTGTAAGAATAAAAGAAGAAACACTTTTTCACAACTTACAACTGAATTGAGGAGGAGTAAAACATTAGAATTTTTTTTTTCATTTTCATTTTAATTTTTTTTACTTGTAAACCATTTTCATAGGTGACAAGTCATAGCTAAAATCAGTACAATACCTATAATTAACACAATGTTTCAACAAACAACTCCATCCACATGAAGTGCTAGTATAATACATAAAACACAGCAAAAAACACACATACATACAATTAAGAGGCTAGCCACCATTTTAAACAGTGGGTTCTCACTTCTAATTGCCTTAATACAAAGTGGAGACATTGAATTAAACCTTGGACCACTTGGCAAGTACCAGATGAAATTAATCCATGACAATGCATGTAGTCTAAAAAACAAGCTTGACCTGTTTAGGAGCTAGGCCACAACAGAAACCTCTGACGTAACAGCACTAACTGAGACGTGGTTGAATGATACCATTACAAATGATGAACTGGAATTGGATGAGTTCAATACTCACAGGTGTGACAGAATAATAAAGAGGAGAGGGGGAGTTATTTTATACACAAAAGTGGACCTAGGACCAACAAAGATATCACATTCAGGCACTTTAGATAATATTGAATTCCTATTAGTAAAAGTCCTTAAACTAAATTGGATTATTGGTGTAATTTACTCACCCCCAAAACAATAACTGATTGTTTTGAGAAACTGGCCCAAACTATTATGGACCCATTCAATGGAAAAAAAACTAACGTTAGTCAGGGATTTCAATGCAGTATGGGGACATCCTAGAGGGAAAGCACTTGAGAGCAGGTTTAAACAACTGGATCTGAACCAGGTAATAAACAACTCAACAAGGAAAAGTGCACTAAAAATCCCAGGGAATAGTTTAGATCTGCTTTATATTTCCCATAATATTGAAATAAGGGGTGTACAGGTAAAACAACCTATCCTAGGAGACCACAGTACATTAGGATGTGAGCCGGGGTTGGATGTAAAAGTAAAACCAAAGCTAATAGACAATAATAATTGGGTAAGAAATTTCCAACTGTATAGTACTGATCTTTTCTTATCCAAACTCAGGCAGGTAAAATGATCAAGTACATTTTTTATACTCAATACAGATTTGAATTTATGGGAATGTAACTGTTTATTCCTTCGTGTATGCAATGAAGTAGCTCCACTGGAAAAGATCAAACAAAGGAAAACACGTGTACCCTGGGTGACCAAAACAATAAAAAAGGAGATTTGTGTGAAAAACAGGCTGTGGAAAAAAAGCTAATAAAACCTTGGAACAAACATATTGGGAAAAGTTTAAGATTGCCTGAAACACTTTAAAGGCAAAAATAAAAATAGCAAAACAGCAATTTTACACTAAAAAAAGGGAAGAAACCAAAGCCTCTAGTAAATATTGGTCTTTGTTAAAATCCCTGGAAACGCCTGTAAATGAACACCCACAAATTCAGACAGAACAAAATGGAGTTTTGAAAAATCAATTAGTCAGCTAACATCTTAAATAAATACTTCACAGCCCTACCAGATGTACAAGGTTTAGAAGAAAATGAAGGGAAGATAAAAATAGAACAAAGTAGTAGTAAAATAGACCAAAAGACACCACAATTTAGGTTTAACATTATAACATGCAGGGAAGTAAAAGAAGTGAGTAGAAAAATGCACAAAAACAAGGTATCTGGTATAGATCAAATAGAAATAAGATTTATTAAGGATGCAAATGATGTTATTGCCCCAGTGTTAACTAACTTATTTAATTGAAGTCTGAAAGAAGGAACTTTCCCAACTTTGTGGAAAGGGACCAAGATAGTCTCAAAATTCAAAAATGGACTTCCTACAAGTCTAACAAATTACAGACCGATAGCACTATTGCCTGTGATTTCAAAAATATTTGAGCGACTGGTGCACAGACAGTTATACGGTCACCTGGAAACATATGGGTTACTGTCAGGGCACCAGTCGGGCTTTAGAAAAGGGCATTCCATGAACATTGCACTCACCAACATAATAGACATTGTGGCCTCATTATTGGATGGGGGAAGTCAGTGGCCGAGGCATTTGTGGATTTGTCAAAAGCATTTGATACCATACACCATGAAGTGCTGTTGAGTAGACTTCAACAAATAGGTATCTCAGGGGAGGTAAGATCTTGGTTCTGCTCATACTTAACAGGTAGGATCCAACAAACTGCTGTGGGAAAGAACCTTTCTAGTAAGAAATGGGTAACAAGAGGGGTGCCCCAGGGCTCAGTCCTGGGCCCCCCTTTTGTTTCTCATATACGCAAATGCAGTAACAATTATCCTAACTAAATCAGACAAACGCCTTTATGCAGATGATACTGCACTCTTAATCAGAGGTACAGATTTGGATAAAATACAAAAGGACTTGCAGATGGATTCTCTAAACCTCCAAACATGGTTTGAAGAATCAAATTTGATTTTAAATAGCAATAAATCTAAAGTTATTTATTTATTTGTATTTCGGATTACACCTTTGAGCTGAGGGCTCTTTTACAAAGGTTCTACATCAAGGCAATAAGGACAATAAGGTACAAAACATAACATGATCATTACAGTGGAACTTAACAGAAAAAAAGACAAATAAGGTTACAATAATAGCAGCCAAAGGCATTGTCAAGGAACTGTGTTGTGAGTTGATTATACAGTACAAGTCATAGGCGGCTCAGTGAAGCTTTGTTAGGAGTGGGTTAGTGGGAAAAGAGAAAGAAGAGTGGTGGTGAGGGGGTGGTATGGGAGACAGAGAGAGGGAGGAGGGGAGAAATGAGGAGGGCATTGCGTTGGGTATGTGGTAGATGGGAAACAGCAAGGGAGAAGGAAAGGGGGGGATGAAAAAGAAAAGGAGACAGATTCATCCAATCCCCAGTAATGGGGGGTTGGGAGAGGAAGAGGAGGAGCTGAGTTATGTTCTCGTCTCACTTCAAAAGAAGTAGTAAAATACAGATCCTAAACATAACAACAAAGAACAAAATGATGTTAGGACAATTATTAAAATACAAATACTTAGGATTTCGGATAGATCAAAAATTAACATTTGAATTCCATATAAATGACAAAGCCTAACCTAGTATAAGTAACATTATTACGTAACCTATGTGTACTCTGGCCTGGATATTCAGACTGCACCTGGCAGGGGCGCAAGCCTGGGCGCAGCACAACTGGGATGCACCAGGGCCAGGACCAGGTGATATTCAGCGGTGATGCACCGTGGCACAACACCATCGAATATGGCAGACTGCGCACGGTGCAGTGGCACAGTGCAAGCCATGGACAGGGAGCATGGGGGATGTACTCAGCGCATCCGTAAAGGCGCACATGATCACCACAATATTCAGCGGAAGGTATGTAAATGAGGCCATACTATATGCAAGGTACAAATGAGGCCATTTGCATGTCATTATGGCCCCATTTGCATGCCTTGTGCAGGGCAGACCGCGACTTGCTCCTGGCACCCTGCACAGCATGACGTGTGCACAGTGGGGGTCCCGGGGCATCCCCCGCCCTGTAGCCACAATCGCGGTTACACACAGTGGTAGAAAGCCCTGGTAGTCTAGTGGCCCCTTTCCCTCCCGATTCCCCGATGAATGTAATGGTAGACTTTCCCTGGTAGTCTAGTGGCCCCCCTCCCTCCTGTGTCCCCAGTCACTGGAATAAGACCTTTATTTAAGTCCCTGGTAGTCTAGTGGCCCCTTCCACTTATTGCAGTGATCACAGTACAGTGCCATATCATATTTCCCTGGTGATCCAGTGGCACCCCACCCCTCCCACCCACACAGAACCCTTGCCCACCCTGCCCCACCCCTATCATTGGCGGGCGGCTGCAACTCACCCACAAACCACCCGACCACCTGCTGAATGACAGGTACAGCATGGGCTTGCAGGGTATACAGTACTAGACAGTCCCAAACATGTGAATGAAGTATGTGGGCTGGTTGCAGCCACTCGCTGATGACGGGGGGAGCAGGGTGGACAAGGGTTCTGTGGGGTGGGAGGTGGGGGGTGCCACTGGATCACCAGAGAAATATGATATGGTGCTGTTCCGCTTATCGTGGCAAATGGTGGGGTACCACTAGATCACCAGGGACTTACATGAAGGTCTCATTCCAGTGATCAGGGACATGGGAGGAGGGGGCCACTAGACTACTAAGGAAAGTCTATCATTACATTAATCGGGACTCAGAAGGGGGTCCACTGGACTACCAGGATATGTGTGTGCTTGTGGACGGTGTTCTGGTATGGTACAATTATCGGCTGGTGGCTGCTGTGTTGCACCTGCAATACAGCAGCCTGCCTGTAGGTGGCCAGGAGTTGTTTCCACCCCTTACGGGCTCAACTTTGAGCCCCCCTATGTGGCACACTGCAGGGTTGCGGCAGCATATGCGCCACACATCCCAGGCTAAATATCGGAATGTGCCATATATGCATGGGCACGCCCCCTGCATCTGCACTGCATGCAATTATATTGTGCCCCAGCGCATCAGGATTTGCACTGTGTCTGGCAGCCCTTTCAATATCCCACCGGGGTGCAATGCAGGGTTGTGCTAGTGCAACTCTGTTGTGCCACACACAACCCCTTTGAATATCCGGCCCTCTATGTTTAATGTTCTGCACCTGTACTGTTCTCACTGTTGTTACCACACTATGTAACTCTGTCTACCCCCCCACGACGAGGTGCCTTTGTAAATGAGTTCATGACTCAAAGGTTGTAAATCCGACTTTTCTAATAAATAAATAAATAAATAAATAAATAAAGTAAAAAAACTAAACCGCAGATTGGGTGCAGTTAGGAGAACATGCCACTGCATAAACAACAAAATGAGGAGATCTATTGGGAATCAAATGAGGGTCCCTGTGCTAGACTATGGGGTGAACATTAAGGTTTTGCAAACAAGACTATACTAAACAAGCATTTGTCAATGCTGAATGTTGTCCCGCTAGCATTGGCTTTGGTAGTGCAGCGCAGAAAAACATTTTGGACAGGATGCGAAAAATGACAGCTGTACAGTTCATAAGGAGGCGTAAAAAAATGCCAGTGTTGAAAATGTGGCATGTAAATATTGCAAATTTGCAAAGTTACAAGGGTGTGTGGCAAATATGCAACGCACGCTTGTAACACAGTCACTTTATGGACGTTTGACACCAAATTTTCAACATAGACATTTAAGCACCTCTGCTCTTGTACAGTGTCACTGTTATTTCCTCAAACTGTCCCCAAAAGTGATTTTGCACAGCGACCTCGCTATTTTGCGCCGGACATGCGAAACACATTTTGGGCAGGATATGTGAAATGATAGCTGTACTGTTCATCAATAGGTGTGGAAAAATGCCAATGGTGAAAATCCAGAGTGAAAATATTACAAATGCACGACATTACGACCGTGTGTGCAATCTGTCAACGCACGCTCATAACACAGTCATTTTATGGAGTATTGTCACTAAATTTTCAACATAGGCATTTTAGGACCTCTACTCATGAACAGTGTCACTGTCATTTTCATAATCTGGCCCGACCACTGATTTCCCACAGCGACTGCGCTATTATGCTCTGGAAGTGCGGAAACACATTTCGGCCAGGACGTGAAAAATGACAGCTGTACTGTTCACAAGGAGGTGTACAAAAATGACAATGTTGAAAATCTGGCATGAAAATATTGTGAATTCACGGAGTTACGAGCCTGTGTAGCAGCTGCACAATGCACGCTCATAAAAGCCATTTTTTGGATTTTTTTCCACCAAATTTGCAACATAGGCTTTTTCAGAGCCCACCTCATGAACAGTGGCACTGTCATCTCGTTAATGGGTCCCAAAAGGTGATTCCATGCAGTGACTGCAAAATCACCTTTTGGGACTGACTAATGATATAACAGTGATGGAATTCATGAGGAGGGGTCCCATAAACCCCATGTTGAAAATTTGGTGTAAAAATTCCCAAAAATGCCCGAGATATGCATTAAAGTTGAAAAACCCCTATTTATCCCATTATACAGCTTGCCGGCATTTCCTCAGCTCACGGTTGGCTTTGAAGAGTGCAGACATGTTCCCAGTCCACCGAAGATCATCGCGCTGGATTCCAGAGGTAAGTATGGGTTGAGGGTGGTGTGGAGAGGCAGGGTGCACAGTGGGTGGGTGCGGGTTGTGGGAGGGGGTTGGAAGACTTCAAGGGACCGTTTTTGCTTTATAGGTAAAAAATAAAAATAAAAGACATCGGGGCCGTTTTCACTTTAATGGTGCCACCTGTGTGTGTGTGGGTGTTTTAAGCAATCGGTCAGCATCCCCGTAAGCAAAAAAAAGGGGATCAGATTATGCCAACTGGGAGTGGGCTTACCCATTGGCAAAATTCAAGGGGAGGGAGAGATACATGCCGATGGGGATTGGGCCCTGTCGACAAAGAAAAACTGTTGGAGGGGGCGCATGATGCTGAGGGGGACTGGGCACCCCCTCGGCAATCAAAGAAAGGGGGGGTTACATGATGCAGATGGGGATTGGGCATCCCCATCAGCACACAATAAAGGAAGGGGGTTGACAGGCAACAGCGGCAGTCACTGCCGCCATGTTGCCTGCACATAGGGAGAGGTGTGTTGTGGTCACACTGCATGAAAGCTTCACTCTCATTGCAGCGGACCTTTTCTGTGATGTCTTCACCTGATTAGCTAGGCAGGGTGTCAGCCCCTGCTGCTGGCTGATTGGGGAATGCGGGAAACACCTACTGGTGCATGCCCTGCATTCGCCCAACAGTGACCGCGCCTCCAAATCTGCACTACTCGCAAGATGGCTGCACAAGTGCGCCAACATAAATAGGCCAAAATAATGTATAACAGATTGGCCAGGTTCACCCTGAAAGCAAGCAAGTGGACCCACCATCGTGTCCTGTATGAAAAATTAGGGTGACTCTACCTACAGAGTAAACAAAAAATGATATGGGTGAAAATGTTTAAGCAAGTAAAGGAAACCACAAAACCTGTATACTCATATGAGAAAATGCAAAAAGTACAGCATAAACATGATCTAAGAAAAAATGTAAAGTTGAGGAACCATAAATCTGAGATACCTACAAGTAAAACTGGGGTGGTGACCTTTTCCTTTGACACAACTAAAATATGGAATGACTTAAATATTCAAATGAAATATGCAAATAATATAGTGAAATTACTTTCTACTGCACTGAAACAAGAACTCGGTATGGTGCACCTGTTTTGACTGAGTAATTTTGTGAACTATGCACTTATGTATGGAATGCATGATTGTTACTATACTTACTGTTTAAGTGTAATGGATGTCTACTTGCTTTTTATGAACAAATATATGGAATTTTGTAAGGTTTTTACTGAGGAGTATACAGGAACACCTTGTAAAACAGGGCTCTGCCTTAATGGTGTTGTAAATGAACAGGAAGCAACGGGAAAAAAACATTACAGTTTCCCCTCTCTTGCTTCTCTGCAAATCAGGCATGGGGTGTGTCTTGAGGTTATTAACACTAATGCTCACACCATTTCATCAGTAACTAAGCTGAGATGGATACAGTATATGAGAATGGGGTGATCATTAGGTTCACAACCCCAAGGCACACCTCATGCCTGATTTGTGAAGAGGCAAGAGACGTGAAACTGTAATGATTTTTCCTGTTGTTGCCTGCAGGGTAGGGGTGGGACGTTAGGGTTTGAAACCCTAATGCCACCTTTCTCTACTTTTGTCACTTTAACCCTAGCTAATGTATTAAAGTTTTTTAACAAAGCATTTCCTTACTTTTGGAGACAGTATGATTGTATCCTCATTTGTCTGTGGGAAAGCAGGGCCCTCCAGGCTCTGCACTGCCATCCCTCCTTAGATGCATACATACATACATACATGTTGCTGTGGAAGTACAGGGCCTAAAGGGCCCTGTGCTTGCATTTGTAGCAAAACAGCAACCTAGTTGTCAGCATAGCCTTCTTATTACCCCACATTGTGAACCCGGTAGTGAACATTTTCAAATCCCCCCAAAACCTTATTCCAAGCTACCGCAGGGCAATTGCACACCACAGGTGCAAAAACACAGTTTGGCCAGGGTTTGAAAAATGACAGCTGTCACATTCATGTGGTGGTGTAAAAAGGTGGTTATGTTGAAAACTTGGTGTCAAAATATTTAAAATTGCCAAAGTTAGGAGCGAGCATAGCAAAATCTCTATGTGCATAACTTTGCTATTTTACATATTTTTTTCCTCAAATTTTCAATATAGCCTTCTTATGACTTCACATCATGAACAAGGGTGGTGAAAATTTTCAAATTCCACCAGAAAGATGATTTCGCCAAGTAAACATGAATACACCTTGCAGGCTTGATTTGCAAAATTTGACTGATGCTGCTCCTGAGATTGGGTCCAAAAAAGGACATGTTGAAAATTTGGGGTCAAAATATGCAAACATGACAAAGTTATTCATCAAAGTTCAAAACTCTTTGAAATGAATTTACCTTACTTTCTCATACTGAAGTTGGCAGTTCCACCAGCAAGATGTGTCTTCAAATGGAGAGTGGATCTTGACCCTGGGACCTGTTTAGGTGAGCAAAGGTGTTGGGAGGGATACGAGGGGGGGGTGGTGGGTGCTCAGTGGGAGGTCTGGCTGGAGGGGGTTGGAACAGTGAAGGATCTTTTTTTATGGGTTAAAAACACATCAAGGGAAGGTTTTCTTTATTACAGGGTAATAAAAGATGGGGACAGCGATCGGAGTGGGGTGCCACTAGACACCAGGGAAATACATATGAATGACAGGGATGGTGATCAGAGTGGGGGGTGCCATTAGACACCATGGGAATATATATTAACTATGGGGACAGTGATTATAGTGGGGGTGCCACTAGACACCAGGGAAATATTAACAATAGCTTGATGGCCATTAGAGGGGTAGGAGTGCAACTAGACACCTGAGAAAGAGTGGCAACACATGGGGATGGCGATCAGAGGGATGGCGGCAATTGAGTTTTCCCTAATGAAAAAACATTTAGCTCATATGAAAAAATATTCTTGTTTTCTTTTAAGCTAGCCATAAAAAAAGATTTACAATGTTAAAAAAAAAAAATTCAAGGGCATTTGTCCAACAGTTAAGTGCAGAATCCAGCTAACAGGGTCCCAATAAGCAAGATACGTATGTTGGTTGCTCTCCAGAATGTCATTGTTGTAGCTTTTCACATTTTTATTTGCAGTGAAAAACAGAAAACAAGATGGCGGTAAACAAAAAAGGGTTTCGCCCCCTCACAAAATAGACTGACATCAATACAAAAAAGGATTCTGTTTTCCATTTCAAACAGCTGCTTTGAAGTGTTCACTGAGCATGCTCAGAACCAATTTTTCAAAATTTAAAATTAAATAACTTTGGAACAGATAAATATTTTTTCACCAAACAAGTAAAAGGCACATATGTGACCCACCCCTTTTCTACCGTAAAAATTTCAGACCAAAATTCCAAACCATCTGGGCGGTAGCCAAATTGAAAGAAAACCCAGCAAAACCAGTGGAGAAAAACACTTTTGAAAATGCACTTTTTGCACTATCCAGAACTTAGAATCTGCATGTCAGACCAGAACAAAACTTCCTATTCAACACTAATTATAGTGGTGCTAGTATGCCACTATAACACATATCTGAGATCCAGTTAGTGAAAAAAAAAAATTTGCCACTTTTTGCAGTTTTTTTTTTCATTAAGCTGTGCAGAGACAGTGAAGAATTTTGGCTTGAACTTTTTGTGGTAGAAAGAGCTTGGGTCACAGAACAGGCCCGTAATTATGTAGTGAAAAAATATTAATCCATTCAAAAGTTATAGCATTTTAATTTCCCATTATTTTCAATGGGATCTTTACTTTTCAGGATAGCTGCATGGTGCGAACAAGGATCTTTGTTCCTGAGGGGCCAATCTTGTTCACGAGTTGCCAATCCTTGCTCATCAGAAAACATTCTTCATTTGTGAGCCGCCACCTTGTTTTCTGATTTTACCCCTAAAAAACTCTCAAAATTCTGCCCAGGGATGACTGTCACATTTATGTATGATTTTTGTTCATCAGGAGTTGATGAGTTCTGCTTTGTGCTTTCCAATGTTTGTATGCCCTTGGAAAGTTTATTTTTATAGTTTTAAATCCTTGTTCGTCACTCACTAAATTCCTTGTTAGCAAGTATTTGTCCATCGCTGGCAAACAAGGAAATTGGCTGATGAACAAAGATTCTCGGTCTGGCTATCTGGTCTTAAATTTTCACGACCAGATGGCCAGACCCTGAAATCCTTCTTCATCAGTTGAGTTCCTTGTTTGCCAGTGGCAAACAAGGATCTTGAACAAGGAATTTTCTGGCAAACAGGGATTTCAGTTTTGGCCATCTGGTCCTGAAAATGGAAATCCTTGTTCATGAGCTGATTTCCTTGTTCGCCTGTGACAAACAGGGATGGTGAACAAGGAATTTTCTGGTGAACAAGAATTTCAGTTTTGGCCATCTGGTCCTTAAAATGGAATTCCTTGTTCATGAGCTGATTTCCTTATTTGTCAGTGACAAACAAAGATGGCAAACAAGGAATTTTCTGGTGAACAAGGATTTCATTTTTGGCCATCTGTTCCTGAAAATGGAAATCCTTGTTCATGATCCAATTTCTTCGTTCACCAGTGATGAACAAGGATGATGAACAGGGAATTGTTTTGGCTAACAAAGATTCTAGTTTTGCATATGTGGTCGGAAAAATGATTTAGAGTCATTAAATAGAGTTACTTGGCAGGGGAATGTATACTTTTGTTCCAGAAGTAATCTTTTTTTGCCAGTATAATGTAGTATTGTTGAAAGTATTTTGGAGGACCCTCAGCTCCCACAATATAATAAGGATACTGTTATACTGTAGCACCTCAGTGGAGGAATGGGTGCAGGGTCCCCTCACCGTAAAATAAGAATTCTGTTATACAGTACTATCTCAATGAAAGGGTGGGAGCACAGGGTCAAAAGAACGCTGCGCTCCCATAGTAAAATAAGGATACTGTTATACTAGGTCAATGGAGGGTGGGACTACAGGGTCTGAAGGACTCTGCACTCCCATAGTAAAATAAGGATACTGTTATACTATGTCAATGGAGGGATGGGAGTGCTCCCACGATATTATAAAGAAACTGTTATGCTATCTCAAGACCCTGTGCTCCCACTGTAAAATAAGCCTACTGTTATACTATCTCAATGAAGGGATGGGAGTGTAGGGTCCAAAGAACCCTGCACTCTCACCATAAAATAAGGATACTCATACACTACCTCAAAAAGTATGGAAATAAATTGAAAAAAAACTTCATTAATGCATCAGTTAGGGTTAAAGTGACAGATGTAGGGAAATGTGGCACTAGGGTTTCCATCCCTAACACCCCATTTCCCACTCTGCACAGACCCAGAGGCAAGGGGTGGTAGGGTCTGTCTTGGAGCCCATGAACCCAAACCCTCAACCCATTCCAGTACAAAATTAGGTGTCATGGGTACAGCATAGCTGAATGAGGTAAGTGTTAGAGTTCATGGGCCCCAAGACAGACCCACCCACCTGTGGGTCTGTGGAGGGTGGGGAATGTGGTATTAGCAAAACAAAATGGTTATATTAAATGCACGCTGAAAATAGAAAATAGAGTTAAAAATCTACGTTTCGACCTTAGGTCTTCTTCAGGAAGTATCTAAAAGAGAAAAAAAACAAGTTAGTGTAGAGGAGAGGTAAAATGAGAGAGATATATATGTGGAGAAAGAAGAAGAGGGAGGCTAAGGGAGAAGAAGTGATAAATGGTAAGATTAAGAGAGAATCTGTGAAACAAAAAGGTGATGATGGGAAAGATAAAACATAATGGGAGAGAAAGAGCTGGGGAAGTTCCCAGGTAGAGAGTGATTAACAGGGCCTTGTAAGAAGGCTGAAAGGTGACAAATGTGTGAGAAGGAGACAGAAATGGAGACATATGGTGAAAATGAAAAATAAATCAGTACAAAAACAAATTGACTTTAGGGGAAAAAAGGGGAGGCTGAAAGATGTTAGTGAAAAATAAGTCTATCATTTAAACCAGAGGGCTGCTGGGAGCCAAGGGGATGACCAGCTTAGCTTCCATGTTTTTCTATGGTTAGGATCCCGAAGCCCTGCTGAAGGACACAAACAGAAAGGTCATTGACATTGTGGTCCCTGGAGATAAAGTGGGATACAATGGGTTTAGCAGTTTCACCATTCCTGACCGCTTTGTAATATTCCCTGAAACGGTCAGCAAGATGCCTACCAGTTTCTCCAAGTACATAGCTGAACACCTCCTGCAAAGAATACAGTACACTACATTAGTGGAGGTGCATGAGAACTCCTTGGTGATGTGAAAACACCTGTAGGCCCCCAATCTCAGTTACACTGGAAATAAATTTGCAGGTGTAGCAGCGAAGCTCTGTTGCAAGGTTTGGTACCTGGGGAGGAACTGTTAGGAGTGGGTAGGCTGCTTTTTACCAGGAGATTGTGCAGGTTAGGTGGCCAGGTAGGAGGCAATAGGTGGTTCTGTAAAGGAAGCACCAATGTTAGGTCAGTTTGCAAAATGGGAAAGTTACTAGTGATGATCCTGTGAAGAGAAGGTGTGCTCTGATGGAAAGGAAGAACTAGTGGAATACGCCGTTGTTCTTGTGTGACAGTATCCCTCCTGCGGGGGTCAAGGATACGGGCATGTTACTGACCCGGAGAGTGCTCTGTCCACTGTGCTTTTAGGGAACCCTGTTGATAAAAAAAACTATGCATTATTTGGGTCTGCTCAGCAAAATCATCCTCTTCACTGCATAACCTGCGAAGTCTAAGAAACTGTGAATAAGGCAGGCCATTCTTGACATGTTTAGGATGGAAGGAGCTGTGGAGGAGGAAACTGAGAGTCAGTGGGTTTGTAATAGACTGATGTCTTCAGACCAGTGTTCTGGACTGAGAGCTGGATATCCAGGAAAGGCAGTGTAGAGGAGGATACTTCAACAGTGTACTGAAGGGAAGGATGAGCCGTGGTGAACTTGTCAAGGAAGACTTGGAGGGTCTCCCTGGAGCAGGAGGTGGCCCCCACACAGTCATCAATGTAGCGTTTGTAGTGTTCAGGCACAGTCCCTGTAAATGAGAGAAAAAAACGTTCCTCCACCCAACCCACAAACAGATTAGCAAAGCTGGGACCCATCTTGGTACCCATGGCAACTCCACTGACCTGCTGAAAAAACTGTTATTAAAAGAAAAGCATTGAGTGTTAGAACCAGTTCTGCCAGATGAGTTAGTGTGTGTGTGGGTGGCTGCTGGACTTCCGCTTGTTCAAGAAATGCTGCAAAGCTGTCAGACCATCATCATGGGGATCACTGTGTAAAGAGATTTGATGTCCATGGTGAAGATGAGCTGATGAGAGTCACTGAATCTGAACCTGTCAAATAGCTGGAGAGCATGGTTAGTGTCTTTAACATAGGAGGGCAGGGACTCAACAAGGGGTCTCATGAGGCCATCCAAAATGCGGAGATGTGGGATGTGGGGCAGGAGCAGGCAGACACTATGGGACGACCGGGTTACCTGTTTTGTGGATTTTGGGAAGAAGATAAAACCTAGATGTCTGGGGATGCTGGACTATGAGTCTCTTAGCAGAAGGAGGGAGCTCATTGTTTTCAATAGCAGAGGTGATGGTGGTGGTGACCTCCGTCCTGATAGTCAGCAGTGGGGTCCTGTGGAAGAAGAATAAACCTGGTGTCAGAGAGTTGCTGTGTGGCTTCCGTGATGTATAGCTCCTTTGCCAGACCACAACAGCACCTCCTTATCAGTTGGTTTAATAACAATGTCATTCCTACATTGTAGAGATCTGAGGGCTGCAAGCTCACCAGGTGTCAGGTTGGAATGGTTGTGCCTGCAATGAAGATTAAAGTTAGTGGTGTTTTCCATGCATTGGTTAACAAAATAATCAACAGCAGCAAAACGTCCTGGAGGGGGTGTCCATGCACTTCGCTGGGGATTGATGTCATTGATAGTTCTGGTGATACTGTCATCATCTGTGGGAAGAGGAGTCATATTAGAAAAATGAGCTGCAAGGCATACTCTACGATAGAAGCACTGCAGATCAGCTTGAACCTGGGGTGCATCAAGATATCTGGGTGTGGGCACAAAAGAGAGACCTTTGCTAAGGAGTGAGTGCTCATCTTGTGTCAGGGGAAGGTCTGGAGGAATACAAAATACCAAATTGTTAGGTTGTGTCTGACTCGAGGGCTCATGCTGGTTGTTGATCTGCTGGGTGAGAGACTGGAGTTTTGCAGCTTTGGTATCCTTGAGAAACTGAAAGAGAGTGGAGTTAAGGTTTTGGATGCAGTGCTTAATGAAAGGAAGGTTATGTGGAGCCGTTCGCTGCAGGAAATCCTTTTGCCTTTGAATGGTTTTGTCCACAGAGATCAGCTGTGTTTTGATGGAGAGAATGGTGTGCACGATAAGTTTCCTAGAGAAAGTTTTCAAAAGCTTGTTAGTAGAGGAAACATGTGTCTCAGATCCAAATGAACAAGGATGAAATTTCAAACAGAAACCTTTAGGAATAATATCCAGGTGGCGGCATTTGGAAAGAAACTGTAAGTGACTGCAGAGTTTAGTCTTAGAACAAATGGCAGAAAATAATTCAAGAGAAGGCTTAGAAATATGAGAAGGAATGCAGACATAGAAGAAATGAAGGAGCATCGAGAGAATTCAGAAGAGATTTCAGATTAGGCATAGTGGTCGAGCAAATGTAGCATACAAATTGTAAAAAACAAAGACAAGGCGCCAGTCAGCATGTGGTCTAAAAGCAAAACAAAATGGTTATATTAAATGCACGCTGAAAATAGAAAATAGAGTTAAAAATCTACGTTTCGACCTTAGGTCTTCTTCAGGAAGTATCTAAAAGAGAAAAAAAACAAGTTAGTGTAGAGGAGAGGTAAAATGAGAGAGATATATATGTGGAGAAAGAAGAAGAGGAGGCTAAGGGAGAAGAAGTGATAAATGGTAAGATTAAAAGAGAATCTGTGAAACAAAAAGGTGATGATGGGAAAGATAAAACATAATGGGAGAGAAAGAGCTGGGAAGTTCCCAGGTAGAGAGTGATTAACAGGGCCTTGTAAGAAGGCTGAAAGGTGACAAATGTGTGAGAAGGAGACAGAAATGGAGACATATGGTGAAAATGAAAAATAAATCAGTACAAAAACAAATTGACTTTAGGGGAAAAAAGGGGAGGCTGAAAGATGTTAGTGGAAAATAAGTCTATCATTTAAACCAGAGGGCTGCTGGGAGCCAAGGCGGATGACCAGCTTAGCTTCCATGTTTTTTCTATGGTTAGGATCCCGGAAGCCCTGCTGAAGGACACAAACAGAAAGGTCATTGACATTGTGGTCCCTGGAGATAAAGTGGGATACAATGGGTTTAGCAGTTTCACCATTCCTGACCGCTCTGTAATGTTCCCTGAAACGGTCAGCAAGACGCCTACCAGTTTCTCCAATGTACATAGCTGAACACCTCCTGCAAAGAATACAGTACACTACATTAGTGGAGGTGCATGAGAACTCCTTGGTGATGTGAAAAACACCTGTAGGCCCCCGAATCTCAGTTACACTGGAAATAAATTTGCAGGTGTAGCAGCCCTGTTGCAAGGTTTGGTACCTGGGGGGAGGAACTGTTAGGAGTGGGTAGGCTGCTTTTTACCAGGAGATTGTGCAGGTTAGGTGGCCGGCGGTAGGAGGCAATAGGTGGTTCTGTAAAGGAAGCACCAATGTTAGGGTCAGTTTGCAAAATGGGAAAGTTACTAGTGATGATCCTGTGAAGAGAAGGTGTGCTCTGATGGAAAGGAAGAACTAGTGGAATACGCCGTTGTTCTTGTGTGACAGTATCCCTCCTGCGGGGGTCAAGGATACGGGGCATGTTACTGACCCGGGAGAGTGCTCTGTCCACTGTGCTTTTAGGGTATCCCCTGTTGATAAAAAAACTATGCATTATTTGGGTCTGCTCAGCAAAATCATCCTCTTCACTGCATAACCTGCGAAGTCTAAGAAACTGTGAATAAGGCAGGCCATTCTTGACATGTTTAGGATGGAAGGAGCTATGGAGGAGGAAACTGTGAGAGTCAGTGGGTTTGTAATAGACTGATGTCTTCAGACCAGTGTTCTGGACTGAGAGCTGGATATCCAGGAAAGGCAGTGTAGAGGAGGATACTTCAACAGTGTACTGAAGGGAAGGATGAGCCGTGGTGAACTTGTCAAGGAAGACTTGGAGGGTCTCCCTGGAGCAGGAGGTGGCCCCCACACAGTCATCAATGTAGCATTTGAAGAGTTCAGGCACAGTCCCTGTAAATGAGAGAAAAAAACATTCCTCCACCCAACCCACAAACAGATTAGCAAAGCTAGGACCCATCTTGGTACCCATGGCAACTTCACTGACCTGCTGAAAAAAACTGTTATTAAAAGAAAAAGCATTGAGTGTTAGAACCAGTTCTGCCAGACGAGTTAGTGTGTGTGTGGGTGGCTGCTGGACTTCCCGCTTGTTCAAGAAATGCTGCAAAGCTGTCAGACCATCATCATGGGGATCACTGTGTAAAGAGATTTGATGTCCATGGTGAAGATGAGCTGATGAGAGTCACTGAATCTGAACCTGTCAAATAGCTGGAGAGCATGGTTATGTCTTTAACATAGGAGGGCGGGGACTCAACAAGGGGTCTCATGAGGCCATCCAAAATGCAGAGATGTGGGATGTGGGGCAGGAGCAGGCAGACACTATGGGACGACCGGGTTACCTGTTTTGTGGATTTTGGGAAGAAGATAAAACCTAGATGTCTGGGGATGCTGGACTATGAGTCTCTTAGCAGAAGCAGGGAGCTCATTGTTTTCAATAGCAGAGGTGATGGTGGTGGTGACCTCCGTCTGATAGTCAGCAGTGGGGTCCTGTGGAAGAGAAAGAAAACCTGGTGTCAGAGAGTTGCTGTGTGGCTTCCGTGATGTATAGCTCCTTTGCCAGACCACAACAGCACCTCCTTATCAGCTGGTTTAATAACAATGTCATTCCTACATTGTAGAGATCTGAGGGCTGCAAGCTCACCAGGTGTCAGGTTGGAATGGTTGTGCCTGCAATGAAGATTAAAGTTAGTGGTGTTTTCCATGCATTGGTTAACAAAATAATCAACAGCAGCAAAACGTCCTGAGGGGTGTCCATGCACTTTGGGGATTGATGTCATTGATAGTTCTGGTGATACTGTCATCATCTGTGGGAAGAGGGGTCATATTAGAAAATGAGCTGCAAGGCGATTTACGATAGAAGCACTGCAGATCAACTTGAACCTGGGTGCATCAAGATATCTGGGTGTGGGCACAAAAGAGAGACCTTTGCTAAGGAGTGAGTGCTCATCTTGTGTCAGGGGAAGGTCTGGAGGAATACAAAATACCAAATTGTTAGGTTGTGTCTGACTCGAGGGCTCATGCTGGTTGTTGATTTTTTTCTCTCATTTACAGGGACTGTGCCTGAACTCTACAAACACTACATTGATGACTGTGTGGGGGCCACCTCCTGCTCCAGGGAGACCCTCCAAGTCTTCCTTGACAAGTTCACCACGGCTCATCCTTCCCTTCAGTACACTGTTGAAGTATCCTCCTCTACACTGCCTTTCCTGGATATCCAGCCTCAGTCCAGAACACTGGTCTGAAGACATCAGTCTATTACAAACCCACTGACTCTCACAGTTTCCTCCTCCATAGCTCCTTCCATCCTAAACATGTCAAGAATGGCCTGCCTTATTCACAGTTTCTTAGACTTGCAGGTTATGCATGAAGAGGATGATTTTGCTGAGCAGACCCAAATAATGCATAGTTTTTTATCAACAGGGATACCCTAAAAGCACAGTGGACAGAGCACTCTCCGGTCTGTAACATGCCCTCATATCCTTGACCCCGCAGGAGGGATACTGTCACACAAGAACAACGGCGTATTCCACTAGTTCTTCCTTTCCATCAGAGCACACCTTCTCTTCACAGGATCATCACTAGTAACTTTCCCATTTTGCAAACTGATTCTAACATTGGTGCTTCCTTTACAGAACCACCTATTGCCTCCTCACCGGCCACCTAACCTGCACAATCTCCTGGTAAAAAGCAGCCTACCCACTCCTACAGTTCCTCCCCCAGGTACCAAACCTGCAACAGGGCTCGCTACACCTGCAAATTTATTTCCAGTGTAACTGAGATTCGGGGGCCTACAGGTGTTTTTCACATCACCAAGGGGTTCTCATGCACCTCCACTAATGTAGTGTACTGTATTCTTTGCAGGAGGTGTTCAGCTATTACATTGGAGAAACTGGTAGGCGTCTTGCTGACCGTTTCAGGGAACATTACAGAGCGGTCAGGAATGGTGAAACTGACTAAACCCATTGTATCCCACTTTATCTCCAGGGACCACAATGTCAATGACCTTTTCTGTTTGTGTCCTTCAGCAGGGCTTCCGGATCCCTAACCATAGAAAAAACATGGAAGCCAAGCTGGTCATCCGCCTTGGCTCCCAGCAGCCCTCTGGTTTAAATGATAGACTTATTTTCCACTAACATCTTTCAGCCTCCTTTTTCCCTAAAGTCAATTTGTTTTTGTACTGATTTATTTTCATTTTCACCATATGTCTCCATTTCTGTCTCCTTCTCATACATTTGTCACCTTTCAGCCTTCTTACAAGGCCCTGTTAATCACTCTCACCTGGGAACTTCCCAGCTCTTTTCTCCCATTATGTTTTATCTTTCCATCATCACCTTTTTGTTTCACAGATTCTCTCTTAATCTTACCATTTATCACTTCTCTCCCTTAGCCTCCCTCTTCTTCTTTCTCCACATATATATCTCTCTCATTTTACCTCTCCTCTACACTAACTTGTTTTTTTTCTCTTTTAGATACTTCCTGAAGAAGACCTAAGGTCGAAACGTAGATTTTTAACTCTATTTTCTATTTTCAGCGTGCATTTAATATAACCATTTTGTTTTGCTTTTAGACCACATGCTGACGCAGCGCCTTGTCTTTGTTTTTTATAATGTGGTATTAGGGTTGGAAACCCTAATGCCATATTTCCCTACTTTCATTGTTTTAACCCTGATATATATATATATATATATATATATATATATATATATATATAGCCACTGTTTTTATATAATGCATTATGTTTTGGTCACCTTTATTATGAATGAAGCAAACACTTTAAATGAGTACAGTCTGTAAAGACAGAAAGGGCATGTTGCTGTCATCCTATTTGTCATCTTTACTATTTAAACCAAGAGTACCATCCCACTATCATGCCTCCTGACAAATTTCTAACAAGAGATGCACTGAGGCGTAGTAGGCATGGAGGTACTAACTATCTCTGCATAGAATGGACCTGAGAAATTTAAAATAAAGAAAGAAAGTTCTGCAGAAGTCAACTCTGTGAGTCAGGTTCTTGTTGGGGATGACAGGCAATCTGTGTGGAATCAGTTATGAGTTGTTGGTCACTAGTGGTTGAGCAAGGGCAGCAGATAACAGACACAGCTCCCTAACCTTAACAGAATAATTGATTAACTTAACAGATTAACTGGGGACACTGAGGGTTAGCTGTAGCCTCCAAGATCAACATTACAAGAGGATCCTATATAGGAAATGACACTGACTACAAAAATGGAAATTAAATGTAGGAGGCACATCAGGAGACAGTAGAGCTACGTTAAGTATGCATTTTTTAATATGCACAGCTACAATACTTATAGCATTTTATATGTTTTCTTTTTTCTTTTTTTGACTCGTAAAAAAATAAACTAAGCTCCACTCAAACCCTCAGGGTCCCACCTTAAGCTGACTAATGAAAAGAAAAGCCATTAAGTTAAAGAAGTGAACACATAGAAATACTAGCTGCAGTGATTTCAATCAAGACCCTCAACTGCTTGGACCCAGGTAGCTCTCTCTCCCTTGCCATTACGAAGCAGACTTTCCCTCCTGAACAAGATCCTGAATATTCATTTTTGAACACTGTATACAGATGGCTTGCTCAAGAGAGACATTTCTTGACTTCGCTGCCAGCTGTATGAGTCAGGACAGGAAACAGACTCATCTCTGAAATTGATTTAAGCCTGAAGAGATGGGGAGCAGGGAAGTCCCATCTCCATACCCTTATCTGTTTTCATTAAGAGCACTCTCCTGACTTGCTAACCACACTGTATTCTTCCTTCTGAGGTGACTTAGAGAAAGCATGGCTAATGACCATCTAACTAGAGTCCTCAACTCCATGTTACCACAAACCCTTAGGTCCCTTCATCTGTAGACATGCTAACTACTCACCATGTGAATTAAAGATGGATATAACAGATTTACCTCACCGAAATAAGTGTCCATTGACTCTACGTGACATCACCAAGGTGAATGGTCATTTAGAGATTCAGCTCCCCTGCAGCTAAACATTTAAATTACGTTAAGTGGGCCATACAGCATTATTTTCTACTGGATTCCATATATCTTACAGTAAAATTGCAAAAAGTATCAAACTTAAGTTTGAGTTTAATATTATCTTAAAGCAACAGCAGTTCATGATAACAAACATTGAAAGACCTGTCAATTAAAGATAATGTTGAGTATATTATCTTAAAGCAACAGCAGTCTGTGATACTAAACATTGGGAAGAACTGTCTATTAAACTTAATGTTGAGTATATTATCAGCAACAGCAGTCTGTGATACTAAACATTGGCAAAAATGTCGAGCAAACTTAAAGGAACACATCGACCCTTTTCATACCATATCATTTCTAGCTAAAAAAAAACATATTTTGTGATTAAATTCTCTACAATTTATTGATGCTACTGGTTGTTCTATCTGCTTCCTTTACAGGTAGAACTGAAATGCACACAAGTGGTATTATTATACCCAACCTTGTTTTGTTTCAAAACCTTGATCTACTCATATCACATACTTTCTGAACATCACAAACCCCCTCAAACAGTGCAGTCACTCATGATGCAATAGCCTCATTGCCTCTCACTGCATGTTGAGTGTCTAGACTGTGTTGGGAGTGTTCCCAAGTCCAGGAGAGATGCAGTGGGAGTTGATCAAGGATTGTAAACTAACATTTTTGTGTGGTGACACCAGTATGGTGGGCAGTCAGTTTTTCACTTTTAAAAAGAAAAAATGAATCAGCATCAAACAGTTATCAACGATTTCTGTAGAATGTGACCAAAAATAATGTGTGTTTTTTAAACTAGGGACAATGCATGGCCTGAGGGGTTGACAGTGCCCCTTTAACTTTGAGTCTAATATTATCTTACTGCAGTAGCAGTTGTGTCCAGGATACTAAACAAATTCCCAACCTGGTTGTTAGAGCCAACAGAAATGTAAGGGGATATCGAGGATTAATGCCACTTGATTTTATCCCAAGGCAGGATAAATGTTTCTAATTTTTATGTAGTTATTTACTTAAGATTTGTTCCTAGCAGGCTAGTCCCATGAAATACAGCATCTTGTTTTTAAGGGGGTCCTGGGGAGACAGCAATGAGACAAAGAAACACATAGATACATGAATACATAGATATTGCCGGCAGATAAGGGTCTATGGCCCACCCAGTCTGCCCATTTGAGCTTGTAAGTTCCCTTCATGTTTTTCTAGAAGTCTGTCGCCCCTTACCCCTGACTTCCAGGACTCCCTTATGTCTATCCCATGCATTCTGAAATCCCGTGATTGTCATTGCATGTCATTGGCACTGTGAATAATTATACAGATAATACACAGTGCAAAACACATTGAGCCCTCACGTCCAAATCTTAAAACACAAAACCATACCCTGCTTGACTGGGCACTCACATCTCATCCGCAACATGTCATCACGTCATCCCTGACCCCCTTAGCGACCACAATCCTATTTTCATAGTTTGCAAGGTGCATCTTCCCAACCCCTCATAAAAAAATCATACAGCTTTGCTCCTTTAAATCCTTAGACCTTACCCCACTCAAATCTGAACTTGTCTCTGCCACTTCCGTTTACCATGCCCTTGACTAGTTCAAGGATAAATTCATCTCCACCTGGAATACATTTTCCTCCTTCAAGAAGACCAGAGTCCAAGTGATTCACCTCCCCTGGATCACTCCAGAATTACTGGCCTGCTTCAGGCAGTGTGACCAGACATGGAAAAAACACAAATCTACAAAGCACCCTAGCGACTACGCCACTTACAGAATGCTACGCAACTCTTGTATAAAAGCTACCAGATTGGCAAAGTCTTAATACTTCAAATCCTCATTCCTCACAAACAGTAACTCCCCCATCCAAATTCTGGTGGGTGGTCCACTCCCTGTTCTCTCCTCCCTCTTACTCCCCCCAGTTCTTAAAGTAAATAACTCCCTGGTTTCAGACCTTTGCTTAGTGGCCAATGACACCATGTCTCTCCTAAACTCCATCCCTCCCCTACCAACTACTATCTTGTGCACACCACCCCATCCAGTGTCTGTCTCCCCCCCTTTGTCCTTCTCCACTATCTCCCCTGAAGAAGCTCTAAGTGCCCTCCTCTCCCTCAACCCCTCTAAAGACTCCTCCCCAGACGATCTTGATCCTAAACTTCTCTACCTCTCTGCTCCTGCCATTGTTTATCCTATCTCTTTAATCTTAAACCTCTCCTTTATATCTGCCCAAGTCCCCTCCTCCTGGGAAGCATGCCATTGTCCTTCCTCTCCCCAAGAGCAGTGACCCATCCACTCCTGGTAACTATCGTCCCATCTCTCTCCTTCCTACCCTTGCTAAACTCCAAGAACACCTGCTTCTCTCCCAACTCTCATCCCTCCTCACTGACTCCTCCTTCTTCACCCTTTTCCAATCTATTTTTTGGAAGAACCACACAACCACCACCTCCCTCCTCAGGCTCACCGATATCCTCACAGGGATGGATGATGGCCTGATCACCTCAGCCATCTTTGTCGATCTAGGCAAAGCTTTCTACACTGTCTCCCATATAGGAGTATCTCTGCTTCTTGACTCCCTCTCCAAAGCAGACCCTGCCTTGTCTGCTACAAACTGGCTTAAGTCCTACCTCATCTGTAGGACCCAATCAGTAAAAATCTCTGATTCTATCTCCCCTCTGCTCCCCTTCAACACTGGAGTCCCCTGGGGCTCAGTGCTTGGTCCCCTGCTTTTCTCCATCTTCTTTAACTATCTCCCCACTGCTTGCTCTTCCTCTGCCATCCATATGCATGCCAACAATACTGTCTTATACAGTTCCGCCAAAAACCCTGCTGTTGTGGTAACCAGCTTATGGCATGAATTCCACCAAGTTCAGCTCTGGTTTGCCTCCCACCAGCTCTTCCTCAATGCCAAGAAGACAGTCTCCATGACCTTTGGCACCAGGCAAAGACTCTCTAGGCTCACTGTCCTGCCCTCTTTTCACACCCTCGATGGGACAACCCTCGAAGGACACTTCCTCATTTAGATATCTGGGGGGCTGACTGGACCAACACCTCAACTTCTATGTGCATAGTGACGTCATAGTGAATAAACTGCACCCCAAGCTTGGTGCCCTTTACAGGAATTGTAGTTGCATCCCATTGACTGTGAGGCGTGAACTTGTCCAGAAGGTGATACTCCCCATCTTTGACTACTGTGACGTAGTCTATGGCGCTGCTCCTAAATCTTCCCTGACCAAACTGGACACTCTCATTAACTCTTTCTGCCACTTTGCCCTTGACTCTCCCTCCCATACCCATCACTGTGAACTCTATTGCTCCCTTGCTTTCCCTCCACTATCACATTGGTGCATCTCCCACTTCCAAGCTAACATCCAAATTATGGCTTGTTGAACTCCCTGGCTACCTCTTATCCTCTCTCTCACCCCCCCATCCTCCCATTCTCTCAGGTCTAGTGATGCATGCACCCTGGTGGTCCCACACCATTCCATTCTCATTGGCCAGATTGGTTTTGCCCATCACGTCCCAAATATTTGAATCCCCCCCCCACAAATACACCACTCCTCTTTCTCCTATTCCCTTAACACCACCCTCCACAATTTCCTCTCCCCCAGCTGTTCCTGCTTTAACCCTCCTTAACTACCATATTCCTAGCTCTAGCCCACCAATTCCTAACCCTCTTGCAGGGTTCTCATCATCTTGAAGGGGAACCAGGGCTTGACTGCCTTCCCTCACCCAACCTCTCCTGCCACCAGCTCCCCTTGCAGGGTTTCTTTAAAATCCTGATGGGGTAACTGGTGATGGCCTCCCCTCCCACTCCCTCCATTCCCTTCCCTCCTGCACTTCGTCTTCACCTCCTCAGTGCTTATTAGGTACTCCTCTCCTTCTCCTTCTCCTCCTCCTACAGCACTTGAGTCTGCTCCTGGTACATCATTGCACTAAAGATTGTTCTGTCATATTATTGTTGTTGCATGTTATTCTGTACTGTATTCTGTGGGCCCCTACTGTTTATAATTGTACAAACTGTAATGGTCTCTTTCACTCCCTTACAGTTGCATTCTAGTCTACCTGCTGCTACATAATGGGTAACCATTCTTCAATCCATTAATTGTATAATCTCTGTTTTCTTATCCTTATGTAACTCCTCCCCCAGGTTGCACCATGAGATGAGCAACTTGTTGTTCAGTATGCCCTACTGGTGAAACATTTATACATAAATACATAAAAAACATGATATTGAAGAATTATACAGAACAATTATACAGAGAATATGCAGTGTAGAACACATTATAATGTGGCATTTGTACATCTGCCTCCAGGACCCTTACCTTCTCTTTATTTATTTAATTATTTATTTATTGAAATGTTTCACAAGGAAGGCACGCTGAAAAACAAGCTGCTCGTCTCCTGGTGTGACCTGGGGGGTAGGGGATAGGGGGAAAGTACAATGCATCTTATACAGAACAGTAAAGTACATAGGAGCTAAATAGTGCATGTGAACATGAGAGCAATACATGAAATACAGCAATGTAATTTACATACAAGGTTATAACAGTTCAACAAGGTAAGGCAACATAACAGTGAACAAATTGAAGTGCAGGATTTGTTGAAACGTAAGTGCTACTGAAGATTATGTTGCAGTCCTGATTAAGGTTATGGCTGAGGACAGCAGGAACAGTTACGGAAGAGGAAATTTTGCAGGGCAGAGGAGAGGGAATGAGAGGAAGAGGAGTGGCATATTTGTTGGGGAAGGGCATTCCAGATTTTTGGGAAACAATGGTTGAAAGTGGACTGTCCGGCCAGTGTGGAACAGTGGGGGATCGAAAAGGTGCATGAGTCTGAGGATCTTAAGGAGTGAGTAGGAGGGGATGAGTAGAAAGAGAGGAGGATAAGTATGGTGGCAGAGAGCCAAGCCAGTATTTCAGAATGAGTTTGGCACAGTGGGAAAGGCACCTGTTAGCAAGAGAGGGGAAAGACAAGGAGCAGTAGGGATCACAGTGGTGAGTACATATAGGAGAGTCCAAGGAAAAGTGGCAGAAGAGTTGAAAAGGGCGTCCAATCTGGATAAGGTGGAGATGGGAGTGGCACTGTAGACTACATCACAGTAGTCAAATGTAACCCCCTCCCCCCATAAATAGGAGTTCCCAAAAGTCTTCCTTGGGTGTGCCTAAATGCCCACTGCCCGGTGGTGTTCTCTATTCTAACTGTTTAAAAATAATTGCATGTGAGTGCCCTATTAGCTTCCATGCCTGTCTCTTTAAGAGCTGCCTATATCACAGTGTATAATTGATCTGGGTGGGGGCTGAGTGTTCCTAAACTCGAGTCCTGCCTGGGCTGCCAGATAATTGCTCCATTCTGCCATCGCTAATTGTGCAGAGGGAACTCTGTTAAGAACTGTAATTATTTGCTGATTATCTGCTTTCTTAATAATGATATAGTTTGTCTAACCCGCCTTCTTTGCAGCATGGACTTTTTCTGTTAATCACCACCATCTTGGTTCTGGACTGCCAGTATGCACCAATCAGTACCTTTGGGGGCCCTAAAATGGAGCCTGCCCCCAGGGGTCTTGTGGGAATGAATTTCTGTAGGAATTGCAGTTTTCTCCCTTTGACGCCTAAATGGACCTGGAGGAGGAGCCCTTGCTGTGACAGACAGATGGATAGATCAACCGAACCATTTGGATCAGAGGGAAATCTCAGAGCTGCCTGCAGCAGTGGGGCAGAAGTGAGTAGGAGCTGGAAGAGTGAGCCGCTTGAGCTCGTCGAGCTGCTGCCCGTGGGGATTTGGTGGGAAGGCTGAGTCTGGCCTGCCTCTAGCTCTCCCTCTTGGAGAGATTCGTACAACCGAAATTCAGACTTTTCTCTGAATATTTCGCTGTGCCCTGAATAGTGGGTACAGTGAAGTCAGTCTGAAGTAGGAGTTGAGTGTGAGAGGAGCTTGAGAGAGTCGAGCAGCTGCTCCTGTGTAGTGTGCAGGGAAAGTTGGTGGTAAAAGGCTGTGTCTGGTCTGCCCCCTACCATCTTTCTGAGTGAAGAGACCTTAAGCTTAGTATCAGACTTCATCTCAACCTGTGACTTTCAGCCTGAATTGTGACGAATTTCACCTGAAGAGGACTGAAGACTTGCTGTTGTGCGATCAGCCTGTCAGGCCTTCGACCACGACTGCAGAGCGTACGGTTTGCGCAGAAAATCCTGTGAATTGCAACTGGACTGTCATCCGAACTGTGGTACTTCCTTGCCTTTACTATAAGTGTGCTGAATGCGAATAGTGGGTCACAGTTTGGTTCCCCACTGCTTGAATGTGTCATGCTTGCTGGAAGCAGTATCCAGTAACTCTGACCGGGGCTGAATCCATTTCTTTCAACCTGTCTGGGCCTCAACACCACAGCCCTGATTGCCGATCACGCTGCAGAGAACCACCCACTGAGAGACCTGCCTAGGGATTCGGCTCCCTGCTCAACATCAACGAATAGGAATGACACCATGGTGAAACCTGTGGGCCCTGCTTCTCCTGGCAAACCAGCATGTCATCCTGAGGTCTCCACTTCATCCCTTCTGCAACCTGGTCTGGATATCATGAGTAAATCACAGGGTAGCTCCCTGTAACTGCCTCCTAATCAAAATGTGTCATCTGATTTAATTGTTTTGATTGATTGTCACGAACTGAGCCCCTCGGCTCCAGAATACAAATATTGGGTTAAAGTGCATGTTGTGTTTTTTTCCTAAGGGCCCCGACAACAGCTGCAATGCCGGCCAACCCCGGGGCAACACTTCAGGCTAGCCCGTAACTCCAACGGGGTACCCAGAGTGGGTGTAACTGTGATGTAGGGACTCTTAGAGGCATGCATGCTAAGACCTGATTTAATCAGTAATAGAATCCAGCACCAGATTACACCCCTTACTTGTTCATGACCCCAAATAAATCAGATCTGAATCTTTTTGCATGTAAACTGTTTGTGGTGTACCTCTGTACAGACAGCATTGAAATAATGTTGGTTGTTGTGGTAAATCTGTTTTACAGGGCATCTCCAGGGCCAAGTCAGCTGATCTAAGCTTGGTGGTAAGTGCAACAAGTGTGGGGTTAAATCTGCTGTCAGGTGATAATTGCAAGTTTGTATTCAGTGAACCATTTAGGCCACTAGAGGTAAAAGAGGGTGGGTAACAGTGTCCCAGAGGGCTGTACCCACAGCAGCTACGCTACCATTGACCCTGTCCTCCGGGTGAAGGCACCCATTCCTAGAACTCAGGCCCCTCACCCTGCTCACAGTCACTCAGGCAGGGTAGTATCCCTTGGGGTAGCACCACCTAGGGGTTACACAAAAATAGGGAGAATCATCTTTTGGACAGTCTCATGCCTGGCCAAAAGAGGAATGCACTTATGGTTCCTGTATAGGGCGCCAAGCTTGGGACCCAGCTTCTTCAGGATGGTATCGATATGCCCAGAGAAGATAAGGTTTTGGTCAAGCCAAACCCCAAGATATCTAAAAGAGGAGGTGCCTCTAGCAGTGTCCCATCCAGGGTGTGGAAGGTGGGTAGATCGGGAAGCCTAGCAAGTCTCTTCCTGGTGCCAAAGGTCATGGAGACTGTTTTCTTGGCCTTAGAAAGAGTTGATGTGATGCAAGCCAGTGCTGGATCTTAAAGTCAAGCTGTAGACTGGCTTCAAGATCTGTGGGTGATTGGCCAGAGGTGAACAAAACGGTATCGTCAGCATATATATGTATGGAGGAGGAGGAGCAGACTGATGGTAAGTCATTTAGAAAGACGGAGAAGAGCAGAGGACCCAGTACAGAGCCCTGTGGTACTCCAGTGATGATTTGGCATGGTGGGGAGCAGGACTCTGCTATTCTAACTGATTGTGTCCACCCTGTGAAATAGACTCTAAACCAGTTAGTAGCGGAAGGTGAGAGTCCAGCAGAGGAGAGAAATTGAAAAGCAGGGTATGGGAAACTGTGTTGAATGCTTTGGCAAGGTTGACAAAAATGGCAGAGGTAATCAGGCCCTTATCCATTCCTGAGAAGACTGAATCAGTAAGCCTAAGGAGGGAGCTAGTGGTAGAATGTTTTTTCCAGAATCCAGATTGGAAAGGGCTTCTCTTCAGGCCTTCCATAGCCATTGCTCACTACACTGGCAGACTTCACCTTGCTGGACCCATATGGGAATAACTCAGTTGGACACAGATAAATACATGGTAGCAGAATCTGTCTTTTATTTAGCTGCAGGGGGGTGCTTCACACCATGAGGTATTGCCTCAGAGTCAGGGGCTTCACAGTGCCCCTGGCATCTAAAAGGCATTGGCACACAGTGACACAAAATGAAACATTAGTGTTCCACGTGCTTAAAAGGGCGAAAGTTAAAGGAGTAACCCCTGTGCTTAAGTGTCCACCACAATTTATTTCTAAAACGATAACAGAGCAAGGATGTACTCTAGTCCCTGCTGGCCCCACAAGGGTTATAATTTCAGAACTTCTACTGCTATGTGCTCTGGTGTATGTGCAGGAGGAGGGGTTGTGCACTGTATAACTCCCACTCAGGGAAGCATCCGTCAGTTTATTTTTGTTTGAGTTGGGAGCTGGAGTTTGGAGTCTGGGGTTCAGAAGACAGTTGTCTGTCCCACAGGTGAGAAAAAAAGCTCCCTTATCTTGATCCATTCATGCTGCCTGTGACCATCTTGAAGCTTCAGTGATATGGTGGAGGACTTTGGAATTTCATCCAGCTCTTGAGTGCCTGCCCTGCGGGGTCGAATCACAGCTGTATCTGCAATCAGATTGAACTTTCTCTTCCAGGGTTTGCCAGGATTGCTACTGCAAGCACGGACTGCCAGTTATCATGAGACTAGTATTGCTGTTTACCTCTATCATCTGTCTTGGGGTGGCCAGTCATCTCGGCCTCTGACTGCCACCAGGTGGAGACCCAGTGGAAGTGCAGATAGTAAGCTGCTCGAAGGGAGGGGGCTGCTGTTACTCAGGATGTGCGCACCTCGACACACATGTACTGACATGCCACCATAGCAGAAGGTTGGGGAGAAAATGAAACAAGGATCCAAGAGCTAAATGGTGCCCTATGCATCTCCCCGGATCTTCTCTGCCACCTGGACACCCAGAGCATCTTCCCGAACCCCAACTGCCGCCTGGACACCTGGAGCATTCTGGATTTGGGCTGGTGGGTGGGAAGTCAGCTCTCCCCCTGGCATATAACTTAAAAACCACTATATACAAAAATGAAATTAGAATCCTTCCAGTTACTAAACAAAGTTAACAAGAACCCCAAAAGCCAGGAAGAATGGCCTGCCCGCCAGTGCAGCTGTAGTGCTACCGCCATATGTGCCAGCAGTCTAGGTCGGAGTGAGCCTGGCTGTAGAGTGATTGGCCAGGGAGAGAAGGATCAAGCATCCATGGGGCTGCTCTCCTTCTCTGGGAGGGGAGGGCTGCAGACCTCACTGCTATACTGCCACCTGGGTGACCACGGGTGGTGGTGCAGACGAGGGAGCAGTAGCACAGAGAGGGGCAGACCATCTCATTGACCCTCCTAGTGTGCTGATGTCTGCAGGGAGTGGGACCAGAAAATGGAAAATCCCCACGGTGGCACCTGTAGACGGGTCCCTGCACCCAGCTGGAGGGTTTTGAGGTGGCTCCTGGTGCATGCTCTCCCCTGAGATATGGAGGGGAAGCAGGGACTCCTCCACCCCACCGAGGGGCAAACCAGAGGCTCAATAAACTATGAAGAGCAGAGGCAGTTATGAGGAGCTAGTGCCCCTCACCCCTCCAGTGTTAACTGTGGGGCATTAGAGACCCCGAAGAAATGGGTTGCCATGGTGTGCAGAGGGCATAAAAAGTAAGTTTAAAAAAAAAAGCCAGGGAGAACAGATGGGTTTTTAGGGCCCCTTTAAAAACCCAGGATATCTGACTTAATTGTGATGGTAAAGAGTGCCCTAAACACAGGGCAGCTTCAGAAAATGCACCTACCCCAGAAAATGTCAAAGAATCATGTGGAACTTCTAATAGATTATCCCTGGAGGAGTAGAAAGGGGGAAAGTGAATTGGGGACTGATTGAGTGTTTGCTTATTTTTACAGGGAATTTGCATACCAGGATAGCATGGGACAAGTGAACCAGGGAAAAATTGATTGCTTCTTTATTTTGCTGGGTTTGTTTTCAACTCTATCTGTGTGCCTCTAGCTCAGCAGAGGAGGGTGCCTACTCCCCCCATCAGCCCGAATCCGCAGACCCCCAACTCCCCTGGACCAGTCTCCATGCCGGCGGCAGATGGGGAGGATCATGGCTTGCATCCAATAGGGGGGCACCCTAGGAGGGGACAGGGAAGATCAAGACCACCCTGGGCACCCACCCATTCACCAGGCTTTGTTTGGTCCAGGAGAGGGAGTCCATTGTGCGTGTCCTGAGTGTTTGGTGAGATGTTTTTTTTTTTTGCTTGATCCCCATGGACGTGGACGTGTACTGACATCCAGCGCTCGATGAGCACACATCAACGCTCACCCGCAAGACGTCCACCGCTACCCCCATCCCTGTTACATGGTGTTCTCAGCTGCAGCACCCTAGTCTCCACCAGGGGTCATGGGTGCTGAGGACACACATCTCACCCATCACCAGAAGAGGAGGGCAGTCCTCCGGACACTCGATTCTCTCCTCCCTGACTGACCCCTGACAACCCTAGTTGCCTCCCAAACCCGGGTCACCGGTGAGGTGCGAGATAAGGCATCCAGTGCCTCAGCCCTCAGTGCCACCGGGCCAGCCTGCTATTTTTAAAGTGTTTCTTTGAAGGAATGCAGCATGCCTTACAACTGTAAGCCGATTGTTTTTTCTCCACAGCGGATCATCGAGGGCATTAGTGAGTCCGGCAGCCAATTGGCACACAGGGAAGGGAAAGGTGCCGAATTCAAACTTGGGACAAAGGGCTTATAAAGAGCAACCAGCGGCTTGCTCTGCAGTCCACACTGACCGGAGGCTTAGTAAGGGGTCAGAGGACTTGGCTGTTAATAAAGCTTTACACTAATTCAGGCATTTCTTTTTTTTCTCATCGCAGCATCAGGACACGGAAGGAGGAGCAACCGGGGAATGGTGACTCAGACCGGGGAATGGAGACTCAGGCACCTCCTGACGACTGCTTGCTTATGGAGTAGTATTGTAAACCAGGTACGCAGCAAACTGTTGGGTTCCATAGAAACATAGAAACATAGACTTTGACGGCAGATAAGGACCGCTAGGCCCATCTAGTCTGCCCATTTCCCTACCTACAGGATAGGCCGCAGATCCTAGTTAACCAACAGCCTATATCTTCCTGCCCCCCACAAGAATTGCCTTATGTCTGTCCCATGCATTCTTGAATTCTCCCACAGTTTTAGACTCCACAACTTCCTCAGGAAGGCTGTTCCATGCATCCACTACCCTCTCTGTGAAATAATACTTCCTCACATTGCCCCTGAACCGCCCTCCTTCTATCTTTAAATTGTGTCCCCTTGTTCTTGCAAGTCTCTTTTTCTGAAAGATGCTACCCTCTTGGACTTTGTTGATTCCTTGAGGTACTTGAAAGTTTCATCATGTCCCCTCTCTCTTTCTCCTCAAGGGTATGCCATATTAAGCCCTTTAGTCTCTCCTCATACGGCTTCTCTGCAGACCCTGCACCATTTTAGTTGTCCTCCTCTGACTGCCTCTATCCTGTCTATGTCCTTGGCGGAGATGGGGTCTCCAGAACTGGACACAGTATTCCAGATGGGGTCTCACCAACTGTCTGTACAGAGGATAACAACTTCCTGTTTTCTGCTGCTGATGCCTCTCCCTATACATCCGAGTATACCCCCGGCCTCCCTACTGCCTTCTCACATTGCTTGCTAACCTTAAGGTCATCTGATATGATTACCCCAGGTACCTTTCCTGTTTTGTTGTTGTTACTACCTCCCCACCATGTGTATTCTTCCCTGGGTTCTTGTTTCCCAGGTGCATTATTTTGCACTTTTGCATTGAATCCCTAGCTGCCATACGCCTGACCATTTCTCCAACCTTGCCAAGTCCCTTTTCATCCTTTCCACGCTGCCTTGTGATCAACCCTGTTGCAGATCTTTGTGTCATCTGCAAAAGCATACTTTTCCTTCCAGTCCTCTGCAATGTCACTGATGAAGACATTAAAAAGGACTGGACCTAATACTGAACCCTGTGGTACCCACTAGTAACCGCCCTTTCTTCAGAGTGGACTCCATTTACAATTACCTTCTGTGTCCTGTTGTCCAGCCAATGTTTTATTTAGGCTACCACCCTGGGACCCACCCCAGGCTGGTTAATTTGACTCATAATCTTTTGTGGACTGTGTCAAATGCCTTGCTAAAGTCTAGGTAGGCCATGTCCACAGCCACTCCCTGGTCTACTACTTGGTCACCCAGTCAAAGAAATCTATTAGATTCTGCCTGACATGACCTTCCGCCAGAACCCATGCTGCCTTGGATCCTGTGCTCCACTGACCTCTAGGTAATCAACTATTCTTTCCTTCAGAAGTGACTCCATCACTTTCCCTACCACAGAGGTCAGACTGACAGGTCTGTAGTTTCCTGCCTCTGTCTTGGTCCCACTTTTGTGAAGGGAATCATCACGCCTTCCTCCAGTCCTCGGGTACCACACCATCATCCCATGATTTATTAAAAAGTAGCCAGTGGTTTCACTAGTTCCTTCCTTAATTCTTTTAGAATTCTGGGGTGAATTCCATCAGGACCTATTGCTTTGTCCACCTTCAGTTTTAGGAGTTCTTGCAGAACCCTTTCTTCTGTGAAAGGACTGGGATTGACCCCTATCAAGAGTGCTTCTGTTAATTGGATTAGGCACTTCCTCCTCTTTGTGAATACTGAGCTGAAATATTCGCTCAGTATTCCTGCTTTTTCACTGTCCCTCTGCCCACCCACCGCTCATTCTATTCAGCCTCACTATCCCTCCCTTGTCTTTCTACGCCGCTGATGTACCTATAAAAGGTTTTATCCCCTTCTTAACTGAGTTGGCTATCTTTTCCTCAGTTTGGGCCTTGCTATTCTGACTTCCTCCCTGCTTCTTTCTGCCTTAACTGGTACAGCTGTCTGTCCTGCTCCTTCTGTGTTTCTTATACTCCGAATGCTATCTTTTCCTGACTTTCACAGCCACTCTCTTGAGAACCATAGTGGCTTTTTCTTTCGTTTTGATTTGTTTATTTGCTTCACACAAAGGCTTGTTGCCTCTGTGATGGCAGTTTGATAATTCCCCATTGTTGCTCCACACCTCCTTCTAGCCTGTTTGCTAGTGCTTTTCTGAGGCACTCTCCCATCTTGCCAAAGTCAGCCCTCCTCAAAGTCCAGTACCCTCACTTTGTATGGCTTGACTTTGTAGCTGAGTTTAACGTGAACCACACTGTCTGATGGTCACTTGTCCCCAGATGGCAACCCACTTCTAGATCTGAGATCCTCACTGCCCCGCTTGAGAGCAATGAGGTCTAAGATTGCTCCCTCATGAGTGGGGTTCCCAAAAGTAGTTGTCTAATGCCTGCCACCTGTAGGGCGTCAAGAATGGCCCTGCTTTTGATGTGGCTGCAGCAAAGTGCTCCAGTTAACATCCGCATATTCAGGTCTCCCATCAACAGTATCTCCCTTTCTCTGCCATTCTAAGAATGCCTTCCATCATATCCTTGTCCATACCTTCCCCTGACATGGGGATCTGTACACAACCCTGTGCGGATTGTGGTGCCCTTTCCAGTCTCCAAGGTGACCCACAGTGCCTCCTCTCCTCCCTGTTTACTCTTTTGTTCAGTTGCTTTATCCCTTCCTTACATAGAGAGCTACTCCCTCTTTCTCCCCTGCCTGTCTCTCCCTGTGTGTTGTACCCTGGTATGTTAACATCCCAGTCATGGTTCTCTGTGTACCATGTTTCTGTGACTGCTACGATATCCAGGCATCCTTCTTCCATTAAGGCCATCAGTTCAGGGAGCTTGTTGCCCAGACTACGGGCATTGGAACTCATTACCCTCCATTTCCTGATGGTCTTACCCCTTTTTGCCCCATCCCTGTCCTTCTTGCCTTTGTCACTTTCTCCATTTACCCCTGCCCTTCTCCCTATCGACACCTCCATGTTGGTGTTTGCCACACTTACTACCGTGATTTTGGGGTGGGGGCTAGGATTTTCCTGCCTTTCCAGTGCCTCCCTCGGCTAGTTTTAATAGCTTCACAATGAAGTATTTAAACCTATCACCCAGGGATCCTGGTTCCTCCCGGACAGATGCAGCCCATCATGCCAGTATAGGCTTGCATCACCCAGGTGGACCCCCAGTCCCCAATGAAGCCAAATCCCTGAGCTCCACACCAGTTTTTCAACCACTGATTGAATCCCATGGTACGGAACACCCTAGCTTCTCCTATGCCATAGATGGGTAGCACCTCTGAGAAGGTTACCGTGCGTGCTACTTGACTAAGGCCCTTCCCCAATTCCACAAACTCTTCCTGCACTTCTCTAATCCCTTTCTTAGCCAGGTCATTTGTCCCTAGGTGGACAATGACATCCAGCTCCCTCCCCTGTGCAGCTACTCCAGCAATCCTGAGGATTCGCTCCCTGTCCCTCCAAGCCATGGCGCCAGGCAGGCACCTTACCTCTCTCTCCCCTTCCTTGCCCAGTTCTACCTTCCTAACAATGGAGTCCCCCACCAGGAGTTGTTTCCTTCCCCTGCAGGGTCCCCTGCCACCCTCCCCACAGGGGAATTGGAACCAGCTAGAGTTTGGCTGTTTTCTTAACCTTAAACACAGGGGAATTGTGATCTGAAGAGATTGTGCTGATATTTACAGTGGATCTGCATACTGGGAACAAAGTGAAAAAGTGAACGGGGGACCGATTGAGTGTTTGCTAGTTTTAAAGTGGTTTTGTTTATTTTTATAGGGGATTTGCGTACTGGGATTGCAGGGAACAAGTGAACCAGGAACCAATTGATCGTTTCTTTATTTTGCTATTTTTAAAGTGTTTTTGTGCAGGAATGCAGCGTACCATACTGCTGTAAGCTGATTGATTTTCCTCCACAATGGAGCATTGAGGGATAGGTCACCCTTGAATCAGGCAATGGCACAGCAAGATAGGGCCACCTTGCAGGGGGGGGGAGAGGGAGGTTAAGTGCATTCCAGGAAGCACTGCATGGAGGGATCTGAAGCGGATCCATAGGATCACTAGGGCAATAGTAAGGAGGGAGGAGCTGGATGTCATTGTCCACCTGGAGACAAATGACCTGGCAGAGGACAAGGTGGAGCTAGCTAGAATCCAGGAGGACTTCAGCAAGCTGGGGGTGCCTAAAACAGATAGCACGCTCCATCTCCTTCTTGGAGATACTACCTGTTCACGTCAAGGGAGAGGCTAGGACACTTCGCATCCAGAAATTCAACTCCTGGTTGAAGGAATGGTGTGGAAAGGAAGATTGTGGCTTCATGGGGGACTGGGGCCCCACCTGGACGGATGCTAGCCTGTATAAGGATGACAGCCTGCATCCATCTGGGAAGGGGACTTTAGTCCTAAGTGAGGGGTTTGAATGCTTCAGCAGCAAGCATTTAAACTGGCCAATGGGGGGGCAAGAGGGACAGGAGGCTTAGTATCCCCCCTCTTGTGGTCACATGCAAGAAAATGAGTTGATGCCTGGGACAACTGAAGCAAGCAGAGTGGGACAAGCAGAGGAAGCAGGCAGAAAGGGGGAAGCAGAGGAGTCAAGACCACATATGAAAAATAACTGGGGTGGGGGGAAGAAGCAGGAGGGCAATAACAAGAGCAGAGGGAGGATAGGCTGCAGAACATGGAAGGCCATGGTAACAAATGCTCACAGCCTGGGAAATAAAATCCCAGACCTGGAGGCCTTGTCAGTGAAGGTAAACCTGGACATAGCAGCAATAACAGAGACATGGTACATGGCTAATTATGGGTGGGACATTAATGTACTGGGTTATGTTCTGTTCAAGATGGATAGGGAGGGTAAGGGGGGTGCCCCTGTACATTAGAGAGGGTATAAAGGCAACAGAAGTGCAGGGCAGACAGGGGGAGGCCGAGGCACTGTGAGTCACCCTTGAACCGGGTAGTGGCACAGCAATATGCACGGGGTGATCTACAGACTCCCAGCACAGGGGGAGGAAGTGGACAGGGAGCTAGTGAATGAAATACACAACATGTCAACTAAAGGCAAAGTTCTGCTGCTGGGGGATTTCAATATGCCGGACGTGGATTGGACCACCTAGGCAGCTGCTTCAGCCAAACGCAGAGCCATCCTAGATTCCCCACAAAAGGCAGGTCTCAGACAGCTAGTGCTTGATCTCACCAGGTACAAGACGATTCTGGACCTGGTATTGACCAATGAGGACAGAGTCACAGAGGTCTGGGTAGAAGGATAGCTGGGGTCCAGTGACCACCACTTAGTGTGGTTTAGCATGGAGAGAGAGAGACTCAATCAAGTCACACAAAGGTGAAGGTATTAGATTTCTGGAGGATGGACTTGACTGAAATGAATGGATGGATGTATCAAAGTAGCCCTGGATAAGGGGGAGGTAAGGGGGGGGTTGAGGAGCAGTGGGGGCAACTAAAAGGCACCATAGTGGAAGTGATAAACCAATGCATCAGGTTGTCATCCAAAGGGAAGAGAAGGAAGAAGCCACTATGGTTCTCAAAAGACAAAGCAAGGGCAAAAAGGATGAGTTTCAGGAAGTATAAGGGGATTCAATGGGAGGAGGACAGGGAGGTGTACCTTGAGTGTCTAAGGGAAGCAGGGAAGGCTGTTAGGAGCGCAAAGACATGGACTGAGGAGGGATTAGTGCAGACAGTGAAGAAAGGGGACAAAATATTCTATAGATACATCAGCGAAAAGAAGAAAACTTGAATGTTAGGCCAAAGGGATGAAGGAGATTGTAAGGAGGAGACCTAGAAAAGGTGGAAATAGTGAACAAATACTTTTGTTCAGTATTCACTGAAGTGGGGGGTGGGTTAGGGACCACAGCTGGGCAACAGATGCAAAAGGGGGGGGGAAGAGGTGGACACCAGTCCATTTACAATGGAGAGAGCCCTGGAAGTGCTCACAAAACTGAAGGTGGACAAAGTTATGGGGCCAGATGGCATACACCCAAGGATATTAAGGAAGCTGCGAAGGGAACTTGCAGCACCTCTGGCAGCCATGTACACTGAGTCACTAAACACAGGAGTGGTTCCAGAGGACTGGAAGAGAGCAAATGTAGTCCCTCTACACAAAAGCTGTAGGTAGCATGGAGGAGGTAGGGAACTACAGGCAAGTCATCCTCACCTCAGTGGTGGGGAAGATTATGGAGGCACTGCTTAAGGAAAGAATAGTGGCACACCTGTAATCTAACAGTGCCCAGGATCCAAGGCAACATGGATTCACAGCAGGAAGGTTGTGTCAAACTAATCTTATAGATTTGTTTGATTGAGTGATGAAGGAAGTGAATCGGGGGGGCGGGGCGGTGGATATCGCCAACCTTGACTTCAGCAAAGCCTTCGACACTGTCCCACATAGATGGCTGGTTAACAAGATGGGTAATCTGTGCATGGGTCACAAGGTTATAAACTGGGTTAGAAACTGGCTAACGGACAGGAGGCAGAGGGTGGTGGTAAATGGGATCCAATCCAGGGAGAGGGGGTGACCACTGGGGTACCTCAGGGATCAGTCCTAGGGCCAGTCCTGTTCAATGTCTTCATTAGGGATTTATGTGATAACGGTGAAAGCCTAAAGGCGATCGGTGTTATTGTGAAGCCAGAGTGCCGAAAATCTGTTTCAGCACTCTGACTCCCCGTCGCACAGTAAAACAGCACCAGGGACTTGTATTTTAAACATTTTATGCACACCCCGCACCCCCCTAGTTAAGGATTCCCAACTCCAGGGGAGTGCATGTCGGTGGGGTGCAAAAACATTTAAAAAAAATAATTCAGGCTAGGCGCAACAAAAACACCCCAGTGCCTGGACCCGCACCCGAACCTAGCACCCTGCCCACTGAAGCCGCCAACCCACCCACCACAACACGGGTCCAGCTCAGCAACCCACCATGGCACCACCCCTCACAATCCCTCCCTGCATGGCAGCAATCTGGTGCAAGCAATGCTGATCCGAATCATGGAGTCTCCAATGATCAGAAAGTTTTGATTTTTTGCTTTTGTTTTGGTCCAAAACAGGAAACCAAAACAAAAAGCAAAAAGGAAATCCAAAAACTTTGATCATAGGAGACCCATGATTCGGGGAGTCGATACCCATCTCCAGCCAGGGGTAATGGTCAGATGTCTCCCAGGTACATCAGCGTGGAGGGACACTGACCGCATTGCTAAAATTGTTCAGGAAGCAGGAGAAAACATTGACATCCTGGTACACATAGGGACTAATGATCTCACCAGCCGGTCAGTTGTGAAGACCAAGGAACACCTGACCAGGCTGGGTGACAAACTATCATCCATTTTATTCAGCATCTCCTTCTCTGAGATCCTGCCAGTCTAGGAGAGGGGGGCAGATGGTCGGAAGGTCAGAGAAGGGGAGATAGGGGAGCTAAACATGTGGCTCGAAGGCTGGTGCCAGGAAAAAGGACACAAATTTGTAGGGAACTGGCAACACTTTTGGGAGTGAAAGTTCTTTAAACTTGATGGACTGCATCTGACTAAGGAGGGAGTCAGTGCATTGGGGCAGAAGTTTGACGTCTTTGCAGAATATTTAAACTAGCAAATAGGTAGAGGGGTGCAGCACCCCATACATCGAATAAGAAGAACACCTCTCCCCCCTCAGCTAGTGCTCAAACAGCAGTTCAGCATGTTTTCAGTTCATTTGCATCACCAGGTAAGGAAAAAGGTCCAGCTCCCTATACGACACACAGGGGAAACGCCAGACCTCACCAAACAACTAACACACCGAAATCTGGCCAATGGAAAATCATGTACACAAATGTTCGCAGTCTGGGAAACAAGATCCCAGACATGCAGGCAATAATGACAGAGGCTAAACTGGACATAGTAGCAATTAGCGAGACGTGGTTTACCAGTAACCATACTTGGGGAGACTTCGGCACCTGGCTATGTACTGTTCAGAAGAGACCGAGGTGCAAAAGGGGTGGAGTGGCCCTGTATGTCAATGGAAATATCAAAGCTACAGAAATTCAGAATACACATAAGGAGCCAGAAGAACTGTGAGTCACCCTGGAAACAGGAAATGGGACAGCCATAAGAACTTGGGTTGTCTACAGGCCCCCAGAGCAGGGGGAGGGCATAGACACATTACTGTTAGAAGATATACAAAACATGACACTTGATTCCCTATCCTCGGAGATTATCATATTAGGAGACTTTAATCTAGACTGTTTTTTTCCAGTGTCTCTACATCTCTTAAATTCTTCTGTGATGAATTTGGTCTTTTACAACTCATTACTGAAGCAACGTGTCCTAATAAGAAGAATCCAATTAAGAGTACACTGCTGGATCTCATATTAGTTAACAAACCTTACCTGATCTCTCACACTGGCGTGTTTTTCTCCGATATCAGTGACCACTGTTTTATCGCCTGTGTAAGATCTGCCACAATTACGTCGCCTGCATCAAAATTCATCAGTAAGAGGTGTCGTCGTAATTTTGACCCCTACAGTTTCATTTCCAACATACAGGACTCCTTGGGCTGGCAGAACTTGTACCTTGCAAAATCAGTAAATGCTGCATATGACATCTTTCAGGAGATTGTGCTTGGGGCATTAGATAAACATGCACCCCTGGTCAATGTCCGTACTAAGAAGATAGCATGCCGATGGTTTACAGTAGAACTGAAAGCTGCCCTGCTTAATAGAGACTCGCTCTGGAAAACTGCCTGAAAAACTAAGAGCCTTGCTGACTGGATTGCATTTAGGAGGGCAAGAAATCTATGTACCAAGTTGGTGAGAGAGACTAAAGCAAACTACTACCAATATGAGCTTCATTCTACCTATAAGCGCTCTTCTAAATTCTGGAAAACCCTTAAGGAACTCGAAGGTTCTGCATCCCCTACCTCCCTACCCTCAAGAATCACTATTGGATCTACCACAGTTTCAGACAAACAGACAATCTTAGACTCATTCAACAACCACTTCGCTACGGCAGGGTTAGCCTTCGATACCTCCCCTGCCAACAACCTCCGCTCCCAAATCGGCATACAGGACCAAGATGTTCCAGTAACCAAAAATGTGTTCTCCCTTCAGCCTACTTCCTTGAAAGAAGTAGATGACTTACTGTTACATTTAGACATCAGGAAGAGTGCTGGTGCTGACCTCTTGGACCCCTTCTTCCTGGAATGTGGTCACCATATCCTGGCAGTACCCATTACTCATTTATATAACCTATCCCTCTCACAGGGTGAGCTTCTTCCCCTATGAAAAACTGCCCATGTGATTCCCCTTATTAAATATGGTGACACTATGGACCTTAATAATTACAGGCCAATCTCTCTACTACCCATATTTCCCAAATTGTTGGAGAAAATAGTGAGTACACAGCTTAGGAACTACCTGGAATCCTCAAATCTGATTAACCCTCTATAATCAGGCTTTAGACCTCGTCATAGCACCACTTTGGGTCTTGCAAAAGTGATGAATGACTGGCAGTGTGACCTGGATTCCAAGAATTTTGTTTGTGCAATATTTCTGGACCTAAGCAAGGCATTTGACACTGTCGACCATGATCTGCTTCTAGTATCCCTTCGGATGGTTAGTCTGGATACACTATCTCGGAAATGGTCTGCAAACTATCTCTCAGGTGGCTAGCAGCAAGTAGAAGTGGATGGGGAATTCTCACAACTAATACCACTATTGGGGGTGTACTGCAGGGCTCCATTCTGGGTCCCCTGCTGTTTGCGATACATATTAACCATATCGAACCAATATTAAATCCGCCAACATTCATCTTTTCGCAGATGTTGCGGTATTATACATTAGCAGACCTACTCCTGAGGCAGCATGTAGAGATCTACAGCAAGACTTTTAATCAATTGCAACTACAGCTATTGAACCAAAAACTTCTGCTAAATGCAAAGAAAACAAAGGCGATGCTCTTTTCTCCCTCTGTATGTGCACTTAATCAAGTCTCCCAAGGTTTCTTACCCCATATCACCACACTCTTAGGCGAATCACTAGACTGTGTTACCAAGTTCAAATACCTGGGGGTCTGGATAGATTATAGACTTTCCTTTAACGATCATATTGAAGAACTAATAAAGAAACTTAGGCAGTGGCTTGCCCTCTTGTACAGAATCAAATACCTACTCACATGGGATTCCAAGAAGAGACTGGTCCAAACCACCTTCCTCCCTGTACTGGATTATGCAGACTTTATCTACAGCCAAGGCCCTGCCTCTGAACTGGTGAAACTTGACACTCTCTGTCATAGAGCTTTAAGGTTCATTACTGGTTTACTTTACTGTACGGATCACTGCTCTCTTTATGCTGTGGTAGGATGGTCATCACTCAATCATAGAAGACAGGGAAATGCAGCACTCTGGACCTTCAGAGCCATCATTAAGAATCTGCCTCAATACATCCTAGATTGTTTCTCAGTGTGTACAGTAGGCAGGTACGCCCTGCGGAGTGCCTTATATATTTTTCTCACTGTACATAATGTCTCGTCACGCTTTGGTAGGTCTTCCTTAAGCTACACTCTACCCGTACTTTGGAATAAGCTGCAAAAGACTTTAAAACTGGCTCACCCTATCAAACTATCAGCTTTCAGGTCATTTTATGACCGTTCCTTTAAGGATGCCTGTAACTGTTTCCCATGAATCTACCCTTAACTTAATTTTAGAGTACATTCCCCCTGAATTTAACCATATCCATAGCACTGGCCTTTTCTTAGGTACTCTTGTCCAGATTTACTCCCACTCTGTTAACTCTCTCCCCCTACTGAAAGCTTCCTCTATTTGCTCTCCTTATCTAACACTTATAGATCCTTATAAGTTCTTGAATATTTTGTATATCTTGCATAATTTAAATAGATCCTGTTGTCTGGACATTTGACACTCTTATGTTCTTTTGCACATTGCCACATCCTCCTTGTAATCCTGTGTCATCACAATGCTGTAATTGTTGTATATTTAACTCACTTGTATGCTCTGCCTATGAATGTAAACGCTTTATGTGATAAGGAACCCCAGGTCCATCTTGAAAATGAGCTTTGCTCAACGGTGTTCGCCTGGTTAAATAAAGATGATTGATTGATTGATTGACTGATTGATTGATGACAGCTAAAGGGGAGGTACTGATAATGGGAGACTTCAACATGCCAGATACAGATTGGTCAGTACAAGCAGGAACATCTGCCAGAACTAGACACATAGTGGATTCCCTGCAGGGAAAGGACCTCAAACAACTGGTACAACAACCCACTAGAGACAGGGCTATCCTAGATCTAGTACTGACTAATGGGGAAAGGATCACAGATCTCCAGGTAGAAGGTCACCTGGGGGCCAGTGACCATCACATGGTATGGTTCAATTTGGCCACTACAATTAAATCATCCCATTCCAAGGCAAAAATATGGGACTTCAGAGGAGCTGACTTTGATAAGATGGCCAACAGAGTTAATCTAGCCCTGGCAAAAAGAAATATAGTTGAGAGGGTACAGGCAAAGTGGGCAAGCATTAAGGATGCAATACTTGAGGCAACATCCCATTGTGTTAGAGAGAAAAGGAAGTACAAAAGAAGAAGGAAACCACTTTGGTTCTCAAAAACAGTAGCAGAAAAGGTCAGAGCCAAAAGACTGGCGTTCAGGAAATATAAGGGAAAGCAGCAGGATGAATATAGGGAGGCATACCAAACTTCCCTAAGGGAAGCAGGGAAGGCACTAAGGTAGGCAAAGGTCCAAACCAATGAAACACTAGCATGAACAGTAAAAGAAGGTGACAAGACTTTCTACAGATACATTAGTGAAAGGAGAAAGTCCAGAGCGGGTATTGCTAAGATCAAAGGAGATAAGGGGCGTGTGAGGAGGAGGAGGACCATGTAAAAGCATCTATCCTAAATAGATACTTCTGCTCAGTATTTACTGAAGAGAAGGTAGGACAGGGCCCACAGCTCAGCACCATGGACACATGGGGGAGGGAGGTGAGCACTAGTCCCTTCACAAAAGAAAGGGTCCTACAAGAGCTCGATAAGCTCAGGGTGGACAAGGCATTGGGATCTGATAGCATACATCCCAGAGTACTAAAGGAGCTAAGGGTGGAACTAGTAGAGCCATTATCAGAACTGCTTAGTGATCCTCTAAGCACAGGAGAGGTTCCAGAAGACTGGAGAAGGGCTCATGTGATCCTGCTCCACAAGAGTGGTAGCATGGAGGAGGCAGGGAACTACAGACCAGTCAGTCTTACCTCAGTAGTGGGCAAGGTTATGGAGCCACTCCTTAAGGAAAGGATAGTGCAACTCCTGGAATCAATAGGAGCACAAGATCAAAGACAGCATGGGTTTACAAAAGGAAGGTCCTGTCAAACTAATCTCATAGATTTCTTTGACTGGGTAACCAGAGTGGTGGACCAAGGGGGAGCAGTTGATGTCGCCTACCTTGACGTCAGCAAAGCTTTCGATACTGTTCCACATAGAAGCTTGATTAGGAAGCTGAGTAGGCTCAGGTGGCTGTGAAGTTGGTCAACTGGGTGGTAAACTGGTTGACGGGCAGAAAACAAAGAGTGGTGGTAAATGGTATACAGTCAGAAGAGATGCAAGTCACAAGTGGGGTACCTCAGGGATCAGTACTGGGGCCAGTCCTCTTCAATATCTTCATCAGTGACATTGCAGATGGACTGGAGGGAAAGGTTTGTCTGTTTGCAGATGACACCAAGATCTGCAACAGAGTAGATGAACAGATGGGGTGGGCAGAATGAGAAGAGATCTGGATAAACTAGCAAAATGGTCAGAAGAGTGGCAACTGGGGTTTAATGCAAATAAGTGCAAGATCATGCACATAGGGAAGAGAAACCCTGAAGCCACCTATAGGCTGGGAGGTGAGTTGCTGGCTGTCACAAGGGAAGAAAGAGACTTGGGCATCATCATCACCAATGACCTGAAATCATCCAAGCAGACCACTAAAGCAGTAGGTAAGGCCAGGGGGATGTTAGGGTGTATTAGCAGGGGTATCACAAGCCGGAAGAGGGAGGTAATAATCCCTCTTTACAAGACACTGGTTAGGCCCCATCTGGAGTACTGCGTGCAGTACTGGAGGCCACACCTTCACAAGGACATTAACCAAATTGAGGCAGTCCAGAAAAGGGCAACCAAAATGGTGCAGGGGACTGCATCAGAAAACATATGAGGACAGATTAACAGAGCTCAATATGTATACCCTATGGTAAAGGAGGGAGAGAAGTGATATGATCGAAACATTCAAACACCTTAAGGGCATTAACAAGGTGAAAGAGTCTAACATGTTTCAATGTAAGAAAAATAGTAGGACAAGAGGACACAGCATGAGATTAGAGGGAGGCCGATTAAGGGGTAATGTAAGGAAATTCTTTTTCACAGAAAGGATGGTGGATGCATGGAACAGCCTACCTCAGAAAGTGATGGATATGAATACAGTGCAGGGCTTCAAACAGGTGTGGGATAGGCATAAGGGAGTAATACAGATGAGTATGAATAGATAGGCCATTGACAGAGCAAAGGCCGATGGCACATTTATAAGGTAGAAAAAAGAAATGGGCAGACTGGATGGGCCTTGCAGTCCTTATCAGCTGTCAATATCTATGTTTCTATGATCACAATACACTGGTGCTGAAGGTTGTGAGCTGGGTATGAGCTAGATGGCCCAACTCTTTCAAGATTTGCTTGGCGGTATTCAAGGACCTGTACAGGTTGACTCCTGACTATATTAAGATCTCCTGAACCCATATAGAAACATAGAAATTGTTGTCAGATAAGGACCTCTAGGCCCATCCTGTCTGCCCATAAACCCTATACTTATTTGTGGCCTCTGACCCTATCTGGTCAGTGGCTTTTCATCACTCCTTTCCACCTCAAGGTTCCCTTGTGCCTGTCCCAGGCATATTTAAAAACCCCCAATGTGCTCGCTCCCACCACCTCTTGTGGCAGACTATTCCATGTGTCAACCACCCTCTCTGTGAAGGCCAACTTTCTCACATTTCCTCTTAACCTGCCCCCCCTCCAATTTCATATCATGCTCCCTCGTTCTTGTACCCCTTCTACATTGGAAGATGTCTCCCTCCTGCACAGCTTGTTTCCCGAAGCATCCTGGAGAAGTAGTGCAGCCTAGTGATTAGAGTGCAGATGTGAACCTGGAGGCCCTGTTTTGTATAAGGGAGGGAGGGAGGGAGTGTAGCCTAGAGGTTAAAGAGGTTAAAATGCAGAGCTGTGTACCTGGAGAGCCAAGCTTGTATGAGGGATATACCACATTTCGGCTCCCCGAGGGGTCGCGAGGGCAGGACACCAAAGCCCTCCACCACAGCCTTCTCAGCTTCACTAAAGGTCTCCCAAGGGCAGATTTCAGCAGATTTTGGCTCCCCCGAGGGGTCGGAAGGGTAGGACACCAAAGCCTTCCCCCACAGCCTCCTGAGCTTGACTAAAGGTCTCCCGAGGGCGATTTTGAGATATTTGGCTCCCCGAGGGGCCCAGGGCAGGCCACCAAAGCTCTCCTCCACAGCCTCCTCAGCTTGACTAAAGGTACGATCCCAGGAGCTCCTCCGCCCCCGGCTGAAACGGCCAACAAGAACCCCGCTGACACAGTGCATCGGCTGCCCCACCACCACCCTTGGTCAACACGGACATTTATAGCAGATATCACATGACAAAAAAACCTGTCAGGCAACTTTCTCATCTGCAGGTTACCTGATCTCACCTCTAGTGGCCGCCGCTTCTTCTATTCAACTCCATACCAGCAAAGCAAGCCACAATGCATATTCTATGCTGCCTTCTCTTGCAAATTATACTCTTCTCACCACCCCACTTTATCACCCATCCTAATAACCTTTCCCCACTCTCCCCAGAACCCCCCACTCTCTCTGTCCTACATGAGTCACCCCCTCCCACTCCTAAGCTAACTCTTCTACTCTCCCCTCCCCCATTTCTCCTCCATCCCTTCCACCCATCATCCCTTCCTACACTCTCCCTCCACCCCACCCCTCTCTGCTTCACTCTACCTTCCTTAACTTGGAGGCTCTGCTACGTTGCTTGAACCTATGTGGGCCCCCTTCCAAGCACCATTCTGGCACTACCAAACTCTCGCCTTTACTCATCTACACCGTCCTCTTTCTTTTGGCAGGCGACATACATCCCAACCCAGGCCCCCAGCTGCCCGGGCAATTCCCTAACTCACCCCCCATCTCTTCAGGCCTGCCCTCTTGCCTCCGCATTTTCCGCATTTTCCATCTCAATGCCTGGAACCTCCTCCCCAAAGTGGATGCCCTAACAGTATGGGTCACCCAGTACTGCCCCGACATACTCTGTATCACAGAATCATGGCTAACTGCCAAAATCACTAACTTGTCGCTTACCATTCCAGGCTACAACTTATTTCATCAGGACCGGGGCAAGCCTGGGGGGGGTGTGGCACTATATATCAGTCAATCCCTCTCATGTTCGATCATCTTCAATGAAACTTGCCCTTCCTCCCACTCTCAATCTTTCCTTCCTCCACCCCCCCCCTCTATATTGGGGCTCTATACACCCCAGCAAAGACATCACCCGACTCAATCATACAGGCCATCTCCTCAATCTCCTCTCGAACAGCTAATGGCGCACTTCTGCTTCTAGGTGACTTCAATATTGACTGGCTCAACTCCTCCGCCAAATCCACCACCCTTAGGATTGAAGCCATAAACCTCTCCCAGCTAATCAGGAAATGTACCTGCCTAAACCATCGATCCCAAAACCACACCCGCCTGGACTGGATTTTATCTACCCATCCCCACCGTATCACGGTCTCTGGCATTTTCTCTGATACCCTTAGTGACCACTGTGTTACTTATTGCATCCACAAAATCCACTCCCCACACTTTCCTCCCAAATTCATCTGGTCTCACCCCTTACTCTCCCTAAATGAGTATGCCCTGAAACTAGACCTCTCCAACGCAGATTGGCAACCAGTCTTCTCTGCGTCTGATGTAGACATCGCTCTTTCCCAGTTCTGCGGAATTTTCCAGCGTGTCCAGGACCTACACACCCCTCTCAGAAAAAACAGGGTAAAACGCCACCACCACCCCTGGATCACACCTGACCTTATCACCCTGTGTCGTTCCAGGGACAAGGCATGGAAACTGTACATAGACTTCAGTGCCTCACGGGACTTACAATCTTACAAACATCTCAGGAACAAATGCATTAAGGTCATTCGGCACTCCAAATCTTCCTACTTTAACACACAACTCACGCATTCCTAGAACCCACATGCATCCTTCTGGAAGCTGATCAACTCCCTACTTGCCCCCCCCACTAAACAGACATGCCCAACCCTAAATAGTGATGGCAGCCCCATCTCAGACCCGGCCTCCGTGGCTGAGCTCTTCAATAAGTTCTTCATCTCCTGTGCTCATCCTGACTCCCCCACCCCAAGTCAGCCAAAACATCCTCCCCTACCCCCGGCTTCCTCCTTCCTCCCATCACACCCCAGGAAGTATGCAATGCACTCACCTCCCTTAACACATCCAAATCCAGCCCCGACGGTATTCACCTCATACTACTCATACTACTAAAATGGGCAGACTAGATGGGCCTAGCGGTCCTTATCTGCCGTCAAAGTCTATGTTTCTATGTTACTCCGTATCTCAGCCTCTGCTATTGTGGCCCCCCTAACTCACATACTAAACCTCTCTCTATCCACTGCCACTGTCCCCAAAGCCTGGAAAATGGCCAAAAGCATCCCTCTGCACAAAGATGGGGATCCCACCCTATCGGGAAATTACAGGCCTACTGCGCTCCTCCCCTCCCTTGCCAAAATCCAGGAATCCCTTATACTGTCCAAACTGTCTGACTGTCTCTCCTCCAACAACTCCCTCTCATTCGTACAGTCAGGATTCAGAATACACCATTCCACCATCACCTCCCTCCTACGCGTAACTGACTCCATCCTCTCTGCTATGGACAATGGCCTAACCATAGCCGCCATGTTCATAGACCTGGCTAAAGCCTTCGACTCTGTCTCCCACCCGCTGCTACTCTGCAAACTTAATTCTTTTGGCCCTAGCCCAACCTACCATTGCCTGGTTCCACTCATACCTCCATGACAGACAACAATCTGTTCAAATAGGCGACACTCTTTCTACCCCTCTCCCTATCCTATCTGGAGTCCCCCAAAGCTCTATATTCGGCCCCATCCTCTTCTCCCTCTTCATAAATGACCTTCCATCCACCTGCCTCTCCTCCAATGTGCATCTATGTGCAGATGACACTATAATCTTTGCTCAGGCTCCTCCTGTGACAGTATCCTCCCCAACCTCCAAAACGACTTTAGAGTCCAATCCTGTAAGCAAAACTATCTTGCCCATTATTGACTGTGCTGACATAATCTACAGTACCGCCCCAACCTCCTCTCTCTCCAGACTAGACACCCTTCTCAACACTTTCTGCTGCTTCGCCACTGCCTCCCCCACACTTACGCATCACTGCCAACTCTACACTACTCTCTCCACTGCCCTGGTCTCCCACAGAAGAACCATCCAGAGCGCCTCCTTCATAGCAAAATATAGGCCTGACTCACTACCCCTCTACCTCGCCTCCAGCCGTTCCCCTGCCACCATCCCTAAATTACCTCTTTCGCCACAGAGACACACGCACCTTCCACCTGCCCCACCCTCACACTCTTACCAGCCAAGCTGCCTTCTCGTACCATCTCCCCCTTCTCTGGAATAACCTTCCCTCCAACCTTCACCTGGCCCCTTCTCGTTCTGCCTTGATGCAACTCCTCAGGCTCCTCCCCACCCCAGCCTGCCCTAAATGCTCCAATAGTCACGGCACGCAGCAGAAACCCCTCACATTCTCTACCGACATACCCTAGTCTGGGACTACACACCAGCCTCATTTATTTACTATACATGTTAACTCATATTTTTTTGTAAAGTATTAAATTCTCTGTGTAAATGTTTGTATATACTGCATGCACCTCCCTCTTTTCTACTTTCTGCTTTCACTGTACACTCTGTACCTAGGTCGCACCTGGAAATGAGCCTCGGCTCAGTGTGCCTTTCCCGGTCATCAATTTTGAATGAATAAATAAAAAAATTAAATATACTGTAGTGTAGCCTAGTGGTTAAAGTGAAGAGCTGTGTACCTGGAGAGCCAGGGTTGTATCAGGGATGTACTGTAATTTAGCCTAGTGGTTAGAGTGCAGAGCTGGGTATCTTGAGACCCAGGTTAACATGAGGGAGGCAGTGTAGCCGAGTGGTTAAAGTGCAGAACTGTGTACCTGGAGAGTCAGGCTCGTATGAGGGAAGCAGAGTAGCTAAGTGGTTAGAGTACAGAGCCGTGTACTTGGAGACCCAGATTTGTCTGAGGGAGACAGCATAGAATAGTGGTTAAAGTGCAGACCGGTGTACCTGGAGACCCAGTGTTGTATGAGGGAGGCAATGTAGCCTGGTGGTTAGAGTGCAGAGTTGTGTACCTAGAGACCCAGGTGTATTATGGAGGCAGTGTAGCCTACTGGTCAGAGTGCAGAGTTGTGTACCTGGAGACCAAGGTGTATGATGGAGGCAATGTAGTCTAGTGGTTAGAGTCCAGAGCTGAGTAACTGAAGACCAAGGTTTGTATGATGGAGGCAGTGTAGCAAGGTGGTTAGAGTGTATAGCTGTGTACCAGAAGACCCAGGTTAGTATGAGGGAGGCAGTGTAGCCGAGTGGTTAGAGTGCAGAGCTGTGTACTCGGAGATTCAGGTTTGTATGAGGGATGCAGTGTAGCCTTCTGGCTAGGGTGCAGAGCTATGTACCTGGAGACTCAGGTTTTTATGAGGGAGACTGTGTAGCCTAGTGGTTAGGGTGCACAGCTGTGTACCTGGAGACCCAGGTTTGTATGAAGGAGGCAGCGTAGCTTACTGGTTAGAATACTGAGCTGTATATCTGAAGACCCTGGCTTTTATGAGGGAGGCAGTGTAGCCTAGTGGTTAGAGTGCAGAGCTGTGTACCTGGACACCCAGGTGTGTATGAGAAAGGTAGTGTGGCCTAGTGGTAAGAGTGCAGAGCTGTGTACTTGGAGACCTAGGTTTGTTTGAGGGAGGCAGTGTAGCCTTGTGGTTAGAGCACAGAGCTCTGTACCTGGAGACTCAGATTTTTATGAGGGAGACAGCCTAGTGGTTAGGGTGCAGAACTGTGTACCTGGAGACACAGGTGTGTATGAGGAAGGCAGTGTAGCCTAGTGGGTTAGAGTGCAGAGCTATGAACCTGGAGACCCAGATTTGTATGAGGGAGGCAATGTAGCCTAGTGGTTAGAGTGCAGAGCTGTGTACCTGCAGACCCAGGTGTGTATGAGGGAGGCAGTGTAGCATACTGGTTAGTGTTCAGAGCTGTGTACCAGGAGACCAAGGTTAGTATGAGGGAGGCACTATAGCCTAGTGGTTAGAGTGCAGAGCTGTGTACCTGCAGACCCAGGTGTGTATGAGGGAGGCAGTGTAGCCTAGTGGGTAGAGTGCAGAGCTGTGTACCTGGAGACTCAGGTTTGTAAGAGGAAGGCAGTGTAGCATACTGGTTAGTGTTCAGAGCTGTGTACCAGGAGACCAAGGTTAGTATGAGGGAGGCAGTGTAGCTTTATGGTTAGGGTGCAGACTGGTGTACCTGGAGACCCAGGTTTGTAAGAGGGAGGCAATGTAGCCTAGTGGTCAGAATGCAGAGTTGTGTACCTGGAAACCCAGGTGTACGATGGAGGCAGTGTAGTCTAGTGGTTAGAGTCCAGAGCTGAGTAACTGAAGACCCAGGTTTGTATGAAGGAGGCAGTGTAGCCTAGTGGTTAGAGTGCAGAGCTGTGTACCAGGAGACCCAGGTTAGTATGAGGGAGGCAGTGTAGACTAGTGGTTAGAGTGCAGAGCTGTGTACTTGGAGATTCAGGTTTGCATGAGGGATGCAGTGTAGCAATGTGGCTACAGTGCAGAGCTATGTACCTGGAGACACAGGTTTTTATGAGGGAGACAGTGTAGCCTAGTGGTTAGGGTGCACAGCTGTGTACCTGGAGACCCAGGTTTGTATGAAGGAGGCAGCATAGCCTACTGGTTAGAATGCTCAGCTGTATATCTGAAAACCCTGGCTTTTATGATGGAGGTAGTGTAGCCTAGTGGTTAGAGTGCAGAGCTGTGTTCCTGGAGGCACAGGTTTGTATGAGGGAAACAGTTAGCTTAGTGGTTAAGGTGCAGAGCTGTGTACCTGGATACCCAGGTGAGTATGATGGAGGCAGTATAGTCTAGTGGTTAGATTGCAGAGCTGTGTACCTGGAGACCAAGGTTTGTATGATGGAGACAGTGTAGCAAGGTGGTTAGAGATTATAGCTGTGTGCTGGAGACCCAGGTTTGTATGAAGGGGATAGTGTAGCCTACTGGTTAGAGTGCAGAGCTGTGTACCAGGAGACCCAGGTCAGTATGAGGGAGGCAGTGTAGACTAGTGGTTAGAGTGCAGAGCTGTGTACTTGGAGATTCAGATTTGTATGAGGGATGCAGTGTAGCAAAGTGGCTAGAGTGCAGAGCTATGTACCTGGAGACACAGGTTTTTATGAAGAAGACAGTGTAGCCTAGTGGTTAGGGTGCAGAGGCATGTACCTGGAGACCCAGGTTTATATGAAGGAGGCAGCGTAGCCTACCAGTGAGAATTCTGAGCTGTATATCTGAAGACCCTGCCTTTTTATGAGGGAGGCAATGTAGCCTAGTGGTTAGAGTGCAGAGCTGTGTACCTGGACACCTAGGTGTGTATGAGGAAGGTAGTGTGGTCTAGTGGTTAGAGTGCAGAACTGTGTTCCTGGAGACCCAGGTTTGTATGAGGGAGAAAGTTAGCCTATTGGTTAGGGTGCAGAGCTGTGTACCTGCAGACACAGGTGTCTATGAGGGAGGCAGTGTAGCCCAGTGGTTAGACTGCGGAGAAGTATACCTGGAGATTCAGGTTTGCATGAGGGAGGCAGTGAAGCCTTGTGGTTAGAGTATAGAGCTGTGTACCTGAAGCCCCAGGTTTGCATGAGGGAGGCAGTGCAGCATACTGTTTAGTGTTCAGAACTGTGTACCAGGAGAACAAGGTTAGTATGAGGGAGGTTCTGTAGTCTAGTGGTTAGAGTGCAGAGCTGTGTACCTGGAGACCCAGATTTGTATGAGGGAGGCAGTGTAGCCTAGTGGTTAGAGTGCAGAGCTGTGTACCTGCAGACCCAGGTGTGTATGAGGGTGGCAGTGTGGCCCAGTGGTTAGACTGCAGAGCTGTATACCTGGAGATTCAGGTTTGTATGAGGGAGGCAGAGTAGTCTAGTGGTTAAAGTGCAGAGCTGTGTACCTGGAGACTCAGGTTTGTATGAGGGAGGCAGTGTAGCATAGTGGTTAGAGTGTAGAGCTGTGTACTTAGAAACCCAGGTTTGTATGAGGGAGGCAGTGTAGCATAGTGGTTAAGTTGCACGCCTGTGTACCTGGAGGCCCAGGTTTGTATGAAGGAGGCAGCATAGCATAGTGGTAAGAATGCAGAGCTGTATACCTGGAGACCCAGGTTTTTATCAGGGAGGCAGTGTGGCCTAGTGGTTAGAGTGCAGAGCTGTATAGCAGGAGACCCGGGTTTGTATGAAGGGGGCAGTGAAGCCTAGTAGTTAGAATGCAGAGCTGTATACCGGGAGGCTCAAGTTTGAATGAGCGAGGCAGTGTACCATAGTAGTTAGAGTGCTCAGTTGTGTACTTTGAGACTCAGATTTGTTTGAGGGAGGCAGTGTATAGTAGTGGTAAGAGTACAAAGCTGTGTACCTGGAGTCCCTGGTTTGTATGAGAGAGGCAGTGTAGCCTAGTCGTTAGAGAGCAGATCTGTGTAACTGGAGACCCAGGATTGTATGAAGGAGGCAGTGTAGCCTAGTGGTTAGAGTGCAGAGCTCTGTACCTAGAAATCCAGGTTTGTATGAGGAAGGCAGTGTAGCCTAGAGGTTAGAATTCAGAGTTGTATACCTGGAGACCCAGGTTTCTATGAGGGAGGCAGTGTAGCATAGTGATTAGGGTTCAGAGCTGAAGTACCAGGAGACCAAGGTTAGCATAAAGGAGGCACTGTAGTATAGTGGTTAGAGTGCAGAGATGTGTACCTGGAGACCCAGGTTTTTATGATGGAGGCAGTGTAGCTTAATGGTTAGAGTTGAGAGCTGTGTACCTGGACACCCCGGCGTGTATGAGGAAGGCAGTGTAGCATAGTGGTTAATGTCCAGAGCTGTGTACCTGGATCCCTAGGTTTGTATGTCGGAGGCAATGTAGCCTACTAGTTAGAGTGGAGAGCTGTGTACTTGGAGATTCAGGTTTGCATGAGGGAGGAAGTGAAACTTGTGGTTAGAGTGCAGAGCTGCGTACCTGGCGACCGAGGTTTGTATGAAGGAGGCAGAGTAGCCTAGTCGTTAGAATGCAGAGTTTTGTACCTGGATGCCCAGGTTTGTATGAGGGAGGCAGTGTAACATAGTGGTAAGAGTTCAGAGCTTTGTACCAGAAGAACAAGGTTAGTATGAAGGAGGCACTATAGCCTAGTTGTCAGAGTGCAGAGCTGTGTACTTGGAGACTCAGGTTTGTTTGATGGAGGCTGTGTAGTGCACTGTTTAAGAGTACAGAGCTCTGTACCTGGAGTCCCAGATTTGTATAAGGGAGGCAGTGTAGCTTAGTAGTTAGATAGCAGAGCTCTGTACCTGGAGACCCAGGTTTGTATGAAAGAGGCATCGTATCCTAGTGGTTAGAGTGCAGAGCTGAGTACCTGGAGACCCAGATTTGCATGAAGGAGGCAGAGTAGCCTAGTGGTTAGAATGCAGAGTTGTGTAACTGGAGACACAGGTTTCTATGAGGGAGGCAGTGTAGGATAGTGGTTACAGTTCACAGCTGGGTACCAGAAGACCAAGGTTAGTATGAGGGAGGCACTGTAGTATAGAGGTTAAAGTGCAGAGATGTATACCTGGCGACCCAGGCTTTTGTGACGGAGACAGTGTAGCTTAGTGGTTAAAGTGCAGAGTTGTGTACCTGGACACCCCGATGTGTATGAGGAAGACAGTGTAGTATAGTGGTTAATTGGTAAAGTGCAGAGTTGTGTACCTGGAGAACTAGGTTTGTATGACTTAGGCAGTGTAGCCCAGTGGTTAGAGTGCAGAGCTCTGTTCTTGGAGACTCAGGTGTGTTTAATGGAGGCAGTGTGGCGTACTGTTTAAGAGTACAGAGCTCTGTGTCTGTAGTCCTAGATTTGTATAAGGGAGGCAGTATAACTTAGTGGTTAGACAGCAGAGCTGTGTACCTGGAGACCCAGGTTTGTATGAAAGAGTCATCGTTTCCTAGTGGTTGGAATACAGAGCGGTGTACCTGGAGACCTAGGTTTCTATGAGGGAGGCAGTTTATCCTAGTGGTTAAAGTGCAGACCAGTGTAGCTGGAGACTCAGGTTTGTATGAGAGGGGCAAAGTAGCCTAGTGGTTAGGGTGCAGAGCTGTGTTCTTGGAGACCCAGGTTTATATGAGGGAGGCAGTGTAGCCTAGTGGTTAGAGTGCAGAACTTTGTACTTGGAGTTCCAGTTTGTGTTTGGGACTCAGTGTAGCCTAGTGATTAGAGTGCAGAGCTGTGTACTTGGCGACCCAGTTTTGTAGGAGGGAGGCAGTGCAGATTAGTGGTTAAGGTGCAAGGCTATGTACCTGGAGGCACTGGTCTGTATGAAGGAGGTAGTGTAGAATAGTGAATAAGGTGCAAGGCTGTTTACCTGGAGGCCCAGGTTTGCATGAAGGAGGAAGCATAGCCTAGCAGTGATGAAAGTGAGCAGGAACGCACAGGAACTCAGTTCCTGTAACTTTTTTGCAGCAGGAACTGAGTTCATGTGCTTCTACCCACTGATACTAAAACTGAAAATCTTAATCCAGCAACACAGTGACAGCTGCTATCAATAAAGCCACCAATTATCCGAGGCCCAAAACTGGGACGGTCCATCCTGACCATGGCACCCCCCCCCCATGTCACTCTCACGGGCACCACCGCAGACAACGCTGCACACAATCAGTTACATTTTGCTGCTTGCTCTGGCCATGCCGCCTCATAGTAACACCAGTAGCAAACATCCAGATTAAAATAATACATCATTCTGTTGCAGCAAGTACAGAAAGTTCATTAGAAGCAAACCTGCATTAAATTGTGATCAGACATTCGAGCTGCATGTATTGCTCCTCCTGACAGTCCCATCCAACCCGCTTAAACTCACCTCATTTGTTGAGCAAACTTCACTTCAGTGACTCCCACCACCACACCAGATTGTTTTCACACACTTCTCTACAGCCGATCAGGTTCAGGTACCTTAGTTCACTGCTGCCGGTCTCTTCTCTGCTTGGAGTCCCTCTCAGCTGCTGACAGGCGGACATTGACATACGCTGGTTTGCACTAATACCCAGTCTAATCTAACTGGAAGGAACATGCTTTACTGTGCTGCCACTGACATGCTTGCAGTGCAACACAGGCGAAGGTGTTGAAACCGCAAACTGCTATCCAGCCCGAGCAGTGCCACAGTGGTGCTGCAATAACTGTCAGTCACAGATTAGCAGTCAGCAAAAAAAGGGGACAAAACTGGGACAAGTAAGCAAAAACCAGGACAAAAGTGACGTTTTGCAAAACTTGTGGGGTTCACTGGGACATGCTGCCTAAAATAGGGACTGTCTTGGGAAAATAGGGACTGTTGCTAGCTTTAGCTATCAGGGTTTCCATAATACCATATGACTTGCACAACAATGCTAGTTTCCTAGAAACACTTTAATATCTCTAACTGAATCTACCAGCGTCAAATTAGTTAGTTGTGAATTGACAGCGCTATCTTTTAGATTGAAGATCTTTATTCTGTATTTCATAATTGCCGGTGCTAGAGTTCCTGTACTTCTTGTCTACCACTTGCACCACTGTAGCCTAGTGGTAAGAATGCAAAGCTGTATACCTGGAGACCCAGGTTTTTATCAGGGAGGCAGTGTAGCCTAGTGGTTAGAATGCAGAGCTGTGTACCTGGAGACCAAGGTTTGTATGTCGGAGGCAGTGTAGCCTAGCAGTTAGAGTGGAGAGCTGTGTACTTGGAGATTCAGGTTTGCATGAGGGAGGAAGTGAAGCCTTGTGGTTAGAGTGCAGAGCTGCAGACCTGGAGACCGAGGTTTGTATGAAGGAGGCAGAGTAGCCTAGTCGTTAGAATGCAGAGTTTTGTACCTGGATGCCCAGGTTTGTATGAGGGAGGCAGTGTAATATAGTGGTAAGAGTTCAGAGCTTTGTACCAGGAGACCAAGAAATCAGGGGTGTAGCCAGGAATTTCAGATCTGCACACCAAGTGAACTCACTGCTACCCCCACTCGGGTGTAGCCAGACAATATACAAATGTACACCAGGACCATGTTTGTTGCCTCATTTGGCACAATAAATACAACTTTTGTATCTCTTGACAGTGGTTGTTGCCATGCATGGGTAAATACAAATGCCATGCATGGTTCCCTAAGACACCCACATACCAGCCCAGAGCCTGTAAAGTTGTATTGTCCTTGGGATGCAAAGAGAGTATTAGTGACCAGTCCTAGTTTCTACTCATATGAATAAAATTACAGAAAGGTTCAGAATTTTCTTTTGGTTTTCATGGAAAAAGGAAGCAGTTCAGAGCCTATTTGCTACCCCCCCCCCTTAAATAAAATTGCACACCATGGAGTGACTGGAGTATGCCTGCCTACACCGATGACCAAGATTTGTGTGAGGGGGGCAGTGTAACATAGTGGTTAGAGTTCAGAGCTTTGTACCAGGAGACGAAGGTTAGTATGAGGGAGGCACTGTAGCCTAGTTGTTAGAGTGCAGAGCTCTGTACTTGGAGACTCAGGTTGTTTGATGGAGGCTGTGTAGTGCACTGTTTAAGAGTACAGAGCTTTGTACCTGGAGTCCCAGATTTGTATAAGGGAGGCAGTGTAGCTTAGTGGTTAGATAGCAGAGCTCTCTACCTTGAGATGCAGGTTTGTATGAAAGAGGCATCGTATCCTAGTGGTTAGAATGCAGAGCGGTGTACCTGGAGACTTAGGTATCTATGAGGGAGGCAGTTTAGCATAGTGGTTAAAGTGCAGACCTGTGCACCTGGAGACTCAGATTTGTACGAGAGGGGCAATGTAGCCTAGTGGTTAGGGTGCAGAGCTGTGTTCTTGGAGACCCACTTTTATATGGGGGAGGCAGTGTAGCCAACTGTTTAGAGTACAGCACTTTGTTCTTGGAGTTCCAGGTTTGTATTTGGGAGGCAGTGTAGCCTAGTGGTTAGAATGCAGAGCTGTGTTCCTTGTGACACAGTTTTGTAGGAGGGAGGCAGTGTAGCATCGTGGTAGAGTGCACAGCTGTGTACTCTGAGACTCAAGTTTGTATGAAGGAGGCAGTGTAATGTATTAGTTAAGAGTGCAGAGCTGTGTACTTGGAGACCGAGGTGTATATGATGGAGGCAGTGTAGACTTGTGGTTAGAGTGCAGAACTGTGTACCTGGAGACTCAGGTTTCTATTTGGGAGGCAATGTAGCATAGAGATTAGAGTGCAGAGTTGTGTACCTGGAGACATAGGTTTGTACGAGGGAGGCAGTGCAGCCTATTGGTTAGAGTTCAGAGCTGTGTACCTGGATACCCAGGTTTGTATGAAGGAAGCATCATAGCCTAGTGGTTAGAATGCACTGCTGAATACCTGGAGACCCAGGTTTTCATGAAGGAGGCAGTGTAGCCTAGTGGTTATAGTTTAGAGCTGTGTACCTGAACACCCAGGTGTGTATGAGGGAGGCAGAGTAGCCTAGTGGTTAGAGTGCAGAGTTGTGTACCTGGTGACCCAGTTTTGTATTAGGGAGGAAGTGTAGCACAGTGGTTAGAGTGCAGAGCTGTGTGCTTGGAGACTTAGGTATGTATGAGGAAGGCAGTGTAGCCTATTGGTTAGAGTTCAGAGCTGTGTACCCGGATACTCAGTTATGTATGAAGAAGGCACAGTAGACTAGTAGTTAGAATGCAGTGCTGTAGAACTGAAGACCCAGGTTTGTATGAGGGAGGCAATGTAGCCTAGTGGTTAGAGTGCAGAACTATGTACCTGGTCACCCTGGTGTGTATGAGGAAGGCAGTGTAGCGTAGTGGTTAATGTCCAGAGCTATGTACCTGGAGACCTAGGTTTGTATGTCGGAGGCAGAGTAGCCTAGTGGTTAGAGTGCAGAGCTGTGTACTTGGAGATTCAGGTTTGCATGAGGGAGGAAGTGAAGACTTGTGGTTAGAGTGCAGAGCTGAGTACCTGGAGACCGACGTTCGTATGATGCAGGCAGAGTAGCCTAGTCATTAGAATGCAGAGTTTTGTACCTGGATACCCAGGTTTGTATGAGGGAGGCAGTGTAGCATAGTGGTAAGAGTTCAGAGCTTTGTACCTGGAGACCAAGGTTAGTATGAGGGAGGCACTGTAGCCTAGTTGTTAAAGTGCAGAGCTCTGTACTTAGAGACTCAGGTTTGTTTGATGGAGGCTGTGTAGTGCACTGTTTAAGAGTACAGAGCTTTGTACCTGGAGTTCCAGATTTGTATAAGGGAGGCAGTGTAGCTTAGTGGTTAGATAGAAGAGCTCTCTACCTGAAGACCCAGGTTTGTATGAAAGAGGCATCGTATCCTAGTGGTTAGAATGCAGAGCGGTGTACCTGGAGACTTAGGTATCTATGAGGGAGGCAGTTTAGCATAGTGGTTAAAGTGCAGACCTGTGCACCTGGAGACTCAGATTTGTACGAGAGGGGCAATGTAGCCTAGTGGTTAGGGTGCAGAGCTGTGTTCTTGGAGACCCACGTTTATATGGGGGAGGCAGTGTAGCCAAGTGGTTAGAGTACAGCACTTTGTTCTTGGGAGTTCCAGGCTTGTATTTGAGAGGCAGTGTAGCCTAGTGGTTAGAGTGCAGAGCTGTGTACCTGAACACCCTGGTGTGTATGAGGGAGGCAGTGCAGCACAGTGGTTAGAGTGCAGAATTGTGTGCTTGGAGACTCAGGTATGTATGAAGAAGGCACAGTAGCCTAGCAGTTAGAATGCAGTGCTGTAGAACTGGAGACCCAAGTTTGTATGAGGGAGGCAGTGTAGCCTAGTGGTTAGAGTGCAGAGCTGTGTACCTGGAGACCCAGGTTAGTATGAGGGAGGGAGGGAGTGTAGCCTAGTGGTTAGGGTGAAGAGCTGTATATCCAGAGACCCAGGTGTACATGTGGAAGTCAGTGTAGCCTAGTGGTCAGAGTGCACAGCTGTGTACCTGGGGACCCAGGTTTCTATGAGGGTGGCAATGTAGCCTAGTGGTTAGAATGCAGTGCTGAATACCTGGAGACCCAGGCTTTTCTAAGGGAGGCCGAGTAGCCTAGGGGTTAAAGTGCAGAGTTGTGTACCTGGCGACCCAGTTTTGTATGAGGGAGGCAGAGTAGTCTAGTGGTTACAGTGCAGAGCTGTGTGCTTGGAGACTCAGGTATGTATGAGGGAGGCAGTGTAGCCTAGTGGTTAGAGTGCAGAGCTGTGTACTTAGAGACCCAGGTTTGTATTGAGGGAGGCAGTGTAGCATAGTGGTTAAGTTGCACGGCTATGTACCTGGAGGCCCAGGTTTGTATGAAGGAGGCAGCATAGCATAGTGGCAAGAATGTATAACTGTATACCTGGAGATCCAGGTTTTTATCAGGGAGGCACTGCAGCCTAGTGGTTAGAGTTCAGAGCTGTGTGCCTGGACACCCAGGTGTGTGTGAGGAAGGCAGTGTAGCATAGTGTTTAGAGTGCATAGCTGTGTATCTGAAGACCTAGGTTTGTATGAAGGAGGCAGTGTAGCCTAGTGGTTAGAGTGCAGAGCTGTGTACCATGAAATCAAAGTTTGTATGATGGAGACAGTGTAGCCTAATAGTTAGAATGCAGAGCTGTGTGCACTTTGAGACTCAGGTTTGTTTGAGGGAGGCAGTGTAGAGTAGTGGTTAGAGTACAGTGCTGTGTACCTGGAGTCGCAGGTTTATATGGGGGGAGGCAGTCTAGCCTAGTGGTTAGACAGCATAGCTGAGTACCTGGAGACCCAGGATTGTATGAAGGAGGCAGTAGAGCCTGGTGGTTAGAGTGCAGAGCTCTGTACCTGGAGATCCAGGTTTGTATGAGGAAGGCAGTGTAGCCTAGTGGTTAGAGTTCAGAGCTGTGTACCTGGACACCCAAGTGTGTATGAAGAAGGCAGTGAAGCCGTTTGGTTAGAGTGCAGAGCTGTGTACCTGGAAATCCAGATTTGCATGAAGGAGGCAGAGTAGCCAAGTGGTTAGAATGCAGAGTTGTGTAACTGGAGACCCAGGTTTTGAGGAGGCAGTGTAGCATTGTGGTTAAGGTGCAGCGATGTGTACCTGGAGACCCGGATTTTATGACAGAGGCAGTGTAGCTAGTGGTTAGAGTTCGAGTCAGGTACCTGGACACCACGGTGTATATGAGGAAGGCAGTGTAGCATAGTGGTTAAAGTGCAGAGTTGTGTACCTGGAGAACTAGGTTTGTATGACTTAGGCAGTGTAGCCTAGTGGTTAGAGTGCAGAGCTGTGTATTTGGAGATTTAGGTTTGGATGAGGGAGGCAGTGTGGCCTAGTGGTAAGAGAGCAGAGCTGTGTTCTCGGAGACCCAGGTTCTTGTGAGGGAGTCAGTTTAGCCTAGTGGTTAGAGTACAGAATTTTGTACTTGGAGTTGCAGGTTTGTTCTTGGAACTCAGTGTAGCCTAGTGGTTTGAGTGCAGAGCTGTGGACCTGGTGACCCAGTTTTGTATGAGGGAGGCAGTGTAGAATATTGGTTACGGTGCAATGCTGTATACCTGGAGACGCAGGTTTTTATCAGGGAGGCAGTGTAGCCTAGTGGTTAGAGTTCAGAGCTGTGTACCTGGACACCCAAGTGTGTATGAAGAAGGCAGTGAAGCCGTTTGGTTAGAGTGCAGAGCTGTGTACCTGGAAATCCAGATTTGCATGAAGGAGGCAGAGTAGCCAAGTGGTTAGAATGCAGAGTTGTGTAACTGGAGACCCAGGTTTCTTTGAGGGAGGCAGTGTAGCATTGTGGTTAAGGTGCAGCGATGTGTACCTGGAGACCCGGATTTTTATGACAGAGGCAGTGTAGCTTAGTGGTTAGAGTTCCGAGCTGTGTACCTGGACACCACGGTGTATATGAGGAAGGCAGTGTAGCATAGTGGTTAAAGTGCAGAGTTGTGTACCTGGAGAACTAGGTTTGTATGACTTAGGCAGTGTAGCCTAGTGGTTAGAGTGCAGAGCTGTGTATTTGGAGATTTAGGTTTGTATGAGGGAGGCAGTGTGGCCTAGTGGTAAGAGAGCAGAGCTGTGTTCTCGGAGACCCAGGTTCTTGTGAGGGAGTCAGTTTAGCCTAGTGGTTAGAGTACAGAATTTTGTACTTGGAGTTGCAGGTTTGTTCTTGGAACTCAGTGTAGCCTAGTGGTTTGAGTGCAGAGCTGTGGACCTGGTGACCCAGTTTTGTATGAGGGAGGCAGTGTAGAATATTGGTTACGGTGCAATGCTGTATACCTGGAGACGCAGGTTTTTATCAGGGAGGCAGTGTGGCCTTGTGGTTAGAGTTCAGAGCTGTGTACCTGGACACTCAGGTGTGTGTGAGGAAGGAAGTGCAGCATACTGGTTAGACTGCAGAGCTGTGTATCTGGAGGCCCAGGTTTGAATGAGGGAGGCAGTTTACGTAGTAGTTAGAGTGCAGAGCTGTGTACTTTGAGACTCAGGTGTGTTTGAGGGAGGCAGTGTAGAGAAGTGGTTAGAGTACAAGGCTGTGTACCTGGAGTCCCAGGTTTGTATGAGGGAGGCAGTGTAGCCTAGTGGTTAGACAGCAGAGCTGTGTACCTGGAGACCTAAGATTGTATGAAAGAGACAGTGTAGCCTAGTGGTTAGTGTGCAGAGCTGTGTAGCTAGAGATCCAGGTTTGCATGAGGAAGGCAGTGAAGCCTTGTGGTTAGAGTGCAATGCTCTGTACCTGGAGATCCTTATTTGTATGATGAAGACAGTGTAGCCTAGTGGTTAGTGTTCAGAGCTGTGTACCTGAACACCCAGGTGTGTATGAAGAATGCAGTGAAGCCGTATGGTTAGAGTGCAGAGCTGTGTACCTGGAGACCCAGATTTGCATGAAGGAGGCAGAGTAGCCTAGTGGTTAGAATGCAGGGTTGTGTAACTGGAGACCCAGGTTTCTATGAGGGAGGCAGTGTAGGATAGTGGTTACAGTTCAGAGCTGGGTACCAGAAGACCAAGGTTAGTATGAGGGAGGCACTGCAGTGTAGTGGTTCAAGTGCAGAGATGTGTACCTGGAGACCCAGGTTTTTATGACGGAGGCAGTGTAGCTTAGTGGTTAAAGTGCAGAGTTGTGTACCTGGACACCCCGATGTGTATGAGGAAGACAGTGTAGTATAGTGGTTAAAGTGCAGAGTTGTGTACCTGGAGAACTAGGTTTGTATGACATAGGCAGTGTAGCCTAGTGGTTAGAGTGCAGAGCTCTGTTCTTGGAGACTCAGGTGTGTTTAATGGAGGCAGTGTAGCGTACTGTTTAAGAGTACAGAGCTCTGTATCTGTAGTCCCAGATTTGTATAAGGGAGGCAGTATAACTTAATGGTTAGACAGCAGAGCTGTGTATCTGGAGACCCAGGTTTGTATGAAAGAGTCATCATTTCCTAGTGGTTGGAATACAGAGCGGTGTACCTGGAGACCTAGGTTTCTATGAGGGAGGCAGTTTATCCTAGTGGTTAAAGTACAGGCCTGTGTGCCTGGAGACTCAGGTTTGTATGAGAGGGGCAAAGTAGTCTAGTGGTTAGAGTGCAGAGCTGTGTTCTTGGAGACCCAGGTTTATATGAGGGAGGCTGTAGCCTAGTGGTTAGAGTACAGAACTTTGTACTTGGAGTTCCAGTTTGTATTTGGGACTCAGTGTAGCCTAGTGATTAGAGTGCAGAGCTGTGTACTTGGCGACCCAGTTTTGTAGGAGGGAGGCAGTGCAGAATAGTGGTCAAGGTGCAAGGCTATGTACCTGGAGGCCCTGGTCTGTATGAAGGAGGTAGTGTAGAATAGTGATTAAGGTGCAAGGCTGTGTACCTGGAGGCCCAGGTTTGTATGAAGGAGGCAGCATAGCCTAGCTGTGATGAAAGTGAGCAGGAAAGCACAGGAACTCAGTTCCTGTACCTTTTTTCCAGCGGGAACTGAGTTCCTGTGCTTCTACCCACTGACACTAAAACTGAAAATCTTAAACCAGCAACACAGTGACAGTTTCTGGATGTGTGATCTGCTATCAGTAAAGTTACCAACTATCCAAGGCCTAAAACTGGGATGGTCATCCTGAGCATGCCCCCCACCATGTCACTCTCACGGGCACCACCGCAGACAATGCTGCAACACAATCAATTACATTTTGCTTTTTGCTCTGCCCATGCCACCTCACAGTAACACCAGTAGCAAACATCCAGATTAAAACAATACATCATTCTGTTGCAGCAAGTTCCAAATCATAATGTACAGAAAGTTCATTAGAAGCAAACCGGCGTTAAATTGTGATCAGACATACCAGCTGCATGTATTGCTCCTCCTGAAAGTCCCATCCAACCCGCTCACACTCACCTCATTTACTGAGCAAACTTCACTTCAGTGACTCCCACCACCACACCAGATTGTTTTCACACACTTCCCTACAGCTGATCAGGTGCAGGTACCTTAGTTCACTGCTGCTGGTGTCTTCTCTGCTTGGAGTCCCTCTCAGCTGCTGACAGGCAGACATCGACATGCGCTTGTTTGCACTAGTACCCAGTCTAATCTAACAGGAAGGAACATGCTTTACTGTGCTCCCACTGACATGCTTGCAGTGCAACACAGGTGCAGGTGTTGAAACCGCAAACTGCTGTCCAGCCCGAGCAGTGCCACAGTGGTGCTGAAATAACTGTCACTCACAGATTAGCAGTCAGCAAAAAAAAGGGGACAAAACTGGGACAAGTAAGCAAAAACCAGGACAAAAGTGACGTTTTGCAAAACTTGTGGGAACACTGGGACATGCTGCCTAAAATAGGGACTGTCCTGGGAAAATAGGGACTGTTGCTAGCTTTAGCTATCAGGGTTTCCATAATACCATTTGACTTGCACAACAATGTTATTTTCCTAGAAATACTTGAATATCTCTAACTGAATCTACCAGCATCAAATTAGTTAGTTGTGAATTGACACTGCTATCTTTTAGATTGAAGATCTTTATTCTGTATTTCATAATTGCCGGTGGCCGAGTTCCTGTACTTCTTGCCTACCACTTGCACCACTGTAGCCTAGTGGTAAGAATGCAGAGCTGTATACCTGGAGACCCAGGTTTTTATCAGGGAGGCAGTGTAGCCTAGTGGTTAGAGTACAGAGATGCATAGTAGGAGACCCAGGTTTGTTTGAAGGAGGCAGTGCAGTCTAGTAATTAGAATGCAGAGCTGTTTGCTTTGAGACTCAGGTTTGTTTGAGGGAGGCAGTGTAGAGTAGTGGTTAGAGTACAAAGCTGTGTACCTGGAGTCTCTGGTTTGTATGAGAGAGGCAGTGCAGCCTAGTGGTTAGACAGTAGGTCTGTGTAACTGGAGACCCAGGATTGTATGAAGGAGGCAGTGTAGCATAGTGGTTAGAGTGCAGAACTGTGTACACGGAGACCCAGTTTTGTAAGAGGGAGGCAGTGTTGCGTAGTGGTTAAGTTGCACGCCTGTGTACCTGAAGGCCCAGATTTGTATGAAGGAGGCAGCATAGCATAGTGGTAAGAATGCAGAGCTGTATACCTGGAGACCCAGGTTTTTATCAGGGAGGCAGTGTGGCCTAGTGGTTACAGTGCAGAGCTGTATAGCAGGAGACTCAGATTTGTATGAAGGGGGCAGTGTAGTCTAGTAGTTAGAATGCAGAAATGTATACCTGGAGGCTTAGGTTTGAATGAGAGAGGCAGTGTACCATAGTTATTAGAGTGCAGAGCCATGTACTTTGAGACTCAGGTTTGTTTGAGGAAGGCAGTGTAGAGTAGTGGTTAGAGTACAATGCTGGGTACCTGGAGTCCCTGGTTTGTATGAGAGAGGCAGTGTAGCCTAGTCGTTAGACAGCAGGTCTGTGAAACTGGAGACCCAGGATTGTATGAAGGAGGCAGTGTAGCCAAGTGGTTAGAGTGCAGAGCTCTGTACCTAGAGATCCAGGTTAGTATGAGGAAGGCAGTGTAGCCTAGTGGTTAGAATTCAGAGTTGTATACCTGGAGACCCAGGTTTCTATGAGGGAGGCAGTGTATCATAGTAGTTAGGGCTCAGAGCTGGGTACCAGGAGACCAAGGTTAGCATAAGGGAGGCACTGTAGTATAGTGGTTAGAGTGCAGAGATGTGTACCTGGAGACCCAGGTTTTTATGACGGAGGCAGTGTAGCTTAGTGGTTAGAGTTGAGAGCTGTGTACTTGGAGATTCAGGTTAGCATGAGGGAGGAAATGAAGCCTTGTGGTTAGAGTGCAGACCTGTGTACCTGGAGACTCGGGTTTGTATGAGAGGGGCAATGTAGCATAGTGATTAGGGTGCAGAGCTGTGTCCTTGGAGACCCAGGTTTATATGAAGGAGGCAGTGTAGCCTAGTGGTTGGAGTACAGAACTTTGTATTTGGAGTTCCTGGTTTGTATTTGGGACTCAGTGTAGCACTATGGTTAGAGTGCAGAGCTGTGTACCTGGCAACCCAGTTTTGTATGAGGGAGGCAGTGTAGAGTAGTGGTTAAGTTGCAAGGCTATGTACCTGGAGGCCCAGGTTCGTATGAAGGAGGCAGCATAGCATAGTGGTAAGAATGCAGAGCAGTATACCTGGAGACCCAGGTTTTTATCAGAGAGGCAGTGTAGCCTAGTGATTAGAGTTTAGAGCTGTGCACCTGGACACACAAGTGTGTGTGAGGAAGGCAGTGTAGCATAGTGGTTAGAGTGCAGAGCTGTGTATCTGGACACCCAGGTTTGAATGAGGGAGGCAGTGTTTCATAGTAGTTAGAATACAGAGCTGTGTACTTTGAGACTCAGGTATGTTTGAGGGAGGCAGTGTAGAGTAGTGGTAAGAGTACAAAGATGTGGACCTGGAGTCCCAGATTTGTATAAGGGAGGCACTGTAGCCTAGTGGTTAGTGTGCAGAGCTCTGTACTTGGAGACTGGAGACTCAGGTTTGTTTCATGGGGGCTGTGAAGCACACTGGTTAAGAGTACAGAGCTCTGTACTTAGAGATCCAGGTTTGTATGAGGAAGAAAGTGTAGCCTAGTGGTTAGAAAGGAGAGTTGTATAAATGGAGACCCAGGTTTCTATGAGGGAGACAGTGTAGCATAGTGGTTAGAGTTCAGAGCTTTGTACCAGGAGACCAAGGGTTGTATTTGGGAGGCAGAGTAGCCTGGTGGTTAGAATGCAGAGTGCTGTACCTGGAAACCTAGGTTTCTATGAGGGAGGCAGTTTAGCCTAGTGGTTAAAGTACAGGCCTGTGTAGCTGGAGTCTCGGGTTTGCATGAGAGGGGCAATGTAGCCTAGTGCTTAGGGTGCAGAGCTGTGTTCTTGGAGACCCAGGTTTATATGAGGGAGGCAGTGTAGCCTAGTGGTTAGAGTACAGCACTTTGTACTTGGAGTTCCAGGTTTGAATTTGGCACGCAGTGTAGCCTAGTGGTTAGAGTGCAGAGCTGTGTACCTCGTGACCCAGTTTTTTGTAGGAGGGAGGTAGTGTAGCATCATGGTTAGATTGAAGAGCTGCGTACTCTGAGATTTAAGTTTGTATGAAGGAGGCAGTGTAGCAAATTAGTTAGAGTGCAGAGTGGTGTACTTGGGGACCAAGGTGTATATGATGGAGCAGTGTATACTTGTCGTTAGAGTGCAGAACTGTGTACCTGGAGACTCAGGTTTTTATTTGGGAGACAGTGTAGCCTAGTGGTTAAAATACAGAGCGCAGTACCTGGAGACCTAGGTTTCTATAAGGGAGGCGGTTTAGCCTAGTGGTTAAAGTGCAGACCTGTGTACCTGGAGACTCAGATTTGTATGAGAGGGGCAATGTAGCCTAGTGGTTAGGGTGCAGAGCTGTGTTCTTGGAGACCCGGGTTTATGTGAAGGAGGCAGTGAAGCCTAGTGGTTAGAGTGCAGAGCCGTGGACCTGGCGACCCAGTTTTGTAGGAGGGAGGGAGGCAGTGGAGCATTGTGGTTAGGGTGCAGAGCTGTGTACCTGGCAACCCAGTTTTGTATAAGGGATGCAGTGTAGAATAGTGGTTAAGATGCAAGGCTGTGTACCTGGAGGCCCAGGTTTGTATGAAGGAGGCAGCATAGCCTAGTGGTAAGAATGCAGAGATGTATACCTGGAGACCCAGGTTTTTATCAGGGAGGCAGTGTAGCCTAGTGGTTAGAGTTCAGAGCTGTGTACCTGGACACCCAAGTGTGTGTGAGGAAAGCAGTGTAGCATAGTGGTTAGAGTGCAGAGCTGTATGTCTGGGGACCCAGGTTTGAATGAGGGAGGCAGTGTTTCATAGTAGTTAGAGTACAGAGCTGTGTACTTTGAGACTCAGGTAAGTTTGAGGGTGGCAGTGTAGAGTAGTGGTTAGAGTACAAACATGTGGACCTGGAGTCCCGGGTTTGTATGAGGGAGGCACTGTAGCTTAGTGGTTAGAGTGCAGAGCTCTGTACCTAGAGATCCAGATTTGTATGAGGAAGACAGTGTAGCCTAGTGGTTAGAGTTCAGAGCTGTGTACCTGGACACCCAGGAGTGTAAGAAGAATGCAGTGTAGCCTAGTGGTTAGAATGCAGAGTTGAGTAACTGGAGACCCAGGTTTCTATGAGGGAGGCAGTGTAGGGTAGTGGTTAAAGTGCAGAGATGTGTACCTGAAGACCCAGGTTTTTATGACGGAGGCAGTGTAGCTTAGTGGTTAAAGTGCAGAGTTGTGTACCTGGACACACCGATGTGTATGAGGAAGACAGTGTAGTATAGTGGTTAAAGTGCAGAGTTGCGTACCTGGAGAACTAGGTTTGTATGACTTAGGCAGTGTAGCCTAGTGGTTAGAGTGCAGAGCTCTGTTCTTGGAGACTCAGGAGTGTTTAATGGAGGCAGTGTAGCGTACTGTTTAAGAGTACAGAACTCTGTATCTGTAGTCCCAGATTTGTATAAGGGAGGCAGTATAACTTAGCAGTTAGACAGCAGCGCTGTGTACCTGGAGACCCAGGTTTGTATGAAAGAGTCATCGTATCCTAGTGGTTGGAATACAGAGTGCTGTACCTGGTGACCTAGGTTTCTATGAGAGAGGCAGTTTAGCCTAGTGGTTAGACAGCAGATCTGTGTAACTGGAGACCGAGGATTGTATGAAGAAGGCAGTGTAGCACAGTGGTTAGAGTGCAAGCTGTGTACACGGGGACCCAGTTTTGTATGAGGGAGGCAGTGTAGCCTAGTGGTTAGAGTGCAGAGCTGTGTACTTAGAGACCCAGGTTTGTATGAGGGAGGCAGTGTAGCGTAGTGGTTAAATTGCACGCCTGGATATCTTGAGGCCCAGGTTTGTATAAAGGAGGCAGCATAGCATAGTGGTAAACATGCAGAGCTGTATATCTGGATACCAAGGTTTTTATCAGGGAGGCTTTGTGGCCTAGTGGTTAGAATGCAGAGCTGTGTACTTTGAGACTCAGGTTTGTTTGAGGAAGGCAGTGTAGAGTAGTGGTTAGAGTACAACGCTGTGTAGCTGGAGTCCCTGGTTTGTGTGAGAGAGGCAGTGTGGTCTAGTCGTTAGACAGCAGATCTGAATAACTGGAGATCCAGGATTGTATGAAGGAGGCAGTGTAGCCTAGTGGTTAGAGTGCAGAGCTCTGCACCTTGAGATCCAGGTTAGTATAAGGAAGGCAGTTTAGCCTAGTGGTTAGAATTCAGAGTTTTATACCTGGAGACCCAGGTTTCTATGAGGGAGGCAGTGTAGCATAGCGGCTAGGGTTCAGAGCTGTGTACTAGAAGACCAAGGTTAGCATAAGTGAGGCTCTGTAGTATAGCGGTTAAAGTGCAGAGGTGTGTAACCCCCCTGCAAATGGGGGTTCCCAAAAGACTTCCAGGAGCTTGCTTGAATGCTCCAAGCCTGAATGGTGTTTGGCGTTTAAGCCATTTATCAGTGAGTGTTTTTAGAACCTCTGGTACTGTCTCTTTAAGAGCTGTCTGCTTGCAGACATAATTAGTTTGTACGGGGGACTGTGTGTTTCTTTGAGTACCACTCAAGCTGCTGCCAATTCACTCCATTTTTGCAGTCACTAGGAGTGCAAAGGAACCTATCTGAAAGATGTAACTGTTTGCCAGAAACCATTTAGAGTAATAATGAAATTACAGTTTGTCTAACCTGCTTTTTGCAGTCAGAACTGTGTCTGCCTAGTTCCCCATTCTGGTTTTGAACTGCTGAACTGGACCAATCAGTGTGGGGTAGCTAGCTCTAAAATGGTGCCTTGGGCGAATCAGAACTTGGACTCATAATCTGAGCCAGCCACAAAGAGGATTGTATGGGCAGTGACTCTGGGAGATGTAGTTTAGACTTGGCCTTTTGGACCAACAGGGCAGTCTATTGTGAGTGACAGCAATCCAGTCAAGAACTGGGAGGAACTCAATGGAAGTGCCCGGTTTTGTCTGTTGGAGTTTCAGTTGAGCTCTGGTAGTGAAGAAGGAAGGAGCCCTGTGCTTTTTCAGTGTGCAGTTTTAGTCGGGAAACGTGTCTAAGGCCCAGAGTTCGGTCTGCAGCTTGTGTAACTGCTTGTTAGGACTGAATCGTCCTGTGAAGAGAATCAAAGGATATCTGAAGAGTAGAAACCAGGCTCACCCTGTAGAAGACTGGAGAAATTAGAATTGCACTCGGTCTGTCAGAAACTGAATCTGCTGTGTGTTCTCCCGGCATTGTGCAGTAATTGCGATTGGGATAGAGAAGCAGCCTGCCTGGTATAGTTCTTTTTGCCATATAAATGTGTGAGGAGACTCGTGGAGCTCAAGAGTAGCCTTGCTGACATTGAAGGACCCTATCTTGTTTGGAGGTCGTGAGTACTAATTCAGGTCGCTCCTGTTGAATTGCCACAATAAATCCAAATGGAATCACTGTACTGCTGAACTGTTTAAACTAATTTTTCTTTTCTCTGTGGGGAAGGGCCCCTACCAGCTGCCACGGTTTGGACCAGCCACTGGGGCTTGAGACCCAGGGACAGTAACTGGTAGGATAGACCTGTGCACAGAGCCATAGATAGATGAGTAAAGTGATAAGCTAATTAACCTGATTTCCCTGCCCTTGATATATTCTCTCAAATAAACCGAGCTGCTTGTTTCAGCAAAGTTATACTGCCTGGGTATTTGTCTATGTTAAAGTATTGTACTGTGATTGTTGCACTGTATCTTATTTTACGGGAGGTCCCAGTGCCTGAACCACCTGAGGGTAAATGCATACTGTGAAGGTAATTCTGATATATTGTGTGGGCCACTAGTGGGAAGAAGAGTTGCAGTGTCCCAGAGGGCTGTGACCAAGTAAGTTTAACTATTGCAAACCCTGACCTCTGGGTGGAGGCACCCGCCATTGGATCCAGGCCCCTCAACCTGTTAGTGGCAAATCAGGCAGGGGTAGTAGCCCCTGGGATAGCGCCATCTAGGGGTTACAGATGTATACCTGGAGACCCAGGTTTTTATGACGGAGGCACTGTAGCTTAGTGGTTAGAGTTAAGAGCTGTGTACTTGGAGATTCAGGTTAGCATGAGGGAGGAAGTGAAGCCTAGTGGTTAGAGTGCAGAGCTGCGCTCCTAGAAACTGAGGTTTGCATGAAGGAGGTAGAGTAGCCTAGTCGTTAGAATGCAGAGTTTTGTACCTGGATCTCCAGGTTTGTAGAAGGGCTGCAGTGTAGCATAGTGGTAAGAGTTCAGAGTTTGTACCTGGAGACCAAGGTTAGTATGAGGGAGGCACTGTAGCCTAGTTGTTAGAGTGCAGAGCTCAGTACTTGGAGACTCAGGTTTGTTTGATGGAGGCTGTGTAGCATACTGTTTAGGAGTACAGAGCTCTGTAACTGGAGTCCCAGATTTGTATAAGGGAGGCAGTGTAGCTTAGTGGTTAGAATGCAGAGCGGTGTACCTGGAGACTTAGGTATCTATGAGGAAGGCAGTTTAGCATAGTGGTTAAAGTGCAGAGCTGTGCACCTGGAGATTCAGATTTGTACGAGAGGGGCAATGTAGCCTAGTGGTTAGGGTGCAAAGCTGTGTTCTTGGAGACCCAGGTTTATATGAAGAAGGCAGTGTAGCCTAGTGGTTAGAATACAGCACTTTGTACTTAAGAGTTCTAGATCTGCATTTGGGAGGCAGTGTAGTTCAGTGGTTAGAGTGCAGAGCTGTGTACCTCGTGACCCAGTTTTGTAGGAGGGGAGGAAGTGTAGCATTGTGGTTAGGGCGCAGAGCTGTGTACTCTGAGACTCAAGTTTGTATGAAGGAGGCAGTGTAGCTTATTAGTTAGAGTGCAGAGTTGTGTACTTGGAGATCAAGGTGTATATGATGGAGGCAGTGTAGACTTGTGGTCAGAGTACAGAACTGTGTACCTGGAGACCTAGGTTTCTATGAGGGAGGCAGTTTAGCCTAGTGGTTAAAGTACAGACCTGTGTACCTGGAGACTCGGGTTTGTATGAGATGGGCAATGTAGACTAGTGGTTTGGGTGCAGAGATGTGTTCTTGGAGACCCAGGTTTATATGAGGGAGGCAGTGTAGACTAGGGGTTAGAGTAAGACACTTTGTACTTGGAGTTCCAGTTTTGTAGGAGGGAGGCAGTGCAGAATAGTGGTTAAGGTGCAAGGCTATGTGCCTGGAGGCCCTGGTCTGTATGAAGGAGGTGGTGTAGAATAGTGGTTAAGGTGCAAGGCTGTGTACTTGAAGGCCCAGGTTTGTATGAAGGAAGCAGCATAGCCTAGCAGTGATGAAAGTGAGCAGGAACGCACAGCAACTCAGTTCCTGTACCTTTTTTGCAGCAGGAACTGAGTTACTGTGCTTCTACCCACTGACACTAAAACTGAAAATCTTAAACCAGCAATATAGTGACAGTTTCTGGATCTGTGTTCTGCTATCAGTAAAGCTACCAACTATCCGAGGCCTAAAACTGGGACGGTCCATCCTGACCATGCCCCCCCCCCCCCACCATGTCATTCTCATGGGCACCACCGCAGACAACGCTGCACACAATCAGTTACATTTTGCAGCTTGCTCTGGCCATGCCACCCCACAGTAACACCAGTAGCAAACACCCAGATTAAAACAATACATCATTCTGTTGCAGCAAGTTCCAAATCATAATGTATAGAACGTTCATTAGAAGCAAACCTGCGTTAATTTGTGATCAGACATACGAGCTGCATGTATTGCTCTTCCTGACAGTCCCATCCAACCCGCTCACACTCACCTCATTTACTAAGCAAACTTCACTTCAGTGACTCCCACCATCACACCAGATTGTTTTCACACACTTCTCTACAGCTGATCACGTTCAGGTACCTTAGTTCACTGCTGCCGGTCTCTTCTCTGCTTGGAGTCCCTCTCAGCTGCTGACAGGCAGACATCGACATGCGCTTGTTTGCACTACTACCCAGTCTATTCTAACAGGAAGGAACATGCTTTACTGTGCTGCCACTGACATGCTTGCAGTGCAACACAGGCGCAGGTGTTGAAACCGCAAACTGCTGTCCAGCCCGAGCAGTGCCACAGTGGTGCTGAAATAACTGTCACTCACAGATTAGCAGTCTGCAAAAAAAGGGGAAAAAACTGGGGCAAGTAAGCAAAAACCAGGATGAAAGTGACATTTTGCAAAACTTGTGGGGACACTGGGACATGCTGCCTAAAATAGGGACTGTCCTGGGAAAATAGGGACTGTTGGTAGCTTTAGCTATCAGGGTTTCCATAATACCATTTGATTTGCACAACAATGCTATTTTCCTAGAAATACTTTAATATCTCTAACTGAATCTACCAGCGTCAAATTAGTTAGTTGTGAATTGACAGCGCTATCTTTTAGATTGAAGATCTTCATTCTGTATTTCATAATTGCCGGTGCTAGAGTTCCTGTACTTCTTGTCTGCCACTTGCACCACTGTAGCCTAGTGGTAAGAATGCAGAGCTGTATACCTGGAGACCCAGGTTTTTATCAGGGAGGCAGTGTAGCCTAGTGATTAGAGTGCAGAGATGCATAGCAGGAGACCCGGGTTTGTATGAAGGAGGCAGTGTAGCCTAGTGGTAAGAATGCAGAGCTGTATACCTGGAGACCCAAGTTTTTATCAGGGAGGCAGTGTAGCCTAGTGGTTAGAGTGCAGAGATGCATAGCAGGAGACCCAGGTTTGTATGAAGGAGGCAGTGTAGTCTAGTAGTTAGATTGCAGAGCTGTTTGCTTTGAGACTCAGGTTTGTTTGAGGGAGGCAGTGTAGAGTAGTGGTTAGAGTACAAAGCTGTGTACCTGGAGTCCCTGGTTTGTATGAAAGAGGCAGTGTAGCATAGTGGTTAGAGTGCAGAGCTGTGTACACGGAGACCAAGTTTTGTATGAGGGAGGCAGTGTAGCATGGTGGTTAAGTTGCACACCTGTGTACCTGGAGGCCTAGGTTTATATAAAGGAGGCAGCATAGCCTTGTGGTAAGAATGCAGAGTTGTATACCTGGAGACCCAGGTTTTTATCAGGGAGGCAGTGTTGCTTACTGGCTAGAGTGCAGAGCTGCATAGCAGGAGACCCGGGTTTATATGAAGGGGGTAGTGAAGCCTAGTAGTTACAGTGCAGAGCTGTATAGCGGGATGCTCAGGTTTGAATGAGCGAGGCAGTGTACCATAGTAGTTAGAGTGCAGAGCTGTGTACGTTGAGACTCAGGTTTGTTTGAGGAAGGCAGTGTAGAGTAGTGGTTAGAGTACAACTCTGTATAGCTGGAGTCCCTGGTTTGTATGACAGAGGCAGTGTAGCCTAGTCGTTAGACAGTAGATCTGTGTAACTGGAGACCCAGGATTGTATGAATGAGGCAGTGTAGCCTAGTGGTTAGAGTGCAGAGCTCTGTACCTAGAGTTCCAGGTTTGTATGAGTAAGGCAGTGTAGTCTAGTGGTTAGAATTCAGAGTTGTATACCTGGAGATTCAGGTTTTTATGAGAGAGGCAGTGTAACATAGTGGTTAGGGTTCACAGCTGTGTACCAGGAGACCAAGGTTAGCATAAGGGAGACACTGACGTATTGTGGTTAGAGTGCAGAGAAGTATACCTGGAGACCCAGGTTTTTATGACGGAGGCAGTGTAACTTAGTGGTTAGAGTTGAGAGCTGTGTACTTGGAGATTCAGGTTTGCATGAGGGAGGAAGTGAAGCCTTGTGGTTAGAATGCAGACCTGTGTACCTGGAGACTCGGGTTTGTATGAGCCGGGCAATGTAGCCTAGTGGTTAGGGTGCAGAGCTGTGTTCTTGGAGACCCAGGTTTATATGAAGGAGGCAGTGTAGCCTAGTGGTTACAGTACAGAATTTTTTATTTGGAGTTCCTGGTTTGTATTTGGGAGGCAGAGTAGTCCAGTGGTTAGAGTGCAGAGCTGTGTACCTGGCGACCCAGTTTTGTAGGAGGGAGGCAGTATAGCATTGTGGTTAGAGTGCAGAGTTGTGTACCTGGCAACCCAGTTTTGTATGAGGGAGGCAGTGTAGAATAGTGGTTAAGGTGCAAGGCTGTGTACCTGGAGGCCCAGGTTTGTATGAAGGAGGCAGCATAGCCTAGTGGTAAGAATGCAAAGCTGTATACCTGAAGACCCAGGTTTTTATCATGGAGGCAGTGTAGCCTAGTGGTTAGAGTACAGAGCTGTGTACCTGGACACCCAAGTGTGTGTGAGGAAGACAGTGTAGCATAGTGGTTAGAGTGCAGAGCTGTGAATCTGGACACCCAGGTTTGAATGAGGGAGGCAGTATTTCCGTAGTAGAGTACAGAGCTGTGTACTTTGAGACTCAGGTAAGTTTGAGGGTGGCAGTGTAGAGTAGTGGTTAGAGTACAAAGATGTGGACCTGGAGTCCCAGGTTTGTATGAGGGAGGCACTGTAGCCTAGTGGTTAGAGTGCAGAGCTCTGTACCTAGAGATCCAGGTTTGTATGAGGAAGACAGTGTAGCCTAGTGGTTAGAATACAGAGTTGTATACCTGGAGACCCAGGTTTCTATGAGGGAGGCAGTGTAGCCTAGTGGTTAGAGCTCAGAGCTGTGTACCAGGAGACCATGGTTAGCATAAGGGAGGCACTGTAGTATTGTGGTTAGAGTGCCGAGATGTATACCTGGAGACACAGGTTTTTATGACGGAGGCAGTGTAGCTTAGTGGTTAGTGTTCAGAGCTGTGTACCTGGATACCCCAGTGTGTATGAGGAAGGCAGTGTAGCATAGTGGTTAAACTGCAGAGTTGTGTACCTGGAGACCTAGTTAGTATGACGGAGGCACTGTAGCTTAGTTGTTAGAGTGCGGAGCTCTGTACTTGGAAAACTGGTTTGTTTGAGGGAGGCAGTGTAGCATAGTGTTTAAGAGTACAGAGCTGTGTACCTGGAGTCCCAGATTTGTATAAGGGAAGCAGTGTAGCCTAGTGGTTTGACAGCAGAGCTGTGTACCTGGAGACCAAGGTTTGTACGAAAGAGGCAGCATATCCTAGTGGTTAGAATGTAGAGCAGTGTACCTGGAGACCTAGGCTTCTATGAGGGAGGCAGTTTATTCTAGTGGTTAAAGTGCAGTCCTGTGTACCTGGAGGCTCGGGTTTGTATGAGAGGGCCAATCTAGCCTAGTGGTTAGGGTGCAGAGCTGTGTTCTTGGAGACCCAGTTTTGTATGAGGGAGGCAGTGTAGCATAGTGGTTAGAGTACAGAGCTGTGTACTTTGAGACTCCAATTTTTTATGAAGGGGGCAGTGTAGTATATTAGTTAGAGTGCAGAGCTGTGTACCTGGAGACTCAGGTTTGTGTAATAGGGGCAATGTAGCCTCGGAGTTAGAGTTCAGAGTTGTGTACCTGAAGACCCTGGTGTGTATGAAGGAGGCAGTGTAGCCTAGTGGTTAGAATGCAGAGTTGTGCACCTGGAGACCCAGGTTTGTATGAGGGAGGCAGTGTAGCAAAGTGGTTAGAGTTCAGAGCTGTGTACCAGGAGACCCAGGTTTGTATGAGGGAGGCAGTGTAGCCTAGTGGTTAGAATGTACAGTTGTGCACCTGGAGACCAAGGTAAGTATGAGGGAGGCACTGTAGTCTAGTGATTAGAGTGCAGCGCTCTGTACTTGGAGACCCAGGTTTTTATGAAAGATACAGTGCAGCCCAGTGATTAGAGGACAGGGATATGAACGTGGAGTTTCAGGTTTGTGTGAAAGAGGCAGTATAGCCCAGCTGCCTAGGAGAAGAAGGGTCAGATGGACCACGGTGGGCTCCGAGAAGGTCAGGATGGCAGGTCAGTGGCATATTCTTCAGCCTGTGTCACTACAGAATTCCTTCACCATGCTGGTGTGACAGGACTGTTAGGAGGAGGTATGGAAAGTAGTGGCAAGTGAGGATCTGGGATTCCTTCGTATTGGAGGTCCCAAGGTAGGTGGTGGAGGACTCCAGCAGAAGATGAAGCAGCTTCTGATGGTCTGGTGGAGAACTCAGTTGTTAGGGGGCTAGATTTGTGAAGAGGAGGAGGAGAGGGTGAGAGGAAGGTAAGGTTCCTACCAGGTGCCATGGCTCTGAGGGATGGGCAGCAGGTCCTAAGTTTCTGTAGGGTGGCAGGGCGGGGGGAGCTAGATGTCATTATCCTCCAGGGAATGAAGACCTTGCAAGGGATGGGTCTAGGATTGTCCAGGAAGAGTTCAGGGAAAGGGGGAGGGGTCTAAGGCTAGCACACACTGTGACATTCGTCGGGGTGCTGCCTGTCTATGACCATGAAAAGAATAGGGCACCCTGCACCTGGAGTTTCAATTTGTGGTTGAGGAGATGGGGCAGAGCTAGCCAGCCAAGATGGAAGCTGTGTAGTTAATCTGCTGCAGTTCCAGCTTCATCCATCCTGAAACATCTGAAATCTCAGCACCTATTTTCCCAGGATATTTTTACGGAATTACATTGTACATAGCAAACTGCAAATATCTAAAGTATACTAAAACTGTGCTGATCGGACCAGGGATTGCAACTTTATTTGACTCTTAAGAATGTGCCTCATTGCCTTCTTAGGCCTGGGCAACTTTTTGAGACCACCAGGCTCGAGTAGGCCTGCAGCACCCACTCTTGGAGATGGCCCACAAAAACGAACCTCAGGCCCCATCATTCAGATAGTGGAACAACAATTGGGTAACATTACTGCTATGCTAAATAAAGTACTAATTGATACAGCTGCACTCATCTCTTCTACTTCTAACACTAAAGTGGACGTGGAGAAGTTAACTATTAGAGTAACAGATTCAGAACTTCAAGTAAAATGGCAAGGGGAGATTCTACATGACCATTTCCTTTACTCGAGAGACCATCATAGCCAAATACAGTATCAACTGGCTAAGGTGGACGACCTAGAGAATCGTGATAGGAGGAAAAACATTCAGATTGTGGGCCTGCCTGAAGGGGCCGGAGGCTCAGACTTGGTCTCATTTCTGCAACATTCTCTCCCTGCTATGCACAAATTAAATACCCACCCTCCCACAGAGCTGGAGCTGGTGCACAGATCATTAGCTCCGAAACCACAAACAGGAGAATGGCCCCGCCCGATTCTGTACAAATTCACCAGATACCCTGTGAAAGAATTGTTTCTCAGGGCAGCTCGGGACTTAAAAACCTTCAGTTGGGATGGAGTGCCTGCACAAATATTCCAAGACTACTCCTACTATCTCTCGACGAGGCGTAGAGCTCATGGCCCAGTGAAACAGGCTCTGTACAAACTGAACCTCCCTACCTCTCTGAGATATCCCTCACAACTATGGGTCTTATATAAAGGGGAGTAACCTACCTTCAATACCCCTGCTGAAGTGCAGTTTTTTCTTGATGACATAGCTGGTGAGCTGAGGCCGCAGCAGAATACATCCCTCACGCCTCATGGATAGGCCTCGTCACTGAAGGACACTTCCAACCAGTGAAGAAATTCCCCAAAACGAGAGGATACTCCTTCCTCGGCATCTAAAGCAGACAGCAACTGGAAAATGCATCACTGAGGCTGATAAAAGAAGAACCCCCCTCCTAAAAGTGGAAAAAACCTTCAGCTACCCTCAGAGAATCATCATCGAAATCACTCGAGGAGCTGCCAGAGAGCACATCACTTCGCGGGCAGCAGCGGCTCATCTGCCTATATTACCCCAGTAAAGCTTTCCAATCATTACGAGACATAGGCGCCGGGTTATATAGGCCCGTGGGACTCAGACCCCATCAATATTCTCCAGAGCGGGCTGAGCCCCACCAATAATATCACTTTTACCATCCACGTTTTGCAAATAAATGACAGCAGATATGTTTGTTCTGTGACCTAGCGAGTGCCTCCCACCGCCCCCCGGAATGGGACTTGACAGTGAGTGCAGAAGCACTGGAAAGCATGTGTCCCTTCCTCCTCCTTTCTACCTTTTTGGTGGAGGAGCAGCTGAGACGTCAGTGCTGTGTGCACCTGCATGCAAATTGAGCGGGCAATCCGATTTTGTGGCAGCGAGAACTGGAGCCAGAATAATGAGTGACACGAGAGCATCGGCGGTCTGTCGGAGACCTCACCTGAGAGTTCATGTCAGCATAGCAAGCCGTATTGTGTGTGCACGTGCAGCATGGTTGGTAAACTTGCACCTTTATTTTTTAGCAGGTGGCCCAGTCAGTCTATGGGAGATGGGAGAGTCGCGGATGGGGGACAGAACAGTCATGCCCTGAGTGTCGGTCAGCGACGGCAAAGCAACAAGCCAGCTAGCGAGAGGCCCACTAGACTGTGGCAGCAGGTGCAGCACCAGCTCTTGGTCCGAGCTTGGCTCATGGTTCTCACCAAGAACAGTAGAAGCGGCTGCGAGACTGTGGCACCAGAACACCTGCACTCCACCTCCCACGCTGTGGCACTGAGTGATGGCTCCGGGTTCAAACTTTGATAACAGGTCAGAGTGGTCTTGAAAATAAAAAAAAGGATGTTCAATGATTTTGTGGAATCTGTGTCTAATCGGTGGTATGTAAAGGTGTGAAATATCGCGTTGATGATCTATAGTGGGTCAGCAACTGGCTGCTCTTCGTGACTGGTTCTCAGTCGTGTCATTTTTGTAGGTAGCATAAAACGAGACCAATGTTTTGTCACTGTACCTTTTTGAAAGTTATTGTGGCAGGGCAGGCCAGGTTGGGGGGGGGAGCTTCTGATATGCCTTACTCGGGTATGTGTTTTAGATCCCAGCTGATTATATTATACATTTTGAAGTTCAGTTGCACAAGTCTAAATTCTCTCTGTACAGGGAACCTCACTTAAATGAAATGAAGTGTCACTGCCAATGGTGTATTTCTGGCAAAGTAGTTTGATTCTAACTTTCAATGGATCCATCCAGATCAGTTACAGACCTTGGAGTTTCACCACATCAGCAGTCATTGCATTACTTCAAAATGCTAAATGACAGGTGGAGGAGCAAAGTATAATAAGTCCTGCCAGGGGCACAGAGTGGGTTTCCTGAGTTCACAGCCCCACTCAAGTCATGAGCCCACGGTGCCCTGCTCACACCATTTATGGTACACAGCACTGTAGCACGCTATGATGAGGGAGAAAGGGCTAATTTGTTTTAAATTTTCCTTTTTGGCCCCTATGCTGGACTTACCTTCTGCTCTGCTGTCAGTGATGCTTCTACTTTCAATTTTTAACTGCCTCATACTCCATACCTCTGGTGCTCAGACCACCCCATCTTACCCCTTCCCACCCCACCCCCCCAACAAGGTTCGCCGTTTTGGCCTGATTAGGACTTACTCTGGATGGTTCATTTATTCTGGACGGTTCATCTAATCATGTTGAGACCTTACTGGTACAGGACAGGACAGACATTCTGTGTGTCAAGTTAGTGTTGTCAGTGGCAGACTGTTGCATTATCTTGTGGCCATCAAGGCAGTTTACCAAGAAGATGTTTTGGTGAGATCTAAACTTTCATAAGCTGTCTCACTGTTATCTTCACAGCTCTTTACATCATCAGAATAGGATGGCAACAAAGCTGTTACTTTTCTGTGTTTTGGTCTGAAATAAGTTATCAATTACAAAATATGTTTTCCAAATTTCCTGGAAAGCTGACACAAGGGCCCAGCCACCAACCTGGATTCCTAGAAAATGAGAGGGTATGGCCCAGGGTGAAAAACTCATCAGTATTCCACATCAATATGATACCCTAACCCTGTGTTTGCATCTTAAATTTACATATAGGGCACTTTCATTTAAAAAACAAAAACGCGTAATAAAACCAAAGATTTGCAGAGTTAGAAGGTTGCCAGGTACCCAACATAGGTGGCCCACAAAGCCCACCTGGAAATGTCCAGGTACCCTGGTGAGCCAGCCACCAGTCTGACTCTGACTGACAGGCAGAGCAGCCTATAGCTGGCTGGGGAATTGGATGATCATGGGTAATGGGTATAAATGTGTAATATACTGTTCCCTATTAGTTGAGCGGTATCTTTCTTTTTTATCAAAAGGTAGTTTAAAGTACTAAAAAAAGGTTTTGAAAATAAGCCCCATAGGCTTGCATGGGGCGCGTTCCCTTGCTCTCCCTGGTACCATGTCACAAAACGGGGGAGCAAGGGGCGGAGCAGGCAGTCCAGGAAGTGGGAAGGGATTGGCTAGCTTGCGGTTTGCACAAATTGCGATCCCTTCCCAAACTTTCACCAGTGAGTAAAAACATTTCATTTTTACACAGCAGGGCTATCATCGCCCCAGGGTAGTGGGCTATGAAGCCCAAAGTGCGATTTTAACAAATCACACATTTACTTTAAGAAAACTAACTCATTTTCAAAAATATATGCAGAGAGGGCAGATACCCACTAGTAAGGACTTCTGGATTGGTGCTAGCCTCATTCAGGAGTTCTATCAGTACTGTAGTTCTGCTCTGTCTTTGTACTTGTTGCAGGTAAAATTGGGTGAATTGCTCAATTGCTTACAAGTATAAAAAAAAAAAAAAAAATAAGCAAACATCCCTGACCTGGTCCAAAAACGGCAAAATCAAGAGATCCGTTTGGGTTTTTTCCTGGCAGTCTTTTGCTGACCTTCTGCCATGTAGAATATCTCACCACTGTTATTAGCGTAGCACAAAGCTACAGAGAATTAAATAATAATGCACGACAGGGCATGTATTATGGGATTTACACATGCCTTGTGTGGTGTGTCATGAGGTGCAGCTGAGTTGCTTTAACCAAAGCAGTGTGTACATCCCACTACTACACATTCCCTGAAGCGTAGTATTGCAATTATAAAATTAATCTGTTATTAAAAATAAAACAAAAAATGAAATAGTTTCAAAGAAAGTAAACATTTGATCAGCAGAATCTTTACCAGTTCTCTGTTGCAGGATTTACACATGGTCATGTGACATGTTTTGACCAATGAGGTTACAGGATTTTCAAGACCCATTTTATAATACAGCATAATTTTGTTGCATGCTTGCTGCACTGTACTATAGCTGCACAAGGCTACTTTTGTTACATGCGTGCTGTTGATTTAGGTTTTGCCAGTCTGAGTTGGGAGGCTGTGCTCCAACACCTCCCCTTGTTTTTTTAACACGGAGGTGTGTGTGTGTGTGTGGGGGTTAACCCCCCCAACTCGATTAAACATTTTAAAAAAATAACCAACAAACTGATGTGGCATAGAGTGTGTGGTAAGTGGGCAAGTAGGATAACATGAGTGCTATGCTAATAGCGGATGTCCAATGGTGGTCTGGCTTAACTCCCCAATCCCCATGTAGAGTGGGCTCTGCTCCCATAGACCCTGCAGGAGTGTGCAAATCCCATTGTCCCCTATCCGGGGCAAGTAAATTTTGATTGAAGGGCAAGCACAAAAACAGAGTAAATTTAATTGTAATTAATAGAGGGGTGAGTGAAAATTCAACTACAGTCATGGCTGGGCAAGTAATAGAAATTTTGATTTGAACACCCCTGGACCCCCGCTGGGAGGGGTACAGGGGATTGACCCCTGACCTCTGGGTTAGGGGCAGGGCTTTGACCCCTGGTTCCCACCAAAAATTTTACTAACCCAGCTCCTATGTTACGAGCCACTGAGGGATCTGGTGCAGGCGGCTTTAGATATCTCCAAGGTGCCCAATTGTCACAATGGGGATGCCATACTGGAGACTGAGGACCTGACAGCAGCCTGGGCACTGCTCATTAAAGACTGGGAAATAGAACCATTAAGTTCCCTAGAAGAACAATGAGCCATAAACCCAGCAGATCAGATCCAGGAAGGATGAGTGCCCTTGGGCCCTGCTATTATATTTTGTCTGAACAAGGTAAGTGGTGCGGCTAAATATCCTAAGGTTTCTCCATTCACGATGGCTAAATTGGTGCCATGAGTGCCTTTACTTACTCTAGAGCCCCAAGGCTGATTTAGGGGAGGAGAGACGGGAACTCTCCTAAAGTACACTGTAACTTTGATTAGACACCCATCTAGGCACCTTTGACTGTACCGCTTGCTTTTTTTCCTGTAGTTGCCTGAGTTAATTTTTTATACAGGGGAGTGAATGCTTGTACCATAAACATGACTCCGATAGCTGTCCGGGACTGAGTGGTTAGCTATCGTACATAATATGCAAAACTGTTAGGTTTGTGTTTTTCAGTGAAGCAGTGGCGCATCTCCGTAGCTGCAGAGGTGATTTCTTGTAGGCTTTGTTAAATCCGTACTTAAATTTTGAGCCCTAATGCCTCTAATTAGGGTTTGCTTTACTTTGAATATTGTCCAGATAATAACAAGCTAGATCTAATATCAAGGTGGCAGGTACAATACCTCTCAGTATTATGCAGGTGAAACGCACCACTACCATTTCCTCTGCAAATGTCTGTAACCTTGGAATCATAAGGTGCTTAGGGTCAGTGGAGATAGCGCCTAAATGGTGGTGAATAGAATAGGATAGCTTTAATTGACTGCAGTTATAATGTTAGTGACAGGGGTAAACTTTGATATACCCTTAGTAAAGTTTAAAATGCCGCTAATAGGTTCGTAGTGCAAACTGTTGGAAGTTGTTAACTTAGATATATGTTCTAAAAAGCCACGCTATCAGGGTATGTTAGATATCTCCCCTGTTCTGTAGCTCCAGTTCCCCTACATAGGGGGCACATTATCTCGTAGTCCCCTTTATCCTGATGATTGGTTGGAGGCTCAGATGGTACCAAATATGAGAATGTTACTTCGGGTATACACAAAGGGACATTGAGCCATTATCCTGTGTAGTACTGAATTGGATCATATCACAGCCATACCTTTTGAAGTTACCTGCTGCCCTGTACTATTAAAATGCAGAGATAAAGAGGAAATAGCTTTCAAGTGGAGGTTATGTAATGGGGTAGGTTCAGAAAGGTTTTCATCCATGCCTATTTTTAAAGATAATTGCGCTACCTGCCAATTGGCATACCCGTATCAGCAGGACAGGTGTACCTGAGGCAAAATTCCCTTTTTACACCCAATGGTATAAATTTTCCTAGGAAGAATAGTGGTGCAGTGTCCCATTGCTATGGATGTCTGGCACCTCCTGCACCTCTGTCTGGAAAGCAAAGCACATATTTTGCTGACCGCGGTGAGGAACTTGTTTCCTACAGTTACCATGTACTACCCCAACCCCAGGAGCTGTCTCAGGCCATTGGGAAATGGTAGAAAATTACCTCCCCCCTCGGTCAATAACAGTCTGCATCCCCAACTCAAACATAAATAGGGCATATACCCAAGCCCATAGTCTCTGCTGCGGCAATAATCCTGTAACCCACTTTTTAGTGGAAACAACGCCATCCCCCTTAACCCCACTATTCTCCTGGGCTGTAGCAATCATAGATATACATTTTTGCCAATCCAGGGTTGCAGCCCTGGTTGTCAATTCATCCATAGATCCATGGGCCCAATCAAAAAACAGAAATGTGATCTCAGAGCCCTACGTGGCCTGCGTTTGGCACTCTCTGGCCTACTTTTGGGCTGCTGCACTAGTATGTTTAAGAAGAGGAGAAAGATACAAGTATCCTGCTATGTTTGCAAATACACACCTTGCACTCTTGATGGCTTTAAAGATACTTTATGTATATTGGCATGCAGAAAGGAAACATACTGAATATGGCTAACTTTTCAGATATAGCAACCATTACTTGGAATGTTAAGGGTTTGAACTCTCCTATAAAAAGGAAAACGGTACTGTCCCAATTAAAGAAAATGGGCACCCAAGTCACTTTTTTTACAAGAAACTAAATTGAGTTCAAAAGAAGCCACCAAGCTAGTGAGGGATTGGGTGGGCAAAGAAGCACATTGCACTGCAGGGTCAGCCAAGCCAGGTGTTTCCATTCTGCTACACAAAAAATTGCAAAAACACCCTAAAGAGGTGCACACAGGTGAAGATGGCAGGTGGATCATAATGAAGGTATCTACTCCCTTGGGGCCCCCTGATCCTGGCAAACATTTACGGTCCGAATGAAGACGTTCCAGAATTTTTTCATAGTATATCGCAAAAAATTATGGACACATCATATAACAATCCGGATGTTTTGATGGGTGGTGATTTTAACTTGGTAATGGACAGCCTACTGGACAGGTCCAACTCCAGCTCTGAACCACACTGCAGATCCCTTCAAGCCTTGAAGAATCTAATTTCTCTGCACCAGCTTTCTTATGCGTGTAGGGTATAAACCCCTCAGTAAAAGATTACACTTTCCTGTCTGCACCACATATTACGGCCAGCAGATTACATTTCTGGCTCACTTCCCCTAGAATATCTGTTGCCACCTCAGGAGATACAGTCTCTCAGATTTATATTTCCGACCATGCTCCAGTCTTTCTCACCTTTCTGCCAGCCATGCACTCTCCCAAGTCATTGTTGTGGAGGTTAGACTCTCTTCTCCTGTCTGACAAAGACTTTGTGTAGTGGCTCGGGAAAGCTACAGCAGATTTTTTTCAGGATAATCCCCCTTCTTCTGCATCAGCTGCAAATACCTGGGAGGCCTTCAAAGCCACCATCAGAGGAGGGATTATTAATTTTGATGCTTATAGAAGGAAACTAAGAGACCAAGAATTAAAGCATCTAGAGAGCACAATAAAAAGACTGGAGGCCAAGTATAAATCAAACCCCGCAGCCCTTCAGACTCCTGCAGTTCTAGCTGCTATGTCTGCCATTAGAAAAAAAATTAATACACTAGTTTATAGGTAGGCCAAGCTCTATAAACACAGAGTCCAACATCGCAACCAAGCAGAAGGGGGAAAGGCGAGTAAGCTCCTGGCCTATAGGCTGAAACAGCGAAAAGCTGAAAGAGCTATCCTTAACCTAAAAGACAAACTAGGGAAGCTTTCCCCAAATCCCTCCACTATTAATAATATGACCGATTTCTATAAATCTCTATACTCCTCTGAGGTGTGCTGGGATAAAAAGACATATAACCAATTCACGGAGCACTTGTCTCTTCCAAAATTGTCTGAACACCAGAAAGAAGCTTTGGACCATCCAATTACAGGAGAAGAAATTTGCCATGCAATAAACAGGATGACTCCACATAAAGCCCTTGGGGGAGATGTTTTCCCTAGATTTTTATAAATTGGTCCAATCCTTGATGATGGCCCCACTGGCAAATATGTTGAATGAGGCCCATGCAAGTGGGTGGCTACCTCCTACTGTATCTGATGCCATAATTACAGTTTTACCAAAGGAGGGTGAAGAGCATTCCTTCCCTGCTATCGGTCCATCTCGTTAATTAACGCCGATGTCAAGATACTGGCTAAGGTATTGGCTTCTAGATTGGAGGAATACTTGCCTGAGATTATTCACCCTTCTCGGGTGGGGTTTGTTAAAGGTAGGATAAGTTCAGACCATATGCGGACCCTGGTCCCTTTAATGCAGATAGCAGCATCACTCCCCTCCCTGGCAGCAGCAATAACAATTGATTTTGAAAAAGCATTTGATTTGGTAGAATGGGAATACTTGCATGAGGTTTTAAACAGTTTTAACATCGGCCCTTACTTTACCACCTGGATTAAAACACTGTATGCAAGCCCCTCAGCTAGAGTTTTACTAACAATCCCTGTCAGACCCCTTTCAACTCCAGCAAGGGACCAGACAGGGTTGCCCGCTATCTCCCTTACTTTTTGTAATGGCTATAGAACCCCTGGAGACTGCCCTCTGAAAACACCCTTACATTTATGGGATACAGGTAGAGGACAAAACTAAATTATATGCTGACAACTGCCTGATCCTGACCCGAAACCTACCCCGTAGTCTCCCACACATCCCTCTCAACACTACAAGCATTTGGGGAACTATCAGGCCTAAAAATCAATGTGGCAAAGTCAGAAATCCTCCCCCTAAATACCTTAACCTCATCAGATCAGCTGGGAAGGTTGGGCCTAGCATGGACACAATCCAAAATAAAATACCTAGGAATTAGACTTGCTCTCAAACTCATGACACTAGTGGATATAAATTTCCAACTCCTACTGTCCAAACTCCATAAAGATATTGACCGATGGGTGCACCTGCATCTTTCCATGGTGGGTAAGCTTTCTGCAATCAAAATTATGCTTTCCCGTGAGGTATATCACCTACTATCCCATATTCTCTTTCTTCTGCCCGAAGTCTGGAGCCAGAAGCTAAATACCTTGCTCATCTCCTTTTTATGGGGTTCATCTAGGCCTAGATACAGTAGAGCCAAGCTGAGGGCCCAAAATCGGAGAGGTGGTTGGAACTTACACAATTTTTATCAATATTCAATAGCCTTCATGGTGGCAAAATCTCTGAAAGAAGAAGGATATTCTCTTCCTCCTCACCCCCAGCCTGGACTCTCATAGAATGAAATCTAACGAAGGGCTCCTCCGTGTCAGCCCTTCAAACCCATCCTCTACCAAAATCCCTTAAATGCTGGCACTCCATGATACAATCCCATTTGGTCTGGCAAAAGTTAGGACTTAAAACCTCCCGGTGTCTGAGTATGGGTATATATACCCCTCTTTGGCATAACCCCAGTCTCTGCATTAACAATGCACCCTTGTGCTGGGCGGACTGGATTCCTAAAGGGATAAAGTACACTGGGGATCTGAACATACCTGAAGACGCTGTCATGGATTTATTCCAGAGATTACAAATTAGATATGGCCTGCCCCACAGTGACATCTGGAAATACCTTCAGATGAGTAGCCTATACCATTCATGGGTTAAAAAGCAATGTACATGTGTAGTGTGTAAACTGTCCACATCTGTTAGACCTATTCCTCTTCCAATTCAAGCATGGAGTACGCACTCCAAAGGCAGGGCTGGACTCATTCAGAGGTTCTTGAGGGATTGTGCTCCCAATCCTTCGTCCCCGGCTAAGAGCAAATGGGCAATGGTATTGGAGATACGCATCACAGACCCTCAATTGCAACAATGCTGGTTGAGAACTCACCAGACCTGCTGTGTTCCCCAAAGCCTCCTTTTACAAAATAAAATAATGCACCTCTGGTATTGTACACCTGCCTAACTAAAAAAGATGGGCCTTCCTTCAACAGATTGTTGTTGGACATGTGATGCCTCTGGTGCAGATTTGCTGCACATCCTATGGTTGTGCACTCATTTGAAACACCTATGGGCTGCAGTAATTGACCTTTGCTCCCAGATCCTGAAAGCACCCATCCCGGAGGACCCTGGCCTGTGGATACTCGGCCTTATGCCTCAGTCTTTGACTCTACCCAAAGCTCAGTCATTGTGGCTCATACAGGCCTTGGTGGAATGTAAACAACTTATTATACAAAGATGGAGAACCTTAGAGGTCCCCCTGGCTGCAGAATGGCTCAAAGCCCTTGAAAAAAATGGCTACCCAAACCAGAATGTCGTGCTATAAGAATAGGTGTCTAAAGAAATTTGAAGAAGTGTGGGCACATTACTTCACCTATATTGACCTTGCTAACTATTCTATATCCTCCAGGTACACGAAGGACAAACTGAGACCCCCTTGAGAATCCAAGCAGGAATGGTTGAATAATTTACTAAATAATGTTATGAATTTTCCTTTCATAGCTATCTTGAGAGCTCCCCTTCAGAAGAGCATAAGGTTTCCCCTTCACTTACTCCAGTTTCTACACCATATGTGAAGAAGCTTTCTTATAACTCGAACCCAGTTTTGCCAGGATGAGTAAATGCCCTTTAAGAATTTCCAAAATAGTGACATAGCAGGGGCAAGCAGGTTTGTAAACTTCCCTTCTAAGCTCTTGGTTTAAACTAATAAATATCATAGTTGTGGTGACATTTTTTGTGCATTACGCCTTAAGGGTTGGCTATTTGTATGAAGGTGGTAAGGTTGTAAACCACCACCAGTTCAGCCGTTTGAATTAATGGTTCAGAAGATGTATAAAATCTGAAATCACATAATAAAAAGATTAACTGTAAAAAAAATTGTGGTTGAGTAAATGGTGCAGAAAAGAGAGGTTCAGTTACATTGGGGACTATGGATCAACCTGAAGGGATGATAGCCTAGAGGTGAAAGCCCCCATCCATATGGGAGGGGATCTGCAGTCCACAGTGGATGGTTTAGCTGTTTTTTGACTAACACAAACTAGCTGATGGGGGTGGCAGGAAGAAAAAAAGAGGCATATCCGTTTTTTTCCCTAAAGTCAATTTGTTTCTGTACTGATTTATTTTTCATTTTCACCATATGTCTCCATTTCTGTCTCCTTCTCACACATTTGTCACCTTTCAGCCTTCTTACAAGGCCCTGTTAATCAGTCTCTACCTGGGAACTTCCCCAGCTCTTTCTCTCCCATTGTGTTTTATCTTTCCCATCATCACCTTTTTGTTTCACAGATTCTCTCTTAATCTTACCATTTATCACTTCTTCTCCCTTAGCCTCCCCTTCTTCTTTCTCCACATATATATCTCTCTCATTTTACCTCTCCTCTGCACTAACTTGTTTTTTTTCTCTTTTAGATATTTCCTGAAGAAGACCTAAGGTCGAAACATAGATTTTTAACTCTATTTTCTATTTTCAGCGTGCATTTAATATAACCATTTTGTTTTACTTTTAGACCACATGCTGACGCAGCGCCTTGTCTTTGTTTTTTTACAATTTATATCTATTTGGGGCAAATAACAGGTATTGCACTACCCAATGTGTGGCCCTGAAAGCTTGTGTACTACAATCTTGATGTTTATTTATTTTTTATTTATTTATTAAAGTATAGGAAGTATAACCCTTTGAGCCAGGGGCTGATTTACAAAGGCTCCACGTCGTAACTGAAAAGAAAACAAAATACAATGAAGAAGTACAGGAACTTAACAGAAACAGATACAGAAACAAGCAGAATTGCAGTTATCATTACATAAACATTCAAAAATAGATACATATAATTAACAGGTCAAATAAAGTAGTTCATGGGGCCATGACTAGGTGGAAGAGTTTGAGAGCAGAGAAATGGGGAGGGGGGGGAGTCTTGAGGGGTTATGGGCAGTCACAGTAAGGGGTGGATGCAGCTCTATTTTGAAAGGCCCCAATTTGGATATGGTGAGGAGGGGCCCTGGAATTGAGTTCATCCATAGGGGAGCCCTGTATCGAAAGGACCTTTAACCAGCGGTGGATTTGACAAAGGGGATGTGGAAGGCAGCAGTATCAGAAAGTCTTTTAGTCTGCCTCTGTAGCCCTGGTTGGAGAAGAGAAAGATAACTGGAGGGAATAGGCCCAGTTGGATTTTTGTGGTGAGTAGGCAGGTTTGGTATAGTAGTCGCCCCTGGAAATTTAGCCATGCCGATCGTTGGTAGAAGTCATAGGTGTGTGTGAGGCATTCACTGCCTGTGGCCAGCTGACAGGCCTTATTTAAGGTAAGTTTGATTTTGGACAGGCCAGTATCCGAGGCAGAGCTGTTGATAACTATGCCATTGTCAACCAAGGGTAGGATCGAGTTAGAGATAGCTAGTCAGACAGCATCAGTGGGAGGCAGGGTCTGAGTCTATATAGGAGACCAATTCTGGAATTTACTGCAGAGCAGGTAGACGTGATATGGTCATGGAAATTGAGAGCCGAGTCTAGGGTGATACCTAGATATTTAAAGCTTTTTACTGGTTTCAAGGTGGTTCCCTGGCAGTTATGTACAGAGAAGATAGCTGAGTTATGTTTGTGCTGGGGGTGGGCGAATAGCATTACCTTAGTTTTATTATAGTCGAGGACGAGCTTATGAGTGGAGAACCAAGATTCTATTTCAGTGAAGGTGCTCTGTAATGATAGTTAGAACTTGATGGGGTCAGAATGCTGACTAAAGATCACTGCATCATCTGCACAGAGGAGGAGATGTCCAGTGGAGGCCAGGGGTAGGGAGTTTAAGTACAGTGAGAAAAGGAGTGGGCCAAGGATGGAACCTGATCGGACAGGGAGGAATGTGGATAGGGTGTTATTTATCTTCACTTGCTGGGTGCTGCCTTGAAGATAGTGGGAGAACCAGCCAGTGGCCTCCTGAGATATGCCAGCAGAGAAGAGGGAGTCAATCAACATAGGGTGACTGACCATGTCAAAGGCCTTGGAGAGATCTATGTACACTGATCCAGCCAAGGCCCCCTGGTCAAGGGCACCAGAGATATAGAAGGTATACTCCAGGAGGGCAGTGGTTGTACTATGTCCCTTCCTGAAGTCATGCTGTTGTTGGCAAAGTAGGTGGTATGAGTCCAAGAATTCAGAGAGTTGGTCAACAACAATTTTTTCTAATGCTTTGGAGGTGGAGGGAGAATGGATATAGGCCTACAGTTACTACAGGAGGTATGGTCACCATTTTTATGGATGGGAGTAATGACTGCCCTTTTCCACTGTGTAGGGAACTGCCCTAGACACAGAGACACATTGAGCATTTTGGTTAGGGGAGTTACTACTGCATTGAGAGATAAGATGAGAGACTTTAGATCTAGGGAGTCGCCACTTTGTCTGGTTTTTCCAAGGAACTTGTAGAGATGGGGGTGTGCAGCGCTAGTTGAGATTGTTTTAAAGTGAAATGGTGGGATCCCTGGGGGGAGGGGGGGAACTGACCAGTAGAGGCAGAGAAGAAATCACGGGGGGAGGATAGAACTGAGGTCAAAGAAGACAGCATTTAAAGCGCTGGCAATCTTGCCTAGGTCTTGGGTGGGAGTCCCATTGACGGTCAGCAAGGAAGGTGGAGGGGAGGATGGCTTGCTACTAAGCTCCCTAATACTCTCCCAGAAATTTTGCCCATTTCCCCAGATAGCAGTGAGTCTAGCCTGGTAATAGAGTGCCTTAACTTTGTGGATGACTCAGGTGCAAGAGTTTCAGGCTGCACGATAGAGTTGGCAATCAGCAGAGTGGCCAGACTCCGGGGCACGATGCCACTGATTATCATGGGCTGTCGTTTGGTTGATCAAGGATTGAGTTATCCAGGGAGAGGATTGATTTTTTACAATCTGCTTCACAAAGGGGGCAAAGATGTCACAGGCATGCTGGAAAGAGATAATGAAGAAGGACAGAGCGGCATCTACTGATGTCAGGTGATCGAGGGGGGACCAGTCGAAGTTTTGGAGGTGATTGCGGAAGTGTACTAGTGAGCATTTCTTCATCATGTGGTGCCTAGAAATCTTTGCGGGAGGGCATTTCCAGCTGTTTGACCAGCAACAGGTAATGGGAGTGATCACCGAGCAAATCAGACAGAACCTGGACATTCTTGATATGCTCAGGGTGATTTGTGAAGATGAGGTCGATGAGGGAACTGACTAGATTTTGAGTGGCAACATCATCTCTGAGACATGACATCTGGGGGGCAAGCCAATTAATCTTGAAATCCCCAAGTACAATGATTTCTGAGTTTTTGGGGAGCTGGTCAATGATGCTTAGGATGGACGTGAAAGCATCCTTCTGGTTACAGGGAGGTACGTAGACCACCATAAGGTAAAGAGATTTTCCAGAGTTGCCAACAGCAGCCTCTAGGGAGAGAGAGTCTGAGCCCCAGCGCTAGAGGGTGCTGTTCCAATAGTTATACCTTTTAAGGAGTCCTGGAGGTAAATTGCACACACCCCACCCCTTCTCCCTAGTCTGTCCGATCGGAGCAGTGTATAGCCCTGTGGGATAACAGCAGAGTCTGGGATACTCTGCACAACTTGTATGTCAATAACAGGTATCACAGTACCCAAATTGAATGTCCCTGAAAGCTTGTGTACTACAATCTCAATGTACAATATGTATTTGGGGCCAGCAACAGATAGCTCACTACTCAATACGTGTGGCCCTAAGAGCTTGTGTACTACAGCTTCAATGTACAATATATATTTGGGGCCAATAACATGTATTGCACTACCCAATGTGTGTGGCCCTGAAAGCATGTGTACTACATCCTCAATATACACCATGTATTTGGGACCAATAACAGGTATCTTACTTCCCAATGTGTGTGGCCCTAAAAGCTTGTGTACTACATCCACAATCTACAATATTTATTTGAGGTGAACAGGTGTTGCACTACCCAACATGTGTTGCCCTAAAAATTTGTGTGCCATCTCAGTGTATAGTAAATATTTGGGGCCAATAATAGGTATCTCACTATCAAATGTGTGTGGCCCTGAAAGCTTGTGTACCACAACTTTGTTGTACAATATGTAGTTGTGGTCAATAACAGATATATCACCACCCAGTGTGTGTGTGTGTGGCCCTGAAAGCTTGTGTACTACAACTTTGTTGTAAAATATGTATTTGGGGTCAATAACAGGTATTGCACTACCCAATGTGTGTGGCCCTATAAGCTTGTGTACTACAACCTTGAAATACAATATGTATTTGCGGCCAGTAACAGGTATCTCACTGCCCAGAGTATGTGGCCCTGAAAACATGTGTACTACAGCTTCAATGTCCAATATATATTTGAGGTCAATAACAGGTATTTCACTACCCAACATATGTGGCCCTAAAAGCTTTTGTACTACAACCTAAAAGTAGAATATATATCTGGGGCCAATAACAGACATCTCACTCCCAATGTGCTTGTGGCCCTTAAAGCTTGTGTACCACAACCTCAATGTACAATATGTATTTTGGGGTCAATAACAGGTATTGCACCACCCAATGTGTGTGGCCCTGAATGCTTATGTACTGCAACAATGATGTACCTGTACGTAAAATATCTATTTAGGGCCAAGAGCAGGTATTTCACTACCCAATGTGTGTGCCCCGGAAAGCTTGAGTACTACAACCTCAATATACAATATGTATTTGGGGCCAATAACAGGTATCTTACTATGCAGTGTATGTGTGGCACTTAAAGCTTGTGTACTACAACCTCAATATACAATATGTATTTGGGGATGAGAAGAGGTATCACACTACCCAGTGTGTGTGGACCTAAAAGCCTGTGTACTACAACCTTGATGTACGTACAGTATCTAGTTGGGGCCAATAATAGGTATTACACTACTCAACGAGTAAGGTATTCAAAGGGAAAGCCAGAGAGTAGCCAGGTTTACACTTGGTACTGTCATCCCTCCTGGAGAGATTGTTCATCGTTTCATACGTAGAAGTCTGAGCTGGCCTTCTCCTGCTGTTAGAAGAGATGAAATTTGGTATTTTTTTGATCAAGTGTATAAATGGTGGACACCAGTCCATTCACGGAAGAGAGAGTCCTAAAGGAACTCTCAACATTAAAAGTGGACAAGGCAAAGGGACCATATTGGATGGGGGAGAAGTGCCTAATCCAATTAACAGAAGCACTCTTGATAGGGGGGGGGTCGATCCCAGTCCTTTCACAGAAGAAAGGGTTCTGCAAGAACTCCTAAAACTGAAGGTGGACAAAGCAATGGGTCCTGATGGAATTCACCCCAGAATTCTAAAAGAATTAAGGAAGGAACTAGTGAAACCACTGGCTACTCTTTTTAATAAATCATGGGAGGATGGTGTGGTACCCGAGGACTGGAGGAAGGCGGATGTGATTCCCTTCACAAAAGTGGGACCAAGACAGAGGCGGAAACTACAGACCTGTCAGTCTGACCTCTGTGGTAGGGAAAGTGATGGAGTCACTCTGAAGGAAAGAATAGTTGAGTACCTAGAGGTCAGTGGAGCACAGGATCCAAGGCAGCATGGGTTCACAGCTGGAAGGTCATGTCAGACAAATCTAATAGATTTCTTTGACTGGGTGACCAAAGTAGTAGACCAGGGAGGGGTTGTGGACATGGCCTACTTAGACTTTAGCAAGGCATTTGACACAGTCCCACACAAAAGATTATTAGTCAAATTAACCAGCCTGGGAGTGGGTCCCAGGGTGGTAGCCTGGGTAAAACATTGGCTGGACAACAGGACACAGAAGGTCATTGTAAATGGAGTCCACTCTGAAGAAAGAGTGGTTACTAGTGGGGTACTGCAGGGTTCAGTATTGGGTCCAGTCCTTTTTAATGTCTTCATCAGTGGCATTGCAGAGGGACTGGAAGGAAAAGTATGACTTTTGCAGATGACACAAAGATCTGCAACAGGGTTGATACACAAGGGCGTGGAAAGGATGAAAGGGACTTGGCAAGGTTGGAGGAATGGTCTGACGTATGGCAGCTAGGATTCAATGCAAAAGTGCAAATAATGCACCTGGGAAACAAGAACCCAGGGAAGAATACACAATGGGTGGGAGGTAGTAACAACAACAAAACAGGAAAGGGACCTGGGGTAATCATATCAGATGACCTTAAGGTTAGCAAGCAATGTGAGAAGGCAGTAGGGAGGGCCGGGGTATACTGGGATGTATAGGGAGAGGCATCAGCAGCAGAAAACAGGAAGTTGTTATTCCTCTGTACAGACAGTTGGTGAGACCATCTGGAATACTGTGTCCAGTTCTGGAGACCCCATCTCCGCAAGGACATAGACAGGATAGAGGCAGTCCAGAGGAGGGCAACTAAAATGGTGCAGGGTCTGCAAGAGAAGCCATATGAGGAGAGACTAAAGGAGCTTAAAATGTATACCCTTGAGGAAAGAAGGGGAGGGGGACATGATAGAAACTTTCAAGTACCTCAAGGAATCAACAAAGTCCAAGAGGGTAGCATCTTTCAGAAAAAGAGACTTGCAAGAACAAGGGGACACAATTTAAAGATAGAAGGAGGGCGGTTTAGGGGCAATGTGAGGAAGTATTATTTCACAGAGAGGGTAGTGGATGCATGGAACAGCCTTCCTGAGGAAGTTGTGGAGTCTAAAACTGTGGGAGAATTCAAGAATGCATGGGACAGACATAAGGCAATTCTTGTGGGGGGCAGGAAGATATAGGCTGTTGGTTAACTAGGATCTGCGGCCTATCCTGTAGGTAGGGAAATGGGCAGACTAGATGGGCCTAGCGGTCCTTATCTGCCGTCAAAGTCTATGTTTCTATGGATGCATCCCAGAATAGTGAAAGAACTCAGAGAAGTACTAGGGGCACCATTGACAGCCTTATTCAACAAATCAGTGGAAGAGGGAGTGGTGCCAAAGGACTGGAGGAGGGCAAACATGGTACCACTACACAAAAGTGGGAGCAAGGTGGAAGCTTGGAATTATAGGCCAGTACGTTTGACTTCAGTGATGGGGAAAATAATGGAATTTATGCTAAAATCAATCAATCAATCAATCTTTATTTACCTGGAGAAAACACCTTTGAGAGGAATCATTTACAAGGTGGCCCTGGGTGGACGTTACATAGGTACAACATGAATCATCATACATAAGTACAACATGAATCATCATACAATGCAAAGGCATCAGACTATACATACATAAGTACAATGTGAATCAGATATCTTACATGGCGTTAGAAGCAAGATCAGTCTGTTCACAGATGATACCAAGATAGGGGCAGTGGTGGATGATATAGAGGGGTGGCACGGGCTACAGGAGGACCTGATCAAACTGAAGGAGTAGTTGGAAAAGTGGCAATTGAGCATCAATGCAAAGAACTGCAAGGTTCTGCACTTCAGAGCATGGATCCCAGGAAGGAACTATCAGTTGGGAGGGATTCAGATAGAGGTCACCGAGGAGGAGCAGTACCTAGGGATGATCATAACGGGTAACATGAACAACTCAGCTCAGTGCAGGAAGGTGGCAGCTAAGGCCAACAAGATGCTGAGGTGTACTGCGAGAGGAATCTCATCCAGAAATAGAGATGTGATCCTGCCGCTGTGCAGGTCACTAGTCAGGCCACATTTGGAGTACTGTGTGCAGTTCTGGCATCCCTTTCTGAAGAAGGATATCAGATATCTGGAGTGGGTGCAGCACAGGGCAACTAAGATGGTCCAGGGGGCTGGAGGGCAAAACCTATGAGGACAGGCTCTCTGAGTTGAATATGTACACCCTGGAGGAGAGGAGGAGGAATATGACTGAGACTTTCAAATATTTGAAGGGGATTAATAAAACGGGCACAGAAGGGATATTTAAGCTGAGGAGAGAAAGGGACACGAGAGGACATGGTCTCAGGTTGGAGGGTGGAAGATATCAGAGAGAGATGAGGAGGAATTTTTTCACAGAGAGGGTGGTGGAGAAATGGAACACTACCCGAGGAGGTGGTATCCTGTAGCACAGTGGGCAGTTTTAAAAGGGCATGGGATAGGGTGCGAGGGGGGGGATAAAGGTGAGGTGGGCAGAAGATGGTGGGGCAGCTTCACTATAAGGGGTGCTAGCTGTGTATTCGAGCAGACTAACTTGACAGACCATAAGGCTTGTTTCTGCTGACAGATTCATATGTTCGTATGATTGTACGAATCATCATACAATACAATGGCATCAGACTATACAAACAGACAGCATGTTAAGTGCAAAGGTGCAATGTGACACAACAGGATTAGGCTAACAATTCAATCTATGGGTGGGATAAGAAGACGTAGAAGGGATGAGTGAAAGGAAACAACTTGATAGAGAAAGGGAAGGGTGAGATAGGGACAGTCTGAGGGAGAATTATGACAGGAGGGGGTAATAGTTACAGAGGAGGGAGTAACAGCTACTGAGAAGGAAAAGAGAGACCAAGGATTGCAGCATATCTTGAGGCCAGCAGGGCACAAGACCCAAGGCAACACAAATTCACAGCTGGTAGATCTTGTCAAACAAATCTAATAGATTTCTTTGACTATGTAACCAGGGTGGTTGATCTGGGGGGGGGGCTGTGGACATTGCTTACCCAGATTTTAGCAAGGCATTTGAAACTGTCCCATACAGGAGGCTATCAAAAAAGTCGGGCAGTCTGGGAGTTGGTCCCAAGGTAGTGAACTGGGTCAGAAATTGGCTGAGCAGCAAGACACAGAGGGTGGTTATGTAATGGAGTTCAATCCCAGGACAGGAGGCTGATCAGCAGGGTGCCACGAGACTCAATACTGGGGCCAGTCCTCGTCAATGTCTTAATTAGCGACATTGCGGAAGGGCAGGAAGGGAAGGGAAGCCTCTTTGCAGATGACACCAAAATCTGCAATGGGGTGGACACTCCAGATATGGTGGACAGAATGAGAAGAGACCTAGGCAAGTTAGAGGAGAAGTCAAGAGTGTGGCAGTTTAAATTCAATACAAAAAAGTGCAAAATCATGAACTTGGGGCACAGGAATCCTGGAGAGGAATACAAGATGAGGGTATACTAACAACAACAAATCTGTAAAGAAACCTAGGGGTAATCATAATGGGTGACCTGAAATTTGTCAAAGCAATGTGAGAAAGCACTGGGGAGGGCCGGAGGGATACTGGGGTGCACAGGGATAGGAATCACCAGTAGAAAATAGGAGGTGGTGATACCACTGAACAGACAATTGGTATGATCACATCTGGAATACTGTGTTCCATTCTGGAGACCACATCTCCAGAAGGACATTGACTGGGAGCAGTACAGAGAAACACAGAAACATAGAATTTGACGGCAGATAAGGACCGCTTGGCACACCCAGTCTGCCCATTTCCCTACCTGATGGATAAGCTGCAGATTCTAGTTAATCAACAGCTTACTTCCTCCTACCCCCCCACTAGAATTGCCATATGCCTGTCCCATGCATTCTTGAATTCTCCCACTGTTTCTGACTCCACAACCTCCTCAAGAAGGCTGTTCCATGCATCCACAACCCTTTCTGTGAAAAAATACTTTCTAACATTACCTCTGAGCCATCCCCCCTCTATTTTTAAACTGTGCCCCCTTGTTCTTGCACATCTCTTTTTCTGAAAGATGCTACCCTCTTGTACTCTTGAGATACTTGAAAGTTTATATCATGTCCTTCTCCCTCCTTTCCTCAAAGGTATACATATTAAGCTGCTTTAGTCTCTACTCGTATGTCTTCTGGTGCAGACCCTGCACCATTTTGGTTGCCCTCCTCTGAACAGCCTCCACTCTGTCTATGTCTTTGTGGAGATGGGGTCTCCAGAATTGCATGCAGTACTCCAGAAGGGGTCTCACCAGCTGTCTGTACAGAGGGATAACAACTTCCTGTTTTCTACTGTTGATGCCTCTCCTTATGCATCCCAGTATCCCCCAGCCCTCCTGACTGCCTTCTCACATTGCTTGCCCACCTTTAGGTCATCTGATATAATTACTCATAGGTCTCTTTCAATTTTTGTTGTTGTTATTATCTCACCCCCCATTGTGTACTCTTCCCCTGGGTTTTTGCTTCCCAGGTGCATTACCTTGCACTTCTTTGCATTGAATCTGAGCTGCCATATATTTGACCATTCCTCCAACCTTGCCAAGTCCCTTTTCATCCTTTCCACCCCACCTTGTGTATCAACCTGTTGCAGATCTTTGTGTCATCTGCAAAGAGACATACTTTTCCTTCCAAGTGCTCTCCAATGTCACTTATAAAGACATTAAAGAGAACCAGTCCCAGTACCGAACCCTGCGGTACCCCACTAATTACCCTCCTTTCTTCACTGTGGACTCTGTTTACTATTACCTTTTGCGTCCTGTTGTCCAGCCAGTTTTTTATCCAGGCTACCACCTTGGTACCCACTCCAATGCTGGCTAACTTGTATATTAAGCTTTTATATGAGACTGTGTCAAATGTCTTGCTAAAATCTAGGTAGGCCATATCCACAGCCCCGCCCTGGTCTACTACTTTGATCACCCAGCCAAAGAAATCTATTAGGTTCATCTGATGTGACCTCACTGTTTTGAAACCATGCTGCCTTGGGTCCTGTGCCCCACTGGCCTCTAGGTACTCAACAATTATTTCCTTCAGAAGTGATTCCATCATTTTCCCTACCACTGAGGTCAAACTAACTGGTCTGTAGTTTCCTGCCTCTGCCCTCCTCCCACTTTTGTGAAACGGAACCACATCTGCCCTCCTCCAGTCCTCGGATCTCACCCCATCCTCCCATGATTTCTTAAAGAGAGTAGTCAGTGGTGTTACTAGTTCTACTCTTAGTTCTTTTAGAATTCTGGGGTGAATCCAATCAGTCCTCATTGCTTTGTCCAACTTCAATTTCAAGAGTTCTTTCAAAACCCTTTCTTCTGTGAATGGACTAGTATCAACCTCCCTATCCAGAGTGTTTCTCTTGTTTGGTTTAGGTACCTCCCCCTCTTCTTCCATTGTGAATACTGAGCAGAAATATTCGTTCAGTATCCCTGCTTTTTCACTGTCACCCTCTGCCCATATTCCCTCCCCTTTATTAAGTCTCTGTATCCCTCCCTTGGTCTTTGTTCACTCCCTAATGTACCTATAAAAGGTTTTATCCCCCTTCTTAACAGAGTTGGGTATCTTTTCCTCAGTTTGTGCCTTTGCTATTTTGACTGCCTTCCCTGCATCCTTCTGCTTAAACTGATAAAGTTCTCTGTTCTGCTCCTTCTGTGTTTCCTTATATTTCCTAAATGCTGTCCTTTTCTCCTTAACCTTCCTTTCCACCTCTTTTGAGAACCAAAGTGTTTTTTTCCTTCATTTTGTTTTGTTGATTTGCTTCACACAAAGACTTGTTGCCACTGTGATGGCTGTTTTGATTATTCCCCATTGTTCCTCCACCCCTCCTTCTTGCCCATTTGCTAAAGCTTTTCTGAGGCACTCTCTCATTTTCCTAAATTCAGTCCTCCTCAAGTCCAATACTCTTGTTTTTGTATGGCTTGACTCTAGGGCTGTGTTAATTGTGAACCACAATGTTTCATGATCACTTGAACAAGGGGTCATAGTATGAGGCTGGAGACGGAGACTCAGAGGTAACATGAGGAAGTATTTTTTTTACAGAAAGGATGGTGGATGTATGGAACAGCCTCCCTGCAGAGATCATGGGGCAAACACAATAGGTAAACTCAAGAATGCATGGGATAGACAGAAGGCAATCATAGTGGTAGGAAGGAGAAGGTAAGCTGCAGATCATTTAGGATATGGAGCTTCTGTAGGTAGGTAAATGAGCAGACTAGGCGGGCCAAGCAGTCCTTATCTGACATTCAGGGGAGAAAGGAGGAGGTGCTACTTCACTGAGAGGGTGGTGGAGCCATGGAATGCACTGCCTAGGGGGCTGGTTGAGGCAGAGACAGAGGAGGGGTTCAAGAGGGGCTGGGACAGGTACAGGGGAAGGGTTCTGGAAGCAAAATCCAATGCAGCAAGAATATCCAGAACTGGGAAGGGAGAAGCCAGAGAAGGCGAGGGGGGCAGCAAGGTCAGCACCCAGGGTGGGGGCTGACCAATCGAGCAGACTCGAAAGACCATTAGGCCTATTCTGCTGGCATTTTAGTATGTTAGTATGACATCAAATTCTATGTTTCTATGTAAATGGTTTAGTCCCTAAATATCTATTGGACTAGCTAACCTCATTGGATTCTCAATATTATCTGCATTACATTCCTAACAGTGGGTTACATTTCTCAAAACAAAGATTTTATCACGTGACCTTTTGGCACATGCTAACTCTTCTGCTCTTTGAACTGATCTCCCATTAATTTACGTCAACTACTGTACCTACATGTATTAGTTTTGAAGCAGCTACAATATTTTGAAATGGATGTCATTTGAATGTCACTGATCTTGAATCAATTGTATGCAATGTTCTTACTTGTTGTTTTTATTTTATCGTATTTTGTCTTTTTAACCTTGTGCAACGCAGGACAATCCTGAAATCATGCCTTATACCCAATTACCCTACCCTATTAAAATTTATATAAATCAATTAATTTATTTATTCAGTATCTAAAAATGTTTTCAAAATACCAAAACAACTGTGAATGCCCTCAGTCCCCTTGGGACAGTTAGTTCTACAGACAGATCAATCAACTTTTCACTAGCCTTACTGTGAAGTTCTAAATCTGGTTGGAAGGTCCAGAAATTCATTTTGCGGTTCAGCATTTGGTCATAACTCACTGAAACTGAGTTATTTAAGTAACCCAAGAAAGTAAAAGCAGTGACTGAAGTGGAAGTGAAGGAAGATGCTGGCATGCTAGCAGTGACAGTAATGACTATGCTTGTAACAGACGTGTGTGGGTGTCCACTGCACTACAGCTGCTGAGACTAGTCATATTGTATTAGAAAGGGACAGATGAAAACTGGGTCCAGTAACCAAGCGTGACATGGAGGGTCATGTCCCATGCATGATATACAGTTGTTTTTGGTGGTGTTGGCATCTAATCTGCAGTAGCGTACTGACGGCCAGTGAGTATCTCATCATCTACTGTAGCAGACAGCCCACAAGGGTCTCTCTCCAGTGCAAACTCACAATGAGACCCAGTAGCTTTCCACAATATTTCACAGTGTGCTAGCTGTCCCCAGTCTGAGGCCCTCATATTAAGCTGAATACTTGATATAAATATTGTTATTTTAGCAGCATTCTCTGGACACAGACTGTTAAAGGAGCACTGGGTTGAGCTTGTAAGTTGTTTTGTCAGTGTAACGTGCCCTCCCCCCCATTTTGGGGACTTACTTTGAGCCCAAATATCTCCCTTTCTGCTCCTCCACAGCACCTCCTTAAATGCCTGCCATTTGTTTTTGTGTTCCCCCAGTCTTGCTGTGCCTGTGTGCCCCAAACGTATAGCCCTGTGTGCGAGTTTAGCCCATTTGGGCTCAAGAAACAGCTGTTCCTCCCTGTTACTTGATTTTGGCACCCCTGGTGCCATGGAGATCACTCATAAGCAGGCTGCACCTTTGATCTCCCGAGCACCTTAGTTTGCTGTTGAGCGGGAGAGAGTTTGGTGGTCCCATTGTCCCTGTCTGCCACAGTGGGACCCGGTGACCACAGCAAGTGCCATGAGAACCAATTTCAATTAATAATAAACGAGATCCATGGAGCATTAGCTCATATCGACTCATTATTCAAGAAATTTCACCCCAAGCTGGGTGCCTTATACCATAACAAAGGTTGCTTGCCCCTGGCAACACGCAAAGCAATCCTACAACAAATGATTCTCCCTATAATTGACTATGGCGACATAGTTTACAGTGCCACCCCCCCCAAGTCCACCCTCACAAGACTCGACCCCCTCTTCCATTCCTTCTGCTGCTTTGCCTTGGACTGCACACCCTCTGTTCACCACTGTGACCTCTACAAGGTATACAGGATTGAAGACTTATTCATTGTGCGAGGATAACGGCAAAATTCTGGACGCAGTCACTCCCCTCCTACCTAGATCCTGCCTTTGCAGTTCAACTCCCCTCGGCGAATTCTCTCAGGAACACTGACTCCCGGTTATTGCATGTCCCTCTAATGACCACAGCTAAAGGATAGGCCGCATTCAGCTAACGCATGCCTAAACTTTGGAGCTTTGCTGCCTGACATTAGGCACACAGACACCCCTCAGTGGCTAAACCAGCTCCTCAAGTCAGTCTTCCCTCCCTCCTGCTCATGCAGTCCTCTCCACAGTAATGCCATATATCCACCCTCCCACGCTTAATCCTTTCCACTTTTGGCCCCTTGCCACCCACCATGTCCCAGGCCCTAGACCGGTGCCTGGAGAAAATCCAGCCTGTAGTACCCGCCGTAATCGCAAATGTCCTTCCAGCATTACTTATTTCACTCAGATTGCTTAGCTGGTTTATGGGCTCACTGGAATTGCTAGTAGTTAGGTACTCTATTAGCTGTTGCCTTAGGCAACGTAGGTAGCTCCGTTATGGTATTGTATGATCCTGTTTGTTCTGCACTGTAAATTAGCTGTACTGTAATTTCATGTGTCTCAATTGCTTGTCCTCTTCCCCCTTCCCCCTTCCCCCAGGACACATCTGGAATCGAGCAGTACTCCACTCAGTATGCCTTCCTGGTGAAACTCTTAAATAAATAAATTAGGATCAGGGCTCATGAATATTAATGATCCAGAGCCCTGGTCCCTTACAAATATTCATGAAGGTCTGTCTGCCCTCAGGGAGCTTTGGTTTTGGAAGCTGTTGACAGAAAAAAAAAAAAATAATGTAGCTACTGTTAAATGTTTGGATACAAAGGGCTGGATATTCAAACGGTTGTGCCATGCACAATAGGGTTGCGCCTGCGCAAGTCCAAAATTGCGCCATTCTGCCATATTCAGTAGGAGGCAGTTGCACCCCCCCCAAGGCAAGGTGAGCAACAGCACAATGCAAATGAATGCATGGTGAACTAGAGGGGGAGGAACCGTGCATAAACTACACAGCCCGATATTCAGCGGGCTGTGCAGAGTTGTGCAGGCGCAACCCCCAACCTGCCCCTGCAGAACTTTGAGCCAAAAAAAGAAGGAGTAAGTTGACGGCCACCCACAGGTGAGCTGCTGCATTGCAGGGCGCAACACAGCAGCTGCCAACCTACTCCGTGTGCTCCCCTGCAGCCCGATCGCGGGCAAAAGTGTAAAATATCCCCCCACCCCCCCGACTGGCCCGATCGCGGGCATATGTTTAAAACACCCCCCTTCCCCCCAACTGGCCCAATCGCGGGCAAAAGGTATAAATAACACCCACCAGCCCGATGGTGGGCAGCAAGTAAACCCTCCCCAAGGACATATCCCTGGTGGTCCAGTAGACCGTGAAGCCCGATCGCGGGCAGCAAAGTTCCAACCCCAAGACCAAATCCCTGGTGGTCAGTGGACCGCTAAGCCCGATCGCGGGCAGCAAAGTGATAAACCTCCCCAAGACCATATCCTGGTGATCTAGTGTCCCCCACCCACCCACCCGAGCCCCACCACCCGCTCCCCGGCCGGCGGCGGCAGCATCCACCCGCCTGCCGCCCGCCGCCCCGCGAACTGACTGCCGGTAGGGCTGCATGCCGGTGGTGCAGAGCAAGAGCCAATGGGCATGCGGCCCATACGTCTAAGACAGTCCAGATATGTGAATAAATGAATTCATGAATTCATTCACATATCTGGACTACCTTATATAGTAGCGACACGCCCGACCAGCTCTGCTGCGCAATAGGCGTGCAACCACATCATCGTGGGCAGCGGGTAACGCAGGCGAAGTGGGATGCCTGCCGCCCGGCTGCGGGGTGGGCGGGGTGGTGGGGCTTCTTGGGTGGTGGGTGGGGACCCCAGATCACCAGGATATGGTCTTGGGGAGGTTTCATCACTTTGCTGCCCGCTGATCAGGCTTAGCGGTCCACTGGACCTCCAGGGATATGTTCTGGGGGTGGGATCTCTGTGCTGCCAGCGATCGGGCTGGTGGGAGGACATTTAACAATTATGCCACGATCGGGCTGGTGGGGGTTGTTTAACCTAATGCCCACGATCGGGAGAATTTTCCATTGCCCGTGATCGGGCTGCAGAAGCGCCGGTCTCCAACGGCTGCAGGGCAGGCGCCAGGCGCAAGTCCTCGAGGATCGGGCGCACCTGCATGCTTAATGGCATGCAAATGGGGCCATAAATAGATGCAAATGCCCCCTCCCCGCGCCTTGCATGAATTATGGCCCCATTTTCATGTCACCTTTGAATATGGGAAATTTGCGCATGGCGCAAGGTACTTGCGCTACCGCAACTTGAATGCTCCACTCTGACCACTTGTGATGGCGCCCAAGTTCCACAGGTGCCATGCACAGTGGCTGTGGCCGGGGGGGTGATATTCAAAGGAGTTGCTCAATAGCGCAACTCCTTTGAATATCGCCCCGGCCACACCCGTGTGCAACTATTTTGTGCAGTGCAAGGGCTTGCGCCACAAAATAGCGCAGTTTGAATATCCAGCCCAAAATGTTTAAAAGAGATAAATGTTTAAAAGGGGAAAGGTTAAAATAAATACATAGACAATTAAACTGGCTGCACCAGATACCGTTGGGACTCAGATAGACCGCCTGCCTGCTGCAAGAGGGGGTTACTAAATATTGGCAGCAGTGACAGGCAAACGGACTAAAGAAATTACAAAAGCTGGGCAGCGACATTGAGGACCACATATGGCTAGTGAGCTGTAGTGAATTTGGGCAAATATTTTAATTATTCTGGCTGCACCAGAACTTTTTGGGACTGTGTTAATTCTGCTTAAGAGACTATGGGCAGGATTCACGAAGCCTTTTTGTCAAAGCTTCCCTCCGCAACTGCTGCTGCAGACCAGAATCACTTGCAGCTGCGGCAGTTCTGATTCACAGCCGCAGCCGTTGCGGAGGGAGTTATGGCTGCTTCCAGCAGCTGTAGCCCATTCCTGCAGCTGCAGCCATCTCCTTGATGACACCACCCACAGGCAGCTGTAGATCATGGAGCCGGTCACAATCTGGCTCCATCTTTGCGAATACCTGCTGCTGTGGGTAACCTATAGATCTGCAAGTCGCAACTGACTTACGCCACAGTTTACCCGCAGCTGCGGGTATTTCTCAGAGTTTCGTGAATCCTGCCCTATGTCTTTTAGCAGCCATTACAGAGCAGCAACAGCCAATTGGAAATCTAGAATATTAAAGAAAGGACTTGTGGGACTTTTTGCCAAAGCTCATGGGAAACTTCCACGTGCTCATGGGGAACTGCAGGGACCTATATTCAAGAGCCAAAACAACGAACCAACTGTGCATCAAGGAAGCTTAATGAATAACTTATTTCTGTGATTGCCAAGCCTTCCAGCCAATCAGAACCAAAGCGACCCATAGCTTCAGCCAATAGGGAGCCTCAGAAGAACCACATAAAAGACTCTGTTTCAGCAGATTTTTGAGATTTGAGCAGGAGTCCCCCACGGAGGTGGGGTTTCAGACCTCCAGCAATGAAAATGGGCCAGGTGATCCAGTTAAAACTTCTCCATGAATGAGTGGGTGTTGTTCTTCTATGCCAGAATTTAAATCAGTTTACTTTAATGTAAAATCTGCTAGTCTGGGGTTGCCAGAAGAATGTCCTCCAGAGGCTAGCTCATTCCTTTCCATGTTTGGGAAAACTGTAGGACCTGCAACTTGATGCCAAGCCAGCAGTGAGAAAGCTGAACCTGCCTCAGTGGTGAGAGAACTGAAGATTTCAGGAACATTTGATGATGGAGAGCCATTCCATGAGGATGCCTGAGTGAGAAATCTTGTACCCCCTGGTAAAAGTAACAAGAAAGCTTATTGGAGCTGCCAAGCCCTAGAGACTGGTTAACTGTTTTGGAACTGTTTATTGGTCTGCACCCTGCATCTGCTGCACTTAATCATTGCCCATCGAGGGTGGACCCTTATGATTTAAGTAACCCTGGAGTGGCCCAGATTATATAAATGTGCTAAAATGTTTAAATTGCTAAAGTCCCTACAGGACTGGAAGGGAAACGCTCTGATCCAGGGCTGGTCCTAACTTTGCCTGGGAGGTCCAGTATTTTGTTCATTATTGGTCGAGACATCCTGTGGAAGCTATGAACGTCAGCCATTCACCACGTGGGGCTGAGACATTGAACGTTGTGGTTTGCAAGAACTGCAGTAATTGCTCAAGTTGCCAAAGTGAAAGAAAGATTATTGGTAAAAGTAATTTTGTGCGAATATGGGATATAAAGAACCGGGTCACCCTAGCCCTAGGGAACAAGTACCCCTTGAAAGATTTAAGTTCAAAGTTAAAAAGGACGATGGTGGCCATGCTGGCCCATGGTCGAAGAACTGAAGTATTAAATGTGCTGAATGTGTTAGAATTATAAATGTGCCGAATGTGTTAGAATTATAAATGTGCTGAATGTGTTAGAATTATAAATGTGCTGAATTATAAATGTGCTGAATGTGTGAGAATTATAAATGTGCTGAATGTGTGAGAATTATAAATGTGCCGAATGTGTTAGAATTATAAATGTGCTGAATGTGTTAGAATTATAAATGTGCTGAATTATAAATGTGCTGAATGTGTTAGAATTATAAATGTGCTGAATGTGTGAGAATTATAAATGTGCTGAATGTGTTAGAATTATAAATGTGCTGAATTATAAATGTGCTGAATGTGTGAGAATTATAAATGTGCTGAATGTGTTAGAATTATAAATGTGCTGAATGTGCTGGATGTTCAGAAAATACAAATGTGTTAGATAAAATGTAACCGGCTGGTTACACCGCAGGTGCTTTAGCTCAGAAGGAGAAGCACCAATTTCAAATTGCAGGCCCCTCCCCCCGCACCCTTCAAAGAGATTGTACATAGTTCAAGTGTTTAATGCTTTTCAAGTCCAAGCTTTAATCTTCTCAATTTAGCCAGCCAACGTACAGCTGCACCGTTCATCAGGACTGAACCCTTAATTGGACTGTGGTTACTGGGTACCCAGATTAAGGTTGGGATTGCGGGTTCGGGGATTGGTATCAGTGTGGGCAAAAGAAATGTTTTTGTGTCATCTGTTGTATGCAGTTAGCTAGATAGCCAGGGTTCTGGTTATTTGGAGGTTAGTGAAATATGTGATTACAATGTGATTTAAAAATGCAACTTGTTTACCCAGCTAGAGGGTTTCACCAGCACAAATCAAAAGCCATGTAAACTGACTGTAAATGCTGTACTGCATAACCTCTGCTCCATTCTTCCCCCATTCCTAAGCCCTTCCACCCATAAATAAATTGCTTATTGTTGTTTTGCAGATACTGGTGTTATGAGCATATTATTGGAATCCAGTCCATAAATGGTAAACTGTATTGAAATGTTGGGAAATGTTATTGGGTCATGCATTGTGGTGGCTTATGGTTATAGTGGGTGGGCACATCATTACAGGGAGTTGTACCAGGTTCCATACCAGACCACTTAAAGCTAAATTCTAGGTGGAGACTCCATGAAAATATAATATATTGGATAAGAACCATTTTAAATATAGATCTTGGGAACCCAGGCCCCTCAACTTTATTAGTGGCCACCAAGGCAGGGGTGGAAGACCTTGGAGTAGCACTGCTTAGGGGCTACATCATGGAGGCACCACTGGGATCTCCTGTTATGCCATGTCATGCCCAGCATGGACCCCCCTCACCCCCAGTTATATGTATTGAGACCCTTAAAATGGCTGCCATCTAACTAACTGTTTAAAATATGTTTTGGTGCCAAATCTTGCTGTATGCTGTTCACTGCTGGTCAGTGAGAGCTTGTGGAGTGTGTGCATTCCCCCTAGTGGCCAAAAGTGAAATTGCACCCAAACTTAATTTAAATTTAAAATCTGTTACTGTTAAGGGTCTCCAGGGTATGCAACATCTGAAACTGCTCACAATTGTTAAAAATGTTTTATTGTTTTGCCGGCCTGGTGGTGCTGAGGGTTGAGGTGCTGGATGCCACACCTCGCGTCATGCTGACGACCAGGGTTCTGGAGTGGACCTGGATCGTTGGGGGTTGGCAGGAGTGGAGAGGGATTGTGCATCCATAGGACTGCTCTCCCTCTTTGGGGGTGTGTGGCCATCGGAGCATTAGTGACCTCTTGTGGTGGCAGGAGTGATGCTGTGTTTCCTGGCAATACAGGGCGATGTGCTGGGGCAGACGCCGGGAAGGAGTGCATGTGGACGCGCACACACTCCTGTCCCTTGGTGTCATTGCACACCTCACACATGTGGGGCAACTCGAATAGGGAAAATGGAGCACCAGTCATGGCGTGGCATGATGGCCTCTTTATGGGGGAAGCTTCGGCTCTGAGGGGAGCGCAGCAACATTGGATCTGGTCCGGGCAGATGAACAGAGGGGGGGCTCACCATCTCCCTGCCATGGGGGTAAGCCACAGGGATGAAGCTGCAGGACCAGAACAGGAGCCAAGGAAAGTTCTTAGGATGGTGGCCGGAAACCACGGAGGATGCCAAGAGGGTGGAAAAGGTAAAGCTGACTGGTGGCCAGGGGAGGAAAATCATTAAGAGAAAAAAAATGTTTTATTCTTGTCTAGAATATGATGCATTTGTCTAGACTAGGATGCTATGGTAACCAATGCTAGCTAAAGGGGCCATATGCCTAAGTCAGGCTGTTTAAATCTTTGCATGCTTGGAAATGCTTAGATGTTACTTAAGTGCACCAGGGTTGGCACACACTTGGTGTGGGTGTCAAGTTTCACTGGCAATGGAGAGTGTCTTACCTTAAGCCCAAATAGCTCCCATTACTGCTCCTCCATAGCGCCTCCTTAAATGCCTGCCTTTTTTTGTGGTCCCCCAGTCTTGTTGTGCCTGTGTGCCCCAAACATATAGCCCTGTGTGTGAGTTTAGCCTATTTGGGCTCAAGAAACTGCTGTGTCTCCCCTCTACTTGATTTTGGCACCTCCAGTGCCATGGAGATCGTGCATGTGCAGGTTGTGCCTCTGATCTCCTGACCACTTAATTTGTGGTCCAGCAGGAGAGGATTTGGCACTCCCGGTGTTCCTGTCTGCCACAGCAGGATCCAGTGACCACAGCAAGGGCCATGAGAGCCCGTTTCATTAAATAATTAAAGAGATCCATGGAACATTAGGATTGGTGCTCATGAATACTAAGAAGCCAGAATCCTGGTCCCTTATGAATGTTCATGAGGGTCTGTAGGTAAGGTAAAGTAACATTTATTTACATAAGGCACCCTTCCAAAGCTCAGGGTGCCTTTACAAACTTTCAACATAACAATTTTTAAAATCTATAATAATTAAAACACATTTAAACATCACAGACATTAAGTTTCCAGGAATGCTTGTTCAAATAAAAAAGTTTTCAAGGTTTTTTTAAACCCTTCTACAGTCAGGCTATCATGTATCTGATGAGGTAGAGAATTCCACAGGGTAGGTGCCATAAAGGAAAAAGTTCTTCCACCAGATGTTTTCAAGGTTACCCTGGGAATCTCTAGCAATCCCTCACCAGAGGATCGGAGGGAGCGGGATGAACAGTAAGAAAACAGGAGTTCTTTCAGGTAGTGGGGTCCCAACCTGTGTAGGGCATTATAGGTCAGCAACATGACCTTGAAGGTGATCTGCCACTGTGCCGGCAGCCAGTGCAGTTTGCGCAGCACAGGTGTTATATGACTGGATCTAGGGCTTCCAGTCAACAACCTGGCAGCCGCGTTCTGCACCAGCTGCAAGCAGCAGATATCCACCCCTGGCAGCCCTAGATAGAGGGCATTGCAGTAAAAAAGACAACTGGTAACTAAGGCATCGACCAGGATAGGAAGATCTTCAAGTGGGACCAGCTGTTTCACCCGTGCTATATTCCTTAGCTGGAAGAAGGAAGATTTGACTACAGCCGACACCTGTGCCCTCAGGGTCAGGCCCTCATCAAACATAACGCCAAGATTATGCACCTGGCCAGAGGCCATAAGCGGGGTCCCCCCCAGAAATAAACCTGAGGGTTTCCCCACCCATGAACCTAACCATCCTCACCCCTGGATCCACCACCAGTACCTCTGTTTTACTTGAATTCAACCTAAGCCAACTGGTACTCATCCAGTTCTGTCTCCCCTCAGGAGGCAGTATAGCGCAGTGGTTTAAGGCTCTGAGCTGCTAACCTGGAGACCTGGGTTTGAATCCCACAGCCCTGACTTGCATACTGTGTGACCCTGAGCAAGTCACTTAACTTCCCCGTGCTCCCAGTTCACAGGTCACACCTGTAAAGAAGCTTTCAGCTTAGTGTGTCTCTCCTGGTTAAAAAAAAAAAGTAGCTGTGATTTCAGCAGCTGTCGACTAAAAAACCCAAACTAAATAAATAATGTAACTACTGTTAATTGTTTGGGGATAAAATGTTTAAAGGAGATAAAAATTTAAAAGGGGAAAGGTTAAAATAAATAAATACACGATTAAGCTGGCTGCACCAGATACTGTAGGGACTCAGATAGACAGCCTGCTTGCTACATGAGGGGTTACTAAATATTGGCAGCAGCGACAGGCAAACAGACTATGAAATTACAAAAGTTGGGAAGTGACATTAAGGACACACATATGGCTAGTAAACTGCGGTGCATTTGGGCAAATATTTCAATTATTCTGGCTGCACCAGAACTTTCTTTGGGACTGTATTAATTCTGCTTAAGAGACTGTGTGTTTTAGCAGCCATTACAGAGCAGCAACAGCCAATCAGAAAACTAGGATTTTAAAGCCAGGACTTGTGGGACTTTTTGCCAAAGCTCATGGGAAACTGCTGGGACCTAACTTCAAGTGCCAAAACAGTGACCCAACTGTGCATCGAGGAAGCTTAATTGAATAATTCGGTTCTGTGATTGCCAAGCCTTCCAGCCAATCAGAACCAAAGCAACCCATAGCTTCAGCTAATAGGGAGCCTCAGGAGGGCCCCATGAAAGACTCTGTTTCAGCAGATTTTTGAGATTTGAGCAGGAGTCCCCCATGGAGGTGGGGGCTCAGGCTCCCAGCAATGAAATGGACCTGGAGATCCAGGTTAAGCCTCGCCATGAAGGCAGGGGTTTTGTTCTTCTTTGCCAAAATTTAAATCAGTTTAGTTTAATGTAAAATATGCTAGCCTGGGGGTTGCCAGAAGAATGTCCTCCAGGGGCTAACTCATTCCCTTCCATTTTTGGGAAAAACATAGGACCTGCAACTTGATGCCAAGCCAACAGTGGCAGAGCTGAAACTGCCTCAGTGGTGAGAACTGAAGACTTCAGGAACCTTTGATGATGAAGAGCAATTCCATGAGGATGCCTGAGTGAGTAATCTTGTACCCCCCGATACAAGTAACAAGAAAGCTTATTGGAGCTGCCAAGCCCTAGAGATGGGTTAACTGTTTTGGAACTGTTTATTGGTCTGCACCCTGCATCTGCTGTGCTTAATCATTGCCCAGTGAAGGTGGACCCTTATGATTTAAGTAACCCTTGAGTGGCCCAGATTATATAAATGTGCTAAAATGTTTAAATTGCTAAGGGAGGAGAGGAGGCACTGTGGGTCACCTTGGAGACTGGAAAGGGCACCACAATCCGCACAGGGGTTGTGTACAGACCCCCATGTCAGGGGGAAGGAATGGACAAGGATATGATGGAAGGCATTCTTAGAATGGCAGAGAAAGGGGAGATACTGTTGATGGGAGACCTGAATATGCCGGATGTTAACTGGAGCACATTTGCTGCAGCCACATCCCAGAGCAGGCATTAGACAGCTAGTTTTGGGAACCCACTCGTGAGGGAGCAATCTTAGACCTCGTACTCTCAAACGGGGGCAGTGAGAGGATCTCAGATCTAGAAGTGGGTTGCCATCTGGGGACAAGTGACCATCAGACAGTGTGGTTCACGTTAAACTCAGCTACAGAGTCAAGCCATACAAAAGTGAGGGTACTGGACTTTAGGAGGGCTGACTTTGGCAAGATGGGAGAGTGCCTCAGAAAAGCATTAGCAAACAGGCTAGAAGGAGGTGTGGAGCAACAATGGGAATTATCAAAACTGCCATCACAGAGGCAACAAGCCTTTGTGTGAAGCAAATAAACAAATCAAAATGAAAGAAAAAGCCACTATGGTTCTCAAGAGAGGTGGCTGTGAAAGTCAGGAAGAAAAAGATAGCATTCAGTATAAGGAAACACAGAAGGAGCAGGACAGAGAGCTGTACCAGTTAAGGCAGAAAGAAGCAGGAGGAAGTCAGAATAGCAAAGGCCCAAACTGAGGAAAAGATAGCCAACACAGTTAAGAAGGGGATAAAACCTTTTATAGGTACATCAGCGAGCGTAGAAAGAAAAGGGAAGGGATAGTGAGGCTGAATAGAATGAACGGTGGGTGGGCAGAGGGGGACAGTGAAAAAGCAGGAATACTGAACGAATATTTCAGCTCAGTATTTACAAAAGAGGAGGGGGAAGTGCCTAATCCAATTAACAGAAGCACTCTTGATAGGGGGGTCGATCCCAGTCCTTTCACAGAAGAAAGGGTTCTGCAAGAACTCCTAAAACTGAAGGTGGACAAAGCAATGGGTCCTGATGGAATTCACCCCAGAATTCTAAAAGAATTAAGGAAGGAACTAGTGAAACCACTGGCTACTCTTTTAATAAATCATGGGAGGATGGTGTGGTACCCGAGGACTGGAGGAAGGCGGATGTGATTCCCTTCACAAAAGTGGGACCAAGACAGAGGCAGGAAACTACAGACCTGTCAGTCTGACCTCTGTGGTAGAGAAAGTGATGGAGTCACTTCTGAAGGAAAAGAATAGTTGAGTACCTAGAGGTCAGTGGAGCACAGGATCCAAGGCAGCATAGGTTCACAGCGGGAAGGTCATGTCAGGCAGATCTAATAGATTTCTTTGACTGGGTGACCAAAGTAGTAGACCAGGGAGGGACTGTGGACATGGCCTACCTAGACTTTAGCAAGGCATTTGACACAGTCCCACACAAAAGATTATTAGTCAAATTAACCAGCCTGGGAGTGGGTCCCAGGGTGGTAGCCTGAGTAAAACATTGGCTGGACAACAGGACACAGAAGGTAATTGTAAATGGAGTCCACTCTGAAGAAAGAGGCGGTTACTAGTGGGGTACTGCAGGGTTCAGTATTGGGTCCAGTCCTTTTCAATGTCTTCATCAGTGACATTGCAGAGGGACTGGAAGGAAAATATGCCTTTGCAGATGACACAAGATCTGCAACAAGGTTGATACACAAGGCGTGGAAAGGATGAAAAGGGACTTGGCAAGGTTGGAGAAATGGTCAGAAGTATGGCAGCTAGGATTCAATGCAAAAAAGTGCAAAATAATGCACCTGGGAAACAAGAACCTAGGGGAAGAATACACAATGGGTGAGGAGGTAGTAACAACAACAAAACAGGAAAGGGACCTGGGGGTAATCATATCAGATGACCTTAAGGTTGTCAAGCAATGTGAGAAGGCAGTAGGGAGGGCCGGGGTATACTCGGATGTATAGGGAAGGCATCAGCAGCAGAAAACAGGAAGTTGTTTATCCTCTGTACAGACAGTTGGTGAGACCCCATCTGGAATACTGTGTCCAGTTCTGGAGACCCCATCTCTGCAAGGACATAGACAGGATAGAGGCAGTCCAGAGAGGGCAACCAAAATGGTGCAGGGTCTGCAAGAGAAGCCGTATGAGGAGAGACTAAAGGAGCTTAATATTATACCCTTGAGGAAAGAAGGGAGAGGGGACATGATAGAAACTTTCAAGTACCTCAAAGGAATCAACAAAATCCAAGAGGTAGCATCTTTCAGAAAAAGAGACTTGCAAGAACAAGGGACACAATTTAAAGATAGAAGGAGGGGTTCAGGGGCAATGTGAGAAGTATTATTTCACAGAGAGGTAGTGGATGCATGGAACAGCCTTCCTGAGGAAGTTGTGGGGTCTAAAACTGTGGGAGGAATTCAAGAATGCATGGGACAGACATAAAAGGCAATTCTTGTGGGGGGCAGGAAGATATAGGCTGTTGGTTAACTAGGATCTGCGGCCTATCCTGTAGGTAGGGAAATGGGCAGACTAGATGGGCCTAGCGGTCCTTATCTGCCGTCAAAGTCTATGTTTCTATGTAAGTCCCTACAGGACTGGAAGGGAAACGCTCTGATCCAGGGCTCATCCTAACTTTGCCTGGGAGGTCCAGTATTTTGTTCATTATTGGTCGAGACGTCCTGTGGAAGCTATGAACGTCAGCCATTCACCATGTGGGGCTGAGACATTGAAAGTTGTGGTTTGCAAGAACTGCAGTAATTGCTCAAGTTTCCAAAGTGAAAGAAAGAGTATTGGTAAAAGTAATTTTGTACGAATATGGGATGTAAAGAACTGGGTCACCCTAGCCCTAGGGAACAAGTACCCCTTGAAAGATTTAAGTTAAAAGTTAAAAAGGACGATGGTGACCAGGCTGGCCGATGGTTGAAGAATTGAAGTATTAAATGTGCTGAATGTGTTAGAATTATAAATGTGCTGAATGTGTCAGAATTATAAATGTGCTGAATGTTCAGGAAATACAAACACGTTGGTTAAAATGTAACCAGGTGGTTACACTGCAGGTGCTTTAGCTCAGAAGAAGCACCAATTTCAAAATGCAGGCCTCCCCCCCCCCCGCACCCTTCAAAGAGATTGTACGTAGTTCAAGTGTTTAATGATTTTCAAGTGCACGCTTTAAACTTCTTAATTTAGCCGGCCAACGTACAGCTGCACTATTCATCAGGCCTGCACCCTTAATTGGACTGTAGTTACTGGGTACCCAGATTAAGGTTGGGATTGCGGGGTTGGGGATTGGTATCAGTGTGGGCAAAAGAAATGTTTTTGTGTCATCTGTTGTATGCAGTTAGTTAGATAGCCAGAGTTCTGGTTATTTAGAGATTAGTGAAATATGTGATTACAATGTGATTTAAAAATATAACTTGTCTACCCAGCTGGAGGGTTTCACCAACACAAATCAAAAGCCATGTAAACTGACTGTAAATACTGTACTGCATAACCTCTGCTCAATTCTTCCCCCATTCCTAAGCCCATCCCCCCCCATAAATAAATTGTTCATTGTTGTTTTGCAGATTCTGGTGTTGTGAGCATTTTTTTTTTTTTTTAGTTGTTTAACCAGGAGTAGCACACTAAGCTGAAAGCTTTTTTACAGGAGTGACCTGGGAGCACAGGGAAGTTAAGTGACTTGCTCAGGGTCACACAGTATGTAAGTGAAAGCTGTGGGATTCAAATCCAGGTCTGGTCTGCTGGATGTTACCAGATTTGCAGCTCAGAGCCTTAAACCACTGCGCTATACTGCCTCCTATTATTAGGATCCAGTCCATAAATGTTAAACTGTATTGAAATGTTGGGAAATGTTATCGGGTCATGTGTTGGGGTGGCTTATGGTTATAGTAGGTGGGTACAGCATCCCTGGGGATTGTACCAGGTTCTATACCAGCCCACTTAAAGCTAAACTCTGAGGGGGAGGCACTGTGAAAATATAATATCTAGGATAAGAACCATTTTAAATGTAGATCTTGGGAATCCAGGCCCCTCAACCTTGTTAGTGGTCACCAAGGCAGGGGTAGAAGCCCTTGGAGTAGCGTTGCCTAGGGGTTACACCTGGAAAAGGCAGCTTTTTAAATATTGGTTCCTGTTCTGTTATTGATTTGCCTGTTCTAACCTTTCAGAAAATCCAACACATGTTTCTGATTTACACACCAGTAGTAACTAAAGGGGAAAGGGAAGGGAACATTGTTATTAACCAGGAGAGTCATTTTAGAACTGTAGGATGTAGGCTGTGTCCCTTGCAACCACAGGGTTCTATACGCAAGGCAAAGCAAGGCATTTTATCTTATAGAACAGCATTTCTGATTTGTTGAGAGTACTTTACATACATAAAATGTAGTAAGATGTTAAAAGTTTGAAAGAGAAATAGGAACAGAATCTAAACTCTAAAATATATCACAAAAATCTGTTCAAAATATAGTAGATCTAAAAAAGTGCATCTGCCACCAACGTGTGAGGACTAGGAAATAAGTAACGGGAACTTGAACCCAGCCATTGATTGCAGTACCATTGGGGGGGGTCACATGATTGGTCGAGCTCAATTGAGTGCTACAAGTTCAATATTTAATCCCACGGGTCCAACTGACCCTGGAATGTGTGCTACATGTAGCAGGATATGGCATCTGCAGGGGTGTCCACTGGGAGCCCCTAGGTCCTCAGGGAACTCTGTCCATTTGTCTCCTCATCTAAAACAAGATCCACCTGGTTCCACACCAGGGCATTTTCTTTACTGATCCATTTCTAAATACAGCTGTGAATGTCTTAGCATTCTCTCCGAAGGCATACTAACAGGTCGGTCAGTGGGTTAGAAAGGTATCAACAGTCACCTGTCTGGGATACCTGGATGAATAAGGCATTGCACTGGGGTTATAGAATCATAACAAAATCACACCCAAGGTACCACAGTGGGCTTTTTTGTGGGTTTTTTGGAAGTGCACTAAAATCCTATCTGGAGTATCTCAAAATTTAAATATTGCAGCAAGGTACTATAGGATTTGGATCCTGGCTGCTGGAAGATTTTCTTTCCATAGGCACGGAGACATAATGTAACAGAAAAATCTGCACACATCAGTAATGCTGCATGCAAATAAGAGTGTGGCAAACTAAGGTCAGCACAAGATGCCATCCAGTACAGTGACGAGTGCTGGAAAAATATCTTTGTTTTTGTGAGGAGCTCCACCCCCATATCCTCCCTCAGCATGGGGGCCTTCACCCCACACACCCCCAGGACATATTATAATCAACTCTGGGGGGTCTGGACTTCAGGTTAAAAGGAATCCCCAGAGCGGGGAAAACTTTTTTTCTTTTAATAATATGCCACAATACAGTGGGACCTGGGGAGAACTGAACAGCAGCCCCAGGTTCCTGATGCCGCTGGAGGCAGGTGCTCTAGCCACTCCTCCATGGAAGAGGCTCAACCAGGCACTGCCCCAGCAGCATCCTTCTCATTACTGCAGAGCACTGTACAGTGAAAAGGGTAGCAGTTCTTACCCATGCTATAAAACCCCCTGTCACTGTATACCCATTTGCGCTATTCCATGTGTGGTATTTCATACGCAGTTTCATCTGTGCTATAATAACCCAGTACCCTGTTGGTATACATCCCTGTCTGTCCTCTCTATTCCACCAGTGTGGGATTGGTCTCAGTCCCCCACTGATGGATAAAATTATCTAGGGACAGAGCACCTTGGTTTGCCATCCCACTGTTTTTGATTGCTTTCCCGTCTTTTATGCATGGTATCCCCTTGGTGAAGGGCTTTGAAAAACACTTGCATGTCACCTGCTTGGAGGCACAGAGGCTTAAGTGGGAGGAGGTATTGAGGGAGAACATTAATGAAGAGGGCTGGTAAGACATAGCTGAGGGACACTGGAGGCAGACCTTACAAAGCAAATATAAGGAAATCCATTTCATTACCATTCAGAGAGCCTACTACACCCCACTGTAGCCAAATTCAGACCCTCAGTTAATGGAGATTGTCCAAGGTGTATGCTTCAGCCGGCTGTCATTGCACACATGATGTTCAGATGCCAAAAGTAACTCATTACTGTCAGGAGACTGAGCAATCTATTTTGGAGGCACTGGATCAGCAGATCTCCATAACCCTAAGGACAGCTATGCTAGGGGACATTGAGGAAATGGAGGGATTATAAAGGGCCCAAAAGAAGCTCCTCCCCATGGCTATTAATACAGCTAAACTAGTCATATTAAAAGATTGAAAATAGACCAACCCTACAACATTTAAAACATGGCTTCATTCACTGACTGACTGCATGGGCTTAGAGAAAATTTGATATAGGGCAAAAGGGAAGTCATCCACCTATAATATCTGGGATCAATTTGCAAGCTGAGTGGCAGGGAAACAGGAAAAAAAAGAGGCAATGAGCATGGTCTCCCAAAGGTGATGAGTTAGCCTCACATTTCCAGGTTATACTGATACTTAAATTTATTATTATTATAATCATTATACCCATCAAAGAAAAGTGGATTGGTAAAGGACAAAGTAGAGGCCCACGCTCAACATCTCCATTAGGAATAAACACTCGCAGTTGAGTCTGACCTCAAGACTCATGAAGTAGTCTTTGGTTCTGTTTTGTCTTTTCATTTCTTCTCTTCTCCCTTCATACTCTCTAATTTGAAATTGGAAGAAACTAGTGTTCTTTTAGTTTAGCTTCTTGTCCATGTTTTCCTCATCTGTATAATTAAATGTAAAATTATATAGGAAGTTGTTATGCTTGTATCTATGTTAAATTGCACAAGGTAAAGAAGTCAACATCAACAATCAAAGTGTTGCTGTATCTTTTTGATGCTGATCATGTTGTAATATTCTGTGACCTCAATAAAGATTTTTTTAAGTCACCTGTTTGAATTAATCTGTAACAATCAGTTATACTTTATTATCTGTATAATATAGCCTGATTTTATTTATTACACCACAGTCTTGAACAATTTATGTTCTGCTGTAAGGCTCCCCGAGCTGTAGAGGTAAGATGCTGGAAAAATAAATTTGCCTTGTCTAGTAAATCCCTATCTTGGGTACTTTAAACTTATGGTATCACAAGGTTTTTTAGGAGTTTACTGAATTGCTACGTGGGGTACCTTGAAGTAAGAGTACTGATGTTAGGTATAGGTCCTTGGTAAATCCCTATCTGGTATACCTCGAAGTAAGAGTACCGATGTTAGGTATAGGTCCAGGGTAAATCCCTGTTTGGGGTACCTTGAAGTAAGAGTACTGATGTAAGGCATTGGGCCATGGTAAATCCCTATCTGGTATACCTCGAAGTAAGTGTACCGATGTTAGGTATAGGTCCAGGGTAAATCCCTGTCTGGGGTACCTCAAAGTAAGACTACTGATGCTAGGTATCAGTCCATGATAAATCCCTATCTGGTATACCTCGAAGTAAGAGTACTCATGTTAGGTATAGGTCCATGGTAAATCCTTATCTGGGGTACCTCAACGTGAGGGTACTGATGTTAGGTGTAGGTCCATGGTAAATCCCTATCTGGGGTACCACGAACTAAGAGTACCCATGTTAATAATCCATCCATGGTAAATCCCTATCTAGGGTACCTCAAAGTAAGAGTACTTGTGTTAGGTATAGGTCCACTGTTAATCCCTATCTAGGGTGCCTCAAAGTAATAGCACTGATGTTAGGTATAGGTCCAGGGTAAATCCCTATTTGGGGTACCTCGAAGTAGGAGTACTAATGTTAGGTACTGGTCCATTGTAAGTCCCTATCTGGAGCACTTCAAAGTAGGAGTACCGATGTTAGGTGTAGGTCCATGGTAAATCCCTATCTTGGGTACATCGAAATAAGAGTACCAATGTTAGGTATAGGTCCTTGTTAAATCCCTATCTAGGGTACCTCGAAGTAAGTGTACTGATGTTAGTTATTAGTCCAGAGTACTCATGTTGGGTATCAGTCCATGGTAAATCCCAATCAGGAGTACTTCAAGGTAAGAGTTTTGATGTTAGGTGTAGGTCCATGGTAAATCCCTATCAGGGGTACCTCAAGGTAAGAGTATTCATTGTTATTGGCCCATGGTAAATCCCTATCTGGGGTACCTTGAAGTAAGAATACTGATGTTAGGTATTGGTCCATGGTAAATCCCTATCTGGGGTCTTCAAGGTAAGAGTACTCATGTCAGGTATCAGTCACTGGTAAATCCCTATATAGGGTACCTTGAAGTAAGAGTACCGAAGTACTGGTCCATGGTAAATCCCTATCTGGGGTACCTCAAAGTAAGATTACCAATGTTAGGTATCAGTCCATGATAAATCCCTATATGGGGTACCTTGAAGTAAGAGTACTGATGTTAGGTATCAGTCCATGGTAAATCCCTTTCTGGGGTGCCTCAAAGTAGTACTGGACATCTCGAGTATGAAGACGGCTTGCTCAATGGGAGCTGAGGCAGCTGTGGCAGTAATAACATAGCTCTCTCATCTTCTGTCAATTCTCTCATGCCGCTCCGTGTACACCCTTGACCTTACACCTGAGGTTGCCCTGGTATGATATGGACCTAAGAAGGATGAAAACTAAGGGGTGGAGTTTGGAATGTTGTTGAGGGGCTCCTACTCAGAGGAGGACAAATTGGCACTGAGGACTCATTATGTGAGTATCAACAGGCAACCACCTTGAAAAAGTCAACATTCCTGTCATGGGTGATTGCTGCTGGAAAAACTGGCCAGCTCAGCTCCTCAACACTGGGGACAAACTAATAAACCCAGTCTGTCTGCAATCCTGTAGAGCTTTTTCTCTTGAAAAGTGTGAGGAGTTTAATTGCTTCTTCCTAGTCAAGGTGTCTGCCATCCAGCCTGGGATTTCATCGAGCAGCCTGTCATCTGCTGACAGTATCCATTGCTTTTGGGATGTACAGTAGGCACTTCATTTTTGAGTTCCACTACAGAATGTTGACAACAATGTTGTGGACATCCTGCACATCAATAGGAACAATGCAGACAGTCAGCATTATTTCCGATAGATTGAAGTGTTTTTCTGTGAAGGGCTTTGCCCTCCGCACCCCCATCTCTAATTAACCAACTCCGAGCCTGAGCTGGTTCAGGGTTGGAGTACAACTATGGAAATCGCTCCATTGGCTGACAGTGAACTACCACAGTGAAAGATCTCGACCTGGTGAGATCTGTCGCTGTGGAAGTATTTCGCCATAATGGCATCGCTGTTCTGGTGGTACACCCCATTTTTATGGGCTGAGTTTTAACCAGTTTCTGTGGATAATGCCACCCTGTTAGTTTCTGGCTTGCATCCCACCTTCTGTATGTTATACCATGGGCTGACCAGACTTACGAACATACGAGTCTGCCAGCAGAAACAGGCCTCATGGTCTAGCAAGTCTGCTTTTTCTTGTACATTCTTTTTCTCCTCTGACCAATGGGGAACTCTCTCCAGCAACCACCACCTCCATGAGTGCTACCTCCCACCTGAAGCTCTGTCCTCTCCCTGTAGCAGCCTAGCAGATCCCCTGCCTCTGCACCCCCCAAAGATAGGGCCACCCTATCTGCCCAGGGCTCTCTATCACACAATCTAATTTGCTGGCTGTGTGGTGGACCCTGGAGAGGAGTGTAGCCTGATGCTGGAGTGTGGCTCAGTGGGGTGGAGGTGCTATAAGCTATCCCCAAGGATGGGGATATTTTCTTAGTAGTTTTCTCCCTTGGAGTGCAGTGTGCAATGACGCCTGTGCATGGCTGCCCTGCTGGCATTTGCCGTGATCCACCCCCTATGCTGGCTGATGTACCTGCAGTACCAATCTCCATCAGGGGACACCAGGACACTGAGCAACCCTGGATCCCTCTCCTGGGAGAGGAGAGCTGTCCTCCAGATGCTCCATCCTCTCCCTCCCCTGATAACCCCCAGCAACCCGGGTCTGTCACTGAACCCGGGTTGCCGATGTGACACGAGGTGTGGTGTCCAGCACCTCAACTCTCAGTGTCACTGGTCTGGCTATTAAGTCTGCTTGAATGTGCAGCTAGTAGCACCCTTATATTGCAGCTGCCCCACCCTTCTCTTAGAATGCTGAGATTCACTTGGTCCAATTGTGGTGGAGATTTTAAGGTGTTCTCTTCACAAGGGTGTTTTTCCATTCGCTTCTAAAAAGGTTGTGATGAGGCCTCTCCTTAAGAAGGCTTCCCTGGACCCTGATGATCTCTCCAATTACAGACCTGTCTCAAACCTTCCTTTTCTTGAGAAGTTGATCAAGAATGAGGTGGAAGTGCAACTAGAACAACACCTGGAGACATATGACATCTACAAGCCTTTCCAGTCTGGTTTCCAGCCCCACCATAGTACAGAAACTGCCTTAGTTCTGGTGCTCCATGATCTCCTCCTAGTGAGGGATAGGGGACATCATTCCATTCTTGTCTTTCTTTACCTCTCTTTGGCATTTGACATGGTGAATCATGGGATGCTGTTGGATCACCTTAGCACTATGTGGTACTCTCAGGAACACTGATGTGGTGGTTTGAGCCCTACCTCTCCAGTAGGATGCAACAGGTGGCATTTGGTTCCTTTACATCGAGTTGGACTGTGCTCTACTGTGGTGTGCCTTGGGGGCAATTCTGGCTCCCATGCTATTCACCATGTACATGTTGCTGTTGGGGGAGATCATTGGATGCTACACCTTGGCATTTCATTGATATTCATTGCTATGCTAATGACTCTTGGTTGCATGTGTCCTGTTCCCATGATGATAGTGAAGCCATCCTGGAACTGAGTGCCTCAGAGAAATCCAAGATTGGATGGTGGCTAACTGGCTTAGGCTTAATATATCTAGCATGGAGGTGGTACTAGTAGAGCCAGGCCAATCAGGTTCAGAAGCAACAAGCTGAAGTACAGCCCTTCCTCTGTTGGACAGAGTGGCCCTTCATGCTGCTGATAGGCTGAAGAATATGGAGGTCATTGTGGACTACAAGCTAACTCTGGAGTTCTAGGTGTCAGCTGTTGTCTACAATGGCTCCTACCATCTTTGTAACATTGCTTGGATCAAGCCGAATCAAGAACCATCTGATCTGGCAACACTGGTGCACACCTGTCTTGTCTAGGTTGGATTACTGTAACACTCTACCTTCAGTTATCTATGAGGCTGATGCATCACCTGCAGCTAGTTCAGAATGCAGCAGCTCAGCTGGTTGCTGGGACCTCCTTGTCTGAGCATATCATGACAGTTCTCCACACTCTCCTTTGACTGTCCATCCAGTGGTGCATTAGATTCAAGGTTTGCTTGTTGATGCTTGACCTGGGTCTTCGCTACCTGCAAGATCTGCTGGTACCATAAACTCCTGGTTGCACCCTCCAGTCAGTGATAGGAGACCTCCTCTCTGTACCCAGATCTAGGTTAAAATCCTTGGGTGATAAGGCATTTGTTGCAGTGGCCCTAGTTGTTTGGAACACCCTTCCCCAGGAAGTGAGAGGTGCTCCTTCACTGGTTGCTTGAAAAAGATCCTTGAAAACCCATGTTTTACTTATGTTATGGCCTGGAATCTTGATCTTATATGATTTATAGTTTTATTGAATTATTGTTTTATTTATTGAAAGGCACCCAGAGCCTCAGGGATTGGGTGCCATATAACTAAAATTGCCGTTGCCATTACCACTGCCAAAGTGTCAAGTCCATGACGTCAGAGTGACCTATCTGATTATGCAGCATGGGAGGCTGGCAACTGAAGGCCTTTGAGGTCAGTGACCCTAGCAACTCAGTCATTGTTTGGAGTCTAAACTTATGACATCTACGAGCTAGAGTCTGCCATGGCTCACTAAGGGATTTGGTGTGGTAAGAATCATTTTACTCTGTTAGAATTAAGAAACTATAGGAAGGTTTTTCTATTTGTTTCTTCTGCTGTGTGCAATCCATTTCCTTTTAATTTCTGTAGTAACCCTGTAATTGCCATACGGTTTGTGTATTGTGATATCCTGTAGATTGTGTAAATATTGTGAAGTAGTAAATATTATTTTTATATATATCATGCCTCTGTGACTGAACCTTTTGGGGGAATAGTTAACTGTTGGTATTGGCAAATCCATGATCTGACTCCAAATAGAGAAGGTTACAGTTACCATATTCTAAGAAGTAAATTGTTGCTCAAGACTGAGTGACAGAGGAGGGCTGTTAGCCCTTAGCCATAGGAGCACTGTACTGTGTGGGCAATGGCACTGGTAAGATTAGAACCAAGAAAGTCCCCAGGTAAGGAAATTACTTTTGAGTGGCGGCAACTACAGAGGTACCCTTACAGATATTGAGGGTTGAGAAACTTGGCAACCTGTTGCTGACTATGTCCTGAGTGTGGACAGGTTGTGACAGCCTCGCAAAACAATTCAGTGGTACTGTTCATAATATGTATCACTGGCAGTACACCACTGAGGAATGATTGATTGACGTTCATCCCTTATGTACTCTACCTAAATTGTGCAAGGATTTTGGCAAGTGCATCTATCAATACCCAGCCATACAGTGATTGACAGTTTATGTAGAGCTTGGTTCCATTCATTCACTCATTCCAACACATAATGTGTTGGAATCTAAGGTGTATTAACATCTCAGATGTGGCTGTGTTGTGTAAGCAGAAGCTTTTCCTGAATTATCTGTAGATAGTTTGTTGCCTTGACTGAATGATAAAATGCGTACAGATGGTGCTTGTGGGGCAAATAACTGCTTTAGTGCTTCTGGACATTTCTTGAGGGCATTTGTTACCACAAGATCCCGGCTATGCACAAACCAAAACAGCAGGATATCATGCAGAAAATTCAAGATGTTGGCAGCAGCGTGATCAGTGGACATATACTTTGCAGGAATATTTTTGAAATTGTCCTTTTCATACGGCTATGATAACAGCGATGGATATAGCAGTTGGAGTCCCCATTTTGAGTGAGTAAGAAGAACTGTTGCTGGAAGGTAAGTCTTTAAAATTGGCTGAGGCTTGTACCTTAACTGCAGGTATCACATTTCAGCAGGGGATTAGTGAAGGTTGAAATTCAAGTGTGTGCTTAACAGACCTTCAGTTGGAGTTCCCATTTTGAGCGAGTAGGAGAAACTGTTTGCTGGTATGGTGAACTAGAGCTGTGTTTTTGCCCTGTAGTTTATGGAAGTATGTCTTTTTTTACCTGATTGTTTTTGTAGACACTGTGTACCAGAGGAGCTTCTGCCCCACCCACCCCCATTCCCCAAACGCCCACAGGTGCACTGCCTTTATAGTGGAGGGCCAGGCTACACCTACTTTTTTTTAATTAACCTTTTATTGAATTTTTAACATTATAACAGGACATGGCACAAGTCTCACATGAAGATTAACAAGATGCACAACATACAATACAAAGACAACAGTGACATGTCCCCCTCCTCCACCCCTCCCTCACCACCCCACCATGGCTTAGATAACCAAAGAATAAGCTTATTGACTACCCGCAAAAATAAACACTATGAAGGGGAATTATCTTAGGGGTTCCTTAATCTGTATAAACGCCAGTTTGAAGCATGTAGATTGTATGCATACCTGCCCAGATTTTATTATATCTGGAAGAGGAGTAACCCGGACCTATTTTAAACTTTTCCACATTCAAATTAAATAAGAGATCTTGAAGCCACTCTATATAAGTGAGCTTTGGTGTGTCTATCCAGTACCTTAATACAAGCTTTTTCAAGTCTACACCTACTTAAAGAGGCAGGAACAGTTGGGCAGCACAAGCATTAGCCTAGCTGATATATAGACTGAATTACAAAGGGTGTAGCTAGTAACTAGGTCCAAAGGGCACATACAAAAGGAGGAGAGAGAAGCTGTAAGTCTCTACAGAAGGAGAAAGAGAGAGTAAGAGTTTTGGGGCAGTGCTGCAGGTTTACAGCCCTTATAGACATATGGATTCAATTGTAAATTGTAAAATTCGTATGTTCATATGTTCGTAAAGAGCTGGGGAATGTTTGGAGACTATGACAAATGGGATGTGGAGGCCAGTTCAAAGAGGCAGGTGGGGGAATGGGGGGTGGAGTGGAGAGGTTGGGATGACTGGGGTTGGGGGTACAGGAAGGTGGAGAGAGTTGTGAGCTGCAATGGGTGTGGTGGAAGGTGGCGGGTTGTCCAGTATGCAGGATGTTCAGACAACTTATGCTGGAGATACTGAGCTTGAGACAGAAACTGAGGGGAGGGGACAGGTACGAGGGGGTTGAGGAAGAGAAGGGGCACAGGGCAGGGTGGGTTCCATTGCAAGGTAGACCAGGCTGCCATGGGCTGGAAGAGGGCACTTGGGCAGGGGGTGCCAAATCCACAGGGTCCCAGAAGCACTAAAAGGGGTTGTTGGCAGGTGGTAGAGAACATGGGTAAATGGAGTGGAAGTGGGAAGGAGGTTCAGGATAAAAAGAGGCAGGAAGGGATTACAGGGGAGGGCAGGGGCAGGAGGCTGGAGACAACAAACAGGTATGCAATACTGGTTGATGAAACAGAGCAGAATGTTGGGGAAGCCACCATAGAACAAGAGTCAGGTGATCAGGAGGGATGGGGGAATATACAGTTCAAGGAGAGAGGGAAGATGGTGGTCTAAAAGTCGGGAGGGGCAGGGAAGTAGGTCAAGTTGGCACGAACACACTAAACAAAGGGGGAGGAAGGCCAAAACATGTTGGGGGGGAGGTAGCACAATGCAGGGGGCAGTGGGAGGATGTAAAAGTTGTGGAGAGGGAGTGGTTAGGGAAGGGAGTGAGCACAGAAAGGACGGAGGAAGAGGACAGCAGGTTGAGGTGCAATAGGAGGAGAAAGGAGGGGGAAAAGGGCAGAGTATGACAGCAGAGGACACTGAGGAAAAGGGGTTCATAGGAGGGCAAACCATAGGGGCAGTGCAAGGGATGGGGGAGCAGATACTTCTAATATGGGATTCTATGCTCAGGGGGGTGAGGTAGGGAGGTAAGGGAGCAAGCAAGAGCTGAATCTGGGTGGAGTGTATGCCTGTTATGACAGTGAGGAAAGTAGGGCAGTGAATTCAGAGATGTGTGGAGAAGGTGGGAGGGAAGCCTCATATTGTACACCTAGGAACAAATGACCTAGAGGACAGTACAGTGGAAGAAATGCAGGAGATGTTCAGGAAAGTGGGGGGTATCTGCAATCATGTGGGAAGCTCAGTGACATTCTCCGAGGCACTCCTGGTATATGGGGCAAGCACAGTGAGAAAGCTAAGAATACAGGAGTTTAATGGGTTGCTGAAGGGTTGGTGTGCAGAAATGGGGTGTGGGGTAGTAGGGGGTGGGGCGAGACATGGAACAATAAGGGGCTTTATGCCAAGGATAGGCTGCATCTCAACACCTAGGGTACAAGGGCATTCACACAGGGGCTGGAGAAGTACATTAAAAACAACATAGATTTAAACTGAGGAGGGGGAGGGGCTGAGTCAGATAGCAGGAAGGGAGCACCTTCCAGGGGAGACTGGAAGGCCTCGCCCCCCAGAAACGGAGGAGGAGAATGAGGAGACATTAACAAGACAAAAGTGGAAGGGGGAGAGATGGGAAGAGGAGGGGCAGGACACAAGGTGGACTGTAGTATCCTTGAATGCAAGAAGCTTAGCAAACAAAGTGGCAGAGTTCCAGGCAATGATGGTGGAGGGGGAGGTAGATATTGCCACCATCTCAGAGACCTGGCCACCCAGTACCATGACTGGGATCTCACAATCCCGGGATACAGGGTGTTCCACTGGGACCAGGAGGGGGGAAGGGGGGAAGGATGGCTATTTATGTCAGAAGGGGACAAGGGGAGTCCAGAAGCCATATGGGTATTGCTCCAAAGCCCTAAAGATAAGAAACTCAGGATGGGGGTGGTGTACAGACCACCCTCACAGAACAAGGAGGTGAATAGGGAGCTGGGGAAGCAAATCAGGAAGGTCAGTGGCAAAGGGAAAACAATTATATTGGGAGACTTCAGCCTATCTGAGGTTGACTAGCAGACAGTAACTGCAATACACACCATAGAACAGGTGCTGCTGGAGGCTATCCAAGACAGTTACCTAGTGCAAGGGGTAATGGATCCTACTAGGGAGGGGAACATACTGGAGTTGGTGCTAACAAATGGAGACCAAGTCCAGGATGAGGTAGTACAGGACCCTCTAGCAGGAAGTAACTGCTGCTCAGTGTGGTTCCTCCTCAACACAGTAAGGGAGTCTGCTAAGACCAGGACAAGAGTGTTAGATTTCAGGAAGGCAGATTTTGCCAGAATGGGCAGCATCTTAGAGGGGTATTTAGCTGAAATTAATTTAGGGATGGATGCTGAACAGAGGTGGGCAATCATTAGGAAGGGGCTAAATGAGGCAATGAACATGTGTGCCAAATCTCAGAGTAAGCAGTCCAGGACAAAAAAACCTAGCTGGCTTAGCAAGGATGTGGAGGGGAAGGTGAGGGAAAAAAAATTGGCCTTCATTAAGTTCAAAAAATCTGGGCGTGAGGAGGATAGAGAAGTGTTCTTAAAGGCATCTAAGGAGGTGACCATGTCAGTCAGGGCAGCAAAGGAGCTGAAGTTGGCTCAGGGGATCAGAGAGGGGACAAAGGGGTTCCTTAAATACAGTACATAAGGGAGAAAAGGAGTTGTACGGATGATATCGTTAGAATCAAGAGAGAGGGTGGATGGGCGGAACAAGGAGAAGATCAGGCAGAGGCACTCAATGAGTATTTCTGCTCGATGTTTACAAAAGAAAGGGATGGGCCAATACCACACAGGAAAGGGGGCAAGGGTTGGGGGGAGCAGCGATAACAGATGAGGTCATCCAAGAGGATAAAGTTCTGAAGGGCCTTAAAGGCTTGCGGGTGGACGAGGCACCAGGACCAGATGGTGTACACCCAAGGGTCCTGAAGGAACTGGCAGAGTTGTTGGCAGGCCCTCTGATGGACCTGTTCAACACCTCCTTGAAGAAGGGGAATGTACCCAGGGACTGGAGGATGGCTCATGTGATTCTCCTTCATAAAAATTTACCCAAGGACCAACCAGGTAACTACAGAATGGTGAGCTTCACTTCCACAGTGGGGAAGTTGATGGAAATCATTCTGAAGGAGAGGTTGATAACCTTTCTTGATAGCAATGGCCTGCAGGATGAGAGACAGCATGGGTTTGTCATGGGAAGATCTTGCCAAACTAACTTCATCGACTTCTTCGCCTGGGTCACTAGGGCGGTTGACAAAGGTCATGCTGTGGATTTCCTGTATCTGGACTTCAGCAAGGCTTTTGACTCTGTGCCACATAAGAGGTTAATGTGCAAGCTGAGGGACATGGAAGAGGGGGAAAAACTAGTGGGGTGAGTTGAGAGCTGGCTGCAGGAAAGACAACAGAGAGTAGTTGTAAGGGGTAAGACAACCAAACCATGGCCAGTAATGAGTGGAGTATCACAGGGTTCAGTACTGGGCCCCATTTTGTTCAATGTCTTAATTGGAGACATTGCAAAGGAGGTCAAGAGTAAGATCTACCTGTTCGCGGATGACACTAAGATTCGTGCAAAAGTAGACAATGAGAAAGAGAGGCAGGCACTCAGAGAGGATCTAGATAAACTCAAACACTGGTCTAGGAAGTTGCAGTTGGAGTTTAACACTAAGAAGTGCAAGCTCATACACCTTAGAGTCAGAAATCCCAAGAACAGCTACTGGCTGGGGGGAGTGCAGGTAATGGCTTCAGAGGAAGAAAGGGACCTGGGGGTAATAGTCACTGGGGACAAGAAGGTATCTGCACAGTATAGGAGAGCTGCAGCAAGGGCAAATAGGATGCTGGGGTGCATTGCTAGAGGGATCACCTCTCGAAAGGGGAGGTCATCCTGCCACTGTATAGATCACTGGTGAGGCCACACTTGGAATACTGTGTACAGTACTGGTGCCCATACCTCAAGAGCGATGTCAGATTACTGGAGAGGGTGCAGCGTAAGGCTACAGAAATGATCATGGGACTAGGGGATTTTGTCATATGAGGGAAGGTTGAAAGAGCTCAACATGTACTCACTCGAAGACAGAAGGGTAAGAGGGGATATGCTAGAGATCTTTAAGTACTTGAAAGGCATAAACAAAGTCAGGGAGGGAGGGAGGAAGATTGTTCCCTTAAAGGGGGGAAGGGTCACTAAAGGGCACAGTCTGAAGTTGTAGGGGAAGGTTTAGGAGGGAGATGAGGAGGCACTACTTCACAGAGAGTGGTGACAGGTTGGAGACGAGTGCCAGAGGAGTTAATCACTCAAGGACAGTGGATAGCTTTAAGCAGGGTTGGGATAGAGTCAAGGGCAGGGTTAGTACAGACAAAAACACAAAGGGGGGAAGGACCGGAAAAGAGGAGGAAGAGATGGGTTTGGGTGGGGGTGGGGCAGCTGTAGTGATATGAAACAAAGAGCTGCACAATTGTGCAGACTTGATAGACCTGTGGGCCTTTTTCTGCCAGCAAGTTCATATGTTCGTATATACTCCGTGAGTCTTCAGAACCCAACATCATAGACTATGGCTGGAGATGAAATGCAAACACCTCACTGATTAGCCATGTGCTCTGTTATGAAGTTGGGTGATTCTGGTGACATTTTGTCCTTACATGCAAAGCTTGTATTATACTGGGCTGCATGCCATGCTCGGAACCAGCACCGTGTTGGCCTCTTGGTGACACTTGAGCATGGAATGGAGCAGATGGATTACAAGGGCTGATGCTTTCGATGAGGTGCCCATAGCAGCACAGGTAGCATGAATGCATGCAGTGATGGTAGTTCTGGTACTACCACTGTTGTTGCCAATATCTTCACTGTCAGTGCCAATGATGCCAGCTGTTAAAGAAATTTTCAGTTGGGATGAACGTCCAAGTCTTTCACAACTATTGTGTCTCAGTGATCACTGCAGCTCCACCAGCAGTTCTCTGGAATGCCTGCCGTGAAGGTGACTTTATAACACAGTATTTGTCAGGTGGAACCTGTCTAGTCTATGCCTCATTTTAGAATTGCCGTATGTGCATACTGCTAGAGTAATATCACTTTTGAGAACAAGATATAGTGGTGCTTCTGTACAACATTGTTTCTGTCAGGAACCAGGAGGAGCTGGTGACTGTTGTGCAAGTTCATTCTGTGGCTTTATCTAGGTGACTGTTGCCAGCAGTGGACTTTTCTGAAGTTCTTTGTTCAACAACACTCAACACTGCCTGTGGCTAGAAAGACCTGCAGAGTGGATTGCTTTGTAGTTTTGTGAATGAAAGCCAGCACTGATTGCCTTTTCTGTACGGTCTTCCTACCTGGAACTCATCTCTTCTTTAAAAATGTCTGACTGCAGCCTGGCCCCCGATATTCCTCAGAGTTATCATAAACAGACAGTACTCCTTCCAAACTACTGTCTGTGAAAACTGCAGGCAGTTTATCAGAAGATAAATCAGGTACTAATGCAGGGTCCTCTTCCTCCTCATCATACTCATTCCACTCTTCAGAATTAGGATCAGGTTGTTTAAGCAATTCAAAGAGCACAGCCTGGGCAAATGTCTTTCAATGCCATGTCCATGGTAGTGACAGGAATAGAAGAGGAATGGATGCCAACAAAACTGGTGGCATGTAAAGTTGCAACTGTGGTAGTGACAGCAACAGTGAAGGTGGTAATGGGGACAGTTAACGGTGGCGGCATCAGCTGAGGAGGAAGTGGTAGTGGCAGAACTAATGGCAGGAACAGTTAAGACTACAGTGACTGCAGCACCAGAGGAGGTAATAATCATAGAAGAACTCTTGGAGAGGCCAGTTGAGACTGATGGGTAGCATAACCAAGGAGATGTGGTGGTGCTGAAACAGAACTGGTGGTTTGGGTAGTTGAGATTGTATTGGTGGCAACAACAGAGGAGGTGATGGTGGTTGTAACAGAATGGACAGGGGTAGTGGCAGTTGGGATTGTAGTGGTATAATTGGCAGAGGTGGCAGTTGTGCTGGCAATTAATATTGTAGTGGTTTTGTCAGCAGAAGGGTGGTGGTAATGGAACTGGTTGTGCAAACAGTTGGGTTCTATGTGATAATAGCGAGTGCTGAATGGCGACACACATTATCGCGACCTCAGTGCGATGAAAACAATTTCACCACCCTGATATCCTTTGCACACAGAAGAACGGTGCGGGGATTTCAATACTTTGTTTTCTGTGGAGGGGCAGTGCCCCCCATTCCAACCCAGGGGGTGCATGTCGGGGGTGAGAAAGCAAAATAAAGATAACTTTTGGGCCAGGCACAACAAAAACGCAGTAGCGCCCGGACTCAGACCCAAACCCAGAACCCCAGCACCGCAAGCGGAAGCCAACCCCCAATGCCACAGCGCAGCAGGTCAGCTGACCACAGCACCACCCCCTACTTCCCCTCTGCCCCCTCCCAGGCCACGCTTGCCATGCTCGCTACCCCCCATGGGCATGTACGTATAGCAACATCCTGTTGCTAGGGTCACCCAAAACCCCACATCCGGTCATCCTCCCTGCCCCCTTGCCTTTCAGGCTTTTGCCCACATCCCGTCGCTGTTTCGGAGGGTGCCTTCTTTTGGGTGCCAACCTCACGTGCTACCAACAATTTAGGTTGTAGTAGAGTTATCAGAAGCAGGGGTGGTGGAGGAAGCAGAACTGGTGGCTGGGATGCAGTTGAGACTGTAGTAGAGGCATCAGCTGTGGGGGTGGTGGAAGTAGCAGAACTGGTGTTTGGGATGCAGTTGAGACTGTAGTGGAGGCATCAGCAGTGGGGGTGGTGGCGGTAGCAGAACAGGTGTTTGAGATGCAGTTGATATTGTAGTGGTGTCATCAGTGGCCAGGGTGGTAGACATAACAGAACTGGTTGTTGGACCCCTTCTAAACTACACCAAATGGGTATTCTATCTTCTAATCAGTGCTCTAAATGTCATCAAGCCCCTGCAGATCTAATTCATATGTTATGGTCATGTGAAAAAATTGCTCCCTTCTGGCATAGCATTCAAAATAGGTTGGATCCATTACTTGCGTTGACAGACAGCTTCAGCCTGGAAATCTGCATCTTAGGTGACTACACATCACTACCAAGGCATAATCAGAGGTTTCATATGGCCCTAATTTCAACATGTGCTAAGAAAGTAATATTGAGGCATTGGTTAGATTTGCCACTCCCAACTATGTAGAATGGTTGAAGGAAATCATGTTTGCCCTACAAGCTGAGCTTACTATCACAGGAATTTCAAATGGTATGGGTAAATACAAACAAAGATGGGAACCACTCTATACCCTTATTTCAATTTGCTAGATCCTGGCCACCTATGCCCTAGGATCCGTTGCAATTTGTTCACTTGGCGAGAGTCCCAATAACATTTTTTTCCCCTTCTATTATCATAAATTTCTCTCTTTTCTCCTCTTGAGGCAGTTATTACAGAATAATAATTAGTGGCAGACTGGGGTAGGATAGGAGAGGAGGAGGGTGGGGGAAGGAAATGCAAGCAACCTTATTCAGGTAATGTTTCTCAGTACAAGAATTTATCATTGTCTGTTAGAAAAGTATTCTTCTGAACTCAATTATTATTCCTCATTTATGCCTTATCTGGATTTCTGTAATAGTTGTTGTTTGCAGAAAAATAATAAAGCAGACTAAATAACAAAAGAAGAACTGGTTGTTGGATACAGATGACATTGTAGTGGAGACAACAGCAATGGCAGCAGTGGTACATGCAGGTGATATTGCAACAGTGTCAGTAGCGGAGGTGTAGTGGTAGCAGAACTAGTTTTATAAACAGTTGAGTTTGTAGTGGTGGTAGCAGAACTGGTGCTAGGGACTGGTGGGATTGTGGTGATGTCATCAGTAGGGGGTGTGGTAGTGGTAGCAGAACCAAAGGTGAGGACAGCTGAAATTGTAGTGGTGGCATCTGTAGATAACGTGTTGGTGGGGGCAGCAGAGCTGGTAGTTGAGATCTTAGTGGAAGCATCCACAATGGGGTGGTGGTGGTAGCAAAAGTGGTAGTGGGGACAGTTGAGACTGTAGTGGTGTCATCAGCAGTGGAGGTGGTGGAGGTACCAGAACTGGAGGTGGGGCCAGTTGAGATTGCACTGGAGACATCAGCAGATAAGATGGTGGTGGTAGCAGAACTGGTGGTTGGGATGCAGATGAGACTGTAGTGGTGTCATCAGCAATGAAGATGGTGATGTAGGTAGCAGAACTGGTTGTTGGGATGCAGTTGAGGCTGTAGTGAAGTGGTGGTGATGTATGTAACAGAATTGGTGGTTGCGATGCAGTCAAGATCATAATACCGGCATCAGCTGTGGTTGGTGGAGGTATCAGAACTGGTGGTGGGGACAGTTGAGAATGTTGTGGTGTCAGCAGCAGTGGGGGTGGTGGAGGTAGCAGAATTGGTGGCTGGGATGCAGTTGAGATTGCAGTGGAGACTCCAGCAGATGTATTGGGATAGCAGAATTGGTGGTGAGGATAGTTGAGATTGTAGTATTAGCATCAGCAGTGGGGGTGGTGGAGGTAGCAAAACTGATGGTGGGAACAGTTGAGATTGTAGTGGTTTCATCAGCAGGGGTTACTGGAGGCATCAGCAGATAAGGTGGTGGTGGTAGCAGAACTGGTGGTTAGGATGCAGTTGAGACTGTAGTGGTGTCTTCAGAAATGGAGGTGGTGATGTAGGTAGCAGAACTGGAGGTTGGGATGTAGTTGAGGCTGTAGTGAAGTGGTGGTGATGTATGTAACAGAATTGGTGGTTGCAATGCAGTCGAGATTGTAATACAGGCATCATCAGTGGTTGCTGGAAGTAGCTCAACTGATGGTGGGGACAGTTGAGAATGTTGTGGTGTCAGCAGCAGTGGGGGTGGTGGAGGTAGCAGAACTGGTGGCTGGGATGCAGTTGAGATTCCAGTGGAGGCATCAGCAGATGTGTTGGGGGTAGCAGAACTGGTGGTAGGGACAGATGAGAGTATAGTATTAGCATCAGCAGATAAGGTGGTGTGATGGCAGCAGAACTGGTAATTGGGATGCAGTTGAGATTGTAGTGGAAGCATCTGCAGGGGAGAGGTGGAGGTAGCAGAACTGATGGTGGGGATGGTTGAGATTGTAGTGGTGCCATCAGCAGGGGTTGGAAAAGGCAACAAAACTGATGGTGGGGACAGTTGAGATTGCAGTGGTGTCATCAGCAGTGGTGGTGGTGGTGGAGGAAACAGAACTGGTGGTTAGGATGCAGTTGAAAGTGTAGTGCTGTCATCAGTGGGGGTGGTGGTGGTGGCGGTAGCAGAAGTGGTGGTTGGGATGCAGTTGAGATTGCAGTGGAGGGATCATCGGGGTGGCGGTGCCAGCAGAACTGGTGGTGGAGATGCAGTTGATATTGTGGTGGTGTCATCAGCAGCTGGGGTGGTGGAAGTAGCAGAACTGGTGGTGGGGACAGGTGAGAGTGCAGTGGAGGCATCAGCAGTGAGGGTGGTAGTAGCAGAACTAATGGTTGGGATGCAGCAGATTGTAGTGGTTGCGTCAACAGCTGGGGTGTTGGTGGTAGCAGAACTGATGGTGGGGACAGTTGAGATTGTAGTGGTGTGATCAGCAGCTGGAGTGGTGAAGGTGGTAGAACATACGGTTGGGATGCAGTTGAGATAGTAGTGGCAGCATCAGCAGTGGGGGTGGTGGAGGTAGCAGAACTGATGGTTGGGATGCTGTTGAGATTGTAGTGGAGGCATCTAGCAAGGGTGGTGGAGGTACTAGAACCGGTGGTGGGGTCAGTTGAGATTGTAGTGGAGGCATCAGCAGCAAGGGTGGTGGAGGTTGCAGAACTGATGGTGGTTGAAGCAGCAGAGATGATAGTTTTGGCAATGGCAGTGCCATGAGGAGCACTGGTAGTGCTTGCAGTGATAGTGGCAGCTGGAACAATCCATTGCTGCAGTGTGTTCTGCCGCAGAGGCATCATGCCACAGTATATTGTTCTTGATGAATTTTTCTTTAAAATGTAGTTTTCCATAATGCCTGGCTCCCTTCCCCTGCTTGTTTATCCTAAAGCCCCATCTCTATGCTGTGTATGTGACATTACCAGTAACATCACATCAGATCTAAGCAATTGTATGACTGCATTCTGCCACAGAAATGAATAACCACAACACACAAAAAATCCAGAGAGACAGAAATGAATAAATCATCCCGAAGAAATGAGCAAACAGTCTCACAGAAACCTAGCAGCCCTGATGCAGAAAATAGAATTGAAGTGTACTGAAGAAGTAGAGCCCTGTGTATAATGCCCTTCTTATCAGTAAATGGCCTGAGCAAGTCGACTGGTGATGTGCAGCAGGGGGAAAGCTTGACCAGCTTCGGGCTGGCGTTTGCATTTTTCATTGGAGGAAGATGGTGAAAGGATAACATGATGGTGTTTTTTTCAGACTTATAAGGAGAAAATGCCCCAAACAGGGAGAAAACAAGATGCCACATACAAGGGGAAAACCAGGTTGGCAGGGATGACTGACTATATGAGTCTAACACAAGCTGACTGTGTACAGCGATGTTTTTCAAATGATGTGTTAAATACAATGACATACCCAAACCAAAACTCTGCTGGCAGCATCTACGGCATGTGCAAAGAGCAAAGGCAATGTCTCTGATTTAATTATGAGCATGACAAATATACAAGAAAAACACTAACTCAATAACATAGAAACAGAATTTGTTGGCAGAAAAGGACTACTTGGCCCACCCACAGTGTTGGGCAAGTTACTTTTTCTATTACTTTCTATTACATTTGGAAACTTGTTCCAGGAAGCTCCGTGTAGTCACTAGCAAGGATTGAGAAGTACTAGAAAAAGTAATACACCTTACAATTATAGTTACTTATTTATTTTCATACAAAAACAATGCAAAAATAATAAATAACTATAACAGATTACATTTTTTGAAAGTAATAGGTTAGTCACTAGTTGCTTTCAAATAAATGTAATCAGTTACAGTTAACGTATTTCTTTTGTATAAAAAGACATAATTGTAACTGTAAGGTGCATTACTTTTTCTAGTACTTCATCCTTGCCAGTGACTGCACAGAGCTTTCAGGAACAAGTTTCCAAAAGTAATAGACAGTAATAGAAAAAGTAACTTACCCAACACTGCCCACCCAGTCTGCCCAGATCGTCCCTGTTAGTATGTATCTGCAGACACTAAGTCATCTCCAGTGACCCTCCATCCTCCCTGACTATTTATTAATATTCCCCTATGTCTATCCCACTCATTCTTGAAGCCCCCTACTGTTTCCACCTTCACCACTTCTGCTGGCAGTTTGTTCCATGCATTCACTACTCTTTCAGTGAGTAGTACTTCCTCACATCCCTCTTAAAGCCCTACTCCCAGGTTCATCGCATGCCCTCTGATCCTGGTATTGTGTCTCATTTGAAAGAGACTTCTCTCCTGCATCCTGCTCAACCCCATGAGGTACTTGTAGGTTTCTATCATGTCCCCTCTTGCTGTCCTCTCTTTCAGGGTGTACATATTGAAATCCCTGTCTCTCTTCATAGGACTTTTGATGCATCCCCTGCGCCATTTTAGTTGGCCTCCTCTGGACTGCTTCCACTCTGTATGCCTTTTCTGAGGTGAAGCCTCCAGAACTGGACACAATACTCCAGCTGTGGTCTCACAAGCAAGCAATACAGTGGCAACACCACCTCCCTCGTCCTTCTGGAGATACCTCTCCCTGTGCATCCTAGCATCTCACTGGCCCTACCTAGTGCTTTGTTGCACTGCCTTGCCACTCTGAGGTCATCAGACATGATAACCCCAATTTCCCATTCCTGCTTAGTGACTGTCAATACCTCTCCTCCATCCTATGCTCAGCTCCAGGGTTTTTATGCCCTGGGTGCATGATTTTACACTTTTTGATATTGAACTCCAATTGCCATGCCCTTGACTACTCTTCCAGCTTCCCAAGGTCCCTACACATTGTCTCCAGACTCAACCCTGTCCTGAATCATAGACCCTGTTGTAGATTTTGGTGTCATCTGCAATAAGGCATACCTTCCTTTCCAGTTCTTCAGCAATGTCACTTAAGAAGACATCAAAGATGTCTGGTCCCAGTATTGAACCCTGCTATACTCTGCTGGTCACTCTCCCTTCATTTTACCCTCTGTCACCTATCCATTAATCAGTTCCTTACACAATTCACCACTCTGGATCCCACCCCAAAGCTGCTCAATTTCTTTATCCGTCTCCTGTGGACTACAGTGTCAAAGGCCTTACTAAAGTCCAGACAGGCCAGGATTGCTACCATCCCTCTATCTATTTCCCTGGTCATGCAAAGAAATCAATCAGATTTGGCAGACATGACCCCTCGCCTCCTAGGAATGCATGCTACCTTTGGTCTTATAGCCCACTAAATTCAAGATACTCTACCAACCTTTCCATTAAAGCAGCAATACTAGTTAACAAAAACTTAAATACTATGGTTGGCAGTTAGGACAAACCAAACCATCAATATATCTGATTTTCCTTTTGCTTTATTTCATTCCTGTGGCAAGATGGAGGATTTTAAAGTTCTTAAAAAGGATTGGTCCTTTGTTAAATCCGCCATCATGGATGCAAACAAATCTGGGTTCTGCTGTGCAGTTGGCAATCATAAGAACTTGGTGCAACACCCTGATGTAACTGCACTATAAATGCAGTTAGTGTGAGATCTCTGGGGAGATTTTTGTATCTTCCTGGGGTCTGCCATCTTTATTGTAGATCCATGGAAATTACAAAAGTTGCAGTTAAATACATTCTTCAAAATAGCTGATTGAATTTGAAATATCGGAATGAAGAATCTAAGATTGTCAGGAATACATTACTGTTAAACAAACTCTGGTCAGAGCCACAATGGCTGTTATTGCATTAATATGATAAGAAATGTATTTATTTCAAAGATTTTATAAGGAAAGACATACTGAGCCAGTAACAGCTCATTTTCAGATGTGTCCTGGGGGAAGGGGAAAGCTGAAAAGGTAACGGATACAAAAATATAAAGTTCAAAGAAATGGAATAAATGTAACAAAGATAAAGAGGAAAATCATGTCAAAGAATAAATTAACAAAATAAGTTACCAAGCAATAAGTTGTGGAACTGACCAAAGAACTAAAATAGTTACCAACTTACCAAAACAAAAACTAGGGAAATGACTAATGCAGGGAAAAGAGAGATAGAATTAATGTGTGACTTAATTGTTTTACTGTGATGTAAAATCTTTCACTGGTCAGGCTGCCTTCTCTTTCTGCTTTCCTAAATTTTAGAATTCTCTCCCCCTAACCATTCATTCTGCCTCTTCTAAATGATCTCTCTCTCTCACTCTCTCTCTCCTCTTTGCTCCATGACCACACCACTACCTCCTGTGCCTATCCTTGAGTCATAGCCTTTCCCCACTCCTCAGTTTACCCTCTTCCATCTTTCTCCATCACCACACCGCTTCCTCCTGTGGCAGCCCTTGAGTCATAGCCCTTCCACATTCCAAAATTTACCATCTTCCCCTCTTTCTCCTCCTCCTTGCCCCTCCAGCAACCTGACCAACCCTTCTTCATCTCTTCTTCCTCCCTCACTTGTCTGCACTTCCTGTTCTTCACCCCACATCTGCACTCCTTCCTTCGGCGCCGTATCCCCTGGTGATCTCAACAATGAAAAGTACTATTGCTTGTACCCATGGGACAGATTCCACTCTGCGTCCTTGTAACATTTTTGCCTATAATTTTGCCTGTATGATTAATCTCATTCATGTTCATTTTGTACTGTTTATTTTATAGCTCTGTTTCATGTTTTACTGTATAAGTTATTGTTCTATGCTGTTCTTTCACCACTCTTCCCCCTTCTCCCAGGACACATCTGTAAATGAGCTATTTTTCAGCTCAGCATGTCTTTTCTGGTGAAATTTTGAAATAAATACATTAATAAATAATGTAAAAGTCCCACATTTATACCACAATAGTAAAAAAGAGATTCTAGATGTATTGGTTTCTGGAAAACAGGAGACACTGGAAGGTTTATTACTTTTTATTGGACCAACAAGTGTCATGTACAAAGATGGAATTATACACAAGCTTTTGGGGCCTCACATGTCCCTTCTTCAGGTGAATAGCAAAACTGAGCAACAAAAGCAGTATTTATATCTACTGTGAAGCAATTTATAAAAATATTAAAAATAATTACTTGAAGGGTAGAATGGCAGGAAATGTAGTAAGAAAGTGATAAAAGGGGACATGAGGTAAAAGTCTATATAAGTTGCAGAGTAAAAAAAAGATGTGTGAAAAGACCTTGGGGCAACTAACAGGAACAGGTCAACTGAAGATAAGAGGACGCTAGAAAGGGTAATAAATGAAGCTGTGCGGAATGGAAGAATTCCAAATCTGTGGAATTTCAATGACATTTCACAAACTTCAGCAAAATATTGTGGAATTTTGTCTGAATTTCATGGAAGCTTTAACATTTAGTAATTTGGTTATAACTCGGTGGCTGTTCAAGTACAGCTCTGAAATTTGGAATATATACACACTGGGTAAAAAGTGAAAAACATGCCAAATATCATGAAATTCAGATGGATAGTTTTAAAATTATAAGTGCTCCAATATTGTCATTTTATTGTTTGTGTAAAATTTCATGAACATTTTTATCTGCATATACCTTAACCGTCTATTGGGTCAGGGATTTTAACTTTGGCATGATTTCTTGATGATAGGTGTTCTACAAATGTAGCAGATTTCATGACAATTGATGCATTGTCTCAAAATTATACATGCTCAACATCTATCATTTTATTTTTTTCAGGACAATTCATGAGAAAATTCATCTGCATATAACTCAGGCACCTTTGGAGTTAGATAAGTGTAAATTAGTATGGGTATCCTTTCTGTAATGCCTATAGAATGATATCAACATGGAGATAATTAGATAAAAGATTTTTAAGTTACAGGGGTGTAAAACTTTACTATGTAAATATTTGTGGAAACTATCAAAAATGTAGATGCTCATAACTTCTCTGCTCTTGCATGCATAGAGTTAACATTTGACATGCATACCCATAGTCAATGTATCCTGGTGTTTAACACAACTGGATAAACTGATTAAGCAGTTTCAATTTTGCTGAAGAAAAATAAGACTAGTAACATTTTCTCACACATTTATGATAGCATATACTGTAGACGAAGCATACAGAATGTTTTTTGTGAAATTTAACATTAACAATGCACATATCATTACTTCATTTAATAAGCTGGGCTGAGCTTTTTGCAGTCCTGCTGTTCCTCTGGGTGACTATTCTCCCCTTCTCTTTTGGCATAGCCAGATTGGCGCAGTAGAACTACTGATCCCACTGATATGCTCTTTGTTCTTTACAGTGACATACTCCCTTAAATGTGAGTCACCTATTCCTTTTCCTATCAATCTACCCTGTTGGAATACACATAATTCTTTATTTCTGCTGCCCAAGACATTGTCTTCCCCTTCTACATCTTTTTGAGTACCCTAAGTCCTAGACTTGCATGTACACCAGGCTCCACAGATCATAAATTTACTGGATGTGATCCTTAAATATTCTGCATTGAGGTTGAAACTGTTGACACGTTGTGCTTGCTTGCTCCAACCAGGGGGTTTACCACTGTTGTGATATCCAGCTCAGCTGTCCATTTCTTGGTGAAACTGTGCATCTAACTCCAGAACCTGGTTACCTCCCTGGCTATCCACCTCATATACCCCTATCTTTAATTAGACCCCCCCAGATAAAGCTGAGTGAAATTAGAAAATTCCAGTTTTATGGAATTTTTAATGAAATTCTACAATTTTCAGAAAGAATCATTGGGATTTGACTTTAAGTACAGATGTTATTTTCCAATTTCTCACAGCAAGCAATTAATAAAATTGGCACACACAGTCTCCTTGTAAAGCTGAAGAACCTCCCAGATTTAATGGTATTGCATTCTCTAGTTTTAAAGTTTCAGGGGTTTATAAATGTGTAGTTTACATTCTTACAAAATTACATTTTTAAATGTTGTGAAAGTTTGACTGCTTTTCATTTAATCCCATTTAAAGCTGCAGATATGAACTTTTTCAGAAATGACCATGTGGCATAGTAGTTCAAATGTTTCAACTCTAGTTAAATTTGGATATGTAGTTTTAAAATTAGAAGGAACTAACCGAGATTTAAATTTTGGCCCCATGTTTGTCAGGCTATAACTCAGTCCCATTAAGGCTAGAAATCTGAAACTATGTGCAGATACTTTACAAATATAGTCATAACCTGTATACTTGTCAATTTTTGTAACATTTCAATGAATACTATCAAAAGTATATTAAAATTACAGAAATCCAAATGTTGGCAAAATATTTGGCAACCTATAACTCAGCTCCCACTAAAGCCTAAGACTTAAAACATGGTGCCTATATGCATTATAGACACTTATCTAAATCCTGATATTGTAGAGAAAGTTGGATAAGAAATGTTTAAATTATCTCAAAATAATGAAAATTACATTTTTGATTAAATGTGTGGGCACCCATAACTCTATTCCCTTCCAATCTACTTCTCTGGGATTTGGTACACCTATGTATGCCATACGGTACTGTTTACAGATCACATTTGGTGTTATTGGGATGTGAGCTTTTAAAATTCTAGCAAAATAACTGAAATTTAAAATTTTTGCAAAATTCCACAGAATCTTTGTGAAAATTATGTGGAATTCTGCAGAATTGGAATGGTCATTCTGTGGGCATTTCACAGGGGGAATTTTATAATCAGCACAGTTCTAGTAATAACAAGCATTTGTCAATGCCAAACATTCGCTTGCAGGTATTTGCAGTGGTATTTGGCACTTGGACATGGCTTCAAAAAATCAGTGACAAAGAAGTACAAGCATTTGTCAATGCCAAATGTTGCTTGCTTCTATGTGCTGTTTAGGTATTTGGAAGTCATTGGAGTGCAAATATTGAAAATTCGCGAACTTACGAGCGTACGTAGGAACTGTGCAACGTACACTTGTAAAACAGTCATTTTTAGGAATTTTTTCACCAAATTTTCAACATAGCCATTTTAAGACCTCTGCTCATGAACAGTATATCTGTGATTTTCTTAATGTGTCCTATACATTGATTTTGCACACCAACTGCGACATTGTGCGCTACATGGGTGGAAACACATTTTGGGCAGGATGTGAAAAATGACAGCTGTGCTGCTCATAAGGAGGTGTGGTAAAATGGCAGTGTTGAAAATCTGTAGTGAAAATATTGAAAATTTGCAAACTTACGAGCGTACGTAGGAACTGTGGAATGCACGCTCGTAAAACAGTCATTTTTAGGAATTTTTTCACCAAATTTTCAACATGGCCATTTTAAGACCTCTGCTAATGAACAGTGTCACTGTGATTTTCTTAATGTGTCCCATACATTGATTTCGCACACCAACTGCACCATTGTGTGCTACATGGGCGGAAACTCGTTTTGGGCAGGATGTGAAAAATGACAGCTATACTGCTCATAAGGAGGAGTGGTAAAATGGCAATGTTGAAAATCTGGAGTGAAAATATTGAAAATTTGCGAACTTACGAGCCTGCGTAGGAACTGCATAGCAGCTGCGCTCGTAAAACAGTCATTTTGGAATTTTGCACAAATTTTCAACATGGGGTTTTGGGACCCCTTCTCATGAAAGATCGTCATGGTGTTATTTGGGCCCAAAGGGTGATTTCCGCAGTGACTGCACAGTGACTGTCAAATCACCCTTCGGGCCTGAATAATGCCATGACAGTGACATCATTCATGAGAAGGGGTCCCAAAAACCCCATGTTGAAAATTTGGTGCAAAAATTCCAAAAAATGCCTGAGATATGCAATAAAGTTGAAAACTCCCTATCTAGCCCATTATACAGTTTACTGGCATTTCCTCAGTTTGCCGTCGGCTTTGAAGAGTGCAGGCGTGTTCCGGTCCACCGATGATTGTCGCGTCGAGCTCCGGAGGTAAGTATGGAGGGTGTGGGGAGGCAGGGTGCGCAGTGGGTGGTGCGGGTTGTGGGAGGGGCGGGGAGACTGCGTGGGATGGTTTTTAATTTACAGGGTTTTTACAATTGACAAGCGGGACATTTGCCATGCTGGGTGGGCTCCCAGCGTGGCAGAAGAATAGCTGGAGGGGCCGTGGAGCCGACGAGGTTAGGCACCCCATTGGCAGATGGAGCGCGCTTGCCACGCTGGGATGGGCTCCTGCATGGCAGCAAAGATTTTGGCGGGCGATGGGTGTTGTATGACAGCGGTGGTTTTCTTTGAAGAAGACCACAGCTGTCATACAACAGCACCGCCATGTACTGCAGGACTGCCATGCCTGCTCAATGGAGCAGGGGATTGCAGGGTAGGGGCACACCTCCAAAGTGTCCCATTCTCCCAAGACGTTCCTTGCGCATGAGGGCAAGTGAACGTAAAAATGACCAGATAGGACCACAGATAAGAAAGACCTGAGATACAAATAGTTGAAGATAGGCAGAAAAGGTAGAATAGGTAGGAAATGTGTAAAAATGCAAGGAAGATTTGAAGTTAGAAGAAACAAAACAACAAAGGCCCTGATAAAGAGAGTGTGAGGTTAGTATAAAAAATGAGGTGTGAGAACCAGTCATGGAACAATCTCCCCGGCCACCTTCAGGAGGCACCCACCCTAGCCATACTTCAAAAGAGACTGTGCACTCACCTCCTTAAACTTAGTCCCTGCCCCAACAGCTAGTCAAACACACCTTGCATCAATTTGTGTTAGTACAAAATTGCTCCCCTATAAGGGTAATGACTAATGACTGCATAAGCTGGTACTCTATCCTATATGGAACTTCTTGTGTGCATTCAAAGTACTTAACACCCCCACATCTATCCACCGTTACTGCTGTACTCTGTATTGTAATGTATCCACTGCTCTTTTCTACAAAAACAGTATACTGTCCTTATAACCCTGTATTACATATACGACACTGTTTTGTTGTATCCATTAATGTAATGTGCCTCATGTATTAGATGTACTACACTGTTCTGCTGTATCTATTAATGTAATGTACCTCCTGTATTAGATGTACTACACTGTTCTGTTGTATTCACTAATGTAATGTACCTCCTGTATTAGATGTACTACACTGTTCTGTTGTATTCACAAATGTAATGTACCTCCTGTATTAGATGTACTACACTGTACCGCTGTATTCACTAATGTAATGTTCCTCCTGCCCTCTTCCACAAAAACTGTAAAACTGTATACTGTCTTTGTAATCCTGTACAATATATCCGACACTGTATTACCTGACTGTATGTGTAAAATTATATGTAACTAACTCCAGGTTGCCCCTGAAAAAGGGACCTTCAGGGCCCAGTGGGCTTACCCGGTTAACAAAATTTTATAAATAAATAAATGGTGGACAGGACTGAAGCTGAATAATTTGTAGGAGAGGCAGGAAGGAAATAAGGAACAAGTAGTAAAAACAGAGTAGGCAGAAACTCAGAAAAAACAATAACAATAGAATTACAGTTTACCAAACTGTGTCAAAAATCCAATGTCCTGACTCAGTCCACAAATATTAGATTTAAATTGTTTGATATATTTCAATTCCCATATCCTTCTGTCCTTCATGTTTTTGAAGTTGCCTTAGTATCAGGACAGATAAGTGGACTTATCTGTCTTGATACTAAGAGGCAACTTCAGAAACACAAAGGACAGAAGGACATGGGAATTAAAATATATCAAACAATTTAGATCTAAAATTTGTGGACTGAATTGGGACATTGGCTTTATGATACTCTATGATAAACTGCAATTCCCTTGTTTTTGTTTTCTTCTGAGTTCCTGCCTGCTCTGTTTTTATGTTTGCTTGCACGCATGTGCAAGAAACATAGTGCCATCATCCGAGTTTTCGGAGGTGTGGCAGCCCTCTTCCAATTCAATCAGTGTGTTTGCAGGCACAGCCGCAGTTCTCCAATGCCTGCTGGAGCTGTCTATGACAGCAGTCCAAAATGCAGTGGAGTACAGTTGAAAGGGGGAGCTACGCTTCAGTGAGCAGTGATAAGATATAGCCTGCTCATGCGCGCTCCCCCTACACACACACACACGCACGCATATTGCGTGCTGTCCCCCCATGCACACTGTATAGCCAGCGGGGTGCCCAATCCCCCATTGGCTGTGCTGCAGTCCCCATCCCCCAACCAGAGTTCCACATGCCACGCTGGGTGCCCACTAGCGTGGCTACACATGTTAGCCGACGGGTGCCCAATCCCCGTCGGCTCCCCTCTCTCTTCCCCAGAGTACAGGGTGCCACACTGGGCCCACCCCAGTGGCAACAGATACTGTCACCGACAGGGTGCCCAATCCCCATTGGCTCCATGCCCCCCAACAGCTGTCTTTGTGCCACGCTGGAAGCCTACCCCAGCATGGCAACAGATGCTGTCGCCGACAAGGGTGCCCAATCCCCATCGGCTCCACTTCAAAGCCATCCTTGTGCCGCTGAGGAGCCCACCCCAGCATGGCAAATCCGTCGTCTCGATCCGTTGTTAAAAAAAAAAAAAACCTGAAATAGAAAACGGTCCCTCGCTGTCTCTGCCTCCACCCATGCCCACCCTGTGCCTGCCTCCCCACACCTCCCCTCACCCCATACTTACCTCAGGACTCTGGCACGAAGATCTTCGGTGGACCGGGAACACGTCTGCGCTCTTCAAAATCGACCGCGAACTGAGGAAATCCCGGTAAGCTGTATAATTGGATAGATAGGGTTTTTTCAACTTTGCTGCATATCTCAGGCATTTTTTGGAATTTTTGACCCAAATTTTCAACATGGGGTTTTTGGGACCCCTTCTCATGAATGCTCTCACTGTCATGGTGTTAATCAGGCCCAAAGGGTGATTTCGCAGTCACTGCGCAAAATCACCTTTCAGGACCAAGTAATGAAACAACACTGCCACTGTTCATAAGGTGGACTCTCAAAAAGCCTATGTTGAAAATTTGGTGAAAAAATTCATAAAAATGACTGTTTTACGAGCGTGCACTGTGTAGTTCCTACGCACGCTCATAAGTTTGCGAATTTTCAATATTTTCAATCCAGATTTTCAACATTGCCATTTTATTACACTTCCTTATGATCAGTACAGCTGTCATTTGTCACATCTTGCCCAAAACGTGTTTCCACCCATGCAGCGCACAATGGTGCAGTCAGTGTGCGAAATCAATGTATGGGACACATTAAGAAAATCACAGTGACACTGTTCATGAGCAGAGGTCTTAAAATGGCTATGTTGAAAATTTGGTGACAAAAGTCCATAAAATGACTGTGTTACGAGTGAGCATTGTGCAGTTTCCATGCACCCTTGTAAGTTCATGACTTTGTAATATTTTCAGTCCAGATTTTCACCTGTGGCATTTTTCCACACTTCCTTATGAACAGTACAGTTGTCATTTTTCACAACATGGCCGAAATATGGTTTCACAGTTTCGCTGTGGGAAATCATTGTTCAGGACAGATAAAGAAAATCACAGTGACACTGTTCATGATCGGAGGTCCCAAAATGCCTGTGTTGACAATCTGCTGTAAAAATTCCCCAAACTAATTACATTACGGGTGTGCGTTGCACAGTTTCTATGCACGCTCGTGACTTCACCAGTTTTTTAATATTTTTGCTGAAGATTTGCAACATTGCCATTTTTTACACCTCCCCATGAACAGTACAGCTGTCATTTTTCACATCCTGCTCGGAATGTGTTTTTGCACCTGTGTGCTAAATGCCGTAGTCGCTGTGCATAAGCAGCTTTCGGCTAACAAACTGATATTCCCCCTGTTCATGAGGTGGGAGTCACAAAAAGACCATGTTGAAAATTTGGAGTGAAAATACCAATGAATGCCTGAGGTGTTAGGGTTTCCAACCATAACGCCCCACCCTGTAGAGAATGACAGGCATCAGGGGTGTGACTTGGGATTCTTGCCTGTAATGCTCATACCATATCACACCCTGCAGCCAGTGAGAGGCATCGAGGTATGCCTCAGACTCTTCAGCCCCAAAGTTCACCCCATTCTCCTATACCGCACGCATCTCACCATATTTCCTGATGGAATGAGGTGCGCATAAGGGCCAAAGACCCCAAGGCACACCGTGACACTTGTCAGTGTCTGCAGGGTAGGGTGTGGTGAAATAACGTTGCCGTTATGCCTGATGACCCAAAGGCACACCCCAATGCCTGTCACTCTGCAGGGTGGTGGTGGGGTTGGCTTCAGTTCAATACTTCACTGCCATTCCTATTATGCAGCTCTGTAACTTCTACACTACCAATGCCAATGCCAGCAAGCAAACATTCGGCATTGACAAATGCTTGTTATTACCTGTTCCTTACTTCCTTCCTGCCTCTCCTACACATTCTTCAGTCCTGCCCACCCCTTGATTAGTTCTCACACCTCACTATTTATACCAACCTCAATCTCTCTTTATCTGGGCCTTTGTTGTTTTGTTTTTTCTAACTTCAAAGCCTCCTTGCATTTCTTAAACATTTCCTACCTATTCTACCCTTTCTGCCTACCTTCAGCTCCTTGTATCTCAGATATTTCTTATCTGTGCTCCTGTCTGTTCATTGGTATTACCCTGTCTAGCTTCCTTTTATCTTCAGCTGACCTGTTCCTATTAATTCCCCCACCCCAGTTCTTCTCACACATCTTTTTTACTCAGCAACTTCTATAGACTTTTATCTCAAGTACCCTTGTATCACTTTCTAACTACACTTTCTGTCATTCTACCTTTTAAGAAATTATTTTCAGTTCTTTTTATAAATTGCTCCACAGTAGATATAAATACTGCTTATGTCGCTCAGTTTTGCTATTCACCTGAAGAAGGGAGCTGTAAGGCCCCAAAAGCTTGTGTATAATTTCATCTTTGTACAAGACACTTGTTGGTCTAATAAAAGATACCAAACCTTCCAGCATCATCATACTAGTAGAATCAAAAAACAACAACAAAAATCATAAACACCAAGGTAATGCAGTGAAAAGTGTTTTTGGTTCTGGACATACACACCCCCTTGAAAATGCACACACACACACACATATGCAGCTGTCAAAATAGTTGTGTGCACATACATAGAATGTGAGTGTAATTTGCAGGATAGGGCATCTACAATATTTCATTTTCAGTGGGGTCCTGTTTTCATACATTTTCCAGTGTATTTAGTAGAATTAGCACAGCTAAAATGCAGAATCTCATTTTTACTGGGGTCCTGCTTTTATATATTTTTACAATGTAGTTGCCCAATCTAAGTCAGTTAACATGCAGTATCTCATTTTCAGTGAGGTTCTGGCTGTACCTGTTGTAAAACCAACAGGTCTGGGATGCCCCAAATGAGTTAGCTCAATCACGGCCGGTATGTTTTCAGTGACCAGATACTGTATCTCTCTATGGCCAGCAGGGGGATGTGAAGTGTGCTGATTGCACATTTTAGTGCCTCATTTTTGCTTTGGTGGGCTATATTCAAACATGCTTAGGGTACTCTCACTTTGCTCCAAACATGTTTGAGTATAGCAAATTTAGTGAACTGTGCTAATTTGCACTAAGGAAATGGACTTTGCAAGGACAGCCTGATATCTTTTTAATCGTGTAGATCGATCAGCTCTCCCTGCGGACCCCACCCCGAGAATTCAGCAGACTCAGGAATCTAGGGTCGCGAGAGCCCTGAATCGAATCCAGCTCTCCCCTGCGGACCCCCCAAGGAATTCCAGGTACGCAGCAACTTGCAGAAAGACTTTTGGCAGCAGGGCACGGTTCTGGCACCATTTTTTGAACTCCCAGACTGCTTCAAAATCCAGTCTGCGTCCCCCACTGCCTGTGTGCTTAATTTTGGTCAGCATACGAGTGCAGATAGTTTTATTTACAGTTGTTTTAATCAAGTTGTCCACCTCTGTGGCAGTTTTAACAAGTAGCTTTAAGAGGAGCTTATTTCCTGTGTTGTCCCCATCTGTTTTCGTTAAGATGTCAAACCCACCCACTGTATTTAATTTAATTACTGCTCCGATGCTTAGGTGACTGTCTGAATTGCCTTTAAAGCTGTTTACTAACTGAAAGCAACAAAACTGCCACATGTGAAAATGTTCTTTAATTTAAATCAATGCAGCATGTATACAGCGAAATAGCCTTAGTGTGACTGCTCCGAAAGAAACTGTTGTAAATTGAAAATTGCTGGAGGGCAGTAACAGAGCCTGGTGTGGTAATATACCTCCAACACATTTTTTCTCCCAGGCCAAAACCACACAGGAACTGTTTTCAGTCTTTTTCCCCTGTATCTGCAAGGTGACATCTTAAGTTGCACAGTATTGCAGTTTCTGAGCCTGCTGCTCCAAATCTGTGTCCCCAGTTTAAATAATTATAAAAAAGAACCGACTCGCTTTTTTCCAAGTGCACTCAAACCCTGGCTCTGCAGCTACTCCACAAGGGTAGTCACCGGAGCATTGTTTTACCGGAGCCATTTTCCAAGGGTCTCTCTCTGAGGCTCTACCTCACGCGCTCCACTGCCCCCAGCCCCCACAGCAAAAAGCTTAAAAAATAGGACCATGCAGTTCCAAATGGAATAAGTTTAAACTCAAATTACTTGCTGCCTAAATTTCCCTGGCCAATTGAAGTTTTCACCTACCTTAAGCTTTACTCCTCCCACTGAAACTGACCTTATAAACCTCTCTCTTTTACAGCAGACTCTGGGAATCTAGGGTCGCGAGGGCCCTGAATCGACTCCAGCCCTCCCCTGCGGAACTCCCCGAAGAATTCCAGGTATGCAGTAACTTACAGAAAGACTTTCGGCAGCAGGGCGCGGTTCTGGCACCATTTTTTGAGCTCCCAGACTGCTGCAAAATCCAGCCTGTGTCCCCCACTGCCTGTGTGCTTCTACCCCACCGGCGCTGTGCGCCGGCTCCCCTCCACCCCCCCACCACCTCCTTTTATAGGCTGTAGTCACATGACTGTAAAAAAACTAGCAGCCTATTTTCCCATTTGCAGCTTATCAGCTGCTGGCCACCAGAGGGCTGAAACAATACAAAACAAAACAAAAAAAATTTTCCCAGCCCCCGAATCTCAAGTTTCAGTCCAAAATGCTGCTGCCCACAGTTCTATTTCTCCTCTCCCTGGCCTCTTTATCCTCTTTGCCCCCTGCCACCCTCCCAAGCTGTGAACCAAGCCATGAACCACTACCGTCACTGCCCCCCAAGGCAAACTTCCCACCCATTTTACACTACTAACTCACACTCGCCCGCTCAGGACTTGGGTCCCAGCTATTACGGGCACATTAGTGCCACTATCCTTCCTCCCTCTTTTCACCTGGGACTCCTGGCCTTACACACCCCTACCAGCTGCTACTTCCCCACTCCCCCCTCCGTTTGTGCTACCCCAACCAGCCCAGACCCCCTGCGGTCAAAGCTAAAACATATTATCTGCCTACTTCTGCTCCTGGCTGGGGACATAGAGGCAATCCCTGGCCCAACCACCCCAAATACAAATCCCCATCCCCCCTTTCTCTTTTCCAAAAGGCCTCCGTATCCTCCACCTAAACACTTGCAGTTTGCCATCTAAAATCTCGCTGCTGCGACAAACTGCTCTAACACTGTGCCCCAACATATTTGTCTTATCAGAAACTTGGCTAAAACCTCACCACACGGATGCCAAAGTATCCATACCAGGGTACACAATAATTAGACATGACCTGCCTGGCAAAAAGAGAGGAGGAGGCACGGCTATGTATATTGCAAACAGTCGTCAGTTCACTAAAGCGGACATCCCCTCATTTCCTGGACACATAGATTCATTACTCATAAAACTCACACTCCCATGCTCCACCCCTATTTACATGGCAGGCTCGTACTGCCCCCCCCCGTACACTCCCTGAGGACATCCTCTCCCACTTAATCTCCTGACAGACCCTAGCTGCGGGGGGTGAGCTCCACGCCACCGGCGATTTTAATACAAACTGGTTAGGGCCAGACAAAGCCCACTTAAAGACCAAAATCAAGGCACTAAACCTAACCCAATTCATTGCCAATCCCACCAGACTTAACCACAAGTCTCATAATCACTCTTTACTGGATTGGGCTCTTACCTCCCAGCCCCACAGGATCCTAAGCGCTGGCCTATTACCCGATTCCATAAGTGATAATCACATGATTTACTTGATCGGGAAGGTGCACGGCCCCACTGCCTGCCCCCCTAAAACACTATACACCAGGTCCTACAACTCCCTCAACTTAGCATCTCTCTTGCTGGACCTAGGATGCACAAACTGGTCCTTTATCTCAAAAGCATCCTCCATTGGCACCGCTTTTGAGGTTTTCAAATCCCACTTCCTAAAAGTCTGGGACAATCACGCCCCTCTATGCAAGAAACGAGTTAGAGGCGCACACCTCCCACGGATCTCGGTAGATATAATCAAATTATGCCACGCAAGGGACCACGCCTGGAAAGCTTTCAAGAAGCTGGGCACTCAGCAGCACCTCACCACATACAGATCCCAACGAAATACCTGCACAAACTCCATCCGCCAAGCCAAAATAAACTACTTCCTCTCGGCTTTTAGCAAAAACATAAATCATCCTACTGACTTCTGGAAATCAAATCACTAAAATCCCTTATATCCCCCCCACACTAAACCCCAACCCCCCACACTATCTGTCCAGGGCTCCCTCATCTCCGATCCCATCGACGTAGCTGAAACTTTAAACTCCCACTTCTCCAGCTGCACAGAAAACTCCTGTCCTCCCCTCTATACTCCCCACTCAACCCCCCTCTTCGCTCCATGCCCCCCTAAACCTGCCCGCCCTGGACTGCCGTTCTCTTTCCATCCAGTAACCGAAGCAGAAGTCTCCCAATCTTTATGGGCTTTAAACCCTAACAAAGGGAAATGCCTGACATCCATGGACGCCAAGATGCTCTTCCTATCCGCCCCAGTCATAGCTGCTCCTATAGCTGCCCTTTTTAACCTCTCTTTCTCTCTGGGCAAGCTCCCTACTGCCTGGAAGTAGGCCACTGTTATCCCGCTGCCAAAAGGGGGCAATCCATCCTCCCTAGGAAATTACAGACCCATCTCCCTACTCCCTATACTGGCCAAACTACAGGAACGTTTGGTCCTGTCCCAACTCACTCCTTACCTGGAAGGATCCTCTTTCTTCACTCCATTCCAATTGGGCTTCCGTAAATCACACTCCACCATCACATCCCTGTTACGTGTCACCGGCAACATTCTTATGGGTATGGACAAAGGACACATCACCACGGCCATCTTTATCGACCTAGCAAAGGCTTTTGATACCGTTTCCCACTCCCTACTCCTCTCCAAACTCACTGACACAGGGCTTTCTAAACCAGCCACAAATTGGTTCCAAGACTACCTAGTGGGCAGGACCCAAACCGTCAAACTCGCCTCCCACACCTCGAACCCACTACCAGTCTCATCCAGCGTCCACCAAGGATCTGTCCTTGGTCCCCTACTCTTCTCTGTTTTTCTAAACGACCTCCCATCTACCTGAAAACATTCATCTATCCAGATGTACATGGATGACACTGTCCTTTATGCTTCTGGCCCTACAACATCTAGCGTAGCTACCCTCCTCCAAGAAGATTTCTACGCCATCCAGCACTGGTTTAGGTCCAACCAATTATTCCTAAACTCTAAAAAAACTGAATGCCAAACTTTTGGCTCCCAACAAAGACTATCCCATCAATCCCCCTGCACCCCTTTTAAAACTCTGGACGGGACCCCCCTGGAGAATTGCACTAGCTGCAGGTATTTGGGTGTTTGGCTTGACCAACACCTAGACTTCTCCTTCCATATCGAATCCTTGCACAAGAAGCTCCTTCCAAAGCTCAGCGCTCTTTACCATAACTAAAGCTGCCTCCCCACACAGACTAGGCAAGCCATTGTCCAAAAAATGATTCTGCCCATTCTAGACTACGGAGATATAGTATACACCACAGCCCCTGCATCCGCCCTGGCCAGCCTCGACACCCTGTTCCACTCTTTCTGTCACTTTATCCTCGATTGCCTACACTCTACACACCACTGCAACCTTTACACCTCTCTAACCCTGCCATCCCTCCATGACTGTAGACAAACAAACTGTGCCAGGTTCGCAGCCAAACATCGGTCCCTCTCCCTCCCACCCCACCTGTCCTCTACCCTCTCAAAACAACCTCCACCTGCGTACTCCCTCAGGAGCACAGATCCTAGGCTGCTGCACGTTCCGTTCATGCACACAAAGAAAGGCCAGGCCGCTTTTAACTACCGAATCCCTCAAATCTGGAATGCCTTCCCTGCCCCCATAAGACATGCCCCCAACCCCTACCAACGAAATCGCCTACTCCGAGGGCATGTCTCCTCCAGCTGCTCCTGTTTCAATTAATTCAACCCTACACCTATGGTGAAAATAACTGCTCCCAAGTTGACCACCCTCCAATTTTCTCTACACTATTTATGTATTACCTCTGTCTGTAACCATTTTCACTAACAGTGGAAATACGATGTTTGTTGTCCCATTTTGTACTATGTATGAAAATTTTTTCTTGTAAATCGACATTGTTTGTTAACTGGGTCTCAGCCCCCAGGTCGCATCTGGAATTGAGCATGTTGCCCAGTATGCCAACCTGGTAAAACTGGTAAATAAATAAATAAATAAATAAATAAAATACAAGGGGCCATTACTCTGTATAGTTCTGGTTTCCAGTTCTAGATTTGTACACCTATTTCTGTTTCAAGCTTTTAGCCACTGACTGAATTGCTTTTAGCCATGGACTGCCATGCCAGCAACCTGAGTTCAAGGACAGACCTGGGTCACTTTGGGATTGGCTTGGGAGGGAGAATGCACATCTGTAGGACAGGGAGAGGAGTCTGGGTGGCAGCACCATGGGACAGCATGGGAAGGGACCCCACACCTGGATGCTCAAGGTGTCTCCATGGAGGCTGAGTACACACATGTCTGGGCCCAGTAGGGGAGAAAATAGGAGCAAAAGCCCTCCAATTGTAGAACAGTAATGGCCTGCCCTCTAGTAGGTCTCACACTGATCATTAGACACCTCTGATCCAAGGTCCAGTGACAAGACCACCAGAAAAGGTACGTTCCAGAAAAGCTGTGTGATGGGGCTGGGAAGAGTGGCCCAGATGGGGGCACATCAGGGTGCTGAAGGAGACAAACAGCTTTTATGTTAACTCTTTATGATGCTATTTGAGTTAAACTTTGATGCTGGTTTAATAGTTAAATTTTAATATATTTTTATTAATCTGTTTATATTTATTTTATTATTATTATAGGTTTTGTTTGTTTTAGCATAAGATTATTTTTGCTTGAGGGTAGGTTGGTTTTTAAGTTGAGATAGTTTTATTAGACACTGATTGTTTAAGATGTGTCGGATAGGTCTTACGACGGTCAGGTGCTACTCTCCCGCTCTGCTCCAGAGCCTTCGTCCTTTTCACTGTCCCCACTTGTCTGCTGATGTCTTTAATAAGTGTCGTGCAGTGGGGATAGTGAGAAGGCACTTGAAGGATGGTTGGACTGGACAGAGTGGGAGATTGGAAAGGAGTGGGCAGATAGGGGTAGTTGGGACGAGGAGACGCCCTGAGGCGAAATGGGATCAGGAGAGGGGTCCTCCATGCCTGATTCCCATACCCAAGGGCTCCACAGATTGTGGGCAGGTACTGCGCTCATCTCTGAAAACCCATCCAACCCAGGCGGTGTTATGTAATGCCAGGTCCATTAGGAACAAGACTGCAATTATTGCAGATCTTGTTGCAACATCTGACCTGGCATGTATCACCGAGACCTGGCTGGATGAGAATGCAGGTCCTATATTAGACTCTGCTGCTCCAGCTGGGTTCCCGGTGATACACCACCTGAGATTGGATCGTAGGGGCGGGGGAGTAGCCATTTTTTTTAGAACAGATCTGAATCTTGTGGATGTGCCATTGGGTAACACTAGATCCTTTGAGTGTATCCTGGCCGCAGGTGCAGGGTTCAGGATTCTCCTCATCTATCATCCACCCGGTGATGGTGGAGAATTGCTGAAGGAGTTCGCGGACTTCGTTGTCGACATGGCATGGGGGTCGCCCAGATGGTTAATACTGGGTGACTTCAATGCCTGGGTCGACGACGAACTCTCGCACTTTGGCAGGAACTTCCTCCAACTTCTGACTATGTTGGGCCTGTCACAGGTAGTTACCTCTGCTACCCATATAGGGGGTCACTCATTGGATCTGGTGTTCCTACTGGATTTGGAGGTTACGCATTTGGGGGTGGAACCGAATGTGTGGACGGACCATCACACCATAAGATTCAGCTTTGGGGCACCCCCTAATAGGCCTGCCTCTACAGAGATGGTCCAGTATTGCCCTTTAAGGGGAGTTACTCCAGAGGGTCTACTAGCGGTACTGGACCTATCGGGTATTTCAGGTGAGAGCATGGGTCCAGGGGACCTAGTTCTTGCCTATAATAAGGTAGCGAGTGAGGCCCTGGACCTAGTTGCTCCTGTCCGTGTTCGCCCACTCACTCAGCGCCCAAGGACTCCATGGTTTGATGAGTCCTTGAAGGAACTGAGGAGAGTGGGGCGAAGGCTAGAGAGAGCCTGGCGGAAGTCCGGCCTGGATACTGACAGACTTAGGTTGATGGATCGTTATGGTATCTATCAATCAGCAATCACCCGTAAGAAGGCAGAATTCCTGTCCAGGGAGATTGCTGCTGCGCGGAACCGACCAGCTCAACTCTTTCGGACTGTCGACAGAATGTGCAATCCACTCTGTCTACAGTCTGGAAGAGATTTTTCACAAATAAAGTGTGATGAGCTTGCTCGGTTCTTCACTGATAAGATTGCTAGCATTAGGTCGGATATCAGCCAGACTCACTCTTTAAGGGTTTGAGGTGATCGTCGAGGGGAAACAAACACCTGTGTCACCTGGTCTGAATTCGGTAAGCTGGAATTCACGGATATTGTGAGGATTGTCCAGACTATACGCCCAACCAGCTGTAGTTTGGATCCGGGCCCTGCGTCACTGTTATTAGGTTGCGTAGATACTATTTGCCCGATTCTTGCTGAAATTGTCTGGAAATCTTTGGAGCAGGGGGTCTTTCCTGATCCCTAAAGGAGGCAGTCGTTCGACCACTTCTGAAAAACCTTCACTGAATCTGGACTGTCTAGCTAACTACAGACCTGTCTCTAACCTGCCCTTTGTGGGTAAGGTTATTGAAAAGGTAGTTCTTACAACTGGATGACCATCTTACAAATCACAATATCTATGATACTTTTCAATCAGGATTTAGGAAAAGACATAGCACTGAGACTGCCCTTGTCTGGGTTTTAAATGATCTCCTGATTGCGAGAGATCGAAAGGCTAGTACTATCTTAGTCCTTCTTGATCTCTCTGCAGCATTTGATACTGTGGACCATGGTGTGCTTTTGGAACGCCTACGGCTTTATTGCGGACTGTCTGGTACAGTTCTGCATTGGTTTCGATCTTTCCTCACGGGACGGAGACAGAGGGTTGTCACTGAAATTTATTCCTCTGATGCCATCTTCCTGTCCTGTGGGTACCGCAGGAGCTCCATTTAGCACCATGTTGTTCGCTATCTATATGCTGCCATTGGGAGACATTATTAGGCAATACAGTTTAGGTTTCACTGCTATGCAGATGATACCCAGCTGTATTTGTCCTTTAATCCCGGACAGGAAGATGCAGTCTCTATGCTTAACAGCTGTCTGTCCGAGATTAAGGATTGGATGAGTGCCAGCTGGCTGAGGTTAAACCCGGATAAGACTGAGGTGTTGGCGGTGGACCCAGGTCGCCTTGAGGTGGGTTGTAGGGCTGGACTTCCTTCGGGCATATGGCTCGATGGTGCCCAGCTCTCAACCTCAGACTGGGTGCGTAACCTGGGCATTATTATTGACGACGGTTGACCCTAAAATTGCAGGTGTCACCCGTTGTCAAATCCTCTTTTTACCATCTTAGGAATATCACCTGGGTGAAACACCTAGTTCCTCCGGATGACCTTCCTACATTGGTCCATGCCTTTGTGACCTCTGGCCTTGATTACTGCAATGCCCTGTACCTAGGGCTACCGGGGGTTGATATCTGCCACTTGCAGCTGGTGCAGAACGCAGCAGCCAGGCTTTTGACTGGGACATCCAGAAGCAGTCATATTATGCCTGTGCTGCGTGGACTGCACTGGCTGCGGTTCAATGGCGGATCACCTTCAAGGTCGGGTTACTGGCCTCAAAGCCCTACATGAACAGGGACTGCAGTACCTACAAGATCTCCTTACTCCCTACTGTCCCTCTCGTTCACTCCGATCCGCCGACGAGGGATTGCTAGAGATTCCCAGGGTTCATTTAAAAACATCTGGGACACGTGCATTTTCTTACACTGCCCCCACCCTGTGGAATTCTCTACCTCGTCGGATACGAAGCTGCCTGACCGTCAAGAGTTTTAAGTCAGAGTTAAAAACGTATTTATTCCTGAAAGCGTATGGAGAGTGATTTTTACTGTGATTTTATTGTTATTATTATTGTTATTGTTATACTTTGTAACTAAATGTCTGTTCACTTGTACAGCGCTTTGGTTTCTGAAAAGCGCTTAAAAATAAATTTTACTTACTTTATTACTACTTACTTGTCCCATGGACAATCATCAGTGCTCCCAGATCAGGCAAAGCATTTTCCTGTAGTGCACCCTAATTTTCCTTGTATTTTCCCTGTAAAACTGGGATGAAATACCTGTAGATTTTCCTGTATGCACAAATCAATGTAAGTATGCAATTGGTGTCATTGTGCGAGTCAATAAAATCACTAGGACAAACGTTCCGGCTGTTTTATGTGTTCTTATTTATTTTAAATATAAAAAATCACCTACAACATATCACATAACTACTCTACAACTATAAGAACTTTATATGTAACAATATAATACCATCTTGAGGTTCTGGGGACATGTTGGAACGTATAAAGCTCAGTTCTCAAGGTTCACATGTATCCAGAACCTCCTGAAGGTATTATAACTTTGTAATAATACAATCCCTTATACAGTATTCTATTTATAGTGTGACATGCCTTAACTTCAAATGTATCCCTTAATCACAGACTGATACATTTTGTGTTCTGTTCACAATGCATGAAAGGGGCATAGGGATGCACAAAGTGCGCATACCCCACTCTTTCCCCTGCACCCCACGGACAGATGCACCCATACTGGCATTCACCAATGCTGACCACCTATCCACGGCTCCTCCCCCAATGCACAGGACTCTGCAGTGTGGCCGGGGGAGGAGTTGTCCCAGGTAGACATCCAATGGGATGCCCTCCTGGGACCCATAGTGGATCTTACACATAGGGTGGCATGGGTCTGGGGCTGTGCTTGCCAATAGCATGCATCTGGACCAGCGCGGCACCCTTCAGCCCCAGTGCTGCCTCACATAAACTTTCTGGATGCATCCAGCTGCTCTTGCTGCCTCCTGCTGCCCAGCACTTGGGAGGAGCACAGTGTGCACTGTCCTGGTCCACCAGTGACCAAATACCTGTGTTCATGGGGGCATGCTGTGGGTTATGGCAGGGTCTCCCTGGTGTATCCTGCACCACTGTCTGCACCCATGCAGCCAGCACTATGTGGGTTAGTGAATACATGTAGTGCTGGCACACCCCCAGAATGTCCCCATTGCAGAACTGTCTGCAGACATGGGGGATCGGATGCAGTGGGTCTTCATGTGCCCCCTTCATGCATGCCATGCGGGGGGCACAGGGGGTGTGGAGTAGCGACTCGCCCCAGATATGCGTGCATAGCCACTGCACACCAATCGTGCATTGGGCCTACAGCTCTGTGTACCTGTAGTGCTCCATTAATAAACATTGTTTCAGTGTACTGTTGTGTTTTTTATTGGCATGCTTAAGCACCCCCCTACACACACACACACACACAGACACACACACACACAGAGCTTTGTGCACTGAACTCTCAGAGGTAAAAACAAATATTCCCTTTTTTTTTTTTCCATTTATTTTACTAACCTTAGGCCAGACCAGGGTCTATGGATCCCTTCTGATCTCACACATATAATTCATAACTCCTGCTTATCTTGATGAAGACACCCCCGTACCTTTCCCATGCTCACAATTAAATAGAAACACTGTCTAATTTTTTTTCAAATAACCTCAACCTCTAGGCTGGTCAGATGAAGTGCTGCCTTAGTGATGTTTTTAAAAACACAACTCTGCTCTGTGCACCAAACAAGCCAAGTAGCACTTAAGCACTCTTTGTGTCCCCGTCACCCTTTAAAGCCCACTATCATCGAGTCTCTTGTCTGGCTCGTTTTTTGCATTTCATGTGTTTAAAATAGACAAATTTGCAAAACAGAAGGTTTGTTTGCCTTAGTGGTTTGGGGTGCTGCTTCCCTCAAGCAACACTTAAGCACTCTTTCTTGCACCCCCCCCCAAAGCATATCATCATTAAGTGGTCAGTCTTTTGTCTGACTCATTTTGCACTTAAAATGATTTTAAAATAGACTAACCTGAGGCTGCCCACAAGAAGGCTAGTTTATCTTCAGTGGCTTAGGCTCTCTGCCAGTCCAGAACAGTGGCATTTGAGATGCAGCTCGGCTGACTCAGTGGTGTTGCTGGTTTTGAGAGGGCCACATGGCAGGTGTTTGGATCATGCAGCAGCTCACTGGTTCCTGATCAGAAGATCTGAATTCATCCTCAGAAAGATGCACTGCCAACACATTACCTTACTACCCCAGAGAAACACAGGCTGCAAATGGACCAAAAGAATTGCTTAATGTAGCAAAGTCAGCAAACTGAGCACCAATTGGAGGGCTCTGTCTGGATCTTGGCAGCCATGAGATGCATAGTGGGCATTTTCCCGTAGTGTTTGTCCATTTCCCCATATATTTTAAAAATAAAAGATTTCCTTCCCGTATCCTGTTTTTGTAGTAAAAATCCCTTAAAATACAGGAATCCCTGTAGATCGGGGAGCACTGGGACATAGAGAGGCAACATGCCACTCACCACAATTGGGCACTGTGTGCTGGTGAACCATTAGAGACTGCCTGCATGCAGGAGTGATACTGAGAAGCAATGCATAAACACAGTGGGGTGATGTGGTACCCATCAAGGTGGTGTGCTGTGTGCTGGTGAAATGTGAGGTGCTGCCTGCACTGTGGAGTTACGCTCCGAAGCACTGTATGAATACAATTGGGCAACATGGCACCCATTACGGTGGTGTACAGTGTGCTGGTGAAATGTGAGGTACTGCCTGCACTGTGGAGTGATTATCAGAAGCATTGCATGAACACAGTGGGGTGATGTGGTGCCCATGAAGTGGTGTACTGTGTGCTGGTGAAATGTGAGGTACTGCCTGCACTATGGAGTGATGCCCTGAAGCACTGTATGAATACAATTGAGCAACATGGCACCCATTAATGTGGAGTGATTATCAGAAGCATTGCATGAACATAGTGGGGTAGCAGAACACCCAAAATATGATACCCCTGAAGGTGGTGTACTGTGTGCAGGTGAAATGTGGCACACTGCCTGCACTGTGCAGTGATACTCGGAAGCACTGTATGAGCATGGTAAGGGACTGCTTGCATGGAGGAGCAATGCTGAGAAGCAATGCATGAACATAATGGGGTGACATGGCACCCATCATAGTGTAGTGTAATGCATGCTGGTGAATGGGTAGGGTCTCCCTGCACTAAGGAGTGATGCTCAGAAGCACTGCATGAACATGGTGGGATGACATGGCACCAATTATGGTTGCGTTCTGTGTGCTGGTGAATGGTTAAGGGTTCTCTGCACCATGTAATGATGCTCAGAAGCACTATGTGATCACTGCTGTGACAAGGCACTCATCACAGTGGTGCACTGATTGGTAAAAGATGAGAGGATGCCTGCACGAAGGAGTAATGTCTGAAGCACTGCATGAACAGAGTGGGGTGACACGGCATCCATCAAGGTGGTGTACTGCGTGATGGTGAAAGGTGAGGAACTGCCTGCACTGCGGCGTGATGCTCAGAAGCACAGCTTGAACACTGGAGAGCATCATGGCACCCATCCCTGTTGCACACTGTGTGCTGGTGAAAGATAAGGGATTACCTGAAATGGGGAGTGATGATCAGAAGCACTGCTTGAACACAGTAGGGTAACATAGCACCAATCACGGTGGTGGACTGCGTGATGGTGAAAGGTGAGGCACTGCTTGCACTGGCGAGCAACGCTCAGAATCACTGCATGGACAAAGTGGGGCAACATGGCACCCAGCATATTCGCACACTCTGTGCTGGTTAAAGGTAAGGGACTGCTTGCACTGGGGAGCGATGTCCAGACGCACTGCATGCACACAGTGGGGCATCCTTGTACCCATCCCTGTTGTGTACTGCATGCTAGTGAAAGGTAAGGGACTGCCTGCACTGGGGAGCGATGTCCAGACGCACTGCATGCACACAGTAGTGCATCCTTGTACCCATCCCTGTTGTGTACTGTATGCTAGTGAAAGGTAAGGGACTGCCTGCACTAGGGAGCAATGTCCAGACGCACTGCATGCACACAGTGGGGCATCCTTGGACCCATCCCTGTTGTGTACTGCATGCTAGTGAAAGGTAAAGGACTGCCTGCACTGGGGAGCGATGTCCAGACGCACTGCATGAACACAGTGGGGCATCCTTGTACCCATCCTGTTGTGTACTGCATGCTAGTGAAAGGTAAGGGACTGCCTGCACTAGGGAGCGATGTCCAGACGCACTGCATGCACACAGTGGGGCATCCTTGGACCCATCCCTGTTGTGTACTGCATGCTAGTGAAAGGTAAAGGACTGCCTGCACTGGGGAGCGATGTCCAGATGCACTGCATGAACACAGTGGGGCATCCTTGGACCCATCCCTGTTGTGTACTGCATGCTAGTGAAAGGTAAGGGACTGCCTGCACTAGGGAGCGATGTCCAGACGCACTGCATGCACACAGTGGGGCATCCTTGGACCCATCCCTGTTGTGTACTGCATGCTAGTGAAAGGTAAAGGACTGCCTGCACTGGGGAGCGATGTCCAGACGCACTGCATGAACACAGTGGGGCATCCTTGGACCATCCCTGTTGTGTACTGCATGCTAGTGAAAGGTAAGGGACTGCCTGCACTGGGGAGCGATGTCCAGACGCACTGCATGCACACAGTGGTGCATTCTTGTACCATCCCTGTTGTGTACTGCATGCTAGTGAAAGGTAAAGGACTGCCTGCACTGAGGAGCGATGTCCAGATGCACTGCACGCACACAGTAGGGCATCCTTGTACCCATCCCTGTCATGTACTGCATGCTAGTGAAAGGTAAGGGACTGCCTGCACTGAGGAGTAATGTCTAGATGCACTGCATGCACACAGTGGGGCATCCTTGTACCCATCCCTGTTGTGTACTGCATGCTAGTGAAAGGTAAGGGACTGCCTGCACTGGGGAGCGATGTCCAGACGCACTGCATGCACACAGTGGGGCATCCTTGTACCCATCCCTGTTGTGTACTGCATGCTAGTGAAAGGTAAAGGACTGCCTGCACTGGGGAGCGATGTCCAGACGCACTGCTTGAACACAGTGGGGCATCCTTGGACCCATCCCTGTTGTGTACTGCATGCTAGTGAAAGGTAAGGGACTGCCTGCACTGGAGGCGATGTCCAGGCGCACTGCATGAACACAGTGGGGCATCCTTGGACCATCCCTGTTGTGTACTGCATGCTAGTGAAAGGTAAGGGACTGCCTGCATGGGGGAGCGATGTCCAGGCACACTGCATGAACACAGTGGGGCATCCTTGGACCATCCCTATTGTGTACTGCATGCTAGTGAAAGGTAAGGGACTGCCTGCACTGGGGAGCGATGTCCAGATGCACTGCATGAACACAGTGGGGCATCCTTGGACCATCCCTGTTGTGTACTGCATGCTAGTGAAAGGTAAGGGACTGCCTGCACTGGGGAGCGATGTCCAGACGCACTGCATGCACACAGTGGTGCATCCTTGTACCATCCCTGTTGTGTACTGCATGCTAGTGAAAGGTAAAGGACTGACTGCACTGAGGAGCAATGTCCAGACGCACTGCATGCACACAGTGGTGCATCCTTGTACCATCCCTGTTGTGTACTGCATGCTAGTGAAAGGTAAGGGACTGCCTGCACTGAAGACCGATGTCCAGAGCACTGCATGAACACAGTGGGCATCCTTGTACCCATCCCTGTTGTGTACTGCATGCTAGTGAAAGGTAAGGGACTGCCTGCACTGAGGAGCGATGTCCAGACGCACTGCATGAACACAGTGGGGCATCCTTGTACCCATCCCTGTTGTGTACTGCATGCTAGTGAAAGGTAAGGGACTGCCTGCACTGAGGAGCGATGTCCAGACGCACTGCATGAACACAGTGGGGCATCCTTGTACCCATCCCTGTTGTGTACTGCATGCTAGTGAAAGGTAAGGGACTGCCTGCACTGAGGAGCCATGTCCAGACGCACTGCATGAACACAGTGGGGCATCCTTGTACCCATCCCTGTTCTGTACTGCATGCTAGTGAAAGGTAAGGGACTGCCTGCACTGGGGAGCGATGTCCAGACGCACTGCATGAACACAGTGAGGCATCCTTGTACCCATCCCTGTTCTGTACTGCATGCTAGTGAAAGGTAAGGGACTGACTGCACTGAGGAGCGATGTCCAGACGCACTGCATGAACACAGTGGGGCATCATTGTACCATCCCTGTTGTGTACTGCATGCTAGTGAAAGGTAAGAGACTGCCTGCACTGGGGAGCGATGTCCAGACGCACTGCATGAATACAATGGGGCATCCTTGTACCATCCCGTTGTGTACTGCATGCTAGTGAAAGGTAAGAGACTGCCTGCACTGGGGAGCGATGTCCAGACACACTGCATGCACACAGTGGGGCATCCTTGTACCCATCCCTGTTGTGTACTGCATGCTAGTGAAAGGTAAGGGACTGCCTGCACTGGAGAGCGATGTCCAGACGCACTGCATGCACACAGTGGGGCATCCTTGTACCCATCCCTGTTGTGTACTGCATGCTAGTGAAAGGTAAGAGACTGCCTGCACTGGAGAGCCATGTCCAGACGCACTGCATGCACACAGTGGGGCATCCTTGTACCCATCCCTGTTGTGTACTGCATGCTAAGGAAAGGTAAGGGACTGCCTGCACTGAGGGGCCATGTCCAGATGCACTTCATGAACACAGTGGGGCATCGTTGTACCCATCCCTGTTATGTACTGCATGCTAGTGAAAGGTAAGGGACTGCCTGCACTGGGGAGCGATGTCCAGACGCACTGCATGAACACAGTGGGGCATCGTTGTACCCATCCCTGTTGTGTACTGCATGCTAGTGAAAGGTGGGGACTGCCTGCACTGAGAGCTTATGTCCAGACGCACTGCATGAACACAGTGGGGCATCTTTGTACCCATCCCTGTTGTGTACTGCATGCTAGTGAAAGGTAAGGGACTGCCTGCACTGGGGAGCGATGTCCAGACGCACTGCATGCACAGAGTGGGGCATCCTTGTACCATCCCTGTTGTGTACTGCATGCTAGTGAAAGGTAAGGGACTGCCTGCACTGAGGAGCGATGTGCAGATGCACTGCATGAACACAGTGGGGCATCCTTGTACCCATCCCTGTAGTGTACTGCATGCTAGTGAAAGGTAAGGGACTGCCTGCAGTAGTGAGCGATGTCCAGACGCACTGCATGAACACAGTGGTGCATCCTTGTTCCATCCCTGTTGTGTACTGCATGCTAGTGAAAGGTAAGGGACTGCCTGCACTGGGGAGCGATGTCCAGACGCACTGCATGAACACAGTGGGGCATCCTTGTACCATCCCTGTTGTGTACTGCATGCTAGTGAAAGGTAAGGGACTGCCTGCACTGAGGAGCGATGTCAGGCGCACCCATGCACACAAGTGGGGCATCCTTGTACCCATCCCTGTTGTGTACTGCATGCTAGTGAAAGGTAAGGGACTGCCTGCACTGGGGAGCAATGTCCAGAGCACTGCATGAACACAGTGGGGCATCCTTGTCCATCCCTGTTGTGTATGCATGCTAGTGAAAGTTAAGGACTGACTGCACTGAGGCAATGTCCAGATGCACTGCATGCACACAGTGGGGCATCCATTGTACCATCCCTGTTGTGTACTGCATGCTAGTGAAAGGTAAGGGACTGCCTGCACTGAAGACCGATATCCAGACGCACTGCATGAACACAGTGGGGCATCCTTGTACCCATCCCTGTTATGTACTGCATGCTAGTGAAAGGTAAGGGACTGCCTGCACTGAGGAGCCATGTCCAGACGCACTGCATGAACACAGTGGGGCATCCTTGTACCCATTCCTGTTATGTACTGCATGCTAGTGAAAGGTAAGGGACTGCCTACACTGAGGAGCCATGTCCAGATGCACTGCATGAACACAGTGGGGCATCCTCGTACCCATCCCTGTTATGTACTGCATGCTAGTGAAAGGTAAGGGACTGCCTGCACTGGGGAGCGATGTCCAGACGCACTGCATGAACACAATGGGGCATCCTTGTACCCATCCCTGTTGTGTACTGCATGCTAGTGAAAGGTAAGGGACTGCCTGCACTGGGGAGTGATGTCCAGACACACTGCATGAACACAGTGGGGCATCCTTGTACCCATCCCTGTTGTGTACTGCATGCTAGTGAAAGGTGAGGACTGCCTGCACTGGGAGCGATGTCCAGACGCACTGCATGAACACAGTGGGGCATCCTTGTACCCATCCCTGTTGTACTGCATGCTAGTGAAAGGTAAGAGACTGCCTGCACTGAGGAGCGATGTCCAGACGCACTGCATGAACACAATGGGGCATCCTTGCACCATCCCTGTTGTGTACTGCATGCTAGTGAAAGGTAAGGGACTGCCTGCACTGAAGACCGATGTCCAGACACACTGCATGCACACAATGGGGCATCCTTGTACCCATCCCTGTTGTGTACTGCATGCTAGTGAAAGGTAAGGGACTGCCTGCACTGAGGAGCCATGTCCAGATGCACTGCATGAACACAGTGGGGCATCCTTGTACCCATCCCTGTTCTGTACTGCATGCTAGTGAAAGGTAAGGGACTGCCTGCACTGAGGAGCCATGTCCAGACGCACTGCATGAACACAATGGGGCATCCTTGTACCCATCCCTGTTCTGTACTGCATGCTAGTGAAAGGTAGGACTGCCTGCACTGGGAGCGATGTCCAGACGCACTGCATGAACACAATGGGGCATCCTTGTACCCATCCCTGTTGTGTACTGCATGCTAGTGAAAGGTAAGGGACTGCCTGCACTGGGGAGTGATGTCCAGACACACTGCATGAACACAGTGGGGCATCCTTGTACCCATCCCTGTTGTGTACTGCATGCTAGTGAAAGGTAAGGGACTGACTGCACTGAGGAGCGATGTCCAGACGCACTGCATGAACACAGTGGGGCATCATTGTACCATCCCTGTTGTGTACTGCATGATAGTGAAAGGTAAGAGACTGCCTGCACTGGGGAGCGATGTCCAGACGCACTGCATGAACACAATGGGGCATCCTTGTACCATCCCTGTTGTGTACTGCATGCTAGTGAAAGGTAAGAGACTGCCTGCACTGGGGAGCGATGTCCAGACACACTGCATGCACACAATGGGGCAACCTTGTACCCATCCCTGTTGTGTACTGCATGCTAGTGAAAGGTAAGGGACTGCCTGCACTGGAGAGCAATGTCCAGATACACTGCATGCACACAATGGGGCATCCTTGTACCCATCCCTGTTGTGTACTGCATGCTAGTGAAAGGTAAGAGACTGCCTGCACTGGAGAGCCATGTCCAGATACACTGCATGAACACAGTGGGGCATCCTTGTACCCATCCCTGTTATGTACTGCATGCTAAGGAAAGGTAAGGGACTGCCTGCACTGAGGAGCCATGTCCAGACGCACTGCATGAACACAGTGGGGCATCGTTGTACCCATCCCTGTTGTGTACTGCATGCCAGTGAAAGGTAAGGGACTGCCTGCACTGGGGAGCGATGTCCAGACGCACTGCATGAACACAGTGGGGCATCTTTGTACCCATCCCTGTTGTGTACTGCATGCTAGTGAAAGGTAAGGGACTGCCTGCACTGGGGAGCGATGTCCAGACGCACTGCATGCACAGAGTGGGGCATCCTTGTACCATCCCTGTTGTGTACTGCATGCTAGTGAAAGGTAAGGGACTGCCTGCACTGGGGAGCGATGTCCAGACGCACTGCATGAACACAGTGGGGCATCCTTGTACCCATCCCTGCTGTGTACTGCATGCCAGTGAAAGGTAAGGGACTGCCTGCAGTAGTGAGCGATGTCCAGACGCACTGCATGAACACAGTGGTGCATCCTTGTTCCATCCCTGTTGTGTACTGCATGCTAGTGAAAGGTAAGGGACTGCCTGCACTGGGGAGCGATGTCCAGACGCACTGCATGAACACAGTGGGGCATCCTTGTACCATCCCTGTTGTGTACTGCATGCTAGTGAAAGGTAAGGGACTGCCTGCACTGGGGAGCCATGTCCAGACGCACTTCATAAACATAGTTGGGCATCCTTGTACCATCCCTGTTGTGTACTGCATGCTAGTGAAAGGTAAGAGACTGCCTGCACTGGGGAGCAATGTCCAGACGCACTGCATGCACACAGTGGGGCATCCTTGTACCCATCCCTGTTGTGTACTGCATGCTAGTGAAAGTTAAGGGACTGACTACACTGAGGAGCAATGTCCAGATGCACTGCATGCACACAGTGGGGCATCATTGTACCATCCCTGTTGTGTACTGCATGCTAGTGAAAGGTAAGGGACTGCCTGCACTGAAGACCGATATCCAGACGCACTGCATGAACACAGTGGGGCATCCTTGTACCCATCCCTGTTGTGTACTGCATGCTAGTGAAAGGTAAGGAACTGCCTGCACTGAGGAGCCATGTCCAGACGCACTGCATGAACACAGTGGGGCATCCTTGTACCCATCCCTGTTATGTACTGCATGCTAGTGAAAGGTAAGGGACTGCCTACACTGAGGAGCCATGTCCAGATGCACTGCATGAACACAGTGGGGCATCCTTGTACCCATCCCTGTTATGTACTGCATGCTAGTGAAAGGTAAGGGACTGCCTGCACTGGGGAGCGATGTCCAGACGCACTGCATGAACACAATGGGGCATCCTTGTACCCATCCCTGTTGTGTACTGCATGCTAGTGAAAGGTAAGGGACTGCCTGCACTGGGAGTGATGTCCAGACGACACTGCATGAACACAGTGGGGCACTTTGTACCCATCCCTGTTGTGTATTGCATGCTAGTGAAAGGTAAGGGACTGACTGCACTGAGGAGCGATGTCCAGACGCACTGCATGAACACAGTGGGGCATCATTGTACCATCCCTGTTGTGTACTGCATGCTAGTGAAAGGTAAGAGACTGCCTGCACTGGGGAGCGATGTCCAGACGCACTGCATGAACACAATGGGGCATCCTTGTACCATCCCTGATGTGTACTGCATGCTAGTGAAAGGTAAGAGACTGCCTGCACTGGGGAGCGATGTCCAGACACACTGCATGCACACAATGGGGCAACCTTGTACCCATCCCTGTTGTGTACTGCATGCTAGTGAAAGGTAAGGGACTGCCTGCACTGAAGACCGATGTCCAGACGCACTGCATGCACACAATGGGGCATCCTTGTACCCATCCCTGTTGTGTACTGCATGCTAGTGAAAGGTAAGAGACTGCCTGCACTGGGGAGCGATGTCCAGATACACTGCATGCACACAGTGGGCCATCCTTGTACCCATCCCTGTTGTGTACTGCATGCTAAGGAAAGGTAAGGGACTGCCTGCACTGAGGAGCCATGTCCAGACGCACTTCATGAACACAGTGGGGCATCCTTGTACCCATCCCTGTTATGTACTGCATGCTAGTGAAAGGTAAGGGACTGCCTGCAGTAGTGAGCGATGTCCAGACGCACTGCATGCACACAGTGGGGCATCCTTGTACCCATCCCTGTTGTGAACTGCATGCGAGTGAAAGGTAATGGACTGCCTGCCCTGGGGAGTGATGTCCAGACGCACTGCATGCACAGAGTGGGGCATCCTTGTACCCATCCCTGTTGTGTACTGCATGCTAGTGAAAGGTAAGGGACTGCCTGCCCTGGGGAGCGATGTCCAGACGCACTGCATGCACAGAGTGGGGCATCCTTGTACCCATCCCTGTTGTCTACTGCATGCTAGTGAAAGGTAAGGGACTGCCTGCACTGAGAAGCAATGCTCAGAAGCACTACATGAACAGAGTGGGGTGACATGGCACCTGTAATAGCTATGTACTGCGTTCTGGTGAAAGGCAAGGGATTACTTGCCCTGTGGAGAGATACTCAGAAGTATTGCATGGACACAGTAGGGGAAGATGCCACTTATCACAGTTTTGTACTGCAAACTAGTGAAAGGTAAGGGACTGCCTTCACTGTGAAGTGATGATCAGGAGCACAGAAGCACTGCATGAGCATAGTAGAGTGGCATGGCACCCATCACGGTGGTGTACTACGTGCTGGTGAAAGGTAAGGGACTGCCTGCACTGTGGAGTGATGCTCAGAAGCACTGCATGAACACAGTGGGATAATATGGCACCCATCGTGGTGGTGGTGTACTGTATGGTGGTGAAAGGTAAGGGGCTGCCTGCACTGTGGACTGATGCTCAGAAGCACTGCATGAACACAGTGGGATAATATGCTCCCTTTGTGGTGGTGGTGTACTGTGTGCTGGTGAAAGGTAAGGGACTGCCTGCACTGTGGAGTGATGCTCAGAAGCACTGCATGAACACAGTGGGATAATATGGCACCCATCGTGGTGGTGGTGTACTGTATGGTGGTGAAAGGTAAGGGGCTGCCTGCACTGTGGACTGATGCTCAGAAGCACTGCATGAACACAGTGGGATAATATGCACCCTTTGTGGTGGTGGTGTACTGTGTGCTGGTGAAAGGTAAGGGGCTGCCTGCACTGTGGAGTGATGCTCAGAAGCACTGCATGAACACAGTAGGGCAACATGGCACCCATCACAATGGAGAGCCATGTGCTGGTGAAAGATGAGGGACTGACTACACAGGGAAGTGATCCTCAGAAGCACTGCATCAATACAGTGGGGTGACATGGCATCCATCACAATAGTGTACTGTGTGCTGGTGAGAGATTACCTGCATGGAGGAGTGATGCTCGGAATCACTGCATGGACACAGTGGGGTGACATAGCACTCATTACAATGGTGTGCTTTGTGTTGGGGAAATGTCAGGGACTGCCTGCACTGTGAAGTGATGTTCAGAAGCACTGTATGGACACAGTGGTGAAACATGGCACCCATCACAGTTGTGTACTGTGTGCTGGTGAAAGGTAAGGGACTGCTTGCACAGGGAAGCAATGCTCAGAAGCACTGCATGAACACAGTGGGGTGACATGGCACCCATAATGGCTGTATATGGTGCGCTGGTGAAAGGTGAGGGACTATCTGCACTGTACAGTGATGCTAGAAAGCACTGCATAAACACAGTGAGGCAATGTGGCACCCATCACAGTGGAGTACTGTATGCTAGTGAAAGGTGAGGGACTGCCTGAACAGGGTTGTGTACTGCATGCTGGTGAAAGGGGCCATCCTTTTGTGGTCCCTACCCTGTGGAATTCTCTACCTCATCGGGTGAGAGAGTGCCTGACCGTCCAGAGCTTTAAGATCCCTCTAAAAACATACTTGTTTGATCTAGCCTTTCCTGACTATTCTTGATCTTTTGATTGCTTAAAGACTTGGTATAGCCTTTTGGAAATATTTATATTTTATGATAGGAGTTTTTAAATAAGTATATTGTTTTTAATCTTGTTTGTCTGTTTGTATTTAAGTTTTGTATGTTGAATTGCATAAGCGAGTTGAACATGTTTGGAATTGTGCTTTTTTACAAATAAATTTTGATTTGATTTGAAGGTGAGGGACTGTCTGTGCTCATTTAACCGCTATATGAGAAATAACACATACACTGCTTCATAGGGCATTTATTTACTTATATATCTAACCCTAACTTTTATTGTATTTAGGATAAGCACTCTGACACACTAACACACACGCACTGCTTCATGTTCTAAACAGCATGCATTACTACAGTATAGCATTACAGCCATTTGCAAACTGACTAGGAAAAGGTCAATGTTCAAGGAACGGGTTAACAGAGTGCCGTACAGGTGCACACACGCACACACACACACACACACACACACACTCCTCTCCATGATGTGAGCAGAATTTAGAGACCTTTGTCTCTGGCTGTATGCAACATCCCTTTCTTAAGCCTTGTTTGTTGTACTAATGTTTAACAATTAATTTCAAAAATATGAACAATAACCAGTATAACCAATATAAAAAAAAATCCTTAAGTGAGTCACATATTTACTGCTGTCTTTTTTTTCAGATCTCCTGAACTGATAACAACACCTTACTCTGTGTTGATCTGAGGCCTTTCCCAATAGCAGCTGAAATCTGAACCTCCTTCCTCAATCTCAATTACAGTTTATGGCTTGGTAAGGCTCACTTAGTTGACATGTTTATGAGCTATTCAACTTTCTTAAAAGAGAATACTTCCCAGATTGAAGCTAGTAACCATGTTATCACACAAAATAGTGCAGTGCAGCACTGCTCAGCTTAATGAACACAGCAGATTGCTTCAATTAGTGGAGTGATTGAACAAAACCTCCAATTTTATATAGGGCATTCGGAATCTGGAGAGCTGCCTTTTTCTACAGTGATAGCAAGGTGTCTGCAGGGCTGTACCCACTGCAGCTGTAAAAAGGTAGGATAACATTTTTTGCTCACTAACTAGTACTGCAGCTTTAACAGAGTTCCCATTAATGTCACACAAAAAACTGGGTTGGACCACTCTAAGGCAAGTAAACACCAAAACACCTTGAAATTCAGTTCAATCTTCTTCATTTACACCACCTCAATGTTTTGACCTTTACTTTATGGCTTCTTTTAGGGGACTAAAAATTTTAATATAGGAAAAATGGCAATTAAAATCAAATGTCATAACCAGTTGTCCTTTTATCATCACCTTTGCTGAATACCATACTGTAACACACATACCGGTGCTTATTCTTAGTTCTCAGACTCCTGGGAGCAATGTCTGCATCTATTTAGTTTTTCTGGCTGCAAGCAATCAAATGCAAAAAAGAATTTCTGGTGAGATTACATAGATGTTTCTGCAAAAAGCCACTTTGCACCTCGTGCCACCACATACCAATCTAGATTGTGCACAAAGTGTGCTACATCCATTGTTTAACCAGCTTCTGTGATCTATGTTTTATGCCTTCTCTACCCACTTGGTAGAGGGGGGCTGTTTGTTATTGTTCTATGTGTCTACTTTTACTGTTTAATGTCCTAGCTGCAACTCACTGTGTAAAGGGTGCACATGTGGTAGGTATTCCAAGTTATGCATTAGGTTCTCTGGACTGGCCCTATATCGGTGGGCTGGGGCTTTTTGTTATTGCTAACCATGGTATGAATACTCCAGAGATACAGGGAATGGAGAGGGTGCTCTCTACAGTCCAGGTGTTCACTGTTACTTATGACGTCTACTCCATTGACTAATACTGGACACACACTCCTATAATCACAAAACATAAATGGAATTAACATCCCTGAGAAAAGCTATAAAGTTTTAGGAGCTATTAAGAAATTTAAACCCACTTTTATTCTCCTCCAGGAAACACACCTATCAGGGTCAGAACACAAAAAAAATGGAGAACTTCAGGTACACCCATGTGGTGGTTTCTAGCTATAGAGAGGGGAAATGTAGGGAATGGCAGCTGTTATTCCTGAAAACCCCCCTTTAGTTTCAGGGCTTTATATACAGACCCACTAGGGGAGGTTAGCTTTGGTTTCAGGGGTCTACTTGGATAGAGAGATAACACTGGTGAGTTTATATCTCACACCAATGACAGATTCCCCTACCCTGACCTCCCTTACTAATAAAGTACACTGCATTGTAGTGGAGAACTATGAAAGGGTAGTGGAACCTTGTAACAGTCTACCGACCAAGGTGGTGGATGCAAACATAGTCAGGGGACTCAAGCAGGGCTGGGATAGAAAGAAGGGAATATTGGTTGCCCAAGTTGACAGGACCAGGGAGGAGAATGGGGAGAGGACCGGGAGGGTTAGTACCCTGGAGGAACAACTGGTTCCAGGGAGGGTTCCAGGGATATAGGCAACCTGGGCAAATGGATGATCCTCTGGTTGTTTTCTACCGTCATTGTCTGTGTTTCTATGTAACAATAAAAAGCAGTATTGCTTATCGGACAAGATTATAATATGGTTTTCGACAAGCAGCATACCACTAACCTGAATCCCTGTATGGAGTCAAGAGCCCAGAAAAAAGGACCACTGCTCCTCAAAGAGTATAACTGGGTTGATACATGGTGCTTTATGTACCTCACTACTGTATAAAGAGCTATACCCATTTTTCTTGTCCTCATCAGTTATATACAAGAATAGCCCTAATGACTGTCTCTGGGAAGCATGTCAGATTCCTGATAGGTTGTTCTATCCTTTTTATCTATCTATTGGACCATGTTCTTGTGCTGCTTAAATTGATCTGGGGCTGTGGTAAAGGCTGATCATAGTAGCAGTTTAACAGTTTGCTTCTGAACTCCCTGGAAGCCCAGAAATTTATTTTGCCTAAAATAGAGCAGATTCTTGCTGACAACAAATGCTCTGATGTTACCCCTGGGATCCTATGTTACATGTTAAAGGTAGTCCTACAAGGAGAACTTATAAGTTATGCCTCCCACTCAAAAAAAAAAAACCCTGAAGGAGAAACATACTTACAAACTCAACTGGCAGCAACACAGCTCCTTCGCATACAAGGCAATAGAACAGTAACCCAGTTCCATGTTATAACAACTTCTAAAAAAACCACGCTAACAAAACGGGCAAAAGAAAAACAGCAACAAATAAAATGGTGACCACTACAAGCTATACTTAATTTCTGCTTGGGGCTGTGCTCCCTGCACCCTCCATTGTGGTGGGCTTTGCCCCCAACACCTCCTATCTAAAATAACCATCTCGGGGGGGGGACACAACTTGGGGAGTGGGATAAACTCAGAAGGGGAATTCTCTGGGGAGGCAATTTAGAGGGAGAAAAAGTCGGGGCAGGATTCTATATTGCCACTCTGGGGGGGGTGACATAACTGGGGGAGTAGGGAGAGACACAAACTCTGAGATGGGGACAAACTTGAGAGGAGAAAAAAATGGCACTCACCAGGATTAAACCCAGCTTTACCGCACATCCCTGTGACACATCAGTGGTGACTCTAACCAGCACGCCACGCTGGCAACATGGTTTTCAGCCCACAGTGGCTGTACTACAGCCAGTAACTACTCACTATTTTCCTCTCTTCTCATTGTCACTCTTTTACAATCCTCGCTATTTAGAGACTGTCACTATTTTCTAATGCTCATTATTTCCACAGGTGCTCAAACTGAGTCACCCAGATTGAGTCACTCAGTTTGACTCGCCCATATAATGGGGTACCCAGTAACCCTCAACTTAACAAAACTGAAAAAGGAAATTTGGGATATTTTAAAAACTGAACTGGTGTTGAAATACCTCTGCCAGCTGTATTACAAAGGTGGGGCAAGATCTACTACCATACTTGCTTTCAGACTTAGATCTTACATAAAACATGCCACAGTCTCCCAGATTAAAGACCCTCTACTCAGGTAATTTCTGCAGCACAGGATAACATTTTAGAGACCTTTTGTAAATACTACGAGACATTATATATCCCAGACCATTCAGCCCAACCCCAGGAGGTAACTTATTTTCTAACCTTACTCCTCCTCCTAATTTTGAACCCTGAGCAGCAGACATTACTGTCTGCACTAATCTCAGCTCCAGAAATTGAGGAGATGCCTAAAGAACAGTAGGGACTACATAATGGTAAACGCCTGGGCCCAGATAGGTTTACAGGGGAGTTTTGTAAAGAAATTCTGGGAGTTTTTACTCCCACAATTACTGCAGGTCTGCCCTGTGGTACTTAAGGGGATTGCCACCCCTCCGATATGAAAATATGCGACCATATCAGTGGTTTCATATCATAAAAATGATCTCAAAATTGCGTTCGCTATTCTGGTGAGTGTATATCGTCGAAAAACAAATCTTTTTTTTTTATTTGAGTGTTTGATTCAGAGTATTGGGTTGCTTGAATCATCATATTTATGATCAGCACCTCTCTTCCTCATCCTAATCAAACACCTGCCATGCCACCTGTGCGTCCCTATTTAAAACATGTCTTGAAACTCATAAACGGAAGTCAAATTTGGAAATAATGATCCATTCAATTCTGTATCCTATAATAAGCTCCATCCACCTTATGTAAATTAATCATACACTGAACCCATTCTAAAAAAGCTGGTGGGGACACATCTTTCCAGTGGGTTAGTATGACTTTTTTTGCCACCATCACACCCAAATGAAACAGTTCACTGATGTCATCTAAATCCACTTCCATACCCATGGGACCAAACAAAGCAATTCTCGGGTCAAGAGGAAAATCCCAACCAATAAATTTACCAGACAAGAAGAACATTTTTTGCCAAAACAATTCCAACTTTTGACAGGAGACTAACATGTGGTCTAGAGTTCCTCTAAACTGCCCACATCTCCGGCACATTTCTGATAGATTACTATCTATTTTATGGAGTCTTGCAGGTGTTCAGTAAGTTCTGTGCATTGTGTTAATGTACATTTAGTTTAATCTATTATTTTTTAAATGTATTTCTGACAGACTGACCATCCCATCTTGCATCATCAACGGGTTGAGACCTCTCTTTTCCCAAGCCTGCTTAAGTTTATCAAGAGGAATGACTTGACAATTTTTACTAATAAACTTATATATTTCTCCTATTAGATGTTTTGAGGAGACAAGACTCTCAAAAAAACACTCCACCTTCCCCTTAATTAATTGCAGAGAATTACCATTTTTCCTGTAAATAAAATTCCTCACCTGTAAATATGGGAAATATGCATTCGGGCATAACCTGAACCTGTTTCTCACTTCCTCAAATGGGGCAACTAGATCATCAATCAGAAAGTCCCCCAGAGTGGATATTTCTCTCTCTGCGAGCTCTTTCTTAATCATCCCTCCTTTTACAGATGGGGAAAATTGGAAATTATTAACAAAAAACCATTGCATTTCCCTTTCCAAATAACTTTCTCACTGTGGTCCAAGCCCAATTAGTAGTCTTGGTTGAATACAAAATATTGGAGTAAAAATCAGATTTGAAACTGTTTATATTTACTCCAAGGCGATGTATTAAAGCAGGGAATAGAGCTCTCTCTCTGTCTCTATATGGAAACACACTGGCAATCACTCATTTCCTTGAAACCAATAGCCCACACATTCTAGCTAGGTTGCCAGATAATAGTGTTCAAAGTTAGGCAGAGCCATACCCCCTTTTTCCTTAAGCAATTGTAGTTTTTTTATAAGCGATTATTGGAGTCTTTTGTTTACAAAGAAAGTTATTAATGAACCTATTCAATGAGCTGAAGAACGATTTGGCAATTATGATTGGAAGTGTTTGAAACAAAAATAAAACACTTAGTAAAATATCCATTTTAATTATGTTAACCTGGCCTAACAAGACCAGGGAAGGTTTTGCCATCTTACCAAATCCTGCTTGATTTTTTTCAAGAACCAGCAAGAAATCCAGATTGTACAATAAGTTTTGTCCGGGATATAAAACTCCCTAGATACTTCATGTAAGGTTTGTAAAATTTGTATAACGGATGTGTCTTAGACAAGCCCCCATCCTTTGAGACTACCACAACCTCCGTTTTACCCAATTGATCTTATAACCCAAATGTTTGCTGAAATCTGCAAAGATTTGAAGCAGACTCTCAAACTCTTGGACTGGATCTCTCAAAAATAATAAAATATCATCCGCGTATAATAAAAGTTTATGCATCTGCCCCCCGATATTAATACATTTAACCCCATTATCTTTTCTGATCAGCATAGCTAGTGGTTCTATAAACAGAGCAAAAAGGAGGGGAATATGGGGAGCCCTGCCTGGTGCCCTGTTGCAGACTAAAGTATTGGGACACGTTGTGATTTGTTTTAAATGAAGCCTGAGGTGAGTGATGGATCATTTTTATCCACTCCAAAAATGTTCCCTCAATGCTGAAAGCCACCAAAAACTAAAATAGAAACTCCCACCTTATCTTATCAAAAGCTTTTTCTGCATTGAGGGAGAGCACCACTAAATTTAAGTCCAAAGAATGGTCCAACAGATTTAATGCTCTTCTAACACTGTGATTTAATCTTCTGCCCATTAAAGACCCACTCTGGTCCTGGTGCACAATATTAGGAACAAGACCTGTAATTCTATTGGCCAAAGTTTCCCAAAAATGTTATAATCATTATTTAATAATGATATTGGCCTGTAAGAGCCACAAAGGTCTGGGGATTATCTTTTTTCAGAAGTGAATTTATAAATGCCCCAATAAATGAAGAAGGAAAATCTTCTTGAGTCTGCAAATTTTTAAACACATGAACCAAAAGAGGGACCAGTTCTTCCTTAAAAGCTTTACAGAATTCAATAGAATACCCCTCTGGTCCTGGTGTTTTATTATTATTTGGCATATTAGTTATTACATGATCTATCTCTGCCTCCTTTATTTCCTTGTTAAGATTAAATCTATCTATCTCCGAGATCTGGGGCAGGTCAATTTTCTTATATTCTCATGAATCTCTGTAACAGCCGAGGAGCCATTCTCCTGGTATAAAACCTTATAATAATTTACAAACTCAGAATTGATCTGGCCTAGATCTAATACTTTTTCCCCATCTGGAGTAGCAACACAATCAATCCTATTCTGGTTACTTTGGACTTTTAATTGGTAGGCCAACAATTTCGAAGGTGAATCAGCAAAAAAATTATATTCAGCCCTTGATCTGTACATCTACTTCTCTGCTTTTTCCTGAGTAGCCCTCTCAATTTTTTCTCTAAGAAACATCATTTTTATTTTATCTTCTTCATTCCCTGTCTCAGTGTACATGTTTTCTGCAAAAATTAACTCCTGTTCCATCTGCTCCAAAGCAGTCTATGGGTGGGATATTCAAAAGGGTTGCGCTATGCGCAATAGGGTTGCGCCAGCGCAAGTCCAAAATTGTGCCATTCTGCGATATTCAGCAGGAAGCAGTTGCGCCACTGAAAACATGCTGAGCAACAGCGCAATGCTAATGAAGGTATGTGCAACTGAAGGGGGTGGAACCATGCATAAAGTGACAATGCGATATTCAAAGGCTTGCGCAATGCGCAACAGTGGATCAGGCGGAAGTTGCGCCATAGCGGAAATGAGCCAAAATAAAAAGGCTCAAGGAAGAGGGGCAAGAACACGACAAGGAAGCCACATGAGGCAGGGAGACAGAGAAGGGCAGAGCAACAAACAGTGCAGGCCAGGGAGTGCACAGGACAGAAGAGGGGCAAGGGAAGATGTGTGGGGCCACAGAGTGCAGAGGCCAGTAGGTGTACCCGGTGCAGTGGAGGTAGCAGTCAGGACAGCGGGGGTAACAGAGCAACAACAGCTAGGGGGGAACACAAGCCAGGGACATGGACAGTGCCAGCTTCCACATGGAAGCTATAATGAGGGGGGTGAGAAGGCATGCTGCAGGGGACGTGGCACGTGGAAGGCCCATCGGTGTACTTCGCCTCAGGCAGTACCGAGCCCGCATCAGCTTTCAGCTGTATCTGTGATGTTGGAGATTGTGTGGCCAGTAACGCTTTGAACAGGGCAATATTGAGGTGGCTCTGTGAGCTGTGCAGTGATGTGATGCAGGCACCCTCATGGACGGAGTCACGCTCTGTCAGTGGAGAAAAGGTAACAGCCTGCGTATGCTTGCTCACCATAGGTACCTTCCAGAGACCAACAGGGGACACCACAGGCATAACACAGTTGGCCACGTCATGCATCCTCACCCAATTCCTCAGAGCACTGCTGCCACATGCTGCGGAATACATCCATTTCCCCGGCACCGTGGCAGAGCGTACAGCAAACATACAGGAGTTCCACAGGGTAGCACATATGCCCGGCATGCTAGGGGTGATAGACTGCACCCATGTGGCCATTCACACACCACCTGGCCATGATGGGGCTGCCTATCAGAATTGCAAAGGGTTTTCCAGTGTCAGCTGCCAGGTGGTGTGTGATGCCAGTGGGCGAATCATCAATGTCTGTGCCACGTACCCTGGTGGAGCACACAATTCATTCATATGGTACCAATCAGCACTGTGCCATCGATTCGAGAGTGGGGACATCTGCACAGGACATCTAGTGGGTGAGTATGCATGTAGGATTGGCAAATAGGGGGCAAAGGTGGATAAGCCACAGGTGCCATGGGAGTGGCACACAGGGTTAGGGGCAATATGAGCCTGAACATGACACTAACCTCCACTATCTCCACATAGGTGACAGTGGATACCCACTCCGTCCCTGGCTGCTCACACCCTTCCGGTGGCCCACGACCCCATCGCAGCAACGCTTCAATGAGGCACACGCCGCCACATGCAACATCATCGAGTGGGTGTTTGGGATGCTGAAGGCACGCTTCCAATGCCTAGACACCTCCGGTGGTGCCCTACAGTATAGCCCCCTCAAAGGCCTGTGGGATATTCCTGGCCTGTTGTATCCTGCACAACATGGCCAAAGACTGTGGGATAGCCATACAGGTTGAGGAAGGGGACAGCGATGGGGATGCTGGTGACATCGGTGATGATGGGAATGAGCAGCCCCACCTTGGACGGCGTGACTCCCGACTGATCCGGCTGGCCCAGCTGCACTGGGACACCATCACAGAGGAGCACTTCGCCCAACACAGGTAAGCCATGGGGCCATGTGCAACCAACAGTGGCTAGGGCACAACCCACATACACACAGGGAAACACACCAGGGGTGCATGACGGTGAGGGAAGTGGCAGGGAACAGAAGCACACACACACAACCAGGGAGGGGTGAACAGTAACACGCCACATGGACACACACACACACAACAAGCACAAAGTGCACAGGAGTCAGGTGCACAACAGAGCAGGAACACAGACACTAAAAACACACACGTCCACAGGCCACCACCACCACCTGTATTGTCCATGTACGTGTGTCAGATGCTGGGCACCCTTGCACTTTGGTGTACAGTGCAATGCAGGCATCATCATGCACACGCACCTGTGGACAGCAGCCAGGAGGGTGTGCAGGTGGTCCATGTGTCTGCGTGTAGGGCAGGGCACCCACTAGTGCACTGCCCACCGAAACACACGTTGCACACAGGGCAGCACCAGACAGGGCCTGCACTGGGAGACAGCTCAGTCATGCGGCACAGTGCCACAGCCACCTCGGATGCGTGGGCGGCCCCACCAAGACCCAGCAGCACTGGCAGGCTGAGCATGGGTCACATGGGGTGGCACTGATGAACCACCAGGGGTCCCACTGCGTGAACGCGACCTTGTCTGCACAGGGGTCTGCAGCATACCAAACATACCTGCACCAGGGGTGCTCAGAATGCCCACAGCTGAACCCAGTGTTGACAGGGTGGGTTTCGTATGATGCCGGGAATGTGGAGTGGATAGCATACTGCGCGGTGTGAGCGGCACAGGGGCACCTGACTGTGTGACCAATGACGCCACAACACCGACCACTGCCTGTGTCAGCCTGTCGTTGTCAGCGGTCACATCCACCGCAAATGGTCAATCCGGGACAGGATCGTCTCGGTGTCCCTGCTGTGCCACTCCAGAGCCACACACAGTGCCTCCACGGATGTTGCAACCCGCATCTGCTGCTGTACTGATGCCTGCAGTAGGTGGATGTGCTCATCAAAGAGGTCATCTGCCACATCGGCAACCTGTCCCTCAGGGTCTGGAAGGGCCTGATGTACAGCTCCCCTTGAGGGTGGGTGCTGCTCACCAGGATCAGATACGGGCATGTCCACAGGCGGTGCACCTACATCACCACTGAGCCCTGTACCCCCAGTCCCGGTGGGTGACTGCTGCTGCTGCCCTTCTGCCTGCTGTGCTCACAGGATCAGTGGTTCCACTGCTGTGGCCGCAACAGTGCCAGTGACCTGCACAGCCACCGGTGTTGCCCCACCGGTGCTGACAGGCACAGCCTGGGACTGTGCTGACATGCTGGCACACACGTCGGAACCAGCTAGATCCATGGGCACGAGCTGTCCTGCTGTGTATCCATTCTGTGACACACACATGTCAATGCCCATAGTGGTCGGTGCATCATCGGTGGTGCAGGTCTGTGCCACAGCCACAGCTGCAGCATGCTGGCATGCTTGCATGCCAGACCGCTGAGACACAGGAAGGGCACTCCCCACACCTGTCACAACATCAGTGAAGGTAGCCAGGGGTGCACACTGGCGCAGTGTACGCTGGCAATTGCGGAGGTGGATGGTCCCTCCTCCAACTCCGGATGGCTGTCTGCAGTGGACAGACCCTCCACTGCTGACCCCTGCAGATGCACAGGATCTGTAACAGAAAGGAAGGACACGTTAGTGCATGTGAACTACCTTCCCCCCCGACCATGACATACCATGCAGTGATGGGCTACCACCTGTCTGGAAGCCACCTCCAGGAACACCCTCAATGGCACTGCACTGCATGCTTGCAGCGAGCATGTCCTCCACCGGGATCAGCTGCACCACCTCCGGCTGTCCCCCGCCTGTTGCAGCACGTGCCGCCCTGATGGCTGCAACCTTCTCCTTCACCCTCCTCGAGTTGGTCCCCATCTTCTTTTTACACTCCTGATCAGAGCGCTGGTGGCTGCCATGCAGGTTGACAGCACATGCCACCCCCTCCCATGCAGCAGCACGGGCCTGAGGGGTGCCCCGCCGTCCACTGAGAAGTGGCTCCTCAGCCAGGTAGGCCTCAAACAGTGCCTCTGTCTCCGCCTTTGTAAAATTAGGCCTCCTCTTCCACCCACCATCATCCTCCTCACCCAGTCCTCGCTCGGTCATTTCACAGCCTGTATGGGTGAGAGTGGTCACCTGTGACTGTGCAGTACACAGCAATTCTCTGGGGCCATAGTCCAGAACAGCACAATGCATGCAACTCACCTATCAACTGCAGTAACCGAATATGGCCACTGCAGAACAATGTCGCATATTTATAGCGCAATCAGTGCATGCAAATTAGGACTGGAGCAACTTTAATGAGATGCAAATTGCGCCTCTGCACCATTGAATGGCTGATTGAATGATTTGCATATGACGGCTGAATATCACTCTGTTGCGCTTTGCACAATACAGTTGAACCAACTGATCCAATGGCGCAGTTCTGTGACTGCGTAGTACACTGCACTGCGCATGCCCAGGTAGCTTACACAGGCATCTGCCACCTGATGATGTTCTGTGCACGATAGGCAATTCAGGACATGGCCACCATTGTGCCAGTGGTGCTACAACGACGGTCACTACATGGCGCTGTGGCACAACTGTGCAATAGTCCACTGTGGCAATGGCACACAGGCGACCAATCATGCTGGACATATAGATGTCCGATGGCACTGTGCGTGGCCTTGCACCAGAGACCCATGACCCTGTGCCTGACCTTTGCCCCCTTAGCACTGTACGTATGGCATGTCTGCAGCTCTATCGCGCTGTTCGGTAACAACGCAATAGGGACTGGCGGGCGCTATATGAACAGCATGATAGGGAATAGTGGAGTTGTATTGCACAACAATTCCACATGGGGTTGCCACGCTGCGAAGCGCCATATTGCCTACTATATACATGCAGGGATGGCACACAGGAGAGCCCCACAATGGAGTGCAGTGGAACTGGTAAACCTGGTGGCCATAGTGGAGCCTCACCATGGCCCACTATTTGGGGATGAACCCCTGAACATGGCAAGGACCTATGTGTGGTAGCAGGTTGCCACTGCCCTTGAGGAGGCCACTGGCTGGCAGCGGTTGGCAGAGCAGTGCAAGCACCAGTACGGTGACCTGTGGAGGAGGGAGCCGACACTACTGGCACGACTTCATTCTCATGCCAGGAGGGGCGTGGTGCCTCGGCCAGGTGGGTGAGCCATCTATGTACCTGTATTGTCCATATGGGTAACACTGTGTATTGTGACCAGCACATGGGGGAGGTCTGGTCTATGGTTGGCTGTGGCAGTGTTTACAGGATATGTGATGCATGAGTCTGGCTGGGTGGGTGGGCACACTCATTGGGGCAGGGGGGTGTCTGCTTTGGGATTTCACTGATGTGTTTCTCACCTTTTGTTTCCCACAAGCATGGCGGAGTGGAGGAGGTCCCAGGCTGAGGTGCAGCAAGGGGTGGCAGCGGTGGCTATGCGTGGTGTTGTTGGTGGTGGTGGTGTAGAAGAACCATGACAGCAGCAGCAGCAGTATGATGAGGGTGAGTGTCATGATATCATGAATGCTATTGCATGCTGTGGGGGGGCAGGGCATGGCCACCATCCATGGACAACACTGCCATGCACGCGACATGTGACAGTCAGCACTGTCCAGTGGCACTGCATGTCTTGGAGTGCGTCAATGGTGGTCCATGCATGCACTGGGCACATGGCTATGGCACTGCCTTCCCACCGCATAGCCACGTCACTATACAGCCTTGGTTGTGCTGTGCTGGACATGGGTGGTGTGTGTGTGCAGTGGCACACATGGCTGTTGCTGCCTGGTTGGGCATGTCTTGTGCACGGTCACTGTGGGTGGGTGCACTCCATCACAGGAGCGGGCACTTGGCTGTATGCATGCATGTTGGGTGGCTTCGGGATATGGACAGTCACAGCCATTGATTCTGATCCCTTGTCCTAGGTGTCCGGATCCTGCGGAGGTTTGAGAGGTTAGTCCACCAGCTCATTCAGGTGGCCATGGATTCCCTCGACATCCTGAGGGACCTGCAGCGCCGTGGCGTAAGGCACAGGAGGAGGCCCCGGGACCAGCAGCAGGCGGATGACGAGCGGGCTGGCAGGCAGTAGCTGCCCATCACCTCCTCCCTTTATCCATCCTTCACACCCTGCCTTCCCTCTCCCGGTTGTTCACCCCTGCCCCTTACCCACCCCTACCTTGTACCCGTACCCCCACCCTTGTATTGTACATATTTGTATATACTGTGGTTCTGGTTGTTCGTATTGTTATTGTTATTATATTACTTAGAAATATATATTTTGTTATGAATACTGTGGTGGTCTCTGATTTGCAGCTGGCTATAGGTGCTCAGTTGCAGTGGTGTGCATAGCATCTGGGTGGTGTTGTCTTGGGTATGTGTGTGTGCATGGGGAGGTGTCTCTGGTGGTAGTGGCTTTCAGTCGGTCTGTTGCGTGTGCTGCACCCACTGCTGGGTGCTCCTGGTGGGTCTGGCTTGTATGGTTCTGTGGTACATGAGGTTGCAGTGTGACAGGGGGATGCACGGGGATTCCTGCAGTGACAGTCACTGCTCATGAGTGGTGTCTTGGGGTCACAGTGCAGGGTGTGCTGTGCACAAGGAGGGGGCTGATGTGCACTGGGGTTGTCTGCCCCCTTTGTGTGGCAGTCTCAGCTTGCCAATGGGTGTGCTGGGGCAACATGGCCCAGCTGTGCTTTGTTGGCTTGTCCCCATGGGCCGGTGGATATTCCGTCCCTCCCCCAGTGACGCTGTGCTTGGGGTGTGGGGCTGCATTGTTAGTTCTGCAGTGTGTTCCTGTGCCCATCTGTGGCATGGGCAGTGGGCCCCTGCCTACCTCCCTGGTTGTGCAGTTCCATTGCTTAGATGCTGGGGGGCTCTCTGCTTGCGCTATGGCGCCTCTGGACTGCTCAGCTGGGCTAGCCTTGTTGTGCTATAGCGCATCATATCTGCTCAGCTTCCTTCCTGGTTGCGTATGGCGCGGGTTGTGTGATATTCAGATGTTGGCTGGTTGCGCAATTTGCCTTGCTCCATGTTTTGAATACTCGGCGTCTGTGCCCAGTATGTGAATGGACTTGTGCTAGCTCCTGCTATTAGCGCACATTTTGGGCGCAGTTTGAATATCCGGCCCTATGTCTTTTTCCAACATTGGACACATACTGAATCATATACCCCCTTAGACAAACCTTCAGGGACTCCCAAATAGTAGTCCATGAAAATTCATCCAGAGAGTTGTGTTGCAAACAAACTATGATCTCCTTCTTCACAAAACTAACAAACTGTAAGTCACGTACTAAATAATGTTTACATTTCCATTTATACCAACTAGGATTTTCATTCTTTAAAAGGTCTCTCTCCATATAGCACAACACATGATCAGAAATTAAGATAGCATTATATCTTATAAATCTGACTGAATGCAGGAGTGTACTAGAGATCAGGAAAAAATCTAGCCTTGTTAGGCAATTATATACTTTAGAGAAAAAAGAAAACTTTTTTAAACTTGGGTGTAATATATGGAAGGGGTCCAACAAGGCAAATTCTTGGGCATAATTAATAATTAACTCAACTGTTTTTACCTTTCTTTCTGGGGCAGAATGGGCCCTATCTAAACAGGTGAGGGGGTGCATTAAAATCCCACCCCCCACACATACACAATTATTACTGAAACCTTTGATATGGAGACCTGCAAAAATATATTAGTAAAAAATGCTAAATCTTCCTCATTAGGCACATGAACATTTATCAATGTTATCTGTGACTGCCCAGTAAGAGCCTTCACATTCACCCATCTTCCTTCCCCATCTACATCGAAGTACAGTTTTTTAGGTTTTACATATTTTTTGATTAAGATGGAAGTGCCCCTTGCATTCTCCACAAAAACTGTAGAAATACCATCTGCCTGAAAGAGATTAGAGAAATAGATCATGTCTCTCTTTTCAAAACGAGTGTCTTGCAAAAGAACACAATCAATCTTCTTATTTAAATAATTAATAACTTGTCTGAGTTTTACCATTTTGGTTTAATTTAGGTTCCAGGCTAATATTCTAAGTATTTATACCATTATACCAAAAAGAAAACCACAGGAATAAAAAACATAAAACCCAGAAAAAATACTTTTTACCCATGGGACAGGCGGCAGGGCAAATTTGCCAATCAGAACTATACTTTCAACTTTAATAACAACACCCCTAATGCCAAACACTCTACCTAATCCAAGTTTCAATCCATACCCAACTTCTGGTTTGCGATAAAATAACCCCCTTCCCCACACCCTATCCTAAATATCACCTGCTTGACACAGATTACATAATCCCACCCATGTGCTTTTCTAAACCCAGAAGAGTCATCCCCCCAACTAACTTTAAAGACAACTTGCTTTAAACTGTGTGTCGAGTTGCTAACACTTAAGCTAACTCCTTCTATCACCACTATTATCTATTAAGTAGTGCACCATATACCTTGTCTTCATTTCTAAGACCCCTTATATATATTCCCTTACCCTATTTTCTTATAATATTTTAAATTCAATGCCTTTCTTCAGGCTCCCCCCCCCCCCACCAACCTACTCCCAACTCCTCCAATTAAATTATCTGGTTATTCTTATGTGTTCAAAGCTGATGAAGCTGTGAAATCTTTATGCAGCTTATTTTCCAAAAAATCCATAGCTTCTTGTGGTGTAGAGAAAAAGAAGGGCGTGCCTTCCCAGAAGACCCAAAGTCTTGCAGGATGTAATAAGGAAAAAGAAATACCTTATTTTCGAACTGATCTCTAACACTTCAAATGATTTAAGTTTTGCCAGAATAGAGTGAGGAAGGTCAGGAAACACTTGAAACTTCATGCCCTTATAAGCGAGGCCCTTTTCCTTCCTGGCGTTAAAGAGAATGTTTTCTCTGTCTTGGAACCTCAGCGTTTTATCAAACACAAATCTGGGCTTGCCATCTTCTCTTCTCTTATAGGTTCAAAGGCTCTATGAGCCCTGTCCACTTCAGTTTTTTCACCTGGTTAGTTGAGCCCCATCACTGAAGAAAGCATTTGCTCACAATAGGCTAAAGGGTTCCCCACTCAGTTCCCTCCAGTAAATTACTTATTTTGATGTTTACTCATCTGGATCTAGATTCTAGATCTTCTACCTTAGATTTTAAAGATTCTAATTCCTTACTGGTAGCCAACAAGTCCATAGACATTTTGGAACCACATCCTCCATATTCGACAGCCTTTGTTCAAACTGATCAGTTCTTACTGTGACTGCATTAAGTTTTTCAGTGATGTCTGTAAACTTTTGGTCCAGAGATGCTATGACCAAATTTATATTTGCAAGTCCTGCTCTAAGCTCTTCTAATACTGAATGATGTGGAAGAATCATATTAGGTTCTGAGTCCTGAGAAGCTTGGGAATTTTTATCAGGATCTGGAACATCCTGATTACCTGTTTCCCGTTGGGGTGGGGCTCGCTCTAGCAGCTGTTCATCATTCTTCACCTGTGATCTAACCTTGTGTTGCTGGGCCTCTGTCTCGACCCCTTTTTCCTGTTTTTCCATTTCTTTGGCCAGGCTAGTTTTCGATGAAGCTGCCATTTTGGAATTTAAAAATACATTTTTTTTTTTTACAAATAGGAGATTGCAAAAAAGTAATTATAGGCTGTTGGAATAGTTTGTGTGAGGTTTTAACTTCAACCTTCTCACAAGACTGTACCAAAGTATCTCCCGAGGTTACCCTTACTCTTGCAGAGTTTTTTGAGTTCTTCCCTGTCCCCGTTTCCTGGGATGATACTTCCCAGTCCACACCTTGCAATCCAAAGTCCCCAGTCTGCTGAGTTACACACCTCTCCAAGTGTGCAGGCCCACTTGAAATCTTAGCTCCCCCACTCACCCCAAGGGATGCAGAAGTCTGCTTATCCAAATTCTCCAAAGCTGCTAGGGGGCAAGCAGAAAGGGACAACTCATTCATGAGAACCTCTGCCTGCAAATCCTCTTTTGACCCCTCATGAACTGCTCGGTGTTCCACCTCCGGCAGACTCTCCCTCTACACCATTCACCACTTTTGTCCTGGTTTCAACCCTAGGGCAGAGAAAATATTGAGCGTACCTGATTCCTGAGTTGGAGTTAAGCTGGGAAATTTTACCTGCTCCAAAACTACATTCGGGTCTGCTGTCAACCTGGGTTTCCTCACCTTCTCTGCTGATGGGAGGTTTCAACGTCTTCTGGATAGAGAGGTCCTCTCTGTGGCATGCTGCAGAATCTTATGGGCTCACCAAAAACATTTAGACATACCCAGTGACTAAACCAATTGGCAAAAAGAAAAGAAGGGAGAACTGCTACCAAAATGCCAAAAAACAAATGAGGGGAGGAAGTAAAGCAAGGATTATTATTGCCAGCCATCTTCTTAGCCATGCCCCTACCTGCTGAAAAACAAACAGTGATATACACATGCCAGCGACCCAACATCCGGCAACAACACTAAGTGTTTTTGTGGGGGGCTGCACCCCCCGCACCCCTAACTATAGATTGCTAACTCCAGGGGGGTACCTGTCGGGAAGGGGGTGACACTCCAGTTTGGCACAAAAAAATAAAGGCAGTTGCAGGCAGTGGCAAAATATGGTCTCCCAGTCCCCAGTCCCGAACCCAGTATCTGCTGCACCAGAGCTAACCATTCTCACCACTACACCACATTGCTTGCTCAGCTGCAGCAAGCTCACCACTCTCCTACAAACCCTTTCCCTATCCCTCCCCTTCCCTTCGCTATCCTTCCCTATGCTCATTTGCGTGTAGGGATGCTACCCTTGCAGGGTAGCCTATGGGGATAACGTTGAATATGAGTTGCCATTTTGGCGGTCGCTCATATTCAGTTGCCATACTCACTGGATATCCATATCAGCAGTTATAAAGATAAAATCCTGTGTTCTTCACTTTGTCTGATTTCAGTTTTAAATATGGATTATAACATTTTTGCAGCAGTGCTTGCTCAGAGACCTGCCAGAATTATTTCCATTGCTGATAGACAGAGATCAGACAAGACTTAAACAGTCCTATTAGACCCAAGACAATATTAATTGTATCCTCTACATTCTACACCACACCACCCAGTCACCAACCTCTTTCCTATTATTAAGCTTAAATGCGGAAAAAGCATTTGAAAGAGTGGCGTGGTATTTTCCATTTGCTATGATAGCTTTCATGTAGTTCCCATTACCTTTTCTGAATACCATCCACTCCTTGTACGATAACCCACAATCCTATATAAAATCAATGGTCAGTTACCTTCCCCATTCTGATTAGAGGGGGACCAGACAGTGTTGCCCCCTTCCCCCCTCTTGTTCACTATTTATTTTGGAACCATTGGATCAGGCTGTCCACCTGGACCCTGCTGTCCATGGTTTATAACTAGATGAGAAGCAACAGAAATTAGCCTGCATAGAGATGACAGTATACATGACTGAGCCAGATTCCTCCCTCCTGCCACTTTGGGACCTCTTAACAAGATCTGGCAATATTGCAGGTTATAAGTTAAATACTGCTAAGACAGAAGTACTCCAAATAAATTATTCCCTCAATTTGGGGCTATGGTAGCGGTATTCCTTTAAATGGGATATGTCTGCCCTGAAATATTTGGGGGTGTTTTATCTTCTAATTTATCTCATATATTTCCCTTGAATTGTGACCCCTGATACAAAAATTTGGGGAGAATTTTGAGACATGACTGGCTTTGCCATTGTCTTTACTTCAAAATATTGATTGTATTCATAAAACTATTCTCCCTTGATTTTGGTATTTAGCTCAAACACTACCAGTTAACCCTACAAGGGGCAGTTCCAACAATGGGATAAAATGATATCCTGCTTTGTATGACCAGGAGCTCGTCCTCACATTAAATTCTCCACTCAGCTCCCAAAGCAGCAAGGGGGACCTTGCATTGCCTAACCTGGAACAGTATAACTAAGCAGCATGGCTCTGCACTGTCCTGTGCTTGATGACACTGCCTTACTTCATTCATTGGAAATAAGTAGAGCTTCTAGAAGGGGAGCAATATGGGATGGCCAAATTATTTTAAATTTCCCAAGAAATCCTCAAGGCCATCTCATCGTATTCATTTCAAAGCCACTCTGGTACACTGGCATAGGTCCCTAACCCATAAGGCATTGAAAACCTTACCTTTTCCTGTTATGCTCTCTCCCTTACAATATGGACTTTGGGCCTGCCAGATTAGACCATACTTATCAGGTTTGGGAGAGACAATAATGCTGTGTGGAATTTTCAAATTCCGGTGGAACAAAATTCTGTGGAATTTTCAAAATTTCTCTGAAATTCCACTGAATTTTGTCAAGAATGAAATGGTGGAATTCCACAGCAGAAAATAGTTGCAGAATGATTTTCTGTGAAAAAAAATACTGTTCCACGGAACATTATTCTGCAGATCTCAATATTTGCCTCAGAAATATTTACGGAATAATTTTCCACGGAAAAATGCTGTTTCACAGAATATTATTCCACAGATCACAGTAGGTGGAATTCTACAGAAGAACTCATGAAATTCCAGAGGACATTCCACTGGCAGAATGGTCATTCTGTGCTAATTTTGCTGGTGGAATTTCACATTCCGCACAGCACTAAGAGACAGGGGTTGTTCCTACCCAGCCAATTTCTTAAGGATAGAACTTTGCAGGATTTGTCAGCCTTGCAAAATGCATTTGGGCTCTGAAATAGTTTTGCTATTTACAAGTGGCTAATTTTATAAAAACTAAGCTCAGAGAATGGCCAGCAGGTCTGGAGATCCCTATGCTGCTTATTATAATACTACAAATGTTACTAGACCAAGGGGGAGGACTTCATTGATTTCACAGTTTTATATTGCCCTACCTTACCTCAAACCCAATAGCACAGATTATATAAGGCAGAAGTGGCAGGATGATGTTCAGACACCTATAACAGCTAAGCAGTGAGACATTTATACTACCCTTTACACTATGCTGCTTCTTCCCTTATCAGGAAAGAATTCAGCTGGAAAATGGTGATACCGTGTTTATGTACCCCCCCCACACACACTCAGCAAGCGAAATACCTACTGCAGAGGGGAGCACAGTGTTGAAGAAGTTTGACTGGCATGCCCATTTTCAGCTATTTTGGGAAGAAGCATCTCACCAGGAAACTGGTGGAAGTTTGCTTAATTACAGCTATGGAAACCATTACTAAGAACTGGTTACCCCCTAACCTACCTACTCTGTGTCTATGGTGGGGACTGATAAATGATACATATGGAATGGAAAAATGAATGGCCAAAATCTAACCATTTCTAAAGGTGAGCTTCTCTGAAAGATATTGGTGGTATATATTATGTCATACACTGATGGTTTTGTTCCTTAATTATGTAGGGAAAAATATGTAGGTTGAAGGCTTGAGTGTAGATAAGCTGTATGAAGGTCAGTAGCTGATACTGAGGGCTCTGCAATACAAGCACACTTGATATACCTGATGACCTTATTCTACTGACTTCGTCATATGTTCATAACCCACCAGGAAATTCGGGCTATAGACTGATTCCTCTGCCCACACTCTGTTATGCTGCATTGCTCATCCTCTGAATGTACACTGTAATAAGAACTATACTGCAGTTCTGTTATGTTACTGGGCAGTCGGTCTGATTGGGTATCCCATAGAAACATAGAAACATAACATAGACTTTGATGGCAGATAAGGACCACTTGGCCCACCCAGTCTTCTCGTTTCCCTACCTACTGGATAAGCTGCAGATTCTAGTTAACCAACAGCCTACTTCCTGCCAGCCTCCACTACAATTGCTTTATGTCTGTCCCATGCATGTTTGAATTCCCCCACTGTTTTAGACCCAACAACCTCCCCAGGAAGGTGGTTCCATTCATCCACCACTCTCTCTGTGAAAAAAATTTCCTCACATTATCCCTGAGCCAACCCCCCATCTTTAAATTGTGCTCCCTTGTTCTTACACATCTCTTTTTCTGAAAGATGCTTCCCTCCTACCATGATATTAGCATATTATGATATCCTGCTATCATGATATTAGCATGATATTATGATATCCTCCTACCATGATATTAGCATGATATTATGATATCCTGCTACCATGATATTAGCATGGGAATAATAGCGAGTCAAATATAGTGAGTGATAAATAGCGAAAGTGATTACCGCGACATGTTAAAAATGGCGACCGCGCTAAAATAGCTAAAGTTAGTGTATGCCAGCAAGACATAGTAGCGATAACAGGAATGGCGAGCGTCAAAATAGCGAAAGAATAGAGGAAAAGAAACACAATCTTGAGGATTGTGACCACATCTTTTATTTCATTTGCGTAGTTTAAAATCTGTCGTCTCCGCATTTCACAGCTGAAACTGGAAGTTATATGCTAAACCTCGGAGGTAATCATACCGGTTTCGAGTCACATACTGTGTAACAATCTTCTCAATGCGACTGTTTCGATCCTTGTACTTACTTTTCGGTTCAGAACTGCTAGCCCCTGACACCAATTGCTCTATTGTAAGCTCTGTCAGCCTTTGTTCCTCTTTTAGGCAGTCGATCAGCCTCCACAAGCTGGGATGGCAGGATCCAAGACGGCTATTGAACCCCCAATGCCATCCTTCAATGGCATTATTTGTTCTTGTTATGCCTCTGGTCATTGCATTGTAGCAGTTCCACTGCACAGGTGGAAAATGAACTATTCTTCTGCCAGTATGACCTGTCTTCCAATCCAGGTGGTCTCAAAATAATCGAGTAGTGGAGTCAGCAGTTCCTCATTGGCCATAAAAAATTCTCACTCTCTCTGTTAATAAGTTCAAGTTCCATCACTCTATCCAGTATTAGAGACTGAAGCACCAGTAACCACAATTTTAAACAGCACCTATGACCACACCATTGGGAAGAGGCATTATGTGGCCAGAACTGAGACAACGCATTCTGGGTGAAGGCATTCTGGGAGCAGAATTACTGGTTACCCATGGCGATATTTAAGAAGATTAACAGGGAAAACTAACTGGGTTACAAGTAGGATTTTGAATACAGAACTGCATCCTTGCAAATTTAGAAAAAGGGAAAGGCATGATACCTGATCGCTATAAAGCCATGATCGCTAATTTATGGTTTGCTGCACTTTACTGTCGCCGTATTGACACTCGCTAATTATGAATCGCTAACTTTTACGTCACGATTAATCGATCACGATTTTCACATGGAACCTCTGATTGTATACCTGTGAAACACTGGAATAAACAGCCCGAAATAAAGGATGGGCATGGCACACGCCTAAATAAAAGAGCACAGTACACTGAGTAGAATGGCACAGCTACAATAGCAGCCCATCAAATGTCCACATAGAGCAGGCACAGAGTCTGTTTTATTTATTTAGTTAGATAGTTAGCTATATTATTAGAAATTTTGACCAACAAAGGCCTCCTAAGCTATTATATCTTGTTTCCAGGTGCATCCTTGGGGGTTGGTTGCATGGACAAGTTTTATTGATGGAGGAATGTTTGCTATGTCAGCAGGGAAACTCCCTTACTCTTCTCTGGTAAGTGCTATGGAATCTTTTCTTCCTTCTGGACAGTGACAAGAGATGGGCAGAAGGGATCTTAGTTTAACATCTCATCCGAAGAACAGCTCCTCATGAGTGCGGCACCCCTCTTGCGCTGCACGATAGTGTCACTTATAGGTATTACCCCAAGTACCTGGTGTGGGGCTAGAACCCGTGACCTTCTGAGCTTCTGGTCCGTGAGACGAATGTGCTACCTACTGAGCACTGACATTTTTTTGAGAAGGACACAGTCAACACCCATGCAAAGGACACTGTACAGTGACTGGAGTGGCACAATTACAATGGCAGCCTGCCATTCTTGCTCTGAACATAGCACTCCAGTACTACAGATGTTGCACTGACTGCCTTTGAGGTGGTACATGCTCTTCAAGATAGGATTGTTGACAAACAAAGCCCTACATTATTGGACCTGAGCTACCTAAAGAGCTCCTCTATCTCCACACTCCTGACAACCCTCTCCTTTCTTTGGTGGTGGGTTTACTGAGGGTCTCAAGGTCCGAGCTTAAGTTATCAGAGGACCAAGCATTTGCAGTAGCAGTAATCATTTTGTGAAACAGAGTTGTTGCAGGGTCTCAGTGAGGCCCCACTGTTGAAATGTTTAAAAGGTGACTGAAAGACCATCTTGCTTCACTGGCTTTCCCTTATCAATGAAATTTCTGACACGGCCGGCCGGCGCAGCAGTTGGATTTCCACTTGCGACGCCGATGACCTGGGTTCAGGAATGGACCTGGGAAGTCAGACAGCCATCTGAGGAGAGAAGGATTGAATGTCCTAAAGATTACTCTCCTTCTTCGAGGTGGAGGGGAGAAGAGTGTCAGGTGCATTGCAGACCTGTTGTCGTGGCTGGGGGTACTGCCATGCTGGTGCCATAACGTCTGGGGAGGCGGAGCAGATGCTGGTCATCATTGCACATCTCCACCCCCAGATTGCCGCAAAAACAAAAATGACCAGGCATGATGCCCTGTTCTGCCGCCATCCCCTCTGCAATGAGTGTCCGCTGGGGTGGTGGGCCCTGCTCCCATGGACCCACCTTGGGGGGTAAGCCAGGGCAAGTTACCAGTGACCATGGGGAGATGGCACCCACCTGGCGGCCCTGCCCAGTGGGGTAAGCCTGGGCATGGGGGGACAGTGTGTGGGCATGTGCTGAGCTCCCTTCTGGGAGGGAAGTGGAGTAGGATCAAAAAAAAATTTAATGAAAAAAACAATTCTGACACTGCCATGTATATTATTTATTATGACTGCATCTATTTGAAACTGCTACAATATTTTGGTCATATCTCTGTGCTGCTGTTGTTGTATTGTTATAAGGCTCCCACAGCCTGTAGATTGGGCACCAAATGAATACAGATTCTCACCGCTCCACCCACTTCACTGACCTCAAACCACACCTCTCCTCCTAGGCCTCCTCCTATTTGCTCCAAATACTATTCCAATTTTCTGCTTGGTTCAATCATCTCCCAGACTGTCACACAGAACAAACACAATACATGAACCTCTCAAACACTACCCTCACCTCTCATTAGCTCACATACGCAGCTTCCTGAAAGTGCACTCTGACCCCTCAAGCCAATGGTGTCCTGTGACTCACAGTTTTAATCAGACCAACTGCATTGGGGAAACATAATGAGTTTCCCCAGACTGAACAGGAGCAGATACCTCTCACAAACCTAGCTGCTCTTGAGGTCTCATAGTGTTCCATTGCTCTAGTGGAGCTTACCATCCCTAGCTAGAACTTTTCATCCCTAGCTCTCCTCCGTTCCCTATTTATTTGTCCAGAAACCTGGAACGAGTTCTACCTTTGGTAATTCGCTATTATCCTAGTCTCTGTAGAAGGAGACCATGCACCGGGACAATGAACCCATTAACCTGTAGATACTCCCTCTGCACCTAGCACCTCCCAACCAGTAGTTCCTGCCTATTCTACTGCTGGTTCCTACACTCACTCAGCCACTGAGCCTCTATCCCTCCCGCTCCCCAAATGGCATCTTACATGCTGCACTTTACCTAGCAGACACTACTCCTGTACCTGCACCTCCTGTTCCCCCCCCCAACATCTTTAGGATGTCCGATACTCTTATCAACCCTCACCAACCCCTACACACCCAGGGTCTTATTACTCCTAAAGGGTGGCACCTTATGGGACGGCAGACATCAAAAGCTTGTCAGCATCCCTTACCCAAACATAGGAACCTAAAAAGACTAAAATTCACAGCCCTAATCTTATGGCTGCACAAGCTGCTAATAATTGCTGGTGATGTAGAACTTAACCCTGGACCTGCCAATACTGCACTCCGTCTCTCTTCCCCTCCTTGGCAGGAAGTGAAGGGTCTCAAAATAGTTTACCTAAATATCAGAGGCCTACTCCATAACCTAACTGAACTTACTATATGGACTGCACACTATCAGCCAGACATCCGTTGCATCTCAGAAACCTGGCTTAAGCCCTCAATTATAGATAATCTGTGCAATATAGTAGGCTACAGCTTCAGAAGAAATGACAGACCCCCTCCCAAGTGAAGAGCTGGTATAATGATCTATTTCAAATCCCACCTTAACATCTCCACCCCTACCCCTCTCCATACCCTTACTTACATAATCTCCCCCCAGTCTCTAGTCAGCTTGGGCTTCCCTCCATCATAGATGTAGCCAGCCCTGTTATTAAAAATAATGACTTTGTGATCCTCGCTGACTTCAATATAAATTGGTTAGGCCAAGCTAGAACAGATGCTGAGTCACACCTCAGCAAATTATTGCTGAATCAAATCATCACACAACCTACTAGACTTTCCAATAATTCAACCACAGTTACCCTCATTGACTGGATACTAGCACCAGATGTGGGCAAGATTGCCTTCTCTGGTAACCAGCCCCTTAACCTAAGTGACCACTCTCCAATTTTCTGTGTCTGGCAAACTAATGTACCCAGGACACCCCACCCATATCATACACTTCCATAACTACTCTAAATTGGATACTACACAATTCAAAGCTGACCTGGCCAATCAAGACTGGTCTGACTTCTGGAACACAACTGATGTAAACATGGCCTTAACTCACTTTAACACAATATTTCTATTGCACCAGAATAGACATGCTGCTATTACAACCAGGAGGGAGAATGGTCAAAAGACTAAATGACTTACACGCCTCCTAATGTCAGTCTTGAAAGAAAGGGACAAATGTTGGTCCTCTTTCAAAGAAACCAATATCCCAACAGACTGAGCCACATACAGACCCCTTAGAAATAAGGCCAAGCAAGAAATTTGAAGGAGCAAAAGCAACTTCTATAAAACACATCTGGCCTCATCTCACAAAAAACCTAGACAATTTTGGAACCACCCAAAAAACTGCCCTTGGATATTCCAACCCTACTGTCACACCAGACTTTGAAATCGACAGAGTAAATTGCAATAACCCCCTCACCATCTCCAATGTTTTCAATGTATTATTCACCAATCTCTCCCCAATCCTTGACATACTAAATAAACACACAGGGGGGCCCTCCACCACCACCACCCCCATTCCCTAATCATCCCTCCTTCCTTTGCAAAAAGATCTCAGCAAAGGAGGTTCTTAAACTACTTAGACTGCTCCCAGAATCAAAGTCAGCAGGACTGGATGGTTTGGAACCTATGTAAATAAAAATAGCAGCTCAAGAGTTGGCTTCACCACTAATAAGAGTTCTTAACCTTTCCCTCTCTACTTCCACTGTCCCCACTGCTTGGAAACAAGCAAACATTGTCTCTGTCTTCAAAAAAGGCAATGTGAAAATCTTAACCAATTTTAGACCTATCACCATTCGCCCAGTGCTAAGCAAAGTGTTAGAACAAATTGTCTCCTCCCAACTAACCTCATACCTTGACAGCTATAATCTACTCTGCCCTGCTCAGCATGGCTTTCAAAAAGGCCACAGCACCACAACTGCACTACTCACACTAATACCATCTATACCTCCCTTGACAGAGGGAATATGTTGGGGCAGTATTCATAGACTTAACAAAGGACATGGTCCATCATCAGATACTGCTCAGTTAATTAAGCTCTCTAGGGGTCTCTGAACACACTCTACCTTGGTTCGACAGTTATTTTATTAATAGGAAGCAAAGAGTTAAGATCAGCTCATTCTACTCTGACTTTCTTCCTATCGTGCTTGGCATCCTCCAAGGCGCAATCCCTGGGCCACTGTTATCCTCCCTTCGTATAAACTCAGTCTATCATTGTTTCAAGAAAAGTACCCCTCTCCTTTATGTAGATGATTTGTTATTCATCAGTCACTCTCCCAACATTGGCAACATAAATAACACTCTGTCATCTGACCTCCAGGTAGTATAATCCTGTCTCAACGAAAATAAGGTTCTATTGAATATTACCAAAACCCAGGCAATGCTCTTCTGCACACACCCTCTGTTACACAGATAAAGCGTGCCTCTCTCAGTATCTGGCACAAGCCACTTTCTTCTTGACACCATCACAGCCTTTAAATATATAGGAATCACATTGGACCCCTCCCTTGACTTCACCTATCACATCTCCACCACATGTAAGGCTGCAAACTCAAGTCTGGGAATAGCCTATTGAGCTTGCAATAATCTCTCCACTACCGCTAGGATTACTATAGCTACCAAAACTTATATATGGATTACCTATCTTTGCCAACACCTCAAATATCCTCATACGTAAATGGACAGTGGGATACAATAGTATATGCCGCTATAAGCTGCTCCATGAGGACAGAAGAGCAGCCCTAAAGGCTCTTGCTGGAACCCCCAACCCCTCACACACATTTTCACATTGCTCCATGAGGTAGAGGACAGAAAAGCAGCCCTGAAGGCTCTTGCTGGAACCCCCCAACCCCACCCCCCACACATATTTTCACATTGCTCCATGAAGGAGAGGACAGAAGAGCAGCCCTAAAGGCTCTTGCTGGGAACCCCACTCCCCACACACTGCTTCACATTGCTCCATGAGGGAGAGGATAGAAGAGCAGCCCTAAAGGTAATTTGTTTGCAGAGGTGCCCTTTTACCTATAGCTTCATATTTGTTTGGGGTTTTGTTACTGGAATATGAAAAATGGACTGAAATCAGCCTCCCCTGGGACTGAGATCTGCACTGGGATGCCGGCAATCTGCCAGGATTTTTAATAGGCAGAGTGGACTGATAGACTCCAATCAGGCTCAGTTGTCTTGAGTTTACTGGGGATTTCCATGTTTGTAACTGTACTTTAAGTGCCTTGTTTATCATGGGCTAACACAGAATTTTGTCTATTTTGGGGAATGCTTACATTTATGTAGCTGTTACTGTGATGTTTAGCCAGTACACAGGAGAGCCTGGGGTCTGGCATTGAAACTGCATGTGTACAAGTGATCTAGGAGCAGTTCTACTCACTGCAGGCTTGCTAGAAGTTCTGAACAGCTCAGGTTGTGCTTCTGTGGTATCCAGTGGTCTCCATCTTGAGACAGCTTGTTTCTTCTTGGCTGGGCACACCCAGTTAGGAGTCTTTTGTTTCAGTTTCCTGCTGGAGCCACCAGCACTAATTCCTTTTTGTCTCTCTCCCTCCATACTACAGGGTCTTGCTGAAAGGAACCAACCACCCCCATTCCCCACACACTGCTTCACAATGCTCCATGAGGGAGAGGACAGAAGAGCAACCCTAAAGGTAATTTATGTGCAGAGGTGCATTTTTACCTACAGCTTCATATTTGTTCAGGGTGTTTGCTTGTCAATGCTTTGCATCGACTGCCCCTCCCTCCCCAGTCACCCACCCGGGGCTGTCCCTATATTTATTGGGAGGCACTGATCACATGATCTGTCATGTGACCACTGATCACATGATCTGTCACATGACCCTTCTCTGATTGTTTAACATGATCTGTCATGTGACCCTTCTCTGATTTTTTTTTTAAGTGCCTATTTTCTTATAAGCAGGTTATACTATTCAACCACTAGGAGTCACTGGTGAGTCTTCTAACCCTGTCTTATCGCTTTGGAGATTCATCTCCCCTGCCATTCTAACCCACCTGTTTTTGTCTGCTGCTCCCCTAGTGTAAGCCTCCAATAAATCCCCTTTCTACTTAGCACTAGCTTAATAGCTATACCTAGGCTTGAACCCTCAACACTAAAGGCAGTCTCCCTAGCACTGCGCCATTCTGGCAGCCTCACTACTTCCTGAACTGTTCATAACCTTATAGTATTCTGTCCCTATCCTGACTATATAATAGCAAACCAAATATAAACCTAGTTTGCTTGTAAGTTGGCTCTCTCAACCTTAAAGAAAGCTGCACATTGTCTGTGAGCATTTTTGCTGTTGCCTATCCACCCAGTTGAAGGGTGTTCATTTGAATTGCCCCTTTGCCCAGGCTTGAACCCTCAGTCTCCTGCACTGAGGGCTGACTGACTCCCTAACTGCTGCGCTGTTCTGGCAGCTTCATTACTTCCTAAACTTTTTGTGTTCTAATAAGTATTGTGCCTCATAGTCTCTCTCTACAATATCAAACCCAATATAAACTTATTACTGCTATAGAAGTTTGCTTTCTCAGTCTTGACACAGGTTCACATTATCTGTGAACTTATTTATTGCTGGTTATACATCCTGTTACCATGTTGACGTAAACAGTGAGTTCTGATGTAAACTAAGGATCACTACAAGCCAATAGGTGCTATAGATGAGTAAAGGGTGAAACAAAGTCTTCACCCTCTCCTAGAGTAGACATAGAATGGAGGAAGGGAGAAAGGGACTGAGTGAGGTGGGACACATGGGGGTGGAGGGACATGTATAGGAGGGGCTGGAGAAAGCAGAATGGGGATGGGAGGGATGGCACGTGTATAGGAGGGGCTGGGGACAGCAGAATGGGGGGTAGGAGGGACGGCACCAGGGGTAAAGGTGGGGCAGGCAGGGGGAGGACAGTGGGATGCAATGGATGTGGGGTAGCAGTTTGGATTAGGATACCGTGCCAACGAGGAGGGTGCCACATCTGCAGCAGACTCAGGAAGCTGGAGGAAGAAGTGCAGGGACTCTGGAGGGTGCTAGAAGGTATGAGGGGGCTGGAACGGGAGGGACAATGGAGTGAGGCAGATGGTACAGGCAGGGGAGGACCAACAGGACTGGTTCTGGTGAGGGGACTGGGAAGAGGGGCGGGTAAAAGGAAAGTGAAAGGGAAGGGGATGGAGGAAAGAGTCAGAGCAGGGAGGAGGAGGAGGAGGTGATGAGCACCAATGTGAGAGCTGCAAGGAATAGATTTGCAGTGTAGGCATAGTCGCATCTGGGTGGAGGCTATTCCAGGGTTGACCGCAGAAAGGGTGGGACAGGCGATTCTGAAATGCACCTCATGTAGTAGTGCTTGTTGGTACGAATGACCTGGCGAGGGAGATTGTAGAGGTGGCAAAGGGGAGGTTTAACAGTTGAGAATGCAGTGTGAGGGTGTGTCAGTGGCATTCTTAGAGGTGATCCCAGTCCCCTGTGTGAGTATAGCAAGGAAAGCTAGGATGTAGGAGTTTAGTGAGTGGCTGAGTGAGTGGTGCCACACCAGGAAGTACGGACTGGTGGCAGGGTGGGGTAATGTGTGGGGCAACAGTGACCTGTACGCAGGAGACAGGCTACACCTGAGTAGAAGAGGGAAGGGAATACTGAAACAGGGGTTGGAGGGGTATATATATCGACTAAAGTGGATTTAAACTACAAAGGGGGGGTGGCAGAGAGGGGCTCACTGGTAGGGAGTGGGTCCAAAAAGGTGAGACTGGGAAGTTCACCCCCCCAGTTACAAATAAAGTTAGTGAGGAGGGTACACAGTGAGAAAATAGGGGAGGGAAGAATAGTGCCAAGATGGGAAGGGAGCTGGGCTGGAAGATGGTGTCACTGAATGCAAGAAGCCTGGGAAATAAGGCAACAGACATACAGGCTATGTTGGCGGTGGAGAGGGTAGTCATTGCAGCAATCACAGAAACCTGGGCCACCCAGTACCAGGATTGGGACTTGATGATACCTGGGTTTAGGATATACAGAAAGGACAGGACTAGGGCGAGCGGGGGGGGTGGCGATTTATGTAAGGGAAGGGATAAAGTACATAAGGAAGGAAGGGAAGGAAGAGAGGACAGAAGCCCTGTGGATGCGGTTTCGGGATGCAAAACAACAGGGCAGTGAGGCTGGGGGTGGTGTACAGGCCACCCGACCATGGGAGTGACCAGGATAAGGAACTGGTTGACCAAATCAAGAGGGTCTGCAAGAGATGGGAAGCACTGTGGTGGTGGGGGATTTTGACCTACCAGAGGTGAAGTGGGGAACACCATCCACCACAAGTGCAAGGAAACTGGTCCTGTTGGAGGCTTTCCAGGAAAGCTTCCTTAAGCAGCTGGTATGGGAACAGACTCAGGTAGGGAGGACCTTGGACCTTGTACTGGATAATGGGGAGTCAGTTAGAGACCTGGTGGTGGGAGAACCACTGGCTGGGGGCAACCACTATTCAGTGTGGTTCAAGCTCAACATGGGGAGAGCTACAGGGAAAACAGACACAAGGGCGATTGACTTTAAGAGGCGGACTTTGGGAAAATGGGGGAAATTCTGGGAAGGTACCTAGCAGGTATGCAACCGAACATGGATGCAGACCAGAAATTAGGGATTATAAAGAATGGGTTGGTAGAGGCTATGATAGCATGCATGAGGAAGAAAAGTAAGACAGGGAGGGCAAAGAAACTAAGTTGGCTGATGCAGGCTGTCATGTAAAGGATAAGGGCCAAGACCGTAGCATTTAGACAATATAGGAAATCGGGGAGGGTGGAAAATAAGGATAAGTATGCAGAGAAGTCCAGGAAGGTTACAATAATGGTCGGGGTAGATAAGGCAGCCAGGGAGCTGCAGCTGGCGAAAGGTATCAAGACTTCTTCCAGTATATTAGAGAAAGAAAGAAAGAGGAATAAGGACCAGCTGGTGAGAATAAAAAAGGATGGTGGGTGGGTGGAGAGGCGAGAAGAGAAGGCAGAAGCACTCAACGAGTACTTTTGTTCAGTATTCACCCAGGAGAAGGGGGAAAGATTCCTAGGGTGATGGTGGGGGAGGGTACGGAGGGGAATTGATAATAGATGTAGCGATTACAGAAGGCAGGGTACTTGAAGGGCTAAGGGCTCTAAGAGTGGACAAAGCACCATGACCAAATGGCATTCATCCAAGGGTCCTAAGGGAGCTAGAGGAGGTACTGGTAAGGCCACTGGCCGACCTGTTCAACACCTCTCTGGACACAGGATATGTACTGCAGGACTGAAGTGTGGCGCATGTGGTACCCATCCACAAAAGTGGCCTAAAGGATGAACCAGTAAACTACCAGCCAGTGAGCCTCACATCGATCATGGGAAAGCTCATGGAGACCATCCTCAAGGAGAGACTGATGAGCTTTCTGGTGGACAATGATCTCCAGGATCAGGAGCAGCATGGGTCTGTAGTGGGAAGATCATGCCTAACCAACTTCATAGAATACTATGATTGGGTGACACAGGAACTGGACAAAGGCCATGCAGCGGATGTCCTGTATTTGGACTTCAGCAAGGCCTTTGATTCAGTACCACATTGGAGGTTGGGGGGGAGCTGGAATATGTGGGGGCAGGGCCAAGATTTGTGATTTGGATCACAAACTGGCTTTGGGAGAGGCAGCAAAGAGTGATAGTGGGGAGGGGGAACTCTTGTCACTGACAGCGGTGATGAGCGGGGTGCCACAGAGATCTGTACTGGGTCTGGTGCTGTTTGAGATATATACATATATATAGCCGATATTTCATATGAAATCAGAAGCAAGATCAGCCTGTTCATGGACAATGCCAAAATGGGAGCCATGGTTGATGACAGTGAGGGGTGGAAGGCGATGCAGGAGGACCTGACTAAACTGCAGGAGTGGGCAGAAACATGGCAGCTGGGTTTCAATGCCAAGAATTGCCAGGTGTTGCACTTTGGAGCAAAAAACTAGGGGAAGGACTATCACTTGAATGGAGTGCAGTTGGGAAGTACCACAGAGGAAAAGGACGTAGGAGTAACCAAAACTGGAAGCATGAACAACTCAGCCCAGTGCAGGAAGGCGGCAGCACAGACCAACAAAATGCTGGGGTGTATAGCAAGGGGGATCTCTTCCAGAAGGAGCGAGGATACACTGCCCCTGAACAGATCATTGGTCGGGCCCCACCTGGAGTACTGTGTGCAATTCTGGTGCCTGTTCCTGAAAAGGGACATAAGGTTATTGTAAGGGGCGTAACGCAGGGCCACGAAGATGATACAGGTTTTAGAGGACAGGTCTTATGAGGACAGATTGAGAGAGTTGAAAATGTACTCGCTGGAAGACAGGAAGTACAGGGGGGATATGATAGAGACCTTTAAGTATCTGAAAGGGATTAACAAGACTAGCACAGAAGGGAATCTTTCAGCTGAGGACAGGGAGGACACAAGAGGGCATGGACTGAGATTAGAGGGGGGAAGGTTTAGGAGGGAGGTAAGGAGACACTTTTTCACAGAAAGGGTAATGGAAAAGTGGAATACCCTACCAGAAGATCTGATGTCCTGTAAGACAGTGGGCAGTTTCAAAAGGGGGTGGGACAGAGTAAGGGGAAGGGATACGGTGATGGGGGGGGGGGCTGGAGGGGCACCTGCAAGATGAAGTGTTAGCTGCACACTCTGGCAGACTTGATAGACCATGTGGCCTGTTTCTCCTGGCGATTTTGTATGTTCGTATGTTCGCTCTTGGGTGTAATCACCTCACGCATCATTGTCTTCTGTATAGTAAACTAGGTTGTCCCTCACCCTCATCCCTTATGGACCTTACACTTAGGAAAATGGTCCGTAGAGTACTACAAAGTCAAATCCTGCTCTCTCTTGCCTCATGCCTTGAACTTAATACTAGTACCTACATCATAAGATCCTCTGGCGCAGACCTATTGAAGGTCCCCAGATCACTCACCAGGTATGGCGAAATGTCTTTCTCCTCTGTGGCCCCCAAGCTTTGGAACAAAATGCCTCCAAATGTGCGGCAAGATCAAAGAGCTAGCACCTTCCGAAGTCATCTTCAAGCCCATATGCTGCAATGCTCCCTGTGTACCTGCCCACAACTACTCACCCTGACAACTCACCCTGTACTGCCTCCTGCATATAGATGCACTTAACTACTCCTTAATATAGGACTCAATGCCTAGTACCATAGCCTACCTCTAGTGACAGTTTGTATCTTCTCTGACTAGCAACTATTTGTTATTTTAATTGTTACTACCTGCATTCCTTGTTACATACCTGTGTAAATGACTATCTTGACTGTACCACTCTCCACGACCCTGTGTAACCTCTTGCACAACTCTTAATGGATTGTTAAGTGTATGCAAAACTATGCACTCTAACAAAAATTGCACTACTGTTCTTCTTAGAACTAAATGTACCTACTTGCCTTGTCCTCAAGAATCCTGTAATATCCTGCCGTTGTTTCTGTAACTATGTAATATCCTGATGTTTGTACTTTCCCAGGTTGTGCCTGAAAATAGGCAGGTTACTGCCTAGTGCACCCTACCCAGTTAACAAAAACTAAATAAAATAAATAGTGCTGGAATGGAGTCTGGTTTTTGGACAGGCACAGCAGATGCCCAAGGAAAGGGACACCAAAAGTCCGCAGAGTAATGGCTGTCACAGTGCCTACTCAAGGGCACAGCAATGCTGCAGCAGAGGGCAGTCTTAAAATACTTTTAGAGGAAAAGAAATACAAAAAACAACAAACCCACAGTTCCTATAAACTGGATGCAAAAGTATAACAACTGTAGCTATACAGTTGGTGCAGTGTGTCGTACAGCTCGCCTAGCACAGGCCTGACAACAGACTCACAACACGAACACAAGCAGCACAGGCAGCAGGACCTCAGCCTAACAACTTGTAGCAGTAGCATCCTCCCAGCCCCAAGTCTCACACAGCACAGCAAAATTAGAGAGCTAATTACTTGAAGTGATCTAAAAAAAATGAATAAAAAAAAAATAATAATTAAACACCAGATGAGCACACCAGTGAAGAGCCCAGGAACTGCTCCATGTTTTTCTATTTGTTGTTTGCCCTTTTAAACATTGTTAAGGCAATAGAGCTAAAGTTGTGAGAACGCAGAAGCTGCAGTCCAACTTCTCTGTGTTATAGGCAAATTGCCAAGGACGAAGAGCCAAACTTCATGCAGCTTTGTCACCCTGGTTTCTTCAGTGGCTGTTCTGGGCCTCCTGACACGACCCCTCATTTTCATTGGCTTTTTTCTTTTTCCTGCAGGCATGCATCTCTGGCAAACTCACAAATATGCAGGCCCCTAAAGAGTTGGATCTTTCTGGTAGCAAAGCAGACTACAGAATTATCAAATTACTTGGCCTCTGGCATTTGTTTTCCAGATTTGTTGAAAGGGGTCATCAGTTGGTACTATGGTACAGCTGAAATTCAACCCCAGAGAATGCAAGGTGATGCACATAGAGAACAAGAACCCCAGAATGGAATACTGGATTGAAGGGGTTAAATTGGATACCACATTTAAGAAAGAGACATGCATGTCATAATAGGTGACTCCCTTAAACAATCTAGCCAATTTAAAAAGGCCGACAGTAAAACAACCAGAATGTTGGAGTGTATTGGGAGGGGTTTTGACAGCAGGAGGAAAGAGGTATTACTAACTTTCTATAGATCACTAGTGAGACCACACCTAGAGTACTCTGCCCAGTTCTGGAGTCTGCCCCTAAGATAAAACAAGGACAGGTTGGAGACAGTGCAAGATAAGGTAACCAAAATTATTCAGGGCCAGCAGGGCAGATCCTATGAGGATTGACTTACAGGGTAGTGAGCAGGTACTCGCTCAAGGGCAGATGAGACAGATACAGACATAGATACAGTACGTAGAATGTGACAGCAAATAAGGGCCACCGGGCCAGCCCAGTCTGCCCATTTGTGTTATTTTTTTTTTACCACCTTCATTTTTGGTTGCAGACCCTACTTGATCCATGGCGCAGTCTCTTCTCCGCACTAACTTACCCCCATAATTCCCTTGCTTGTGCCTGTCCCATTCATTTTTGAACCCCACCACTGCTTTTGCCCCCACTACCTCTGCTGGAAGACTGTTCCAGATATCCACCACCCCTTCAGAGAAAAAGTACTTCCTCAGCGAAATGGGGCAGACTAGATGGGCTGCTGTGGTCCTTTCTGCTGTCAAGCTTCTATGATTACCCCCCTCCAGCTTCATAGCATGCCCCTCTTTATAGAGCACCTTTTTCTCTGAAAGATACTCCCCTCCTGTACCTTATTAACCCCAGTGAGGTATTTAAAGGTTTGTGCCCTATACCCCCTCTCACTCCTCTCCTCCAGGGTATACATATTTAGCTCCTTTAGCCTTTCCTAAATAGTGGTGGTATGATAGTGGTGATGTGATAGAGACCTCCCAGTTCCTAAAAGGAATGAACAAGGTGAACTATGAGGAACTATTTGACAGGAGCAGTGAATCTCGAACATAAGGTTACAAGTGGAAACTGGTGGTGGTTGTGGGGGGGGAGGGGGTTGTGGGTTAGGAGGGACATGAGAAAGTTTTATTTTACAGAGACAGTGATTGCTCCATGGAACAGTCTGCCAGCGGAGGTGTTGGGTGCCAAAACCATTAATTGTTTTAAACGTATTTGGAACAGAGCTAAAGGCTTAGTTCTTACTCAAGAGGTTGTAGTAAAACAGGGAACAAGGGGCTGGACAAAGCAGACAAAGATCCCGTATGAAGAAAAGATCTCAGAGTATGCTAGAGTGTTATGGGCAGACAGGATGGACTATTGGTCTTTTTCTTCCATCATTGTCTATATTTCGATGTTTCTACCAGTTAGTTGTCATGGTATGTCATTTGGGTAATATAGTACACCAGATGGGTGTTGCGATACTGGATATTGACTGGGACCAGAGTGATGGGCTTAGTGGTTACTCTGTATGTTAGGGGTAGGGTGGGGAGCATGAGGGTAGATAGTCTGGGTTGGAACCCTGCATGCACATCTGGTCCCTGGTTTGTTAGGGATTTATGGGCAGACTGGATGGACCAATGGTCTTTTTCTGGTGTCTTTGTGTATATTTCTGTGATTCACCTGTTGGGTGTCATGGTATGCCATTTATTTGTTATGGTACACCAGTTGTGTGCCATGAAGGGCCATTAGGTGTTATGGCACACCAGTTAGGTGTCATGGTAGGCCATTTTGGTGTTACAGGCATGGTACACCATTTGAAAGTTGTGATTGGCCATTTGGGTGTTAACAAACACTATTTGGGTGTTACAATACACCAGCTGAGTGTGATGGTATGTCATTTGGGTGTCGTGGCACACCAGAAGGGTGTGGCGGTATGCCATTTGGATGTCACAGTACACCAGCTGAATGTGATAGTATGCCATTTGGGTGTTACAGTACAAAAGGTAGGTGTGATGGTATGCCATTTAGGTGTCACAATACACCAGATGGGTGTGATGTATGCCATTTGGGTGTCACAATACAACAGATGGGTGTAATGTATGCCATTTGGGTGTTACAGTACTCCAGCTGGGTCTGATGGTATGCCATTTAGGTGTCACAATACACCAGATGGGTGTGATGTATGCCATTTGGGTGTTACAGTACACCAGCTGGGTCTGATGGTATGCCATTTGAGTGTATTGGTACATCACCTAGGAATGATGGTATGCCATTTGGGTGTTATGGTACACCAGGTTTACCAGGTGGGTGTGATAGTATGCTATTTGGGTGTTATGGTACACCAGCTGGGTGTGATGGTATGCTATTTGAGTGTTATGGTACACCAGCTGGGTGTGATGGTATGCTGTTTGGGTGTTATGGTACACCAGCTGGGTGAGATGGTATGCCATTTGGGTGTTATAGTACATCAGTTGATAGCAACAGTACATTAATGCCATGACTCACCAGCTGGCAATTTTACCATCCCTTATTAAAGTGCACTAATTATGTTTTTATAAATATATAATCGTATCACAAAAAAAAAGAATCAGAAAATTGTCTTCATTTTGTATAGTTTTAACAACCAGACTTGCAGACAATTTAACCTTCCCACGTCACCCCCACCACAAACTAAAATAATTTCCAGCAATAAGAGCATGCCATGATTTTATCTTTCAGTAAAGGACAGGCCCCTGACAGTGGTGGTCTACAAACTTTCACTACCACATTCATATATTTATTTAAACAGTTCCTGATGATAACAAGTGCCCATGACGTGTGCTATGCGTAATGGAGCCCCATGAATTTCCACTGAATTCCCCTATCTGCCATTAACAGTTTTGACAAGTTAAAAGAAAGACAGGAGTACACTACCTTATGTAGAACAATACAGGTATCTATTGCAGCTCCTTTTATTTCTTCCAAAGTCCTGCACATCGCTGGAGTGAAATGAAGGCAAACCAACAAGGCTGCTTCTGTTAGGTCTACAGTGGTGACGCATTTACAGTGAAGGGCAGGATGTACCGTCTCTGCAAATATAAAAGGAAATCCTGGTTTAAGTGGTCAGATTTCATTGACTGCAAAGTAATCAAGCACAATAATGTTGATTTATAGTCCGAGTTTTCTAAGTCTTTCCGCAAGCAGCTAATTTAGCTGTGTTCATGGGTAGTTCAGCAAATAATAACCTCCCAGCCAAAGTCCACAGTGTGTCTGGAGGGTCCAGTAAAAGGTAATGAAAGGTTCTGATCAACTGTGAAAAGTTTTGATGCACTAGTTATAATGGAACCAAGGGCCAATTATGGGCTGCATTAGCCCTTGCTCTTTAAGGTTGGCTAGGGAGGCTGATTGAGGGCCTGCTGCATGTCTCAGTGTCTCATTTACATGTCGGCCCTGGCTCTTTTCCCCACACGCTGATCAGTGCGATGATGCAGGGAAAAGGCCCCACTGAGTATTATCACAATTAGGTAAAAGAGAACTGGGGCACAAAACTGCCATTGCGAGCACCTTGTGACACAAAATTGCGGCTGTGTTTGGGCCCAAGTATCTAAGTCAATAAGCCCATGGGGGATAATTCGCACTCTAAACATTCCAAGTCCTCCTCAATAAAGTTTTGATATTGCTTTTTGCAGCATGTATTGGTCAAACTAAATAGCTAAATTAACATATCATGTTTATATATGCTTTTGAGATGAAGATCCGGAGAGCAGCAAAAAAGATGCACAAATCAGGCCTGGAGCTCTGCACTGTGTAAGTTCTACGTAGACACTGTGATTCACAACATTGGTATGCAGTGAGGTGCAGTTTAAGTGGATCAAAGGACTCTTTATTATAGAGATGTAGCAACAGGATATAACAAGCTCTTGAGACAGAAGAACTGTCCAGTGCTTGCAAATGTACAGTTTTAAAGGGGAACTGTCAGCAATAAGAACCTTACCCCCAAGTATGAGGTTGTTCCCAATTAGCCCTGTGTGTGCAAAAATACTTTGTTTGCTTACTGATTACTGCAGTGTGATAGATTGAACCAGGTAATTTCATTGACTTGTATGCTGACATTTCCTGTAACCAGAAATGCCAGACCCCCCTGCAGCTGACATCAGAGGAGGGCTGCAGCAGTGGGAAATTCATTAGCCTGCAGTATACGTCAGAGTTTTTTACAAGCTGTAATCTTCTGTTTGCTGGTCTGCTGTTCTCCTGGGGCTAGGTACAGTCACAGAGGACTGTACTAAGCCCCATGAGTACACCAGGATCAGCAAACATCTGATTTTAGTTTACAGAATCTTTAACATGTATACTGCAGGCTATTGAAGGCTATTGAATCTCCTAGCTCTGCAGCCCTCCTGTGATGTCAGCTGCAGGGGATTCTTGGATTTCTGGTTACAGGACATGGCATCTTAGAAGTCAGCAAAATTAGCCTAATAAATTCTAGTGTACTGCAGTAAACAGTAAGTAAAAAAAGCATTTGTACACAAAGTGTAAATTCGGATCAGCCTCACACTTGGGTGTGAGACTCTTGTTGCTGATAGTTCCCCTTTAAATCTCTCTCAGGCTTTGCAAAGGATCTCCGAGTGAGTTCTATGCTTCCTTCCCCTCAGCATCTTTGTAATTCCAAATGTATTTTCTAACCTACAGACACTCACCTAGGTGTTTGATATGGCTTGCTAGCCTGTTGCCTCTCTGTAATTCTCATTGTAACCACCCCAACTGCTGCAGACTGCCTCTTGCCATACCTCCGAGGGCTGTCTCCTGACCCAGCAGCTTTCTCCAACATCTTTTTTTAAAGGCAACATAAACCCTTGCTTTCCTTTTTTTTCACCAGATTGTAAATTTGTGCATATACTGTACATAGTCTTTCTAATCTCTCTACTGGGCCTTTTTTTCTTCTGGTTGCATTGAAATAATCTGTTTTTTTCCTTATTAAGGTCCCTTGTTGATGCTGCCAATATCTATATCAAGTATTCATTTTTTGGGCTGCAGTGGGTGGAGCCCTGTGGACCTTTTGCTTTGAGAAAAAGGACTCCGCATTCTTTCTGAATTAACGACATGTTGAACTTGAGTCACACTCACCTCCACATCCGTGAAGCAATCAGCACATGTTGTCCCTATCGATGCAACACTGCACTGTTTTACAGTGGCAACAGTCACGGCGGAACACTGCATACTCTGTTGTGTCCAAGATGGCCACCGCACTCTACTGCACATGCGCTAGCAGTTGCACATGTGCAGTAGCATGCGGCAGCCATCTTGGTCATAGCAGAGTGGGCCATGTTCCACCGTGACTGCCTATTTTATTTACATTTTTATATTATAAAAATTCCCCTCACCTGACCCTCCATCTCAGGACCCCCCCTCCCCGAAACATAACTGTGACACTGGGGGTGCCCAATCCCCCAGTGTCATGATCAGGGCTCATCAGTCTTTTTTTGTTTGTTTTTTCACCTGTAAAATAAAAAAATGGTCCATCGATATCCCTACTTAGCTGTAACATTAGGGGTGCCCAGTCCCCCAGTGTCATGATCAGGGATCGTTGGTCTCTTTTTTTATTCACCTGTAAAAAAAAACGGTCCATTAATGTCTTTTGTGGCTGTTCTTTACTCCCCCACCTGACCCACCCACTCAGCATCCACCACCCTGTACCCCCCCAAGCCCTTACTTACCCATCAAGGTCCAACGCCGTAATCCTCTCTGGACTGCAGACATGTCTTCACTCTTGAAAGCCAGACTGCGAACTGAAGACACAGGTATGCAGTTTAAGGTATTTCAATGGGGATTGGAACTTAGTGTCATAACTTGGACATTTTTATATATTTTTGGCCCACATTTTCAACATGCCTTCTTTGGGACCCCAACTCATGAACAATGTCACTGTCATTGGGCAGATCTGTTCCAAAAGGTGATTTCATGATCCCTGCATGAAATCATCTTTCGAGCAGGAGTTGAAAATTTTCCCTGCCCTTGCTCATGAGGTGGGTCATAAGAAGGTTATGTTGAACATTTCCTGAATAGGCGGCCCGGTGGTGCTGAGGGTTGAGGCACTGGATGCCACATTTCGCACAGCACTGGCGACCTGGGTTTGAGAATGAGCCCGGGTTGTCAGGGGTCAGCCGGTGGGGGGAAGAGGAGCACGATCGGGCCACCGCAAGGCAGCTCTCTCCTCCTGGGAGGGACTGGAGGCTCCCTGGCCACTAGCCACCACCCAATGGAAGACAGATGGTGGCGCCAACCTGCAGAGCTCTGGCAGTAGCCATGGGAGGGGTGGAAGGAGCTGAGCTGGCATCACGTGGTGTGCATGAGTCTCCATGCACGCACAACGCCTGTGTGCTAGCGCCCCGGGAAATGGGAGAAAAAGGGAATACAAAAAAGCTAGGAAAATATAAATAAAACAAAAAAAAGAACATTTCCTGAATGTCAACCTGCCACCTCTAACCTGGAGACAGTGTGTGTGAGTGTGTAATGACCCAGATTACCAGACCACAACACCTCCTCTCAACTAATTCTCCTTTACATATTAACTGGTTTCCCTTCTTTTCTATCTATCAAACCTTTAATGTTCTTATAAAGTGATTTGTTAAATCTTCTATACTTCATTACATTTAAGCTGAAATTTAAACGTAAGAGTCACAAATCGGAAGTATATTGAGTAAAGTTTGTAATTAATTAGAAAGAACATAGCGTAAGTTATACTGGCTGGAGTTGCTTTAGTATCATGTGCTTCACGTTTCATATTTACCATTTATGTTTAATTAAAACTGGTTCCTATCAAGTAATCAAGTTGTTAAAATTTGCACTATGAAATCCCTGTATACTCCCAGTCACCATACCCCTTAATGAAGGGTTGTTTGAACCCAAAGCGCTGGAGCTTAGAGTGGCCAACAAGCATGTCTGACTGCACTGGCGTGGTATCGTACTACAAAATTAATCTGCTTGCAAGCCTTCTCAGCTACCCTCCCTTCTCGCTGCCCTCGGGCAAACACAACATTCGGGGGCTGCAACCACCAACAGAGCAGCTTCTCCACCCACCCACAAGCCTTCTCAAGTATGGATACTCACTGCAGCCAGGACACCACCGGAGACTGTGCTTTGTTTCAGTTTAGAATTGGCGCCTTTTTACTTACCATAAGTATCTGGGGCTACAGATGGACAGAAAACTGTCCTTTACCACCCACATCGATACCCTTTGTAAAACAAAAACTCTGCTCTAGATTGGGGGTTCTACTTCAGGAACAGATACTCTTTTACAGCTGAAGCACTGAAAAGACTTGTCTAAGCCACCTTCCTGACAGTCTTAGATTATGTTGACCTGATATACAGGTGTAATACAAAAACCCACCTGGTTAACCTGATATACAGGTGTAGTACCAACTCACACCTGGCTAACCTGATATACAGGCATAGTACCAACACGCACCTGGCTAAGCTGATATACAGGTGTAGTATTGACATGCACCTGGCTGAGCTGATATACAGATGCAGTACCAACACGCACCTGGCTAACATGATACACAGGTGTAACACTTCCCCAGCCACGAGCAACATCTGGTAACTGGGACCCCTCTACTTGTTACTCAGACAAGGAAGCGAACCACACGTTGGCAGATAATAAATATCTCCCCTGGCATTAGGGCAAATACTTGGCTTGTGCATCTCAGAGGTTGGGGGTAGTGCACAAAACTAACATTTCTATTTAACCCGAGTCTGGGAGAGGGGTGCCAGGGCCATGCTGTGTCTTCTATCTGACAGGCCACAAAATATTTCACTCAGAGACTCAAAAATGGATTGTCTGCAGCCATAAACTTGGGATTGTATTGTATGGCTTTATTTCTGACAAGATGGACAAAAGAAGGGTGGTCCCCCAAGGCTTTACTGTTCTGGGCAGATGACAACAACTTTTGCAGGCAGAAACACTTTACGCTCTGGCAGTACTGTAAATCCAACATGCACACTTCTCTCAAATGACTTATCCATCCCTGTGCTGAGAGATCTCTGGATCTGTAACCAGTGCATATATTGTGGGGGTTGCCATGCACTTAAACCTAAACACACCTGATGAGATAACATCACTTCGGCACTCGTGAGAGATCCAGAGCTCACTCTGCAGGAGTGACAATATTTGCCATATCACACTCATGCCCATTATGTATCCCCTATTTATGCAACAGGTGTGGACGTAAATCCTATGTGATGAATCTGAACTACTATGAGATAAATTCTAAATTTTACATTTATACACATAGTAGACGCATCATCACAGATTTGTATACATAGTAGATATGTCACAATCACTACGGAACTCATTTAGAATGTTCAGCCTCAGTACCAGTACTAACTATATTCAAATGCAAATAACTTTAAAATGAAAAAAGATAGCATAGTGCTGTCAGCATGAACAGTGTGCAGCACAAAATTATCTACAAAATGAGTGGTATTTCATTTATAAATACCTTATAGATTTTTTTATAATTAGCAAAAAAGAGCAGAAAATACAATTTTTTGTTCATTTTTTTGACAAACATATGCAATAAAGTAATAATGCATGACAGGGTGTGTGTAATGCTGGGATAACGCGACGCCTGGGTGGGGTTTGGCAGGAGGCCACAAGCCGAGTGTGTCCAATGCCCCAGGCATGGCGTTATATCAAACCACACACACCCTGGAATGCATTATTCCTATTATACGATGGCTCATTGTTATATATAAAATAAAAAAATAATTTTAAAGAATGTTTTTATTAGTGTGGAAAAATATTTTTGTTTCTTAAGAGGAGATGCAAAAAAGAAAAAGTGCTCCATATCCACGATCATCATCCATATTGGTTCACAGTGAGGCTGAGACCAGACCTGTGGTGTCATGCTGGGACAACGCCATGGGTCCAGCCCCAAACTGACCAATCACAGTCCAAGATTCTTTTTCGCCATTGTATAATAAAAGATAAACAATCAAAAGCAAATGTCCCTGCACTGACAGAAAGCATCCCTATTGCATAAATGAAATATACAATGGTGAGCTGTCAGATAAATTATTTATCTACACTCGTGCTGTTTGTCCTCGGACATCTCACTTGCGGCTTATGCCACTCATGAGGTTTCCTGAGGTCAAACAGTACTTGTATAGATAAATCATTTATCTGACAGCTCACCATTGTATATCCCTTATGTAGTATCAACACATACCTGGCTAACCTGATATACAGGTGTAGTACTAACACACACCTGACTAATCTGATATACAGGTATAGTACCAACACCTACCTTTTGCTAAACTGATATATTTGTGTAGTACCAACATGTACCTGGCTAACCTGATACTCAGGTGAAGTATTACTCTACAGGTGTAGTACCAACATGCATCTGGCTAAGGTGATATACAGATACAATTACTGGTGACGTCCTTTAATGCACGGAGTCGACAAGTGATTCAAACACCATGATTTTGTGTCACTCATCTCTAGTGGACTGGAACTATCCCCCTTCCATTTCTAATGCAAGTTCTCAACATGAAATAAAAAAAAGAATTTAAAAGGGAACTGAGGAAAGTCTATTAAAAACAGGAACTCATCTCTAGCGTGCCATCTCATTGGCTCTTAGACTCCGTGTGGGCGGGCGGTACACCTCCAGAAACATGGCGGCAGCCAATTCACGTACTGTGTTGGCAAGTGTTTTTTATAAATATATATAAACCCATCAGCCATGCAACAAGTTTAAACTGGAGAGCTAGTGTGAGCACACGTGCATCTCACTGGAGATAGTACCAGTGACACTTCAGAAATTTGACTAAATATCGATGTGACATGAGCGACTGTCCAGAAAGACAGTGCAGCACCTCCAGATAAGTAGAAACACTAAAATAAGTTCATTAATGTTTTAAAAAGTGATGGGAGAAAGAGTGGTATTTGGGACTCGGGAGCAAGTTAGCTGCCGGCCGGCTGGCAGCAGGTGGGTGAGCAGTCATATTGATTGCTATTACTAGTGGTATATAAAAAAAAGGAAAGGATTAGCATTTGGCTTTCTTTGTTCTTGTACTGTAATATGTGACAGACAGAGAAAGAGGTAGAACAGTAATGTGTCAAACTCTCTTTAGATGTAGAAACAAATGGCGGCTAATACATTTTAAAACATTCCAGGAGCTGGCACAAGAAGATAGACAAATAGACAGACAGAGACTGTATGTGTGTGTGTGTGTGTGTGTGTGTGTGTGTGTGTGTCTCTCTTTCTCTCTCTCTCTCTCTCTCTCCATCTAACAGAACTGAAGTGCTGAAGGAAAAACAAACTCCCTCTACCAGTAATTAGAACAAATAAAGATTATGCCACTGTAATGTTATGTTTTTTTTTTTACATACAATTGATGTGTGATGACCTCATAAACTTCTCGAGCTTCACTCTCGAGGTTTGTGGGTCATCACACACCTCGGGTGTGTATGAAAAATCCATAACACACAGTTGCATAGCCTTTATTCTCTATGCAGTAATAACATGCACTTGGCTGAACTGGATATACAGGTGTAGTACTAAGATGCACCTTTCCTTAACTGATATACTTGTGTAGTATCCACACATACTTGGCTAACCTGATACTCAGGTGAAGTACAAACATGCACTTAGCTAGCCAGATATGCAGATGTAGTATCAACATGCATCTGGCTAAGCTGATAGGTGTAGTACCAACATGCACCTGGCTATGCTGATATACAGTGCAGGTGTAGTACCAACACACACCTGGCTAACCTGATATATAGGTGTAGTACTAATGCACACCTGGGTAAGCTGGATGTACTCTATCACAGGGCCCTTTGCTGCATTACCAGTCTATCCCCCCAGGACCTATCACGTTACCCTGTACTCCACAAGGCAGTAACAAACCTCTACAACTGGACCCATAAGGAGCAGCTAAATGATTTGCTGCCTTTTATCATGGTTTTATTCCACAAAGTGGTAAGTCCATATGACATGAGGAGGAGCAATGTTATTTTCCCAGAAATACCAAGATACTTCTCTCATTATAGGAAAGCTGCACTCAGAGTGCTTGTCCCCTCACTGTGGAACAAACTCCTCACACTATGAAGCTTACTACCATAATTAACCATAATGCTTTTGAAACTCTCTTGGACTCACAGTGCGTTGATATGCCCAGCTGAGGTCAACCTTCTTGTATTCTCTATGGGCCACTGAAATTCCACCCCATACTCACCTGCCTGCCCTACAGTACTTCCGTATTCCCTGATTCAGTGTCCTGTTATACTATGTTCTTCACAAATTCTGTATGTGTAATCTTTTTGTCAGATTATGTATTGTGACTTTATTTTAATTTACTTGAATTGTTCAGTATTGTATTCAGTTTTCTGTGTTATATATACAGTAATCCTATACTGTATTACCTGTATTGCTGTGTATGTACTGTGTGTATTTTGGTTGTTCAGTTTTTTCTGTCCTAAACAGGACCTCCTTGCAAATGAGCACTGTTCAATACAGCATTTTCCTGGTAAAATAAATAAAGACAACATACAAAATAGCTCAGTTCACTTCCTCATTGAGATCTCTGTCCAGAGACAGAGAGACCATTTTATGTATCCCAAATACCTCATGCTTTTGAAAGGCAATATCCCACTCTGAGTGGCAATGGAGTTTTCGGGAGTCCCTCGGAGCAAAGACCCCAAGGTTGGAGGAGGATCTCATCAGAAGAAAAAGCAACTTCTGTTGGAGGAGTCAGTCATCAGCGGGCTAGTCAAGGGAATACTATAGAAAGGAAGGAGGGAGGTGGGGTGCCTACCCGGCACCTCAGTATGGAGGAACGGGGAATGGATCCTAAGGAGCGCCAGGGCGGTGGGGCAGGAGGGGGAGTGGGATATCAATGTCCATCTGGGGACAAATGACCTGGCATGGGATGGGATGGGGTGGTGCAGAATAGGTTTAAGGAACTGGGGAGAGGCCTGAAATAGGTAGCATGCATGGTGGCCTTCACTGAGGTGTTACCTGTGCAAGGCTGGGGGGAGGAGAGGGGACACTGCACAGCGTTCTTCAACAACTGGTTGAAAGAATTTTGCAGGGAGGAGGGGTTTGGCCACATCAAAAGCTGGAGTCCTTCCTGGAGGTATAAATGCCTGTACAAATGGGTCGGTTCCATCTATCCGGCAGGGGAATGACAGTCCTGGGTGGAAGTTTTAAATGCTACTTTGATGGGCATTTAAACTAGCCAAGGGGGGGAGGCAGAAGAAATGAGGGAGGCAGTGAATTCCCCCCCTCAATAATGAAGCAACAGTGAAGAAATGCTCAGGGGAACTAAATTCCTCAGGGGTTATGAGGAGTAGGGGCAAGGGGGGGTGAAGAGATGGGAGGGTCAAGAAGTGGAACCAAGGCTGAGAAAAAATAGTGAGGAGGGTGGGCAGACGGAGAACAAGAAGGGGAAGCGCAGTGCCAGTGAACAGAGAAGGTGAAGGATGGACTCGGGAAGGGAGCGCAAAGTAGTGGCAGGGACGGACAGAAGGCACGGAGAGCCCTGTGTGCCAGCTCCAGGAGCCTGCGGAACAAAGTTCCAGACCTCGAGGCTACTACAGCAGAGGCAGACGTTGATCTGGTGGCCATAACAGAATCATGGTGCACTGACAGCCATAGCTGGGAGGTTGCCACACAGGGTTACAGCATGTTTCAAAATGATAGGGCAGGGAGGAAAGGGGAACTGCTTGATGTGTCAGGGAAGGTACAGAGGCCACAGAAACAAGGACACAGCTGGGAGAAGGAGGGGCTGGAGGTTCTTTGGGTTGGCTTAGAGATGGAGTCTGGGGCCGTTATAGTAGTGGGGTGGTGTACAGGCCACCAACATAGGGGGATAGGATTTTGGGGGGAGGCCATAGGCAAAGTGGCAAGCAAGGAAGAAATAGTATTTATGGGTGACTTTAATCTGCCATATGAGGACTGGAACATCCAGGCCACAGCTACAGCCAGCAGCAGGGTCATGCTAGAATCCCTGCAAGGGGCATTTCTCAGTCAGCAAGTTACAGATCCCAGTAGAGATGGGACAGTGCTGCAACTGATACTTACTAACAGAGACAGCACTGCACACGTCACAGTGGTTAGCCCCCTGGATACAAGCGATCATCATACAGTGTGGTTTGGCATACAGATTGGGCAGGAGAGAAAATGCACTGCAACAAGGGTCCTGAACTTCAGAAGAGCAGATTTTAAAGCAATGGGAGATTGCTTTAGGAAATATCTTGAAAGGTAGGATTGCTGAGGTGGGGGGTGGAGGTACAATGCAATAGAATAAAGGAGGGAATAACTAAGGTAATGGCAAGCTGTTTAAAGATAATAAGCAATGGGTAAGAGGATAAAGTGGCCACTGTGGTTCTCAAAGGAGGTGGCTAAAGCTGTAAGGGAGAAAAAAAAAAAAATCTTTCAGGAAGTACAAGGAGACCCAAACAGAGGCAGACTGGGAGGTATATCCAGAGAAACAAAGGGAGGCAGGAAGGAGGAAAAGGACAGCAAAGGCTCAGACTGAATGAAGGATTGCTCAGGGGGTCAAGAATGGGTATAAAACATTGTTCAGGTTCTGTACGTGAGCAAAACCAGCAAGGCAAAGGGTGGTATAGTGAAGACCAGGAGACTGGGGGACTTTGCAGAGGAAGACTAAGAACAAGCTAAAATTTTAAACAAATTGTAACCCCCAGGGGCGCTATCCTTAGGGCTACTACCCCTGCCTGCCCTAACTGTAACAGGGTGAGGTGCCCAGATCCTTTGGCGGGTGCCTCAACCCAGAGGTCGTGGTTAGAACAGTCGAGATTGACTCGGTCACAGCCCTGTGGGTTGCTGCAACCCCCCTTTCTTCCCACTAGTGGTCCACACAGTTCAATTTCAGTGTCCTTACCATATACACTTACCCCACCGGCTTGAACCAATCAGCTCACTCTGAGGACCTCCGAAAAGTAAGGTACAGTTACAGCATATTCACTGTGCAGTATTTCACCATTAATACACAAACTAGCCAGTGTACTTTTGCAAAACAAGCAATCTGATTTATTTAAGGGGAGGTAACAAGGACCGGGGGGAATCAGGTTGATTAGCTTACCACTACAATATATGAATATCTACCTAGGGCTCTGTGCACAGGCCTAACCTATAAGTTACTGTCTATGGGTACCCAAGCCCTAAAGACTAGTTCCTCGATGCAGTTGGTTGGGGCACTGACACAGATGAGCATTTAATTCCTACGAAGATTTGATGGAGCCAGCAGGCTCAGTTAGTGTAGTCAGCAAAGTAACCAGAAGATCTTGCCCTTGCTAAGAACATTTAACAGGGAGTTACCCTGATTTAGTGCTCACGACTCCAGAAGGAAGAGCGCTCTCCCACCACTCGCAGAGCCAAGTCTGAACTTCAAACACTTCTCCACACATTTATATGGAAAGCAACAGAGGGGTACCATACCAGGCAGCTGCTCCTAGGGCTCGACCAAACTCACAGCCAAACGGGAGTCACAACGCAGCTTCACTTTTTCTGACAGACCGAACGCGATTCAGCAGAATTCTCCAGCCTTCTACAGGGTGAGCCTGGTAGGTAGCTGCGCTTTTGCACAGCCTCTTCTGACCGCTGCCCCACGGATTTAGTCTGTAAATCACTGGCGACCGAGCCGCCCGACTCTGGCCTTCCACACACGCGCTTCGCGCGCAAAAACTCAACGGCGCAGGAGCTCAGAGCTCCTTCCTCGCTCAAAGCCACAACATCTCTGCCCTTTGGCAGTTAGGTCAAGTCTCTCCATTCGGGTGCCACCTGATCCCATAGGTGGGCTGCAGATGCCAATCATCTGATACTGCCCCTATTGGTGCAAACAAGGCACCATAATCCAGATTTCACTTCCCAGAATTACTAGCCGAGTCTCTATTGGTCAGCGGGCTCCATTGACAGTCCTGATCCTGGTTGGTCGCCAGTTACTCCATTTCAGTCACCCCTGTTAGCCTACTGGCCCAGCTCAGCAGTCCAGGTCCAAAATGGAGGGGCCAGGTACACAAAGTCCCAGCTGCAATGAAAGCAGGTTAGACAACTGCAATTTCACTAATACTTTAAAGGATTATAGCCAAACAGTCACATCTATCAGAAGGGCTCCCTTTGTGCTTTTCAGCGACTACAGGTTGGGGCGATTACACCGCAGCTCAGGCAGGATTCAAACAGGGAAACACCAGTCCCTTCCCATACCAACTCGCTGAAACCTGCGAGCAGGCAGCCCTTAAAGAGACAGTACTGGAGGCTTTAAAAGCACTCTCAACGCCCGCATTTTGGTGCCATAGCACCGAACACCAGTTAGGCAGAGAGCATTTAGGCAAGCTCTGGGAAGGCTTTTAGGAACCCCCATTTGTAAGGGGGTTACACCCTTCCTGGCCTGGAAAGAACTTGACGTCCGCGTCAAGTAGTTACCCTTAAATCACTTCAAGGTAAAACAGTTTAGATTGACAGCACATTAGACCTTTTGTTACATACATTGGCACTGTACTCACAGTTTACTATTGTTTATGCAATATTACACATACAGACAACCTTTTTCTTTTTAAATCAGGTCATTACTTCCTGCTCATAACACCTGGAAAGAGGGGGCCCTTCCCTATCAGCTACTTGTGGGCTAACTGGGGCAGGGGAACCATACTCAGAGGGCAATACTAACAGTCTGGAGTCATTTCCCAAGGCTAACTTGGGCAAGGAGCTCAGGGACACATACACCCCTTTATGCACTACATTTAAAGGCAGGTCCACAGGCTGACCCAGGGACTCATAACTCAACTATACTACAGGCCGTACTTCACAGCTGGTGCATCTAGGGTCTCGGAAAAACCTGCTACAGGCCCCGATTCCATTTCAGCCTCACTTAGATTAGTAGGGGGAACCTCCATAGGGGAAGGAGACCTAGGGTCCCTAGCACCTTCGAGAACAGGGCCCTCTATTTCAGAACCCACACTACTTGGCTCAGCTGGGGACATTTCGGGTACTGGCAAGGAACCATCAGGGCACTCAAAATATTCTTCAGATTCTGGCATATCACTGGCTTGCTCCCCCACATCACTTCCTTCTTCTGAAAAGTCAGATAATTCAGCCAGGCCAGACAGTTCAGCCAGGCTCAAGGATCCCACCCCTTCGGCTTTGCTGCTGCTCACTTCGTCTTCTGGGAGCATGGGCTCCGGAGACAAAGCTGGGGGCTCAGACAGTCCAGAAAGCCCAACTTCATCCCCAGAGTTAATTAGGGGATTGCCCCTAAACAGTTGACTCAGTTCATAACAGGGGTAATACGCAATGTTGTTCTCACTATCTTCAGACACAGACTGGCAATCAACTTCATCAGAGGGGGGTGGAGAAGGCCTCTTTAGTTTGATTTCTGAAGATTCAACCGATCTTAGTTTTTTCTTGGCACCAGCTCTAGTTACAGGCCCGGGGGGGGGGGGTCATTGGGAGGTTCAGCTTCTATCAAAATCTGTCCGATTGGCAGCAGATGATTTCTGTGTATAGTTTTCACATCTTTTGAATTGTTTTCAGGCCGCACTTTATATACAGGTAAATCTTCCAGTTGTCCCACAACAATATGAGGGAGGTGATGCCATCTGTCAGCAATCTTATGCTTGCTATGCAGTCCCAAATTCCTCAGTAGCACTCTATCCCCTTCTCTCAGTTCCACTGTTTTCACTTTCTTATCATACCTCTCCTTATTGGCCAGGTTTTGTTTAGCAGCCGTGGTCTGGGCCAGTTGGTAGGCATGGTTTAATTGGGCCTTCAACCTCTGTACATACTGTAGATGATTTGCTGCTTGTACGCCATCGGGGAAACCCTGAAACACACATCCACTGGCAGTCTAGCCTCTCTCCCAAACATTAGCCTGTATGGGGAAAATCCAGTGGCATCACTTTTGGTGCAGTTATAAGCATGTACCAAGATGCTAATCTGCTGGCTCCATCTAGGCTTGTCTTTAGGTTGCAGTGTGCCCAATATATCAAGCAATGTGCAATTAAACCTTTCAGGTTGGGGATCTCCCTGGGGATGATACGGGGCGGTTCTTGACTTTCGTACTCCCCACAAGGATAGCATTTCTTTAATCAGGCGGCTCTCAAAGTCCCTCCCCTGGTCAGAATGGATTCTCTGGGGGGCCCCATAGTGGACAAAGAGTTCTTAACAAGTACTTTAGCCACAGTGGTTGCTTTCTGATCTTTAGTAGGAAAAGCCTGTGCATACGAGTAAAATGATCAGTGACTACCAATATGTTGCTGATGTTTTCAGATCTGGTTCTAGACTCAGGAAATCAATGCAGACCAGTTCCATAGGGGCACTAGTAGTGATGTTAACCAGGGGAGCAGCCCTCTGAGGCAGGGTCTTCCTTTGTAAACATCGGCTACAAATCCTGATATACTGCTCCACATCAGCACCCATTTTGGGCCAATAAAATCGGGACCGCACTAAGTCAAGGGTTTGGTCTATGCCGAGGTGTCCCATGTGATTGTGCAGGGACCTCAACACCAGTTCTCTAAAAGCAGTGGGCAACACCAGTTGCTGTTTGTCTACCCGGTCCTCTTTGTCCACAGTCTCCCTGTATAGTAGTCGGTTAATCAGTTTCAACTTTGAACCTTCTTTGTATAACAAGGCAGTTCTCAGGTCAGTGGAACACAGTTTGGACACGTCTCTCCCTGCTTGCAGAGCCTCCAAAGCAGCTTTTATCATGGGGTCTCGGGATTGAACCCATTGGAGACTATCATTGTTGAATTGAGGCAGTGCACTAGTATCTAATGCAGAAAAATGACAGTAGGCAGCAGGTATGCAGTTCTCGGATGGCCCCAAGCAATCCACCATGTAGTCCACAACATCAGGAGACACCTGTTCCTCCTTGTCAAATTTTTGGCAAAGGGCTCTTATGTCAGGTTCTGACAACCTGATCCAGTCAGTTTGGGGCACAGGCCTCCGAGAGAGAGAGCATCCGCATCTATATGGTTTAAGCCTGCTCTGTACTCAACAGCATAGTCATAGGTGGCCAATGCAGAGAGCCACCTATGGCCAGTGGCATCCAACTTGGCTGAGGTCTGCACATATATCAGAGGATTGTTATCAGTCTTCACCAATATCTTGGCACTGTACAAGTAGTCATGAAATTGATCAACAGTGGCCCACTTCAGGGCCAGGAACTCTAGTTTGTGCACTGAATAGTTTTTTTCTGAAGGAATGAGACTTCTGCTGGCAAAAGCTACAGGTCTTAGCCCGTTTGGGTGCTCCTGATATAACACAGCCCCCAATCCTTGTAGACTGGCGTCAGTATGGAGAATGTACAGCTTGGTCGGGTCAGCATAGGCCAGCACTGGGGCATGGGTAAGTTGATATATAATGTCATAGAAAGCTGCCTCACACTCAGTAGTCCAGCGGTTTCCAAACACATCATTCGGACGAAATACTTTTCTCAGTCTCAGAGCACAACTTTCTTATACTTTTTGTGGGTGGGAGGTACCCTGAGTAAGGTTGAGGAGGGGGCGGATCACTCGAGAATAGTCTTTGATAAACCACCTATGATATCCACAAAACCCCAGAAACCACTGCAGTTCTTTCAAATTCTTTGGTTGAGGCCAAGTAGTCAAAGTTTCCACTTTGCTGGGGTCAGTCTCTATGCCTTCAGTGGATGCTATGTGCCCCACATATCTTACAGAGGTTTGAAAGAATTGGCACTTGTCTATAGATAACTTAAGACCAAAGTCTTCCAGCCAATCCAGGACCTTGAACAATCGATTTTCATGTTCTTCCAAGGAGCTACCAAACACTATGACATCATCTAAATAAACCAGACATTCGAGCAAATTCATGTCCCCCACATCACGTTCCATCAGGCGCTGAAAAGTAGCTGGGGCACCGGAAATTCCTTGAGGCATTCACATAAACTCATAGAAGCCTAGGGGGCAAATGAACGCAGTCTTCTCTTGATCCTCCGGAGCCATCGGGATCTGATAGTACCCACTGCGGAGATCTAACACAGAGAACCACTTACTGCCATTTAGACAATCCAAGGCGTCCTGTATCCTTGGCATGGTATACTGGTCTGGGATGGTCCACCAATTCAAGGTACGGTAATCTACACACATCTGAACTGCCCCATTCTTTTTCCTCACTACTACAATGGGGAAGCAAAGGGGCTCCTGGATTCTTGTATCGCACCAGCAGCAAGCATCTCTTGCAAATGCCACCTCACATCGTCTATGTCAGCAGGGGCCAGACGCCACAATCTCTCTCAAAAAGGCCTTTCATCATGCAGCCGGATGTGGTGCTCAGCCCCTAGCACACATCCCATGTCCCATTCTTTTAGGGAAAATACCTGGTCTCTTTTGGCAAGCTTCTCACTGATCCTCACTTTCCATTCAGCAGGCAACAGGGAGTCACTGAAATCAAACAAGTCGGGAGTTACTCTGTCATCCCTACTGGAACCCTTGCTATTGGGCAGCACTGCAGTATCTGCACAATGTACACTTGCCAGAATGCAACCTCTATTTACTCGAATCTCTTTGTCAGACACAGTATGAACTTGAACCATCACCCTCCTGGCATAAGCATGGGCTCTAGCAGGCAAGATACTGGGTTTAACCAGCAGTTCCTCAGGCAATCTTCCCTCCCCAGGTGCATCCAGCATCAATAACTTATTCTTAACATCTTTTCTAATTTGGACTCCCCCTTGCAAAACACACTGGGCATTTGGGGCAAGTATCAACAGTTCTGGGTCCTTTCTCCATACGACACCCACCGAGCCTTCAGGTTCCTCCTGGCTAGCCTTCCTTTGAGTCTCATAGGCCTTCTGGATCAAAGGGGGTATTCTTAGGGCTCACCCAGTCCTAGACACTTGCTTTTCCAAACACAATTGGGCTAATCGACCAAACATGTGAGCATTTGTCCCAATCAACAAGGGCACCCCATCATACAGTCCAGTGGGGGGCATACTAAGGCTAGGGTTTCCACTTGTTCATCCACTCCAGCAACAGAAGCAGGAAAAGACAGCCAGATTCGGATATACTCCAAATACGGGTAGGCTTTATCACTCAGCCCCCATACATGTAGACCGTCCAGGGGTTGTAGAGGTACCTCAGGCAGGTGTGTCTGATACCAGTCTTGGAACATAATGGTCACCTGGGAACCACTGTCCAACACAGCCCGGGTGGGGATCCCATTCACTTGCACCGGAGCCTCCATCGAAGACTCCACCACATCAGACCATTCGGGGGGCACAGTGCTGGCAGTTGCTTGGGCATTGGCCCGGGTCACAAAACTCTTCCTAGGGGGTCGGGTGTAGGCCTTGCAGTGCCAGGTGATCAGCTTGCTATTGACCTTCCTTAAATTCTCCGGCGACTGGCAGTCAGTCTGAAAGTGTCCATCCTCCCCACAATGATAGCAGAACTTGGGGTCCCAGGGGTCTTTAGTGGGGGGGGATACCTTGCCTGCTGGGGGCCATCCTGGGGGTGAGAGGGCTCCCCCTGACTAGGGCATTTGTTTCTAGATGATTCTGATTCCCCGAACCTAACAGGATGGGTAGCAGTTTGCTTCAAGTCCCTCATCAGTTCTCGTAAATTTCTAATCTCGGCCCTCAACTCACTTTCTACTTGAGGATCAGAGGAAATAGCATGCACCCCCACTCCTTCTTGCGACTCTGGGGGGACAGGGAAAACATCAGGCCCCCTCGAAAGGTGGGTCTCATCCAGTTCACTAGGCTTGGGGGTTTGGCACAGATTCACAGCCCCCACATAAGGTTCCCACCCCTCCTCATCAGTCTCTGCTTCTTGAATCTCCCTCATCAACTGACAGTACTTGGGCGGTGTAGCCTGTCTATCATGTAACTTAAGTTTTAACGATATCATACTGGAAAATCTAGCAGACTTCAAAACATGTTCCAACCTGACCTGTTTCAAGGCTGTGGCTTTGATCCCCCCCTTTTCGATAGGCCTTCTGCAAGGCCCGTTCCACCCTTGTAACAAAGGTGGACAACTTCTCATTCCTCCATTGCTTGGCAGACTTGAATTTCCATAAGTCTTCCCCAGTTTCTGTACTCCCAAACACTCCCTCTAAAGCAGAAAGGTACTCTGCTGCGGTGGCTTCCGGGCTAGTGGCCCGCAAAAACCTAATGGCTTCCAAAGTTGGGCCCCACAGACTCTCCATCAGGCTCTTTCATTTCTCCCCCTCAGAGCATTGCCACTCCTGGACTAGGGGGGTGACGTAGTCCATCCACACCTCCAAATCATCCTCCCCTGAAGGCACTGGCACTGTGCCAGAAAAACGTTTTAGCCTACGGTAAGAATCTGGCTATATAAAGGGAACCACTATGGGCGGTGGAGCCAAGATAGAACTCTTGGGGGGCTCCAGAGAGGTACCATGGGAAGCCTGAGGGGTGGGTTCACTGGAAAGGTCCAAGGCCTGCAGTACCTCTTGGGTAGTCCTCCCTTCCACAGCTAACAATTAAAATTTTGAAACTATTAGTCTGGGGAGACCCCCCGGAGGTGGCTGACCCACACCGAATGTGAATGACCCTCCACCCCTGTTGGGCACCTTCTGGGTAGATCACTGGGGGTACCCTCTCGGGGTCGATGGCTATGCTACACAAGAGTAACACCTGCAAAGTCTGATCGAGTAGGTCAGCCATACGCTCCTTCACCTCTACCTTGCCTAAGCATTTAACACGCTCCACTGTAGAAATAATGTCAGTGGTCGTTGTCCCGAGAGGTACATCTAGTAGTAACACAATTCTCTGAGAGTCCAGCTCTTTGGCTTCACCCCACCCCATCAGTTTATGTACCATCGCCTTAATAGGGTCCAGCTTAATCTTAGCCATGATATCCCCTTCTAGTTTTTCCTTTAATTTATCCATATTTATGCACTTCACCCACTCCGCCACTAGAGGATGCTAATCCCAGCGGTGCCTCCAATTTGTAACCCCAAGGGGCGCTATCCTAAGGGCTACTACCCCTGCCTGCCCTAACTGTAACAGGGTGAGGGGCCCAGATCCATTGGCGGTGCCTCCACCCAGAGGTTGGGGTTAGAACAGTCGAGGTTGACTCGGTCTCAGCCCTCTGGGTTGCTGCAACCCCCCTTTCTTCCCACTAGTGGCTCACACAGTTCAATTTCAGTGTCCTTACCATATACACTTACCCCCCCAGCTCGAACCAATCAGCTCACTCCAGGGACCCCCTGAAAAGTAAGGTACAGTTACACCATATTCACTGTGCAGTATTTCACCATTAATACACAAACTAGCCAGTGTACTTTTACAAAACAAGCAATCTGATTTATTTAAGGGGAGATAACAAGGACCGGGGGAATCAGGTTGATTAGCTTACCACTACAATATATGAATATCTACCTAGGGCTCTGTGCACAGGCCTAACCTATAAGTTACTGTTTATGGGTACCCAAGCCCTAAAGGCTAGTTCCTCGATGCAGCTGGTTGGGGCACTGACACAGATGAGCATTTAATTCCTACGAAGATTTGATGGAGCCAGCAGGCTCAGTTAGTGTAGTCAGCAAAGTAACCAGAAGATCTTGCCCTTGCTAAGAACATTTAACAGGGAGTTACCCTGATTTAGTGCTCACGACTCCAGAAGGAAGAGCGCTCTCCCACCACTCGCAGGGCCAAGTCTGAACTTCAAACACTTCTCCACACATTTATATGGAAAGCAACAGAGGGGTACCATACCAGGCAGCTGCTCCTAGGGCCCGACCGAACTCACAGCCAAACGGGAGTCACAACGCAGCTTCACTTTTCCTGACAGACCGAGCGTGATTCATCAGAATTCTCCAGTCCTCTACAGCATAAGCCTGGTAGGTAGCTGCGCTTTTGCACAGCCTCCTCTGACCGTTGCCCCACGGATTTAGTCCATAACTCACCGACGACCGAGCCGCCCGACTCTGGCCTTCCACACACGCGCTTCCCGCGCAAAAACTCAATGGCGCAGGAGCTCAGAGCTCCTTCCTCACTCAAAGCCACAACATCTCTGCCCTTTGGCAGTTAGGGCAAGTCTCTCCATTCAGGCGCCACCTGATCCCATAGGTGGGCTGCAGATGCCAATCACTTGATACTGCCCCTATTGGTGCAAACAAGGCACCATAATCCAGACTTCACTTCTCAGAATTACTAGCTGAGTCTCCATTGGTCAGCGGGCTCCATTGAGAGTCCCGATCCTGGTTGGTCACCAGTTACTCCATTTCAGTCACCCCTGTTAGCCTACTGGCCCAGCTCAGCAGTCCAGGTCCAAAATGGAGGGGCCAAGTACACAAAGTCCCAGCTGCAATGAAAGCAGGTTAGACAACTGCAATTTCACTAATACTTTAAAGGATTATAGCCAAACAGTCACATCTATCAGAAGGGCTCCCTTTGCACTCTTCAGCGACTACAGGATGGGGCGATTACACCGCAGCTCAGGCGGGATTCAAACAGGGAAACACCAGTCCCCCCCATACCAACCCGCTGAAACCTGCAAGGAGGCAGCCCTTAAAGAGAAAGTATTGGAGGCTTTAAAAGCACTCACAATGCCCACATTTTGGCACCATAGCGCTGAACACCAGTTAGGCAGGGAGCATTTAGGCAAGCTCTGGAAAGGCTTTTAGGAACCCCCATTTGTAAGGGGGTTACACAAAAACTTCTGCTCGGTCTTCACAATGAAAGTGGAGATGGGTCAACATCCATTAACAGGCACCGGGGGAGGGGAAGTAGGCAAATTCATTCACAGAAGAGACAGTCCACCATGGGCTGGAAGCCCTAAAGGAAAACAAGACAATGGAGCTGGACAGAGTCCACCCAGTGGGGCTTAAGGAACTGAGTACAGTGCTAGACACCCCTCAAACAGCACTATTTAGCACCTCATTGGAGAGAGGTGGATGGTTCGGAGAAATGGAGAAGGGCCAATGTGGTCTCTGTGCACAAGAGCGGTAGCAGAGAGGAGGTCAGCAGTTACAAACCAGTCATTCTCACATCAGTTGTGGGGAAGTTGGGGAGTTCCTGCTGAAGGAGACACTGATGGAGTACCTGGAAATGTATGGGCTGCAGGACCACCAGCAGCACGGCTTCACGGGGAGAGATCATGTCAAACAAATCTCATCGATTTCTTTGACTGGGCAACTAGGGATGTGGATGAGGGGAGGGCAGTGGATGCAGCCTGACTGGACTTCAGGAAGGCCTTTGACACAGTTCCACACAGGAGGCTGTTAAAGAAAGTTAGCAGCCTGGGGAGGGGGTGAAGGTGGTGAGTTGGGTATCCAGCTGGTTGAAAAATAGGAGACAGAGGATGACGGTAAACAGCAGGCACTCGGAGGATGGGATCGTGACCAGTGGAGTACCACAGGGATTGGGACTAGGCCCTGTCCTCTTCAATGTCTTCATAAGTGACATTGCTGGGGAACTGGAGGGGAAGGTATGTCTCTTTGCAGATGACACAAAAATCTGGAACAGGGTGGACACCCAGGAGGGGGTGGAGAGAATGCAAAGGGATCTGAGGAAACTAGAGGAGTGGTCTAGGGAGTGGCATCAGGGTTTCAGTGCCAAAAAGTACAAAGTCATGCACCTAGTGTGGGGAAACCTGAAAGGATGGGGCTCTGTAGCAGGAGAAGGGAGGTGGTGTTCTCTCTCTATCACTTACTTGCGAGACCCCACCTGAAGTACTGTGTCCAGTTCTGTAGGCCACACCTTTGCAAAGATATCGACAGGGTGAAAGCATGTGGCAGGGTGATATTCCTGTCCCCTAGGAATCCTGCTGAATTAAGAAAAACACCCCCTTTTGCCTGTTTACTGCAGCTATCCCCTATCTTCCTCTCTCATTGCAGACTGGCTACCTGCAATTCTGTCTTCTTCAGTTCTCTATTTCTTCTGTTCTCCTCCATCCCTTGTTTTATTTTTTCCCAAAAGTGCAAAGTACATGAAATATATAATAAGTAAAGTGTGTAAGAAATAAGGGGCCTTACGTATAAAATAAAGTGCTTAGTGCTACAGGCCACAAAAGGTGTAAGCCACAGAAATGGTATAAAAACGGTTCAAAGTGCCAGAAGTATGGATTTAAAATGCTATGTGCCTCACATTTTTAAGGTAGCTTCTACCAATGCAAAAGGAAAATGCCTGTTGGAATGTTCAAAGCTTCACAGAGTTTGGAGAAGTTTTTACTTGTTTCAGGCCTCAGGCCTCCTGTTTTGCATTCCTTTCTGTACCTGAGCCAACACAAAGGTGTAGCTACCAATACTCCAAGTAAGCCAGGACATTCCAAGTTTAGTAGCAGGGGGTAGCAAACGAGCTGGCCAGCATTGCTTTGCCGTCTTTAGTCCATCACATTTAAATTCCTTTGTTTGGCTTTGCAGGCTTTTTCTTTTCTCTTTCAGCTTTGTTTTGGGGGTGGCAGAGTGGATCATGGACGTTGAAGCTGAAGGTCTCAATTATGTCTGCATGGTCCACCTGCATAGTGACTGGCTGTGGTGTCCGGTAGGGGGTGTGGCAAGTCTGGGGTGGTGAGTTTAAATTCCCTAGTAAAGTTAGAAGCCACACTATTAGTTCAGTTGTATTGGGAGTGAGAGAAGCAGTAAAAGAACTGAGAAGCAGTAGGCAGAAGAACAGACTCACAGCCAGCTAAAAGAACGAAGACTTCATGTGAAGTGGCAAGTGGAGCAAATCTGCCTACCTGCAGGGGAGAGAGTAGAAATTTCTGCCGTGGTCTTGGGCTCGTGGTGCAGTCAGTGGCATTTACCAGCGGGCAGCGAGCACCACACTAGCAGCACAGACAGACAGCAGGTCTAGTGTGGGAATCATCTGATTGGAGCCAGGAACTTTGGACTCGAGTTGTGGGGGGGCAGGCATGAACAACAGTGTGGGAGGGGGTAGCAGTGTGGCAGGTTGGTGTACAAATCTGAAATGCCTGGCTACACCCCTGTGCCAACACAGGGCATCCAAAACAATAGCTGCTTTTTGTCTCCAACAAAACAAGGAACAAGGAATTCTCCTCAGTTATAGTATATATATATATATATATATATAAAAAATAAACTTAAAAAGCAAGTTTAAACACTCCTAGTAAAAGAAGCTTACCTTACACCTCCCCCTGGTCTGCTCCTTCCTGCATGAATGCTGGTCTCCTTTAGGAAGCAGCCAGTCCTTCGGCCATTACATTTATACAGACATGGGCAGGACCATTGGAAAGGAGGCAGACCTCATGAATTATTCATAAAGTTCTTTTTGTGTTCTTTACAAATACACATTAAAAACATTTCTTACCACTGAAATGTTATTCTAATGCTAATAAAGTGTTAATGGTTATGAATTAAAGTGCAAACAGGCTGTATTCTATAAAATCTGAGTTTTGAATCTGGAAAGGGGTGGGCTCAAGGTCGCGTGAGCCTGTAAGCATGTATAAAAGGAGTGTTGTAACAAGCCACTTCAGATAGCTAGGTCAGAGTGCTTCTGACCTGACAGGCGTGAGACCTTGCTGTCTTCAGGTCCTATTGTTTGCCAGCCTATTGTAGTACTAACACAGCTGCTATTATATAGCAGTCCATTGCTGATTTGCCTGCTGTTTGCTTTGCTACTAGTTTTTTTACTTTATGATGTGCTCAGTTCGCTATATTACTGCTGCCTGCTTAAGAAAATAAATCTAAATATACCACCTGGTGTGTTGAAAAAATGAGTGCTTGTGTTGTGTCCACCTTATTTCCCACTCAGTTCCACAGATTGGTGTCAAAAGTAGGATACTAGGGCATCTGGACTGGGCTGGAGATGCTCTAGTGGGTATTGCGGTGGTACCCAGGTGGACCAATCTACCAGGTGAAAGCTGAGCAGTCAACTGAGAAGCCAAAGCCATCCCCACAAACAACAGGTGTGCTGACCAGAACCATGGCTGACCTGACAGGGGAGAAACTACTTCCTGGCCTTGATCTAGGGGCCAGGCCGAAGACGAAGACTTAGCCATTAAGCGCCGCCAGTAAGCTGGAGGAAAAAGAGGAGGAGAGGGAAGAAGAGAAAGAAGAAACTCCTGAAATGCCCCTGAGAACTTAGGTGAGTTGCTCTGGTGGCTATGTTTGAAGCAGCTAGCCCTAGATAAGCAAAGGGAGATGGACAGAAGAGCCCAGGAAGAGAGATGGGTGGAAACTGTGAGAGCTATTCATGTCATAAGCACAGACCAAACCCCAAGGGCTCCTGATACTCCTAGAGAGATTAAAATGTCAAAATTAACAGACTCTAATGATACAGAGGCGTTTCTTACAACTTTTGAAACGGTGGCTAGGGCCTGTGAGGGGGAACAATGGATGGTCCGGTTACCCCCTTACCTCTCCGGTAAAGCACAGTTGGCTTATACCCATATGAACAGCCTCAATGCTGACAATTATGCCCTAGTGCAACAAGAAATACTGCAAAGATACAACATAAATGTTGAAACCTACAGACAGAGGTTCAGGTCCCTTCGCATGCAGTGGTCAGACTCCCCTAGAGAGACTTATGTGAGACTGAAAGAACTTTGCCATAAATGGATTCAGCCAGAAAACAAAACAGTCGAACAAGTAGTAGAAACAGTGGTGACTGAACAATTCATTCAGATTTAACCCCATGATCTACAAATATGGGTCAAGGAGCATAGGCCCGAAACTGCAGAGAAAACAATATCCCTAGCTGAAGACTACCTCTCAACTCGTCCCTCTAGATGCAGGGAGCACCATGCACCGAACCCTATCACCAACAAAACCCATGTTCAGTCTTGGACCACCCCACCAAAAGCTACCCCAGAGGGAAAATCAGAAGTGAAGCCAGGAAGAATTCCCTTGTCAGAGATCATATGCCATGATTGTCAAAACAAGGGACACCTTGCTCAAAATTGCCCTAAGAGTAAAGCTCATCGAACTCTAGTCAACTGGGGCCAGTATATCACCACTGTTCAGGTTGGGAAGCTCCAAGTCCTTCGACTCAATGACTCTGGAAGTTGACAAACCCTAGTGAAGTCAAAGCTGCTGAGTGACCTCAGTCACTCCAGGCCCAGTACTGGTGTTGCATGTATACATGGGGACTCCCACTTCTGTCCAACCGCCACTGCTGACTTAACCATCCAAGGTGTTACATGAACACTTCTAGTAGGCCTTGTCCCATGATTACCAGTCCTATCGTCATAGGACACGATCATCCTGATTTCACCTCCTTCATACACCCAGACGTGACTGCAGTCACAACAAGAGCTCAAGCTAAGTAACAACAACAAATACAAGAGTTACTTCCTTTTGAGGAGGACATTTTCAGTGCTCCAGGAAAAAAACAGGAAGACCAAGAGGTCCCGTAGAAAAGATAGAGTGGAACAGTACTCTGCAAGAATCACAAGACCCTTTAACCCAAACATTTAAAGGGTATAACACGAAAGAAGAACAAAAAAGGATTCTTCAATAACCCCTTTCTTTTTGCAGGTTAATGTGAAGCAAGAAAATGGAAAAGGCATGCATCAGTATATTGTTAAAAATGGTTTGTTGTACAGGGAATGTACTAATGTAAACACTGAGGAAAGGGTGGACCAGTTAATGGTCCCAGAAAAATTCCGTAGGCAACTTATGTATCTAGCTCATAACTTGCCTATGGCGGGTCACGCTGGAAGGGACCGCATCCTGAGCTGTTTGCTGCTCCAGTTTTTCTGGCCTTCAATACACGTGTAGGTGGCAGACTATTGCCACTTGTGTGCTGAGTGTCAGAAAGTAGTCCAAGTTGGTAAGAGGGAGCAGGTTCCCCTCCAACTGTTACCGCTAGTCACAACCCCTTTTGAGCACATTGCTCTTGTCATAGTAGGCCCGCTAGAAAAAAGTGCCAGAGGCAATAAGTACATCTTAGTGGTTTGCAATTATGCAGCCAAATGTCCAGAGGTTTTTCCTTTGAGGACAATAACCATCAGAAAGATTTCTGAGGTCCTCACTGAACTATTTAGCCATAAGAGTATTTCCTGATGTTGTACTCACAGATCAAGGAAGTAATTTCTGTGCACAATTACTGTCTGAATTGTACAGGTTGCTAGGGGTAACAACCATTCGGACCGCCCCATACCATCCCCAGACAGACAGTCTGGTGGAGAGGTTCAACCAAACCCTAAAAAGGATGCTAAAAATGTTTGCCCAAGTTGAGGGTAAAGACTGGAACCCTTACTTGCCATTTCTGCTCTTTGCATATTGTGAGGTTTCCCAGGCTTCCACTGGGTTTTTACCTTTTGAGTTTTTGTTTGGGAGGAATCTAAGGGGGCCTCTTGATGTAGTCAAAGAATACTGGGAGGCTGGTAAGGATACTGCACATACATCCATATTAGACTACATGGCACAACTGAGACAAAGGCTCTGCTAATATGTTCAGCAAGCCCATAGGAATAACCAGCAAAAGCAAATAGAGCAGAAAGCTCTTTATGATCAGGGGCTGAAAGAGAAACAGTTTGAGAAGGGAGAGACGGTATTCTGTTATTACCATCCAGTGACGATAAACTGCTTATGAAATGGCAGGGACCCTACACAGTCCTAAGAAGGACTGGACCTGTAAACTATGAAGTTAGTTTACCAGAGAAGTGGGACAAAACTAAAATATACTATGTCAGTCTACTGAAAAGGTGGCAGTAAACAGAGACTCCTTCCCTGTATATCTGCACAGAAACTAAGGGGAATGAATTGGAAATTGCCTACCAGAGGCTAGAAAAACCTGGGGAGCTAGGTGAATTGTTAATCAACCCTGATATAGACCCAAAGTGGCAAGAAGACTTGCAAAAGAGCTTACAAACCTTCCAATCCACCTTTACCAACAAACTGGGTATAGCAAAGTGGGTTGAAAATGTTACTGAGGTACCCTGAATGAAGCCCATTCACCAGAAGGCCTATCAGCTGCCTAAAAAAGTGTGAGGGGAAGTAATTCCTGAGGTTGAGAAACTAAAGCAGTTGGGTATAATCCAACCATCCACTAGCCCATGAGCCTTTCCCATTGTTATTGTGCCAAAAAAGGAATGTGGCATTCGCCTATGCCTCGATTTCCTCAAGCTAAACGTAGTCTCATCATTTGATGGCAATCCTATGCCATGAATAGATGATATTGTGGATAGGCTGGGGAAAGCACAATATATTACCACCTTTGATTTAACAAAGAGATATTGGCAAATACCCCCTTCACCAGAATCCCGAGAGAAGACAGATTTTACCACTCTCATTGGGCTTTTTGAATTTGTTACCATGCCATTTGGCCTGCATGGGGCGCCTACTACTTTCCAGCAATATATGGACAGGATTTTGAACCCCCACACTGATTATTGCTCTGCATACATGGACGCCATGGTGGTGTTCAGTCCTACCTGGAAAGCCCATGTAAACCATCTGACAGCCGTTTTGAAAGCCATCACTGAAGCAGACCTAACAATGAACCCTGCCAAATGCATGATAGCAACGAGAGAAACAAAATACCTTGGGTTTATTCTAGGACATGGTCAAGTAAAACCAGACATAGGGGAGATAGAATCAGTTGCCACTTGCCCTGTCCCCACTAACAAAAACAGGTACACTCTTTCCTAGGCCTGGTGGGATATAATCGCAGCTTTGTGCCTAATTTTGCAGAAATAGCTAGTCCTCTAATAAAGCTCACCAGAAAGCACAAACCCACAAAGGTGCACTGGTCACCTGAGTGTGACCAAGCATTCAGAAAAATCAAAGCTTTGTTTATATTTATTTATTTTTTTATTTATTTCAATCTAGGATTACAATACCTTTGAGCCGAGGCTCTTTTACAAAGGTTCCACGTCAGCGTGTGCAACAGTCAGCATTTTTAGTTACAAACATAACGTCACTGACTTACAGACATGTAATAACCAGTGCAAAGACTTGAGCTACAGTATGAGCAAGACAAGGGGAGGAGGGGTCGATGGGGGTAGAAGTGAGGTGGGAGATCAAGGGGGTAGGAGGTGCAGGGGTAAGGAGGAGTATGGGAGGTGGGTGGGGGCAGGGCAGGGGCAGGAGTGGAGATCTGGGGGGGAGGTGGGCGAGGGTGGGAGACAGTGCAGCTAGGGGGCCTTGTCGAGGGAATATGCCAGGTAAGGTGTTAGGGGTGCAAAGACTGATTGTAAGTGCTGGGTGCTGGGGCATGTGCAGCTGGAATGGTGGAAATGTTAAGATGGGCAATCACAGGATACAAGCAGTGAGAGGTGCAGCTTGGACTTGAAAAGGCCGAGTGCTGGAGCGGTCACTATGTCGCTGCCAAGAGAGTTGATCCAGTTGGATGCCCGATAGGCAAATGATCTTTGTCCTTGGGTCGTGCAACATCGTGGGATATGTAGTAGATGGGAATTGGATCTTCTTGTAGTGACATTCCTATGTATAGGCTTAAGGAGGGCACAGACACCAGGTGGGGCAAGTCTCATTATGATTTTCTTGGCCATGATGCAGGTTTGGTATTTTATGTGTTTGTCCAGTTGAAGCCATCCAGATTGGGAATAAAGGTCACATGTGTGGGTATGGCGATGTGAGCCAGTGATGAGATGACAGGCCTTATTCAGGGAGGTTGCGATACGTTTGAGAGCAGAGGTCGTTGCAGACCCATATATGATAAGACCATAGTCTATGATGCTGACAATGGAGCTTTGGACGGCCATTGACAGTGCTTCTTGGGTTAGGTGTTTCCTGTGCCGGAATAATATGCCTAACCTCGCATTGGCAGACTTTGCCACATTGCTAATATGGACAGCGTATGAGAGGTGGGGATCAAGGATGATGCCAAGGTACTTGAATGATTGTGTTTGCTCTAGGATGCCTCTTTGTTCGGTTGCAATGGAGAGGTGGAGTTGTTTGTTTTTGTTGTGGGGGCTGCAAAAGACCATAGACTTGTTTTTTTTCTGATTGAGAAGCAGTTTATGATTTAGGAACCAGGATTCGATGGAGGAGAAGGTCTGCTGAAGTTTATTTTGTAATTGGTTTGGATCACGGTCTGAGGTGAGGATCACAGCATCGTCGGCATAGAGAATTATTTGTTCTGGGCAGCTGTCCGGTAGTGAGTTTAAGAATAGGCTGAAGAGGAGGGGTCCCAGAATGGAGCCCTGGGGGACTCCCGAGTGGATCGGTCTAGGGTCCGAGAGTATATCAGCGATTCTTACTGTTTGGGACTGTTCTTCAAGGTAGCTCTTAAACCAGCCAATGGTGTCAGTTGACAGCCCAGTGTTCTGAAGCTGGACAAGTAGGAGGCGGTGATTGACGGTGTCGAAGGCTTTAGTTAAGTCAATGTAGATTGAGCCTAGTAGTTCACCGGAATCAAGTGCGTTGTGGATTGCACCAGCGAATTCAAGTAGGGCTGTGGAGGTGCTGTGACCTTTGCAGAACCCATGTTGTTGCTTGCACAGGATGTTGTATGTATCCAGGTATTCTGTGAGCTGGTCCGAGACGATGCGTTCTAGTGCCTTGGAAAGTGGGGGTAGTAGGGAGACAGGTCTGTAGTTATCGTGGGCAGTTTTGTCACCACTTTTATGGACTGGGGTGACAGTGGCAGATTTCCATCTGTCCAGGAACTGGCTAAGGCTGAGGGAGAGGTTGAAAATTCTGGTCAGAGGACTAAGCACTTCATCAAGTGTAAGAGACAGGATTTTGAGATCGAGGGAGTCATTACTGAATCTTGATTTACCAAGGGCTATGGTAACGTATTTGTGTACTTGGTGAGCCTTGACTGCTTTGAAGTAGAAGCAGGGGGAGCTGGTGGGAGTAGTGTTCCTTCCAGACAGGGGAGCTACACCATCTTTGAAGTAGTCCTGAGGTAGGACAGCGCTGAGGTCGGTAAAGGCTTTGTTAAAGGTATCCGCAATGGTTTTTAGGTTGAGGGTTGTGGTTCCGTTGATGTTGAGTATTAATGGGGGGGTTTTGGGTGGATTCCCAGTGAGTTCCTTTACATTCTTCCAGAATTCTCGACCATTGCCCCAGGAGTTAGTGAGGGCATGCTTATAGTGGGTGGACTTCATTTGCTGGATGGTTTTGGTGCAGTCATTGCGGGCATGTTTGTAGTTTTGGATGTTGTTTTGCTTTCCAGAGTTTCTGGCCAGCTCCCATAGGTGGTCTCTTGTTTTTAGCATCCTGAGGAGGTCACCTGTGAGCCAAGGGTTACTCAGTGATTTGACTTTGCGTTTCTTAATAGGAGCATACATGTCACAGGCCACAGTGAAGATGTTTATGAAGTGGTCAAGGGCAGTGTTTACGTTGGTTGCATTGAAGAAAGGGGACCAGTCTTGGTGGAGGAGGTGGGATTTGAGTCGAGGAAGGTGACCACTGGGTAGAACCCTGCTGGTGATTGTTTTTGGTGGTTGTTTGATGAATTTATTTGACCAGGTGCAGCTAACAGGGGAGTGATCACTGAGAGAGTCAGGGAGGACATTAGTGTTAGATATCCGTGATGGGTGACTGGTAAGGATCCAGGCTAAGAGTGTGCTGGTGCCGGTCCTGTAATTTTTCCTGGTTGGTGAGTCAACCATTTGTGTGAGGTTCGCCGCTGCAACGGTATCCTTGTGTGCACCAGCATCAGCCGCAGGCCAGTTGATGTTGTTATGCTCATCTCCAGTCTTACAGAGACTCAATTTTGAACTTCCGTTTGAAGTTCATACAGACACTTCTACCAATGGAATTGGGTCTGTACTGTCTCATAATGTAAAAGGGGAAGAAAATCCTATCATTTATATAATCAGAAAGCTGCGTGAGAGAGAAACCTGCTACTCTACCATAGAGAAGGAATGCTTAGCGGTTAAGTTGGGTATAGAGACACTTAAGTACTTCTTATGTGGAAACGAATTTACGTTGGTCACAAACCACAATCCTTTATGCTAGCTCCAGCAAATGAAAGAAAAAATCCATGCAGAATGAGATAGTATTTTTTATTACAACCTTACAAGTTTAAGGTAAAACACAGACCGGGGCACAGCATAACAGTGCTGATTTTTTTTTTTTTGTCAAGGTTTGGGGCAGGTATTCAGGAAAACTGAATGTACAGCATTTGGTAAATACAAAGTGGTGTTATGTATAATGATTGGTGAATATATGATTTAACCTGAAAATGTACATGGTTATGTGGCACAGGTTAAAAGACAATATCCCTCTTAAGAGTAACTAGGTGGGGATCTGAATAAGTTTGATAACCAGTTGTACTGGTTTCCTCTTAGATAGGGAGGCATGTGGCAGGGTGATATTCCTGCTCTTGGGAATCTCTTTTTTCCTGTTTAATGCAGCTATCCCCTATCTTCCTCTCTCATTGCAGACTGGTCACCTGCAATTCTGTCTTCTTCAGTTCTCTATTTCTTCTGTTCTCTTCCGTCCCTTGTTTTATTTTTTTCCCAAAAGTGCGAAGTACATGAAAAACATATAATAAGTAAAGTGTGTAAGAAATAAGGGGCCTTACATATAAAATAAGACGCTTAGTGCTACAGGCCTCAAAAGGTGTAAGAAACAGAAATGGTATAAAAATTGTTTGAAGTGCCTGAAGTATGGATTTAAAATGCTATGTGCCTCACATTTTCAAGGTAACTTTTACCAGTGCAAAAGGAAAATGCCTGTTGGAATGTTTAAAGCTTCACAGAGTATAGAGCATTTTTACTTGTTTCAGGCCTCAGGCCTCCTATTTTACATTTCTTTCTGTACTTGAGCCAACACAGGGCTTCCAAAACAATAGCTACTTTTTGTCTCCAACAAAACAAGGAACAAGGAATTCTCCTCAGTTATAGTATATATATATCTAAAATGTAAACTTAAGAAAGCAAGTTGGAGGGATCTTGGGGGTCTCTTCTTACAACAGATGCCGTGATCGGGCAGTCAGTGGGATCTTGAGGTCTCTTCTTACAACAGAAGCCCGCGATTGGGCAGAGTGTGGTCCACTGGACCACCAGCGATATAGGACGGGGGGGGGTTCCTTATTAAAACAGATGCCTGTGATCGGGTGGAAATTGGTCTACTGGACCACCAGGGATATTGGACAGGTTTTCTTTATTATTAACACAGATGCCCGCGATCGAGCGGAAATCGGTCCACTGGACCACCAGGGATATTGGACGGGTTTTCTTTATTATTAACACAGATGCCCGTGATCAGGCAGAAAGCAGTCCACTGGACCACCAGGGATATAGGACGGTTTTCTACTTTTACACAGATGCCCGCGATCGGGCTGCAGGGGGCATTGGTCCCCAATGGCTGCTGCCTGGCGGGGCGCCAGGTGCAAGTCGTCAGGGATCGGTGCACCTGCATGCAAATGGGGCCATAATGACATGCAAATGGCCCCATGTGTGCCTTGCATAAATTATGGCCCCATTTGCATGTCACCTTTTGAATATCGTGAAGCTGTGAATGGTGCAATGGCACTTGCGCTAGCGCATCTCCATGCTCCACTCTGGCCACTTGCGCTGGTGCTGTGGGGGTGGCCAGGGTGCGATATTCAAAGCTGCTGAGCCATGGCGCAGCTTCTTTGAATGTCACCCAGGCCACACCCCTGCGCAGCCAAGTTGAGCTGCGCCCAAGCTTGCGCCACAGCCTGGCGCAGTTTGAATATCCGGGCTGCTGTCTCCATGCCCTATTGCTTAGCAGTGTATAGTTTATTTTGCCTGCTGTTTGCTTTGCTACTTGTTTTTTTACTTTATGAAGTGCTCAGTTTGCTATATCACTGCTGCCTGCTTAAGAAAATAAATCTAAATACACCACCTGGTGTGTTGAAAGAATAAGCACTTGTGTTGTGTCTACCTTATTTCCAACGTACCTCCACAGAGTGGTCCAGAGGAGGGCTGCAAAAATCATGCAGGGGGTGCACAAAAAAATCACATGAGGTGAGGCTGTGGAAGCTCAACATGTACTACCTGAAGGAGCTGACAGCAAAAGGGGTCATGACTGAGACCTAAAAGTATCTCATGGGGTGAACAAGGTGCATGAGGGGAGTCTCTTTTCCAGGAATAGGAGCAGAACATGAGGGCATGCTATGAAGCTTGGGGGGGGTTGAAGAGGGATGTGGGGAAATACTACTTCACAGAAAGGGTGGTGGACACCTGGAACAGCCTGCCAGGAGAGGTGGTGAGGGTGAAGACAGTGAGGAGCTTCAAATGTGTGGGATAGGCACATGAGTATAATAATACCAACCCCAAAAGCCAACACTCCACTCTGATAGCCTGTGCCAGGTTAAAGCAACGCACAGAGGAACAAGAGAACTGGCACCAGGCTTCAGCATACAAAACAATGTATTTGTGCAAACAGTGCATGCAAAATCACAGCCACAAACTGTAAGCAGCAGAACTCCCAACCAGGTTTTGCCCGTAGGCTTTATCAACGGGTGCTGGTCAAAGGGAGTGACGAGACTTTTAAAATACTGTGAAACAATCCAGTGTTAGCTAATATCTAAAGATGCAGTGCAATAATATTAAACAGTGAAAACCTCTAAAGTATAACACCATAAAAAGACAAAAAGTGATTTTTCACTGTTACTGCTTATTCAGTATGGATAGGTACACACTTAATTCAAGACAGTATATAAAAGGCCCAAAATACATTTCTAGATATCATCCCAAAATGAAATATATTTGTGAGTGCATGGAGTCCAGCCTCTATGGGTGGCGGGTATTGACTCAGCGATCACTGGTGTAATCCATGGAACCTCCAGAAAGTAAAGTGTGTAGACATATCCATCCCAACCCACAGAAATAATTTTCCTAGTAGTCTAGTGGCCCCCCTCACCCCGGCAGGTAGTGACCCACACCCCGCTCTCCCCCAAACAGACCCATGCCAGTGACTGGCACAGCCCTCCTCACACCACCATGGCCAGCCATTGACTGAAGTGTCAATCAGCATAAACAGAACATAGCACGCACTTATCGGTTGACCAGTCAACTAATGACTGCGTACAATGTATTGTAAATGCTTATTGACAGTTCAGTCAACGGCTGACCATGACAATGTGAGAAGGGCTGTGCCAGTCGCTGGCACAAGTCAGGTTAGTGGGGAGCAGGATGGTGGGTCATTACCTGCGGGGGTGGGGTATCACTAGACTACCAGGAACATTTTTTCTGTGGGTTGGGACGGTGATCGGAGAATGGGGGAGGGACCACTAGACCACCAGGAAAATTATTTCTGTGGATCGGGATGGTGATCAGGGAATGGTGAGGGGGGAGGGACCACTGGACCACCAGGGATTAGAAAATAAATACCAGGGAAGGGATCGGGGCTAGGGAGGAACCACTAGACCACCAGGGAGTATGAAAGTTGTACCAGGGCATAGGAGGAACACTCACCACTAGGGTACCCAGCCCTTGACAGTGGACAGACAGGTCTGCACACTGTTAAGAGCTGGGATTCAGAAGCATTAAACTGGGCCACTGCTAGCAGCCATTTAGCACTTTTGAAACTTTCAATAATGTTCTGCACCACATATGCATGAGGGATCCCACATTTGCATAGTCACAGCACAATAATGTGTGAGTTGGTGCTTTAGGGGGTGCATCACACGTCTGTGCCCTTTGAATATGGGCATGCCCTTGACAGCTGGCACTCTTCCAGGTTAGCATGGCACAAACCCAATTTGTGTCACACTAACCTTTTGAAAATGGGGTCCTATGTTTCCTTTGTTTTTTTGATTTTTTCACTTTCTCCAGTCCATAAAATTGGGGTGAAGCTACTGAATGCCTAGTGGAATTGAAATGATGTGCTATTGATTAATTCTTCTCAGTCCTCCTGGTATCATGATTGTGTTCACTGATTCTGGTCCTTAAATCACAGTTGGTCCTTCCCACATAAAGTCTGTCGCAGAGACACCAAATCAGGTACGCAATGTGGTCAGTGGAACAGGTTATATATATTGTGTAATCACCGGCCTTTTGTTAGCATAGTGGTGTTTGAATACAGACTTTTGTTTTACCTGTGTTACTGCACTGGTAGGATCTGCCACAGGGATGCATGCTATTTGGGAGGGGTCTCGTAACAACTGGCCTCTAAGCTGTTCCGACAACCTGTGTGCTGTATGTAAAAGCCCGTCCTTTATTGTTCGAGTTTTCATTGAGGCAAATAGGGAGGGTGCCTAAATCTGGGGTTTATCTTCACTCCTCCCTGTAAGATATGCCAGTTACTTATCAGCATGCATCTGATAGCCTCACTATGAGTGTTCTAAGTGATACGAAAAGAAGTTCTGCCCTTCACATTCTTCTGCCTAGTCTGTGTTAAGAGGTCCTCCCTAGGAATGTGCCCAAATTCCACTGTCGATCATTTGGCCAGTTAGGGTATCCCCTGAGCAAGAATCTATCTTGTTTTTCCTGGCTAACCCTATCATATTCCTGTGGGTCGCTGTAGTTCTTTTTGGTGCAGATAAATTGAACCTTAGGAATGTTCCTTTACAGTCATGGGTTGTGATAGCTGAAGTTATGATTGGTAGTATTTCTATCGGTCACTTTACAATAGAGAATGGTCTCCAGTCCCTGTCTACACTTGTCTACACTTTAGATCAAGAAATGCTACTTTGTGGGGGAGCGCCTTGGAGCCTGAGCAAGATGGCGACTTAGCACTAAGGGTCTGAATTCTTCACGGCATCACATATTATAAAAGTTATTTTTTGGTTACTGAAGATAGAACTTAAGGCTCAGCAGATGTTGGAATACCTACAAATGTAAGATGGGCAATCCAAAGAAAGAAAAGTTGCAACAGGAGGGAGTGAAAAGTGAAAACACTCCCAGTCCCCTAGCCACAAGATCCGCACAGGGTCACATGGAATCTCCAACAGAAGATGTGGGCGTTGAATGCTTCAAAGCATCAGACTCAAACCCAATAGACTTATTACATCGGTTGCCAATCTATCTGAAAAGTTTGACTCTCTGGGCAATAGAGTTACCACCTTGGAGTCGGATATGTCTCAGCTACAAATAGTTTCAACAGAGACTAAACAGCAGGCAGCAGCCGCTATGGGACCCGTGAGTAACTTGGTTAAAGAAAACACTCCCTTGCAGTCCCAAATTGAGTCTTTAGAGAACCAGGCTCACTCCTTGTATCTGCAGATTGTGGGCATGCCTGAAAGAAGTGAAGGAGGTCACTTGTCCCAGTTTATGAAAGACTGGCTGGAGCAACAGCAGGAGCAATCCTTGCAGGACCAGACTATTTCTATTCAATAAGCCTATAGAGTGGCCTATAGAGGTTGGCAGGACAATCCTGAAGCCTCCAGAGCAATAGTTGTGGTCCTGGATGGTGTGGACACCAGAGACTTCATACTAGCCTTGGCAAGAAGGAAATGCATTTTGCTTTATGAGGGTCAGGAAGTCCCCTTATCGCCCGATCTAAGCTATGCTACATGCCAGAGGAGAAAACGCTTCAATGGAGTGCAGGCACTCCTGTGGGAGGTGGACAATGCTCATGGTTTTATCTTCCCCACCAGACTGAGGATTTTGCACCAGGGCCAAGTGTTTCACTTCATTGATCCTACTGAAGCCCAAAAATGGGCCCGACACACTGTTAATACATAACGATGAGAGGCTTTGCCTGAACTGGTGTCAGAAGATGAGGACACTGCTTATCTGAAGAGCTTACCAATGTGTTAGGTTTGATTTGAGACCCATGAGACTCCTTACACCTTATTCCCCTCTTCATGGACCTTGCTTATAGCTGTATATGTTTTTCTGTTTCTTCTCAAATGGTTTGGAGATTAAAACTCCCTTTTCTGATTGTTAAGAGGTGGGGTTTTACTGAGAGGGAGGGTCTCAAGGTATATTATTTTACTGCTATTTTTTCTCTTGGGGCTCATTCAGTGGAGTAGAAAGAATTTACAGGTATAGCTCGAGTTAGTTCTGCATAAGAACATACTATATAATAATGTTTAACACTGTTAAAAGTTTCTATGTTTGATTGTAATACATTGCCAAGGAGTTTTTTAAGCTGCAGTTAAAATGAGAGAAAAACCTTGTGAGAGGTTAATTAAATACTGGGAGTGCATGGAAATACTCACTTTCCTATTATAGGAAATAGAGACTGGAAAGAGTAAACGTTTTACTTCTAATTTATAATCCCAATCCGCTCATGGACCTGTTAATGCATCAATTAACTTGGTATAATAACTGGGGATTATTCCCCCCCCAAGGGAAACAGGGTTATAATTCGCCGTTATAACCCACAGGTTATTACAGTGAACACGTGCCCAGTTTCTCTGTTGCATGCCCCACCAGCAGCTCTTCCTTCAGTCAGTGCCAGTCCTTCACACCGGATGCTGTCCTCATTGGAAAGTTTAAAAAAAGAAGAAAAAGGGGCACTTCAGCCTAAAAAATTAACAAGTTTAATAAAATAAATAAATAAAAAGTAAGGGAAACCTTTCCCTTCAGCAGCTGCTTTCCGACTGTAAAAATGTGCCAAAAGCCAACCGGACTGCACAGGAAGGATGTCTTTTTATTTTATATAGTTGCTGTGGCAAAAAAATGATCCCCAGCAATTTTATAAAATAAAACATGGGATGATGTGTTTAACCTGAGATTTTACACACACTCCTCAGTGTTGGATGCTTAAATAAACCCTTTGAGCTTCGTTCTCGGGGTTTATGTAGCATCCAACTCCTTAAGGTGTGTGTAAAATCTCATTAAACACACCACCCCATGCATTATTCTATATGTCACCTTTGACAGTTATGATAAAAATTTGGTGGGATACCCTCCATTACATATCTTAAAAATGCAGCCCTGATCTTTTATGCCCACATGTATCAAGAGGGGTGGTGCCCTCATTAGTTTTGTAATAATATTTTTTTTATATGTACTGCATCAGGAACTCAACTGTATGATCATTGAAAATCAATAAACTTAAAGTTTAAAAGAAAAAAGAAATGCTACTTTGAGGTTGTTGCTAGTCGTAGTGAATTCAAGATAAAGTCCTGCTTTTCTGGTATGCATGAAATGCATTCACTGTATCCTTATTGGCTTCCCAGATAGTGAAAATGTCATCAGTATTTTCCTTCTAATAAATTAGGTGTTCTTTAAATAATTCTAATCATCCTGAAGTATGTATTGTTCCTCAAATTACCACATGAAAGGATTGGCATATGCTGGGGCCACTGTACTCCCCATTGCTGTGCCCATTATCTGATCAAAGTATCTGTTCTCAAGCATAAAGTAGTTCCCCCTGAGAACTATCTCCCCTAGCTGTCTAATGAACACCCTTTGTGGGTGTCTGGCTGTGGGATCCATTAAAGCTATAACAGGGGGCCAGATAGTCAAAGAATTTCGCCTAGCACAAAACCATAGCGCTGGAATAGCACTGGATTTACGCTAGGCTGCAATATTCAAAAGCTCTATTAGCACCAGCACTGTGTGGTAGCGCCAACGCTAATAGATAATAGTATGCAGGGGTGGGAATAGGAGAGCGCCCATGAATGCCAGCAGCACGGCATATTCAAAGGTCTAGCACAGCACTACAGGCATTAGCGCAACCTGCAGTGCGGTGCTAGATACCGCTGAACAAAAGCTGGCAGTAATGCAGTGGTAATGTGGCGGTGCCCCCTCCCCCCCCCACACACACATGGTGGTGAGAGGAGGGCAGAGCCGTTCGCCAGCTCCCTGTGTGGACTGTCAGTGGGATGTGTGAGGGTGTCACTGCCGGGTGGGGGGACCACTAGACTACCAGGGAAAAGATTGTCATTTAGACTTAATGCGGGTCGGGATTCGTGCTGGGGGGGGGTGGGGGGACCACTAGACTACCAGAGAATTGTTACTGTTACATCTAACAGGGGTCTGGATTAATGCTGGGGGTGGGGACCACTAGACTACCAGGAAATTATTTACTGTTACATCTAACGGGGGTCTGGATTTGTGCTGGGGGGGGGGACCACTAGACTACCAGGCATATTACCTTTACTTTTATTGTGAATGGTTCAGGGGCATACCTCTCAACAGTCCCTGAATTTCAGACACATCCCTGAATTTGCCTCACAATTATTACTCTGCCCCTCCTCACAGTTGTGTTTCCCTAGCTGAACAGTGGAAATTGTAAGCACAAAATAATGTCAAGCATTAAAGTTACAGACTTGTTCTTCTTTAGAACATGCATTTTGCACTAAGCCCCACATTCTACCAGCTGTCTGGTTGGACATCTTTACATTTGAAGATGTGTCCCTGATTTTGGTCCTTTGTTCCTGATTTGTTTAAGCCTTGTCCCTGTTTCAGGAGGCAAGGGGTTGTGGGATATGAATGCACCAACTGTGCCTGGCAGCACACAGTTCCTGCTGCTTCTGGCCTGTACTTCTGTTCCGACCAACAGGGGATGCTGTGGGTCTGCCTTGGTCTGCAGCATCAGCCTGTACTTCCATTCTGACCAAAAGGGGGAGCTTTGTGCTCCATGCAGTAGCACCGGGCAAACTGTATGGTAATGTATGCTAAGCTGCAGTTAATGAGATGCAAATGTACCTGTTTGCTGTAGGATTACCTAAGTAGGCTCATTTGTAAGGGAGCTTTGAATACAGCTCCCGTTTGCCCCGCCGCTCGGGCTAACCAGTTTGCACCGGGCTAACGTGTTAGCACTGTGCAATCAGGCTAGCCCTGGGCAAACCTCACTTCAGCATAGCACAGTCCTGCAGTGTGTGGCTCACATTGTTGTTTGCAGTTATACCTCTCAACTGTCTCTGATTTTACCTCACAATTTTATGCTGTCCCTCCTAAAACCTGTGTTTCCATGACCAAACAGTGGGGGTTGTGAGCATAAAATAATGTCAAACATTAATGTTAAAGACATGTTCTTCCTTAGAAAATGCATTTTACACTAAACCACTTATTCTACCAGCTTCCTGAGTGGATATCACCAATTTTTCAGATGTGTCCCTGATTTTAAACCTTTGTTCCTGATTTTTTTAAGCCTTGTCCCTAATTTATGAGGCAGGGGGTTGAGAGGTGTGTTTGCAGTAGATGTGAGACATCTCTGTGCAATCACACACAATGTGCTCCACCTGCAACACTGGCTTGCTACAGAGTCTAATGAGCTGCAGTTGCAATTTGCACTTCCCTGTTGCTATATTCAGTGCTGTCTTATTCCCGGGTTATTTTTGCCCTGCACTCCCAGACCAGTTTGCCCGGCTTCCTTAGACTGCTATATTCAGCAGGATTAGCACCGGGCTATTTCCTTTTCAATATATAACTTGCTTTGTGCTCTGGGCTAAGTTTGCCCACCGGGAAGTGCTAATTTAGCCCTGGGGCAAAGTTTTGAATATCTGGCCCATGGTCTCCAGACCCTGTTCCTGGGGGATACTGATATGTAAATATTTGATGCCAAATGTTATGAGTAAAATGGATCCCCATTCTGTTCTACTCTGGTTAATTTCAGAAAGGAGTTTAAGTGTCCTGAGTCTTTTATATATGTGGCCATCTTTTTTACCTCCGGCTGTAAATGAAAATTTACATATTTCAATAGAGGCTCCAAAATGGACCCTATGATGTAGACTATTGGTCTCCTAGGTTGGTTCACTAGATCCTTATGGATCTTTGGAAGAATATAAAATACAGTTGTCCTAGGGTGGGTTACTGCACAGCAACATCTCAAATTCTTCTTGTGCTATCAACCCTGGCCCAGATATTCAAAAGAGTTGAGCCATGCACAATAAGGTTGCGCCTGCGCAAGTCCAAAATTGTGCCATTCTGCGATATTCAGCAGGAGGCAGTTGCGCCCCTGAAATCATGCTGAGCAACAGTGCAATGATAATGAAGGCATGCGCTACTGAAGGGGGAGGAACCATGCATAAATGGCGCAGTGCAATATTCAACTACTTGAGCCATGCGCAATAGGGGAGCAAGCGGAAGTTGTGCCATAGCGGAAATGAGCCAAAAAAAAAAGGAGCAAGGGAGAGGTGCAAGAACGCTACAGGGAAGCCACATGAGGGAGAACTCTAGCCAGACAGACAGGGCAGGAGGGACACACAGGGCAGGCCAGGGAAAGGGCACCCTGAACACACAGGCAAAGGGAAGGTGTGGGGAGCCACAGCCAGTGCAGAAGGGGGAAGTGCCACATAGCACAGAGGCCACCACAGGCAGGTGTTCCCAGTGCAGGGGAAGTAGCAGGGAGGACAGCGGGGGGAATACAGTAACAGCTGCCAGGGAGGGTAAACACAAGCCAGGGACATGGCCAGTGCCACCTTCCAGATGGAGGCCATTATGGGGGGGTGAGAAGGTGGGCGGCAGGGGGGCATGGCCGTGGAAGGGCCCGTCGGCGGTATGCCCCCAACAGGCAGTACCGAGCCCACACCAGATTTGAGCTGTACACTGATACTGAGGTTGTGGGCCAGTACTGCCTGAATAGGGCAATTCTGAGGTGGCTCTGTGACCTGTGCAGTGATGTGATGCAGGCACCCACACGATGGAGCCATGCCCTGTCAGTGGAGACAAAAGTAATAGCCTGCATGTGCTTGCTCGCCATGGGTACCTTCCAGAGACCAACTGGGGACACCACAGGTATAACACAGTCGGCCACATCACACATCCTCACCCAATTCCTCAGCGCACTGCTGACATGCTGCGGAGTACATCCATTTCCCCAGCACACTGGCGGAGTGCACAGTAAACATACAGGAGTTCCACAGGGTAGCACGTATGCCTGGCGTGCTAGGGGCAATAGAATGCACCCATGTGGCCATACGCACACCACCTGGCCCCAAGGGGGCCGCATGCATCAATCGCAAGGACTATGCCAGCAGCAACTGCCAGGTGGTGTGCGATGCCAGGGGGTGCATAATCACTGTCTGTGCCATGCACCCTGGGGGAGCAAATGATGCCTTCATCTGGCACCAGTCAGCACTGTGCCACAGATTTGAGAGTGGGGACATCCCCACTGGCCACCTAGTGGGTGAGTATGCAAACCACATGGACAATCATAGGGCCTGGGGGGGCATGGCCAGAGGTGACATGGGTAGTGGCCTACATGGCCCAGGGCAAGGCGATGCTGATCACCAGACTAACCTCCACCCTCTACACACAGGTGACAGTGTATACCCACTCTGTCCCTGGCTGCTCACACCCTACCAGCAGCCCGCGACCCCATCGCAGCAACGCTACAGTGAGGCACACACCACCACACGTAAAGTCATCGAGCGGGTGTTCAGGTTGCTGAAGGCACATATCTGTTGCCTGGACACCTCCGGTGGTGCCCTACAGTACAGCCCCTCAAAGGCCTGCAGGCTATTCCTGGCCTGTTGCATCCTGTACAACATGGCCAACGAATGTGGGATAGCCCTACAGGTTGAAGAGGGGGACAATGATGGGGACGATGAGGACACCGGTGATGATGGTGATGGGAAGCCCCCCCGGCTGACGGGGCCCCGACTGATCCGGCTGGCACAGCTGCACCGGGACACCATCACGGAGGAGCACTTCAGCCAACCCAGGAAAGTCATGGGGCCATGTGTAACCACCAGTGACTAAGGCACAACCCGCAAACACGCATGGACACACACCAGGGGTGCATGCCATCAAGGGAAGTGGCAGGGCACAGAAGCACACACACAACCAGGGATGGGTGAGGATTAACATGACACATGGACGGACACACACACACACACACACACCAAACGTGCACAGAGGGCAGGAGGCACACCGACCCAGAACGCCAACCCTAGCAACACACATGTCCACAGGTCACCACGCCCACTGCCTGTCCATGTGTGTGTCAGATGCTGAGCACCATTGCACATTGATGTACAGTGCAATGCAGGCAACATCATGCACACACAACTGCGGACAGCAGCCGGGAGGGTGTGCAGATGGACTGTGTGTCCGTGTGCAGGGCCGAGTACCCACCCGTGCAATGCCCGCTGAATGACACAATGCACACAGGGCAGCACCAGACAGTAGCCACACTGGGAGACAGGTCAGTCATGTGACACAGTGCCCTGGCTGCCATGGATGCTTGGGTGGCCCCACCCAGACCTGCCAGCACTGACAGGCTGACCACTGGCCTCATGGGGTGGCACCGATGGTCCCCCAGTGGTTCCACTGTGTGAACGCAACCGTTCTCGCACAGGGGTCTGCAGCACACCGAACATGCCTGAATCAAGAGTGCTCGGGATGCCCACAGCTGAACCCGGTGTCGACAGGGTGGGAGTCGCACGACGCCAGGAATGGGGGTGGACAGTGCACTGAGTGGTGTCCGCGATGCATGGGCACCTGACTGTGTGCCCATTGTGGCCATGACAGCAGTGAATGCCTGTGCATGCCTGTCAATGGCAGCGGTCACATCCTCCCTCAAACGGTCTATTCCTGCCAGGATCAGAGCGGTGTCCCTGCTGCGATGCTGCTCTGCCTGCTTCAGAGCCACACGCAGTGCATTCACTGACGTCAGAAGCCGCATCTGCTGCTGGACTGATGCTAGCAGTAGGTGGGTGTGCTCATCCAAGAGGTCATCTGCCTCCTTGGCATCCTGTCCCTCAGGGTGTGCACGGCCCTGATGATCAGCACCCCTTTAGGGTGGCTGCTGCACACCAGAACAAGGTCTGGGCATATCCACAGGCGGCACACAGATGCCGCCGCTGAACCCTGTACCCCCAAGCCCATTGGCTGACTGCTGGTGCTGCTCCTCCGGCTGCCGCTCCCCAGGGCTCAGTGGTGCTGCCACAGTGGCCGCAACAGTCCCACTGTCCTGAACAGACACCAGTGCTGCCCCACTGGTGCTGACAGGCACAGGCTGGGACTGTGCTGACACGCAGGCCTCCACGGCAGCACCACCCACAGCCATGGGCGCGATGTGTCCTGCTGTGTGGCCCTCCTGTGGCACACACATGTCACTGCCCATGACGTTAGCGACATCATCATCGGTGACGGACTCTGCACCAGTCCCAGTCACAGCATGCTGGCATCCATGGATGCAGGCACGCTGGGACACAGGCAGGGCTTCCTCCACACCTGTTACAACGACATCAGTGTGGACAGCCAGGCGGCCCCACTGTCGCAATGATCCACGTATACCTGTGGTGGTGGATGGGCCCTCCTCCATCTCCAGCTGACTGTCCTCAGTGGACAGGCCCACCACTGCTGACCCATGCAGATGCTCAGGATCTGTAAGGGAAAGCAAAGTCACGTTACTGCATGTGACCTACCCTGCCCCCCCATAGACAGACCATGACTTACCATGCAGTGATGGGCCACCACCCATCTGGAAGCCACCACCTGGAACACTCTCAATGGCACTACACTGCATGATTCCAGCAAGCGTCTCCTCCTGTGGGGTCAGCTGTACCACCTCCGGCTGTCCACCACCTGTTGCAGCTCATGCTGCCTTGATGGCAGCCACCTTCTCCTTACTCCTCCTCCTTTCCATGCCCAACTTTTTCTTACACTCCTGCACGGACAACTGGTGGCTGCCATGCAGGTTCACAGCACATGCCACCTCCTCCCATGCAGCAGCACGGGGTTGGGGTTTTCTCCGCCGTCCACTGAGAAGTGGCTCCTGTTCCAGGTAGGCCTCGAACAGGGCTTCGGTCTCGGCCTTGGTAAAGTTAGGCCTCCTCCTCCTCCCACCACTGTGTTCCTCCTCTCCCACAACTTGCTCAGTCATTATGTAGCCTGTAAGGATGGTAGTTGTTACCTGTGACTGTGCAGTCCCATGCATGTCCCTAAATCCACAGTCCACACTCCAAAACAGCATGCAACTCACCAATAGACTGCAGTAACTGAATATGGCCACTGCAGCCCAATGTCACACTTTTATAGTGCAACCCATGCAAATGAGGCGAGGCGCAACTTTAAGAGGATGCAAACTGCAGTGCTGTGCCATTGAATGGTTGATTAGATGATTTGCATATGATGGCTGAATATCGCGCTGTTGCGCTTTGTGCAATTGTGTTGAACGTGCTGAGCCAATGGCGCAGTTCTGTGACATGCATAGTACACACCTCACTGCGCATGCCCAGGTAGCTGACGCAGGTGTCTGCTGTGCAGATGACGTGCTGGGCATGGCAGGCAATGCAGGGCATGGCCACCATTATGCCAGAGGTGCTATAGCAATGGTCACTACATGGCACTGTGGCACTGGGCCAACTGCGCGGTAGGCTGCTAATGGTGGTGGCACGCAGGCAGCCAATCGCACTACATGCATTGGGTTCCAATGGCGCTGTGTGTGTCCATGCGCCAGAGACCCTTGACCCTGCACCTGACCCTTGCCCCCTAGGCACCATGTATCAGGCATGGGTGCATCTCTATCGTGCTGTTTGGTGACAGCATGATAGGGAATGGCAGCGCTGTACAGTGCAGCATCTGCACGTGGGGAGCCGTGCTGCAGAGCGTCATATTGCCGAATCGAGCAGCGAGAATGGCATGCAGGAGGGCATTTCAGTGGTCAGCAATAGAGCTGGCCAACCTAGTGGCCATTGTGGAGCCACACCATGGGCCACTGTTCAGGGAGGCACCCCTGGACAGGTCCAGGACCGAGGTGTGGGAGGAGGTGGCCACTGCACTTGAGGAGGCCACAAGAGGGGGAGGAGTGCCGAGCAGTGCCGCCACAGGTATGGGGCCTGTGGTGGAGGGAGCTGGAGCTACTATCACGCCTGCGGGCACATGCCAGGAGGGGCACAGTGCCATGGCCAGGGAAGGGTTACGTCAACACACTTTTATCTAACATATGGGTAACAGTGTTGTATGTGTCCAGCACATGGGGGAGGGACCGTCTGGGGTTGGCTGTGGTGGTGGTGTTCACAGGGTTGTGGGGTGGGTGGGTCTGGCTGGGTGGGAGGGCACACCTGGGGGCAGGGGGACTTTGCTACAGGATTGTACTGATGTTCCTGTCTTCATGTTTGCCCCACAGGCCTGGAGGAATGCCGCCGTGCCCATGAAGAGAGGCGGCAGGAGGAGCAGAGTGCGGCAAGGTGGGGCGAGGGCCCTCACCACCCACTGGACCGGCCCGATGAAGGTGAGTGCCATACCTCCATGATTACTGTTGCATGCTGTGTGACAGGGTGGGCAGCGGGGCATGGCCACCATCCATCGACACCACTGCCATGCATGTGACTTGTTACAGTCAACACTGTCCAGTGGCAATGCATGTCTGGGAGTGTGTCGATGGTGGTCCATGCGTGCGCCAGGTACATGGCTGTGTCACTGCCTTGACACCACATAGCCATGTCACTAAACGGCCACGGTGGTGCTGTGCATGACTTGGCCAGTGGGTGTGTGCAGCATTCTGCATGGCTGTATGTACCTGGGTGGGCAGGTCATGTGGACGTGATCACTGCGGGTGGTCACACACCATCACAGAGGTATGTCCTACGGCCATATGTCATGCACAGTGGGCGGGCTGTATGGGGTTGTGCATTCACACCTATTGACTGTGCTCCCTTGTCCTAGGTACACGCCATCTATGGGAAATAAGGGAGGTGCCGTGGGAGATACTCCAGGTGGTGAGGGCTTCGCTGGACATCCTCAGAAGGATAGACAACACCGGGGTCCTGCAGAGGCACAGAGCTCGGAGGAGTCGGAGCAGGGAGAGGCGCTCCTGCTAGGGATCCATAAGTCTCTGTATTCCCCTACCCCCCTGGTCCCACCCTCACACCCCTCCTTTCCTGTCCCATTTGTCCACCCCTGCCCCTACCCACTCCCACCTTGTTTGTGGCCCCCCAACCTTGTATATAGTTTGTACTTCATATTGTAAATAGTTGAATTTTATATGTTTCTTCAATACACAGTTATTTTGATATGAATACTGTGGTAGTCTCTGATTTTCAGCAGGCTATAGGTGCTCAGTTGCAGTGGTGTACATGGCGTCAGGGGTGGTGCGGTCATGGGTATATGTGTGTGTCCATGTGGAGGTGACTATGGTGTGGGGGTAGCTATCAGTCAGTGTCTGTGGTGTGTATGTTGTGCCCTGTGCACTGGATGACTGTGTGCAGTGGTCCATGGTGCATGCTCTGTGTCCATGGTGCACCTATCAGCCCGTCCATGGCCTGTGCAGCTGACACACATGCATGTCTGTGGCCTGCACAGTCCACTGGCATGTCAGTGGTGGCAGTCCCTGCAGGGCAGCCACTGTACCCGTCACATTGCTGGGTTGCCTCCTGTCACTGGTGTGGTACATGTCTGCCTCGGGTGGCACTGTGGCCTCCACAGTTGTTGTCCCACCTCCATGCTGTGCCTTGTGTGTGTTGCAGGAGATGTGCCCTACTGTCTGTGACTTGTGCTCTGGGCAAATGATGGTGGTGTACAGGTCCACAGTGCCTGCGCAGGGTGGCTGGCACTCCAGTGTCATGGATGATTGCAGGTTGTGTGTACACAGTTTACATGGGCCCACACTGGGGGCTTGGTTGCCTCACCACAGCATCCCTGTGTTGTTGTGCCCTTGGGTATGGGTGGGTGTCAATTCATACACTGTGTGGCATCCAGTGTGGTGCATGCTTCCATGCACCCCTGTGGGTGTCTGTGCTGACTGTTGTGGCCAGTGGTGGGTCAGGGTGTGTCATTGGAATACTGTGCAGGGTGCTGTACCACTGGTGGTGGTGTCCGGGGCACACCCTGTCCCATGTGGGGTACCTCATGTGCCGACACATGGTTGGTCTCTCAGCAGTACCTCGAGGGGACTGTGCATGGTGGCACTGTGTCTGCCATTGTTGCATTGCTGTGTGCTGCCACCCGCTGATGGGTGCTCGTAGTGGGGCTGGCTTGCATGGTTCTGTGGTGCACAGGGTTGCAGGGTTGCAGTGTAACAGTGGGGGGGTGGCATGCATGGGGTTTCCTGCAGCAGTGGTCACTGCTCATGGGGGGTGTCTAGGGGTCACAGTGCAGGGTGTGCTCTGCATTGGGGGGGATGGTGTGGCACGGGGTGGTTAGCCCTCCTTGTGTGCCAGTCACAGCTTGCCAGTAGGTGTGATGGGGCACCATGGCCAGGCTGTTGGTTGTTTGCTTGTCTCCATGGGCCAGTGGTTATTCCAGCCTTCCCCCAGTTGTGCAGTGCATGGGGTGTGGGGGGACGATGTCTGTTCTGCTGTGTGTTCCTTTGCCCATCTGTGGCATGGGTGGTGGGCCCCTACCTCCCTGGTTGTGCAGTTGCATTGCTCTGCTGCTAGGGGGCATCCCTGGTTGCGCTATCGTGCTTCTGGACTGCTCAGCTGAACATCCCTTGTTGTGCTATGGTGCATCCGATCTGCTCAGCTTGCCCACCCTAGTTGCTTTATGGCACAGGTGGTGTGATATTCAGTCGTCGGCTGTAGGTGCAGTTTGGTCTGCTCTGTTTTTTAATATCGCGTCTCTTGCGCACGGGCACAATAGACTTGCGCTTGCTCCTGCTATTGCGCACTTTTTGGGCACAGTTTGAATATCTGGGCCCCATGTTTATACCAAGTTTCAAGACATCCTTGCCCCCCGTATCAACTGTTGGATCACTCTAGCTCTCTGTACCTGCTAGTGTCAAGCAACTGACAATTGCATTCTGTCCGGTATTTCTCAAAGTTCCACACCACAATTGTCATTGGGCTTGACTACAATTGCTCTATCACTCTCAAGATCATTCAGGGCTTGTCTTTCAGTTCTTGTCAAATTTTGTTGTTTTCTCTCCTCGGTTGTCTCTAATCTTCATCAAGTTTATTTATTTTTTATTTATTTAAAACTTTGCTAACCAGGTAAAAAAAGCACTGGGCCACATGGCCCTTTTACAGCCTTAACCCGGACATACAAACAAAAATTATATTTCTAACAGACAGGCACAATAAAACAACACCTGGCAGTGTAATATACACACTAGGGCCCGGATATTCAAAAGGGTTGTGCCATGAGCAACAGGGATGCGCCAGCGCAAGTCTGAAAATGCACCATTGTGCGATATTCAGCGGGAGGCAGATGCGCCCCCCAAATCACAATGTGCAAGAGTGTAATGGTAATGAATGCATGCGCAACTGAAGGGGGAGGAACCATGCATAAATGGCGCAGTGTGATATTCATCAACATGCGCCATGTGCAATAGGAGAGCAAGTGGAAGTTGCGCGATAGCAGAAATGATCCAAAATAAAAAGGAACAAGAGAGAGGTGCAAGAACGCTACAGAGAAGCCGCATGTTGCTGAACTGCAGGCAGGCACACAGAAACTGGGAGCAGGACAGGGCAGGAACAGGACAGAGCACCTGGAACCACCAGGAACAGGGAAGGTGTGGGTAGCCTGTGCTGCAGTGCAGGACAAAAAGGGGAAGTGCCACATAGCACCGAGGGCACAGACAGTGGGCAGTATGGCCACTACAGGGAGGTGTTCTGGTGCAGGGGGAGTAGCAGTAAGGACAGTGGGGGGAACAGTAAAACAGCTGCCAGGGGGGTAACACAAGCCAGGGACATGGCCAGTGCCACCATCCAGATGGAGGCAGTAATGAGTGGGGTGAGAAGGCAGGCAGCAGGGGGACACAGCCATGGAAGGGCCCATCGGTGGTATGCCCCCAACAGGCAGTAGCGAGCCCACACTAGCTTCGAGCTGTACACTGATACTGAGATCATGGGCCAGTACCTCCTGAACTAGGTGATCCTGGGGTGGCTCTGTGAGCTGTGTAATGATGTGATGCAGGCACCCACATGACAGAGCCATGCTCTTTCAGTGGAGACCAAAGCAACAGCTGTCATGTGCCTGCTTGCCATGGGTACCTTCCAGAGACCAACAGGGGACATGACAGGCATAACCCAGTCAGCCGCATCATGCCTCCTCACCCAATTCCTCAGCGCACTGCTGCCACGTGCTGTGGAGTACATCCATTTCCCCAGCACATTGGCAGAGCGCACAGCAAACATACAGGAGTTCCACAGGGTAGCACGTATGCCTGGCATGCTCAGGGCAATAGACTACACCTGTGTGGCCATCAGCATGCTACCTGGCCCCAAAGGGGCCCCATACATAAATCAGAAGGGGTATGCAAGCATCAACTGCCAGGTGGTTTGCGATGCCAGGGGGCGCATAATCAATGTCTGTGCCACGCACCCTGGGGGAACACATGATGCCGTCATCTGGCACCAGTCTGCACTGTACCACAGGTTCGAGAGTGGGGACATCCCCACTGGCCACCTAGTGGGTAAGTATGCAAATCACACAGAAAGACATGGAGCTTGGGAGGGACATAGTCAGAGGTGACGTGGTTACTGGCCTAGATGGCCCATGGTGGGGTGACGCTGATCACCAAACTAATGTCCACCCTCTACACATAGCTGACAGTAGATACCCACTTCCATCCCTGGCTGCTCACACCATACCAGCGGCCCGTGACCCCATCGCAGCAATGCTACAGTGAGGCACACGCCACCACATGCAATGTTATCGAGCGGGTGTTCGGGATGCTGAAGGCACGTTTCCTTTGCCTGGACACATCTGGTGGTGCCCTACAGTACAGCCCCTCAAAGGCCTGCGGGCTATTCCTGGCCTGTTGCATCCTGCACAACATGGCCAACGACTGTGGGATAGCCATACAGGTTGAAGTGGGGGACAGTGATGGGGAAAATGAGGATGCTGGTGGAGATGGTGATGAGCAGCACCCCCTTGGTCGAAGGGACCCCCGACTGATCCAGATGGCACAGCTTCACCGGGACACCATCACAGAGGAGCACTTCAACCAACCCAGGTAAGATATGGGGCCATGTGCAACCACCAGTGGCAAGGGAACAACCCACAAACATGCATGGACAAACCCAAGGGGTGCTTGTCGTAAAGGGAAATTGGCCGAGCATGGAACTGCACATGCCATCAGGGATGGGCAAGGTCTAACATGGCACGCGGTCGCACACACACAGTCACACCCCCCCCACAAGACAAACACAAAGAGTAGGAGGCACGCCGACCCCAACCACCACCCCAAGCCACACACATGTCCACAGACCACCACACCTAGTGCCTGTCATTGTGCATGTGTCAGACGCTGGGCACCATTGCTCAGTGGCAGACAGCGCAATGCAGGCATCATCATGCACACACCACAGTGGACAGCAGTTGGGAGGGTGTGCAGATGGAAAGTGTGTGCGTGTGCAGGGCCGGGTACCCCACCCGTGCATTGCACATTGAACAACACACTGCACTCAGGGCAGCATCAGACAGTGGCCTTGGTGGGAGATAGGTCAGTCACGTGACACAGTGCCACAGCTGCCACGGATGCATGGGCGGCCCCACCAAGACCCACCAGCAGTGACAGGCTGACCAATGGCCTCATGGAGTGGCACCGGCGGTCCCCCAGGGGTTCCACTGCGTGAACGCGACCATGCTCACACAGGGGTCTGCAGCACACCGAACATGCCTGCACCAGGCGTGCTCGGGATGCCCACAGATGAACCCAGTGTCGACAAGGAGGGTGTCGCACGATGCCAGGAATGGGGGTGGACATTGCACTGCGTGGTGTCTGTGATGCATGGGCAAATAACTGTGTGCCCGCTGTGGCCATCACAGCTGTGAATGCCTGTGTCTGCCTGTCAATGGTGGTGGTCACATCCTCCCGCAGCTGGTCTGTCCCTGCCAGGAGCAGACCGGTGTCCCTGCTGTGCCTCTCCTCTGCCTGGCGCAGGACTGCACTGAGTGCATCCACTGCCGTCACAAGCAACAACTGCTGATTGACTGAATCTTGGAGTACGTGGATGTGCTCATCTAAGAGGTCATCCGCCTGATCGGCATGCTGCCCCTCACGGTGTTCGCAGCCCTGATGGGCAGTACCCCTTGAGGGTGGGTGCTGCACACCAGGGCCACGCCTGGGCATGTCCACAGGCGATGCACTGACGCTGCCCCCCGACACTGTACCCCCATGGTCATTGGCTGACTGCTGACACTGCCTCTCCAGCTGCCGCTTTCCAGGACTCAATGGTGCCACGGCAGCAGCCGCAACAGCGCCACTGTCCTGGACGCACACCATTGCTGCCCCACTGGTGCAGACAGGCACAGGCTGGGACTGTGATGCCACACAGGCCTCCACGGCGGCACCACCCACGGCCATGCCCATGCTGTTACCTGCTGTATGGCCATCCTGTGGCCCACATGTATCACTGTCCATGAAGTGAGCTCCATCATCATCAGTGATGGATCTGGCACCAGTCCGAGTTGCAGCATGATGGCATCCATGGACGCTGGCATGCTGGGACATGGGCAGGGCCTCTTCTGCACCTGCTCCACCAACATCGGTCTGGACAGCCAGGCGAGCACACTGTCGCCCTGACCCTTGGGAGCGGGGGGGCTTTGCTACCGGATTGTACTGATGTTCCTCTCTCCATGTTTGCACCCTAGGCCCAGAGGAGTGCCGGCGTGTGAGGGAGGGGAGGCTGCGCCGTGAGCAACAGCAGGCCGAGAGGGCAGCCGGACCAGACAGGTGCAGGGACCAGCCTGACGATGGTGAGTGCCTTACATCCATGATTACTTTTGCATGCTGTGTAACAGGGTGGGCAGCGGGACATGGCCACCATCCACTGACACCGCAGCCATGCACGCAACTTAGTACAGTCAGCACTGTCCGGTGGCACTGCATGTCTGGGACTGCGTCAATGGTGGTCCATGCATGCACCGTTACAAGGCTGTGCCACTGCCTTCACACCGCATAGCCATGTCACTGAACAGCCACAGCAGTGCTGTGCAGGACTTGGCCGGTGGGTGTGTGCAGCAGTACGCATGGCTGTGTGCCTGGGTGGGCAGGTCTTGTGGGCGCGATCACTGTGGGTGGTCACACACCATCACAGAGGCATGTCCCACGGCCATATGCCATGCACAGTGGGTGGGCTGCATGGGGCTGTGCATTCACACCTATTGACTCTGCTCCCTTGTCCTAGGTGGATGGAAGCTGCAGTATATCAGAGAGGCACTGCGGGAGATCCTTCATGTTGCCAGGGTGTCACTGGAAATCCTAGAAAGGATAGACAGGCTGGGAGTCAGATGGCGGCATGGCAGGAGGAGCAGCCAGAGTAGGAAGCGGGGCTCCCGCTGAGCATACTGATGTCCCTGATTTCCCCTTCCCCCCTGGACCCACCCTCACACCCCTCCTCCCCTCTACCATTTGTTCACCACTGACCCTTACCCACCCCCACATTGTTTGTGGCCTTCCCCCCAACCTTTTGTAAATATTTGTATATAGTTTTGTTTGCTGTTTTTCAATACATTTGCTTTGATATGCCTACTATGGTGGTCTCTGATTTGCAGTAGGCTATAGGTGCTCAGCTGCTGTGGTGTGCATGGCGTCAGGGGAGGTGCAGTCATGTGCGTGTGTCCGTGGGGATGTGAGTATAGTGTGGGAGTAGCTGTCAGTCACTGTCTGTGGTGTGTGTGTTGTTTCCTGTGCACTGGATGACTGAGCAGTGGTCTATGGTGCATGCTCTGTGTCCATGGCACACCTGTCAGACCATCCATGGCCTGTGCAGCTGGCACCCTTGCATGTCTGTGACCTGCACGGTCCGCTGGCATGTCAGTGGTGGCTGTCCATGCTGGACAGCCACTGTACCTGGCACAATGCTGGGTTGCCTCCTGTCACTGGTGTGGTACATGTCTGCCTCGGGTGACACTGTGGCCTCCGCTGTTGTTGTCCCACCTCCATGCTGTCACCTGTGTGTGTTGCAGGGGATGTGCACCACTGTCTGTTACTTGTGCTCTAGACGCATGCTGGTGGCGTACAGCTCCACGGTGCCTCTGCAGGGTGGCTGGTACTCCTGTGCCATGGAGGGGTGCTGGCCGTGTGTACACAGTTTCCATTGGCCACACACTGGGGGCTTGGTTGCCTCGCTACTGTGTCCCTGTGTTGGTGTGCCCTTGGGTATGGGTGGGTGTTTGTCCATTCACTGTGTTGCATCCTGTGTGGCGCATTCTTCCATGCACCACTGTGGGTGTTTGCGCTGGCTGTTGTGGCCAGTGCTGGGTCAGGGTGTGTCCTTGGGAGGGTGTGCAGGGTGATTTACCACTGGTGTTGGGGTCTGGGGCATGCCCTGTCACGTGTGTGGTACCTCGTGTGCCGATGCATGGTCGGTCTCTCAGCTGTACCTCGGGGGGGGGACGTGAGTGGTGGCACTGTGTATGCAGTCATTGCATCGCTGTGTGCTGCCACCCACTGATGGGTGCTCATGGTGGGGCTGCCTTGCATGGTTCTGTGGTGCACAGGGTTGCATTGTCATAGTGGGGGTGACGGCATGCATGGGGTGTCCTGCACTGGTGGATGCTGCTCCTGGGCAGGGTGTCTGGGGATCATGGTGCAAGGAGTGCTCTGCATTGGTGGGATGGTGTGGCGCAGGGTGGTCGGCCCTCCTTGTGTGCCGGTCACAGCTTGCCAGGGGTGTGCTGGGGCACCATGCCCCGGCTGTGGGTTTGTTGCTGGTATCCATGGGCTGGTGGTTATTCCAGCTCTCCACCAGTTGTGCAGTGCATGGGGTGTGGGGGGCAATGTCTATTCTGCTGTGAGCTCCTCTGCCCATCTGTGGCATGGGTGGTGGGCCCCTGCATCCTGTCTCTGCGCATCCCTGGTTGTGCTGTTGCACTGCTGCCCTGCTGCACTGAGCATCCCTGGTTGCACTATGGCGCATCTGGACTGTGCAACTGCACGTCCCTGGTTGCGCTATGGCGCAGGTGGCGTGATATTCAGTCGTGTGCCACAGGTGCATCTTGATCTCCACAGTTTTCGAATATCGTGCTTCTTGCGCATGGGCGTAGTGGACTTGCGCTTGCTCCTGCTGTTGTGCACTTTTTGGATGCAGTTTGAATATCTGGCCCTATGTCATTACTTTGATATAATCCTAAAATAGATTGTACTATATAAATATAATACCTGTAAATATACCCTTATGCACACTTACATCCCACACCTGAATACAAGTGTCTTTTTAAAGATACTTTAAAAGTGTTTAATCGGTCTATATTTCTTAAATCATCAGGCAATTTATTCCAACTATCAGTTGCACAATATTTAAAGGATTTGTGGTTTTTTGAGGTTTTACAAAGTGGAATTTCCAATAAAACAAAGGAATTAGATCTATGCTGTCTGAAATTTGTTCTTTGAGTAAAAACATTATTCATAGGATTGTATACAACACTATAAAGTGATTTATGCACAAAATATAGTTCCTGTATGGTATCTCTTTGCTCCAGGGGTAACCAACCCAACCTACTGTATAAATTACAATGGCATTCTGTATGTCTAGCCCTCAAAACAAATCTACATATGGAATTGTAGAGGCTGTGTCTTTGCTGTTTTACCTTTTCCGACACTCCCCACCCCCGATCAACCCTCCATAATCCAATATAGGCAGTAGACATGCTACTGCTACAGTTTTCCTTGTATCATCCATCAAAAAAACCCTTACTGTGTATAGAGCACCAATTCTGCTATGTATCTGTTTGGTCACATTATTTAAATGAGGAATAAAAGAGAGGTGACTATCTAAAGTCATAGTCAAATAACAGAACTCAGTGACCATAACAAGGTAAGATTCTTCATGATCCATTATTTTAAAATAATCCCTCATCCTTCTCAACTTTGCAGGTGTACAAAATTACAAACCCTTTGTCTTTTTTTTATTAAGAACTAATCTATTTACTTTTAACCATTCTATCATTTTGTTATAATCTGTTTCTAAACTTATTCTGGTCATACCAATATTTCTATCAGCTACATATAAAACTGCATCATCTGCATACAAAATTAAAGAGGAACCTTTACATGTTGTGGGTAATTCATTTATATATTGGGAAAACAGAAAAGGCCCCAATATTGATCCCTGTGGTACCCCATAATTAACTTTTCCAAAGTCAGACACAGTATCATTTATCCTAACATGTTGTACTCTCAGAGTCAGGTAATCGTGTAACCATTCAATCATTGGTCCCCCTAATCCCAACACTTTCAATTTAGAAATTAATATCTGGTGATCTACTAAATCAAAGGCCTTGGTCAGGTCCACAGACAATGCACCCATAGTTGTCCCCTGAGCCATATTTTCTTGCAAGTCATTTTTGAACCTGATCAAGGCCGTCACGGTACCACACCCCCTACGGAAGCCATGCAGTTGGGGAAGAGATATGTAGAGACCACAGGTTGGGAAACCATATGAGCTCCCCCCATAACAGTGACAAAGGACAAATGGCAAGTACTGTTGGTGATGCTAGGAAAGGGGGGCAGGATGGGTGGGGAGGGTGGAAGGTGGTTACCCTTAATGCTAGGAGCCTTGGGAGGAAAACTACAGAGTTACAGGTTCTCATGGCAGAGGGAGAGGTGGACATTGCAGCCATCACGGAAACATGGGCCACCCAATACAATGACTGGGACCTGTCTGTACCAGGGTACAGGTTATTTCGTAGGGACAGGGTGATTGGGAAAGGAGGGAGGTGGCACTATATGTGTAGGAAGGACTGAAGTGTGTAAGGGAGGAAGGGGAGGAGGGTAGTACGGAGTCACTTTGGATGCAAATCCAGGATTCCAAGAATAGGATTCTTAGAATGGGAGTGGTGTACAGGCCACCATCTCAGATGGAAGAGTTAGACAGGGAACTAGTGGGACAGATCAGGAGGACCTGCAAGAAGGGTAGTGTGGTGATTGTGGGGGACTTCAACATGCCAGGAATGGACTGGAGCACCCCAACAACCAGGAACAGAAGGGAGCAGGTACTGCTAGATGCCTTCCAGGACAGCTTCCTGATGCAAATGGTCAGTGAACCAACCAGGTTAGGGAATACCCTTGACCTTGTGCTGGCAAATGGGGACTTTGTGAGAGAACTTACAGTGGAGGAACCTCTGTCAGGGAGTGACCACCACTCAGTATGGCTCACATTGGATATAGGCAAGGAAGGAGTGGAATCTGGCAAAATAGTGCTGGACTTGGAGGTCCGACTTTGGGAGGATGGGGAAGTGGTAAAAGGGACCTTGCCAGAATTCAACCCAGTATGGACACTCAACCAGAGGTGGAGCTCATAAAGCTGGAGATAGTGGAGGCAACCAAACCTGCTGCAAAGCCCAGAGCAAGAAGGCTAGGGCTAAAGAAACTGATCTGCTGGAGCAAGGAGGTCATGGAAAAGGTAAGGAGGAAAAGAGCTGCCTTAGGAAACACAAGAAAACAGGGAGGGGGAGGACAGGGAGGAGTACTCTGACAGAATCGAAGGAGGTGACAAGGGCAGTAAGGGAGCCAAAGACCCACGGAACCCAGGCTGGCACAAGGCATTAAGAACAGGGAGAAGGACCCTTAAGTACATCAGGGAGAAAAGGAGCTGTAAGGACCACACAGTAAGGATTAGGAAGGAGGGGTTGGGTGGAAGCAGGGTGCCATAGGCGGAAGCACTAAATGAGTACTCTGCTCAGTATTTACTAGAGAATAGGGGGTGGACACCCAAGGTGGGAGAAAGTGCAGAAGCAGGGGGAAGTGGTGAAAGATGGGGAAATCATGGAGAGCTGAGTTCGAGAGGGTTTGAAGGCACTGAGGGTGTGACAAGGCACCAGGCCCAGATGGCATCCACCCAGGGTACTGAAAGAGATGGCAGAGGTCCTTGCAGGACCTTTGGCAGACCTATTTAATGCCCTCACTACATTCGGAGTGTGTACCTCAGGACTGAAGGATGGCTCATGTGGTGTCCCTCCACAAGAGTGGCCCCAAGGATGAACCGGGAAACTACAGACCAGTGAGCCTCACATCCATCGTGGGTAAGCTACTGGAGACTATCCTGAAGGAGAGGCTGGTGGCCCTCCTAGAGGCCAAAGGACTACAGGACAGCAGACAGCATGGCTTCATACGTGGCAGATCCTGCCAAACCAACCTGGTTGAGTTCTATGACTGGGTAACTAGGCAACTGGACAAGGGCCATGCAGTGGATGTCCTGTGTCTGGACTTCAGTAAGGCATTTGACTCAGTTCCACATGGAAGGCTGGGAAGGAAGTTAGTAGGCACAGGGCGGGTGCAAAGCTGGTGAGATGGGTAGGAAACTGGCTGCAGGGAAGGCAACAGAGGGTGGTGGTGGGTGGGAGCTCTCACACCCAAGGGCAGTGACAAGCGGTGTTCCACAGGGCTCGGTGTTGGGACTAGTGTTGTTTGGGATATTCATTGCAGACATATCATGGGACATCAAGAGCAAGATCAATCTGTTTGCTGATGATACCAAGGTAGGCGAGTGGTGGATGACCTAAGGGATGGCAGGGTTGCAGGATGATCTGGCAAAGCTTGAAACCTGGTCAGACACCTGGCAACTGGGCTTTAATGCCAAAAAGTGCAAGGTGCTGCATTTTGGGATGAAGAACCCAAGGAGGAGTTACCAGCTAGGGGAGTGCAGCTAGCCCAGACAGAGGAGGAGAAGGATCTGGGTGTGCTCATTACAGGGTCAATGAACAACTCGGCACAATGTAGGAAGGCAACTGCAAAGGCCAACAAAATGCTGGGTTGTATTGCAAGGGGTATATCCTCAAGGAGGGAGGAGGTGATTCTGCCACTGTATAGGTCATTAGTTAGACCACACCTGGAGTACTGCGTGCAGTACTGGCATCCGTATCTGAAGAGGGACATTAAGTTACTGAAGGGGGTGCAGCACAGAGTGACAAAGATGATCGAGGGGCTGGGGGACTTATCATACGAGAGGAGGTTGAAGGAGTTGAACATGTACTCACTGGAGGAGAGGAGAGATGGGGTGACATGATTGAAACCTTTAAATACATGAAAGGAATAAACAAGACAGGTACAGAGGGGCTGTTCAAAGTAAGGGAGGGGAGGGACACCAGGGGCCATGATATGAGACTGGAGCAAGGAAGGTTCAGGAGGGAGATGAGGAGACACTTTTTTACAGAGAGAGTGGTGGCTGGGTGGAATGCGTTACCTGCTGAAGTGGTATGCAGTAGAACAGTGGTCTGCTTCAAACGAGGATGGGACAGGACAAGGGGGAGGGTTAATAAAGGGGAAGGGTGGATGGGAGGGGCAGCTGCAGAATAAGGGGTGCTAGCTGCACATTCGAGCAGACTTGATAGACCTCTAGGCCTTTATCTGCTGGCAAATTTCGTATGTTCATGTTCTTATGATATTTATTTAGATGTTCCACAATTTGGAGATGAAGCTACTTTTCCTGAATTTTTCCCGCTATAGACAGCAGAGAAATTGGTATGTAATTTACTACGGAATTTGCCTGATCCCCCTTGAAAATTGGTATTACTATTGCTTTTTTCCATATAGTTGGAACAATTTTTGTTTCAAGTGATAAGTTGGAAATTATCTGCAATGGTTTTGCTGTCTCATTTGCCATTATTTTTAAGATTCTTGACTCTAACTGATCAAGCCCATGTCCCTATGTTTCATCCAATTTTGATAATTCCAGATGAACTTCTTTCCATGTTATTTTCTTAAAGTAAACTTTTGGTGAATTATTACTTTGTTCAGGCATACTAAATCTAACCCTTTCCCAAATTCTAAAAAAGATACTCATTTAAATCAGTAAATTTTTCATTCAAATAATCTGCCATAGCCTTTTTCTCTGTAATAACCTGTTGTTCTTTATCTAAACTACTAATGTTATTCTCTTTCTTAGGGGCCAGCAAATTATTCACATTTCTCCATAACAGTTTTTTTTTTATCATGGAAAGCAGTGACTTGTTCATTTCTATAGAACTAAACCTTAGATCTTTTTATTTCTTTTTTACATCTATTTCTCAACTGTCTATAGTGGTTCCAATCTGATTCTAACCTAGTTTTTCTATATAATTGGTTAGCTACATCCCTTTCCTTCATTAATTTAAACAGTTTTGAGTTTAACCATTTATTTCGAGTCCCCCTCACCCTTCTCTTCTTTATTGAAGCTTGTTTATCAATTATTGCATTTAAAGTTTCAGAAAATAAACTCACTGGGCTGGATATTCAAACTGCGCCACTCTGTGGCTCAAGCCCTTGCGCTGCTCAAAAAAGTTGCGCTGGGCCTTGCATAACTTATGGCCCCATTTGCATGTCACCTTTTGAATATCGGAAAATGTGCGATGGCGAATGGAACTTGCACCACCGCATCTTGAATGCCCATTCTGACTCATGTGCAGGCACAAGTTCCACCGCATCATATTATTGTGAGGGAAGTTGAAGGGCGATATTCAATGGAGTTGCTCAATAGCGCAACTCTGTTGAATATCACCCCAGCCACACCCCAGCGTAACTTTTTTGAGCAGCGCAAGGGCTTGCACCACAGAATGGTGCAGTTTGAATATCCAACCCAGTAAGTTGGATGGTGATCACTAATCACATCAGCTAATACCCCTGAGATACCATTATTATTTTACATTTCTTACCAATACCCAATCAAGTAATCTAAATTGATTTGTTTTAGTATTTAATCTTGTTCCATCTGTTCTAATTTGTTCAAGATTTACTCCCTGCAACAACTTCTTGTATTTATTTACCTCATTTCCCCACCAATTTAAATTAAAATCCTCCATTACAATTAACTGCTTTTTGCTGTACCCTTCCAATATTTTAATTAATTCTTCCAATCCCTGAAACTTGGAATTTGGGGGATCATAAACACACCCCACACTCAGTTTCTTAATTTTACCTAGTATTTGTACAAAAAGACACTCACATCCTGAATCCAGTACTGGGGTAGATATTTCTTTTGCCTCAAGGTGCTTTCGATAAAAAAATTAGTAACCCCCCACCCCCTTTTCCTGGCCTATCCTTTCGTATATGGTTATAGACCAAAACTCCTATTAAATTATGATCTATTTTTGGTTTCAGCCAGGATTCAGTTAACAACATTAAGTCTGGTTCATGTACCACAATCCAGGCCTCCAGCCCTGTTTTTTTTTTTTTTTGCATAAGGCTGCAGATATTTAAATGTACTATTTTTAACCCTTGTGCTTTTAATCATTTTGATTCTAAATTATCTAAAGGGCCTGGGCTCTCTTCAACATCCCCTGATTCCTGTAATCTTTTTATTATTAAAATATGCAAACAATAATCTAATTTCCTAGAATACAGAAAATGCCCTAATTTTCCAACTTCCATTTTCTTATAAGACCAAATACTATCTTATAGACCTTTTGTTTATTATCTTTGTTCTGAAATTCCAGTTGAAGCCTATTATCATAAGTCCCATTTTCTTCTGCCCAGTGGATTTTCTGCACCAAACCATCTGGTGAGCAGAAAACAGCATACACCATAAAACTTATCACCTCTGCATAATGCATTATTGAATTGCTATATTTTGTAACCCAATTCCAAACAGACTTTTCTTAAATATCAAGTAATAGAATAGTTGACTTAAAGATAATTTAGAACTTTTATAAATATATCTTATGTTCTAAACCTAACAAAATGCAGACTGGTAACTTTTAAAACCTTTTACTTTTAAAAGTGCCTGGCTGAAAAGAAGTTAAACTTTACAAGCAATACAATACCTTCCCATTTAACATTAAAGTCCAAGCTAAAATAATCAACTATTTTTGGTACTGAGTGGCGCTTATTTATTTATTTATTTAGTCAATCATAGGAATTACAACCCTTTGAGTCATAGACTCATTTACAAAGGCTCCACATCAGCATAGTCATACATTCAGAGATAGTACATCAGTGGGACATCACATTTCAAGTAATTACATATAATAGCCAAGGTGGCTGTAAGTCTATGCATGTAGTAGCTAGGGTATTGATATTATTACTGTGGAACAATTATAATACAAGTACAGCCTCTGGGCATTGTCACTTGTGCCACTCACGCTCATTCTATGATCCAGAGACAGTATTTTAAAGTTATGGCTGTCCCTCTCTGTAGTTTTAATATAACTTTCAACCATACTCAAGACTCTGGGGGTGTTAAGGGTTGATCTGACCACTACTGCTCAGTTCTGTTAACTTTTTCTGTCAAGGGGTTCTGCATGCAGCTGCTCATAGAAATCAGTCAACTTCAATTTTCTAAATCAAATCTGTTTGTCAGTTTCTGAGTCAAATATATTGTTTCCATCATCGGTGCAAACAAAATGCTTATCTAGCTGTTTACCAAGCAGAATGCAGTTGCCAGTCACTTAACACCAACAGGTACAGACACCTATAGAGTGATCCAAGAGCTGATATTAGTACCTCAGTGTCTCACTATAACTAAAGCCAATACTTTAATAATTATATTGTTAAGAAACACAACATAAAATCAACAGCGACATCACAAAAAACTTGCACAAAAAGAAATTGCACAAAGTGCTTGGAAATGTCACTTTTTTGGTTTATAAAAGAAAGTCACAAAGAGCAGCACATGTGTCTCTTTCAACAGGCATTGTGAAACTGCACAAAAGCCTAGGTAGAGCAGTCACTTGACAGAAAGAGAGAGCAAGAGGGAATGAGAAAAAGTCAGAGAGTGAGCGCTAAAGTGACAGAGAGAGAGACAGAAGATCACAACAGTAACTAATCCTATGACTGTTACATTTAAGCAATAAGACACGACAGGTCATGCACTGTGATGGGATAATGGCACACCTTGGGTGTGTTGTGAGGCATGAGGCATCACCAAGTGCCTTCAACAACGCAAGAAGTGTCATTATCCCACCACAGCGCACATCCTGGAGTATCTTATTGTGGTTATAAAATAGATCCAAGGTTCTTTTGTGTGTGTGTGTGGGGAGGTTGTAGAAATGCATAAAATTAAAAAAAGTAACATTTTTACATTTTTTTTTACTTTCTTTTAACCCCCTACCTGCCTTCAGTACCCACTCCTTTGGCTGTTCATCCCATGCCAGCCTCCTCTGCTCAGGATCTGCCCCTAGAGTGCCTTCTCCTTCTGCCCCCACCTGCACAGCGGGGTCTGTCTCAGAATTGGTGGCTTGGATGGTGCGGAATGGTTGCCATCTAGGACAACCAAAGGTGTTTTTCCATTTTTCCTGTGGTCCCTAACCCCTAACCCTCTGAGATGCCGGCGGGAAGACGTACGTCCAGAGAGGCAACGTGCTGACACACATCTCTCCCAAGCACCTGACAGCGTCTCCCCTCCCCGACTCTGATGAACGAAGCCACCAATCCCTCATGAGCCTGGGTTTCCACCGGCTCTCTTAGGGCATCAGATGCATACAGCACCCCTGCTATCCAACCACAGAGGGAGGAGAGCATCCGTTAGGATGCTCAATCCTCCCTCACCCAGCCTACCCCAGCCAACCCGAGTCTGTTCCCAAACCTGGGTCGCCGGCGAAGCGTGAGGTGTGGCATCCAGCACCTCAACCCTCAGCACCACAGGGCCAGACCCATTTTTCCATTTTTATGACTTTTTTTAAGTTTAGAATAGTATAGGAATAAATAGGATAGCACGAAGATTTTTCATGGTTTGCACAGAAACATCAGAAATTAAAACTATAAGTACTATAGTATTTCTTTTTCAAGGTGTGTGTGTGTGTGTGTGTGTGTGTGTGTGTAAGAAGAGGATTATGAGGGTAAATAACATTTAATTATTATGTTTTAAAATTTAAGGCAGTTTTATTTGTAGGGCCTAGTTGAAGGTTTTTAGTGAGTAAAAACAACAGCCGTGTTTGTTGTGATGGCAGTCAGGGATGTGTGGTAGTACTGATTTCAGTAATGTCCAGAGCTGGTTTTGCACAAATCAGTTGTCCCTCAGTGCCAAAAATATGGTCCCCATGAATTTTGGCACCAGGCGGCAGCTCACCAGGCTTATGACCCTTCATACCTTTCACACCCTTGAGGGGTCCCCTTTGCAGGATGGCTCCAGTTTAAAATAGCTCGGGCTCTGGCTAGACTGGAACCTAGATTTTGTTGGACATGTGGATGCTATTCACCAAAACATGCATCCCAAATTTGGTGCTCTCTACAGACACTGTTGATGCATCCACCTTCAAGTCTGCTGTGAGATCGTCCAGAAGATGATTCTCCCAAACTTTGACTTAGGAGATGTAGTTTCCAGTGTTGTTCCTAAGTCCACCCTCACTAGACTGGACACCCTTTTCAACTCCTTCTGTTGCTTGCCCTAAACTGTCCCCCACTTACACATCGCTGTGACCTTTGCCCTAAATGTATGTCTCCCACGTACATATCACTGTGAACTTTACTCTGCCCTCTCCTTCCCTCCTCTTGGAGATAGACACTCTGCCCATTGTGTCTCATTAGTTGGGAAGTTCTGGCTTGGCTCCCTCCCACCATACCTAAACGCCCTCCTCTCTACTCCCCCTTCTTCCACCTACACCATCTGTAACTCCCCTTATAGAACTCTTGCTCTCCCAGTATTTAAAGATTGGAGAAGCATAGTGGGACTGGCAACATGAGAGGGAGGACAGATAGGGAGGAGTAAAAGGAGCAGTATTGGGTACAAGAGGATGAGTTGGTAACAAAGTGGCAGAAGACATTGCTGTGGGTGTCCAATCTAGTTAGGGAGGTGGAGGAGGTGGTGCCATAATCCACATCTGCACAGTGAAAAAGTGAGAGAACCATTTTAGTGTGATGGGCCTGGGGAGAAAGGCGGTCCTTATTGCGAAATAGGGCACTGAATTTGGGGCAGAGTTAGAAATGGATGGCATTCCTGTGGGCAGAGATGTCAGTCCTGCTATCTAACCACACACAGAGGTACTTGAAAGCTGGGACTACTTCAAATGGTGTGCCATCCAGTGTGGAGAGGATGGAGAGGGGTGTGAGCCGGGCTAGCTTCTGGCTAGTACCAAAGGTCATAGATACAGTGTTTTTTTTGTGTTGACCTGAAGTTGGTTGGACTGGAATCAAAGCAGAACATTGTGAAAGTCTTGTTGGAACGAGTCTTCCAGAGATGCAGTCAAGTGACTCAAGGTGTAGAGAACTGCGTCATCTGCATACATGTATGCGGGCTGGCAGGTGCATAGGGGAGGTCATTTAGTAAGATATAGAAGAGGACTGGACCCAGAATGGAGCCCTATGGGACCCCAGGTTGGAAAGGGAGGGGTGGGGAGATAGCACTTCTAGCCTGAACTGACTAATGACAGTCTGAGTGGTAGGAATTGAACCAGTTGACAGCAGGGCTGAGAGGCCAGCATAGCTCAGCTTATCTAGGAAGAGGGAGTTGGACTTTGAATCAAAGGCTTTGGCCAGGTCGATGAAAATGGCCACAGTGATGTGCCCCCTGATCCATCCCTGAGAGGACAGAGTCGGTAACACTTAGTAGGGAGGAGATGTCAGAATGATCCTTCCTAATGCCAGACTGGAAGGGGGAGAAGAAGTTGGAGGAATGGAGGAAGTCAGTAAGCTATGAGTAGATTAGTTTCTCCTGCAGCTTTGCAAGAGAAGGTAGGAGGGAGATAGGGTGGAAGTCGCCATGAGTGGAGGGATCACCCTTTTGTAGAGGGGTAGAACCTTCACAATCTACCAAGACTGAGATATAGTGTAAAGTGTGAAGGAGAGATTTAGGAGGTGAGTAAGGTGGGAGGTGATGGCAGGATCTGACAGATGGAGAAGTTTAGAGTACAAGCCACATGGGCTAGATTTGGAAGGCCTCCGTGAGGAAAGGGTGAACAGGGTCTCCTGGGGAATGTGGGAAGAATCGAACTCCAGAAGGGTGAGGTAAGGAGGAGAGAGGAGAAGGTGGAGAGAGGAGCCAAGAGGTGGGAGTAGGCGTGTGTGAAAAAAAAATTCTGCCAGCGGAATTTCGTCTCAAGTCAGATTTTCGCTTCCACAAAAGTTAGGAAATCATTTCACCAACTTTCACTGAAATTCTGTCAAAAACTGCAGAATAAATGTAAGAAATGTGGGTTAATGTGTTAAACAGTGGAAAAAACTGCAAAACTTTTAACTATCAGTGTTCAGTTCTGCGGTTTATGTATTAAACTGTGGGGAAAAAAACACAGAAGTAATGCAAGAGACTTTTTTTCCGCATGCCATGAAAAAAGTCCACAGTTCATAATTAAATGCTGCAGTACTAGGTGGAAATCCGCAGTTATTTGGCAAAAGTTCAGAATTCCACCACAGGCAAAAGAGTGGAAAATTGCACAAAATGTTCTAAATTTAACTGAACTTCCATGATGGCAGAAATCTGCACTTTCGCCCACCCCTAAGTGGGAGGGATGGGAGAGCACAAGTGGAAAAAACTTATTGAAGTGAGCAGCAACAGAGGAAGGGTCAGACACTGGTGAACTATTAACTGTGAGGACTGTGAGAGAGAACAGGATTGGGGGGTCAAAAAGGGAATGGATCACCTTCCAAATTTACCTGGGAAATTCAGATTATTCTGGAGGTTGGCCTTGAAGTACAGGGACTTGTCAGTACATATGGCCTTAATGCAGGAGTTCCTAAGCGCCCTGTAGGAGAGGCGCTCCAACACAGAGTGGGATAATTTATGCCTGGTCCAGACTTGGTCACTGGTCTTGCATGAGTCAGTGACAGCAAATGTGATTCAGGGGTGGTGCAAGGCTTTAAGCTTGGATTCCCTGGTTGGGATGTGCTTGTCCCAGACAGAAGTAAATATTGAGTGGAGGAGGGAGAGGGCCACAACAATGTCTGGGGTGGGGAGAATGGGAGACCAGATAATTTCAGTCATTCAGTACAGCTTCTTTGTTCAGTGACTGATATGACCTGGACCTGATATACTTTGGGGAGGAGGGAGCTGGACTTTCCTGACACAAAATGTCATGCAGTGGTCACTGAAGGCATTTGGTAATATATCTGCTACAACAATGCAGAGTGAGGCAAGAACCCAGTCCAGGAGGACATGGTTTGATGAGTGGGGAATGAATCATGTGGGTTCTGTGATGAGTTGTATAAGGTTAAGGGACTCAGTCCTGTGGGTGTTCAGCCTGAAAGTCAGGGAAAGCCAATTAGTGTTGAAGTCAGACAGGAGGAGGAGTTCACCAGCAGAGGAATGTGAGGAGAGAGCTGAGAGTGAGTTCACCAGAGAAGTGGGGGAAATTCTCAGTGAGGCATAGAAAACACCACTAAAAAATGGCTAATGAGAATTTAGTTGTTCTGAAAAGGGCAAGTCCCTTGGAGTGGATGGCTTGCCAGCTGAATTTTACAAAATTTTTGGGGAATTACTGACACCCCTTTATTGGACTGCTTGGGTTGGCAGTATAGCCTAGAAGTTAGAGGAATGAGGTATGAACAAGCTTGATACATCCAGCAGACCAGACCTGAGTTTGATTCTCACAACCTCCACTTGCATACTGTTTGACTCTGAGCAAGTCACTTAACCACCCAGTGCTCCCAGGTTGCCCCTGAAAACAGGCACTTGTGCCTAGTGGGTCTTACCCAGTTACCAAAGACTAAAATAAAAAATTAAAAAATAAGGACATTCTGGAGATAGGGGCAATCCCTGACTCCTGGAAGTTTGCCCAGATCTCTGTATTACCCAGACAAAGAAAGGATGCAGAAGTGTGTAGCTGACACTGTCCAATATCATTACTTAATGCAGAGCTAAACAGTTTTACTGGTATATTGGTGGCCCATATCCAGTGCATAATTTCATACAGTGGCGACCAGCAGGATGCAGCACAGCACTGCAGAATTCTGCAGCAGAGTTACTGCAGCAAACAATGCACTTTCAATAGGATCTAATCCCTTTTGTCATGCAGTAAACCTGTGACACTGCGCTTCATCCTAGCGGGCTTGACTGTATGTATTGCAACTAAACCAAATGGGTTTCGTCTCTGGTCATTTCCTCCAGGACAATATTAAAAGGCTTCTTGTAATGTAATGTAAAAATTGTTATTCTTATTCATAACAAAATGAATATAAATAGGATAAGCTCCATTGAGTAAAAAACTCATTTCTGAAGGAGGTCCAACCTAAAATGTCTAATACATACATTTAGAGACAAACAAGCACACTCACAGTTTGATATTATATAAAAGGAACCAAACAATCAAAATGAACAAGTTGCACAAATCATGTGGACTATCCATATGCACGCAGTAGTGACAATTACAATTTATACAAATGTTAGATGTTGTTCTGTCTCATTAACAATACACAATCCACCTAAAGTTAAAATACTATATCAGGTTTTCTGTTCATTCTTTTTTTATAAAGTACATTAACTAAAAGCCAGCATTTCAGCTTACTCTTATATATAGAGAAGAACTCCTCCTTAACCAGTTTATTGACAGCACTGTTTCAATCTATGTATGGACTCTGAAAAACAATTTTTTATTATCCTAGGATTAATAGGAACACCACCTTCTCTCATTTCTAGTGGCAGTGTGTTCCAGATTTTAGGACCCCTACATAGGGTAGAAGTTCTTCCCACCGCTAGGTTACGTTTTGGAATAACATATTGCATGCCTCTGGAAGCTCGCAGTCCCTCTCTTTGTTCCCTAGAAACAAACATATTCAGGATATAGCTGGGCAATTTTTTCCTATTTATTTTACCCATAATAATTGCTAAATGTAAGTTTCTCCTTTCCTCCAAACACCACCAATGTAGGGCCCTACACAAATTATAATGATGTGTATTTCTGGGGGCATCGAGGATGAGGCGGGCAAGCCTGTTATACATTACATCCAGTCTTGCCAGCTCTATCCCTGATGCTCCCCCATAGACCAGATCCCTGTAATTCAATACCGGCAGAATCATCGTTTCCTCAATCCTCCATCTTGTCTCTTTAGTTGTATAATACTTTAACTTGTAGAGCATTCCCAGTTTCCTACTAAGATTTCCCAATAAACAATCCAAATGCTTGTCCCATTTTAACCTAAAATCCAGCCACACCCCCAGATCTTTATAACTTGTTACTTGTACTTTCTCTCCCTTTTTGCTCCTAATATCTTGGGGTCGATATGAAGTTGTTGGACCCCTAAAATGGACCAGATGCATTTTCTTTACATTTATGATCAAATTCAGGGAATCAAAAAGTGTCTGCAATTCAAAGAAAGTGAGCTGTAGCTTGGTGTTAATACCATCCAGGGAGCTCCCCTCCACATATATCAACGTATCATCAGCATATATGTGATATCTGATTTCAGGGTCACTAAATTTTATACCATTTATGTAGATATTAAAGAGTATGAGGCCCAATATTGAACCTTGGGGTACCCCTACCTTAATCGGAAGCACTGTAGATTTGAATACCCCAATTTCCACCATTTGTTCCCTATTAATAAGATAAGAACTAAACCATTTTTATTCTGACCCTTTTATACCCAGATCCCTGAGCTTAGACAGGAGGACATCATGGTTTAGGGTGTCAAAAGCCCTTGACAAATTGATAAAGATAGCTCCAACAGAGTTCCTCCTGTCCAGACCCAACTGGATATCCCCTACCACTTTTAAGAAAGCAGACTGAGTACTATGTTTTGATCAAAACCAGACTGATACTCATTTAACAATTCCCCCCAAATTATTTTTTAACTGTGTAGCTACCAACTTTTCCATTATGTTAGAGACTTGTGAAAGCAAGGAAATAGGTCTAAAATTACTAATCTCGATCCTTGAACAACCTTTATAAACTGGGACAATTTTTGCCACCTTCCATCCCTCCGGGCACTTTTCTGTTGCAAGTTAATTAAATAAATATGCCAATGGGTATGCAATACACGGAGCTGCAAATTTCAGTAAGTTAGCAGGAATGTTGTCTAAACCTTTCACCTCTGAAGCATCCATACTTAACAATTTATTTCTAACCTCATCCACTGATACGTGCAATAAACTGTGTGATAAAGGGGCATTCTCACTGGCTATCTCCATGGTTGCAGAAAAAGCTTTTGATACGGTGAATTGACTAATTTTGCAAGCAAAACACAGAGAAAATGAAATTTGGCCTCAACATTTTAGCAGCCCAGAGTAGTTTATATACCTAACCCCAGGCAATGGTTAGAATAAATGACATTAATTCGGCCTAGAGGAACTAGGCAGGGGTGCCCCCTTTCCCCACTGCATTTTACAATTTGTGTGGAACCCCTGACTGCAGCAGTATGGCAGGACATTCACATTTGGGGGTGATGGCAGGTGAGATAATGTAAAAAAAATCGTGTTATATGCGGGTGACTCAATCTTTATTCTGAGCCACCTGAAGGAGTTGGTCCAACAGATCACCTGCTTTTTGGAGTCTTTTGGGTAGACCTCAGGCAATAAAATCAACCACGACAAATCTGAGACCCTGGGAGCACACGCACACTCAACGGAGAGAGCAGTTTGATTGAGAGCTCCTACCAGGCTCTGAAAAACATATTAATTACTTTTATTTTAACTTATTCTACAACAATGACAGCTGTCTCATTCATTAGTCGTTCATTGCCGTAACAAAATATCCTAAACAAAATCAGTTCTTGAACTTTTTATTAGTGCTTTTCTCAGTTTTTAAAATTACCGGCTCATCAACATGTAGATCGCGGCAGCTCAGAGTGGTGACAGTGGCAAGAACTCAGCTACCAGAGCAGTGGCTTCAATCACCCACCAGAACTGTACGTCATACCTTGCATCAATTAAAGGCATGTTTGTGGAGATTAAAAAAGACATAGGAGAAATACAGTCCACCCTTGAAAAACTCCAATTAAATTTTCAAACAGCTTCAGGGAGAATTGAAAGTAGACAATAGACTGCAGTCTGTTGAAGACTATATATTATCTAGAGGAGAGATCTGAAGAACAGTAGAAATCCATACATTACATCCTACAAAAACTGGACAATCTAGAAAATTGAGGGCGATGAAATCATGTTAGATTTGTCTCCATCCCTGAGAGAATGGAGGATACCAACATGATTTCCTTTCTGCAACAAGTTTAGCCTAAAATATTGAATTCAGTGGCCCTATGCAACCAGAGTACTGTTATGCTTGTGCTACTGTGATAACAGTTTGGCCATTCACACTCTCTATTCCACGGAGAATTACCACTCTGTAGGGCTACCGAAGGCACAGAACCCTCAAAGAGGGTTCCACCCCTAGAGGTGCTCCAGGAAAGAGTCCCTTGGCTAAAGGTACCTTACAAAGGAGCCCCTGAGGAGAGAGGTATGCCACTGGAGGAGAAGGAAGAGGAGGAGGAGGAGGAGAGGCTGGTGGGGCAGAGAAAAAGTGCTTCAGAAGGCGACTGGGAAGAACTGATTATATAGCTAGGTAGGGGGGTATGGCTGGTTACTCATCTCATTGAACTACAGGCATAGTCTTTCAATTCAGTGGGCCTACCCAGCCAGAGTAGGGTTATGCTTGTGCAATTGTGATAACTGTTTAGCCATTCACACTCTGTTTCACAGGGAATTACCACCCTGTAGGGGTACCAAAGGCAAGAAACCCTCAAAGAGGGTTCCATCCCTAGAAGTGCCATGGGAAAGATTCCTTGGCTAAAGGTACCTTAGGAAGAAGCCCCAAAAAGAACATTGAGCAGTAAACGTTTACTATGAGGTACAGAAGCTGACTGACAGCAACAGACAGCTTGATGAAACACAAAAGAGATGCACAGGTTGTCAGGACAGGACTGATAAAATGGATGCACTGATGACATCAGGGGGCTTCCTGTGCAGAGACAGAACAGTGAGTAGGGCCACCATCCATCTCAATCCAACAGCTGAAACCTACCTATGGAAACTAGGAAATATACTATAAACAACTAACTACATATTATGACCTTAGTACAGAGGAGAGGAGGGGAAAAAAAAACTTTTAACAGGAGGAAACCTCTAGGGATCCAAGGCCTAAGTCACCTTCCCTCCAGGCTAGGGGTAGTTTATTTAGTGACAGCTCTGCTGCTGCAATTTAGAAACCCAGTCCAAGAGGAGGAAATATTCCAATTTGGTGGAAAGCTCTCCTGATCCTTTGAATGAGAATGCCACGAGGGGTTGCGAGAGGAGCTGACCCCCAAGGCAGGAGGGGGAGAGCGACGACCACTGAGGCACTCAGCTGGCCTACCGACTAAAACAAAACTGGTGAAACAGGGACTGTCAGAGGGAAAATAGCTTTCGAAGGTGCCATGGCAATGCCATAGCCAAAGGAGCACCCTTGGGCCATAAGTGTTCAACCCCTCAGCAGCTGAAGTCTTAAATTCTGCATCAAGAGATGCATCATATAACTGCATGCTAAAGTTCCTCCAGGAGTGAGGACATTTCCACTATGGGCCAGATGAGAAGGACCCCACCCTGAGGTTCCCAGGCTCAAGATGTGGACTTTGAAAGTATAGAGTGAGGCCGTCAACTTACAGGGTGAGCCCGGAGCCAGAAAAGGTAATGGACATTGTTGGCATGCCTCTGATTTATTAAAGAAAGCATGAATTAACTATGCCATGAAGGCAAGAAAGCAGGGAAAAATCATATACTGTACGTTACATAAAGCATGCTCCCACTACTTAGAGACACAATGCCCCACCGCAACATCACAATCCCCTGCCATGGAAATAAGAGGAAGCCACAGCTGAGCACCGTAAGACCAAACAGCACTGTAATGTTGGTAGGGTAGGAACCCCCAAAATAGAGGTGCCTCTACTGGCAAAGTTACAGTTAAGGACAGCCAAATAATAGCAGCTGCTGAGGTAGCAGGGCAACAATAAACTGAAGCAGAGCTACAGAACAGGGAGAGGCAGCTAGTTTTGCAAAAGCAGTCAGAATCAAGTGCAAACAATTAAGCTGGATCACAGGAGACAGCAGAGAAACAACAATGGGAGCTGAGGCATGCCATATAATACAATTGCAGGAAAACTGAGGAGTGGCAGGCAGGAAGGCAGCAGGTTGAGCAAAATCTGATGAATAAATGGAGTCTGACAGTACAGGCACAGTGTAGCTTAAGGTAAGCAACAACAATATGTAACCTGAAGCACAAATAAACAGTGTATACACAGAGTGCTAGAAAACTAGAAAGCCACAAAGAAACAGACAAAGCAAACACAAGTACAGGAGCAGAAAGGAAACAAGCACACAAGGAAACATGGAACAGCAGGAGGCAAGCAATACAAACCAAAAACAGGAGAACTCAAAAGCAGAAGTCCAGCACAAACGAAGCTAAGCCCAAATCACAGCAATGCTGGGGGGAGGGGGGACAAAGCCCCAGCTGGCCCCAGGGTAGAAGGCAGACTGACAGAGCATCCAGTGCAAAAGTGCTTCAGAAGGAGGCTGGGAGGAACTGCTTATATAGCTCAGGAAGGGGGTGTGGCTGGTTGCTCATCCCATTGAACTACAGGCATAGCCTTTCAATTCCAAATGGCTCTGGCTCCTAGAGATTGAGAAAGCACATCACTCTCTTGCTCCTAATTCCCCCCCCATGGGAAGTAAACCCAGGCCTATAATTGCATATTTCTCATACTACTTAATAAAAGACATCATCCGTTTAGCTAGGTAGAGAAGGAACCTGCACTGGAATGGGGCCAGGGTACAAATTTTCTGAGTCTTTTCCAGCGAAATGATGGAAAAGCAGAAGGCTTATGGGGATGTTAAAAAAGAATTACAGCAACGTGGTCTGGCTTATTAAGTGAAATATCCTGCAACTCTGGTGGTACAGGCGCTGGAGAAAGCATCCTTATCTTTTACCAATCCAATTCAGATATGGGATTTCTTAAATGAGTTATAAACAGAACTATATCTTCCACCATTGACATGATGGTGGCAAGTTTTTAATGGTCTAACACCTCCTGAACTTGTATTGATCTATGAAACTCTGTAGTCAAACATTAAAATCAAACAGTCTCGAGATAACCCCTTCAAACCTCTGTGTGCAGAGACAATCACAAGAGCCTTGACCCTGCAAACATTGCCTCTTGAAAAAGACTCTTCCCCACTCTCAAAACACATCCTCCAGGACTTCCGGTGATGTCACGAGTAGCACGACAGCTTGAAAAACTACTCCCCTAGGCCCCACTGGAATTTCCCTGGAAATTCTACAAATCTCTAAAATTCTACACTCTCAGTTACTCAACGGAAAGGGGTAAACACATCTGATTCTTCCTAAGCTTAAAAGAATTGCCGATAAACGAGTAGAAGGGGCCAAAAATGAAAGCGGGTTTTCCACCCTCCCGCATGGAGAACTAGGACTCGGAGGTCTCACAGGCATCAGCAGACACAGGTGGTAAATCAGAGATAACAACCACACTGCGTAAAAAACAATCCAAAGCCAAAACGGTCAAACTGGACATGATTTATAAGGAAATACTTTCATTCTGAACAGAGGTTAAGCAATTATATTCAGAACTGCGTAAGGATGTTATGATGCTGGAGTAAAGAGCTGATGACTCTGAAAGACAAATTACAGCCGTAGAAAACCAGATGGATAACGTAGAAGAAGCCCTCCAAACAATAAAATAACAGCAATCCCAGATACAAAGGAGACAAGAAGATGCAGAAAACAGCGAGTCTTAAAAATATTCAAATATATTGTATACCTGAAGGCTCCGAAGGGCAGACTATTACTGATTTCACGGTCACATTATTATGCACAGCTCTGGAGCTTCCAAACGCTCTCCTGGTGGAAATGGAGTGTGTTCACTGGGGGCTGGGCCCCAAACCAACAACCCCAGACAGTCGTCCTAGATCAATTATCGCATGTTTCCTCAGCTTTGCTGTAAAGGAAAAAGTACTGTTTTCAGCGTGGTGGTGACAGAAGGTTTTCTATTGGGAAACAAGAATCTATCTGGACAACTACCAGTGATGCCTCCACCCAGAGGACAGGGTTGTTAGTAACAAGGCTAACCTGGGTACAGCCCTCTGGGACACTGTAGCCCCCCCTCTTTCCCCTCTAGTGGCCTAGACAATATGCAACAAACACTTTCACAGTAGCCCCTATTTAGCATAGAAATCCCCGCACTGTTTGCACTTACCACCAGGCTGGTTCCACCAGTTCGACCCTGGAGACCCCCTGTAAAACAAGGTTAGGCACAGCAAATAACAACAGTACAGTGCTCTTGGTACAAACTGGAACCAAAGACAGATTAAATGCAAAAAGAGTTAGATCTGATTTATTCATGGGAATTGAACAATGGAGGGGTGTAATCAAGTTAATTGATTCAAAAACTGATCTAGTCAGGTAATTATGCATGCACTTTTAGTCCCTACACAGTCACATGCTCTGGGTACCCAGTTGTAAGTAAGGAGGGCTAGCCTGGAACGTTGCCTGGGGTAGGCCGGCATTGCAGCTGGTTGGGGCCCTGTGATGAAAAGAAAAGGCATGCACAACCACACACAATTTGTAATCCGGAGCCAGGAGGCTCAGTTCGTGATGATTAGACAAAACAATTGAATCAGATGACACACTTTGATCGAGCTGTTGTTGCAGGGAGCTACCCTGGTATTTACTCATGTTACCCAGTACAGGACACAGGATGGACGAAATGGAGACTGCAGGCTGATGACTGGTTTGCCAGGAGAAGCAGGGCCCACACGAATCACCAAGGTGTAATTCCTGGTCAAGATGGTTCAGCAGGGGGCTGATCCCCGGGCGAGTCTCTCATCGATGATGGTTTCTGTGCCTGAAGTAGCTGGCTGGGCCAGGTGGCAAGGCCCAGGCTGGTTGGAACAGTTGGTATTTCTTTTTTTTTTTATATTTTCCTTTTTACGCCCCTGAGCCACCTGCCGCCTTGTCCTTCAGCCCAGTCATGGGCCGCCGGCTTCTGCCCTCCAAATCGCCACAGCTCCACCATCACTCCCATGGCTTGCCCCTCACGGTGGGCCTGCGCATCCGCCACACCGCGGGCACTGGGATTAGGTCGGGGCCTGGCCTGAGGGCACATGTAGGCAGCAGAGGATCATCTATGGCAGCAGGTGGCTCCTCCTTTTTCCTGGTTTTCTCCCCGAGGAGGCGGGGACGTGCAATGACGCCAGCGTCCGCCCCGCCTCCCCCCCCACTAACGAGCCTCGGCTGCGTGGGACTCCCGGTCTCCACCAGGGGTCTCCAATGCACTGAATGCTGCCCGCACCCTCCCCCCAGAGTAGGAGAGCTGCCCATCGGATGCTCAATCCTACTCCCCCCGGCCGACCCTCCGATGATTCGGATCCGTTCCCGAACCCTGGTCGCCGGCTTCGCAAGCGGAAATCCCACCACTGCGCCGACGGGCCAGCCAACAGTTGGTATTTCGAGTCTGGTAGTGCTGGATGCAGCTTCCAGTGAGCATAGCACATTTACACAGTGGGGAAACAAATCGCGACCTACTAACAGCACCCAGCACATTTATAGTAAAGCAATCACCATACCACAATGCGGATGGCAGTCCAGCCGCAATATCAATGACTCTGAGCAAAACCAGGAATTCTGTGGTAAATGGATGTCTTGACTGGCCGATCGTGTACAGCAAATCTTTGGTCTTCTTCAGGTTTAAATCTGGTAACTCTTCAGTGGTTTTATCACACTCCAATTTGGATACAGTCTGATTGCTAAGCCTTCAAAGGATTCCCTCTCAAGGGACAGCAGGCAGACAGGCCAAACTCAGCCTTTTCACCAATTTCCAGTGCGAACAATGCAGGAGCTGCTGCTTGAATCACTCGAGCTGTTCACTCTCTAAACTCTACCTCCAGACTGATTCACTGCAGCAGGCAGCTTGGGAATTTCCCTTCAGTCCAAAAGGTTTGATTCATTGATTCATCTGTCTGTCAAAAGCAAGGGCTCCCCCTCCAGGTGCATTAAGGCACCAAAGTCTCAAAACTACAATTCCTACAGAAATTCACTCCCACAAGACCCCTGGGGACAGACTCCATTTTAGGGTCCCCAGAGTTACTGATTGGCCCATTCTGGCAGTCCAGGACCAAGATGGTGGTAATAAACAGAACTGTCCATGCCCCCAAAGAAGGCAGGTTAGCCAACTATATCATTACTATTCTAATAGATAATCATCAAATAAGTACAGCTTCTAACAAAGTTCCCTCGGCACAAATAGTGATGGCAGAACGGAGCGATTATCTGGCAGCCCAGGCAGGACTCAAGCATAGAAACACTCAGCCCCCTCCCAGATTAAATAAGCACCACGTTCTAGGCAGCTCTTAAAGAGACAGAGCACAGAGGCATTAAGGCACTCATATACAGCACTTTTAAAATGCTAAGACACAGGATACCAGTCTGGCAGTGGGCATTTAGGCAAGCCCAAGGAAGACTTTCAGGAACCCCCATTTGTAGGGGGGTTACATACTTTAATACTATGATGGTCATAAGAGGCTGGATACCTTTTTGTTCTCTGGCTTTTTGTGCAGAAGTTTACGGGGTTGATTTAAATTGCCCCACGTTAAGATACAGACGCAATGATAGGCTGCCTTAACATCTCTGGCATATTTTTGAACACCAGCAATGATAGGGTCTGCTAAGCTTAGATTTCAGCTCTTTGAGAATGCTTAGTGACTGCAGGGTATACAGAGCATTAATTGGTTATAGTTTTGGAGGCAGGAAGCAATTCAGTGAATAGATTTTCTTTATAGGTTCATAGGTTCATAGGTGTATACGAGCTCGAGGGACAAGCCCATAATGAACTCGCCATCCTATCCTGGATGGAAATCATATTTGCTGTTACCCATAAAGAGATCTAGTTTTGTTTTGAATATTTGTAGAGTACTACTATTTACCACTTCTACAGGCAATGCATTCCAGGTAGATACCACTCTCTGAGTGAAAAAAAGATTCCTACTTGTAGTTTTATTAATAGATAATTTTAATTTGAGTTTATGTGACCTAGTAAAATTTGTGTTTGTCTGCCATTCTAGACATACAGTTTCAGATAACGTTTGATCCCTCGTGGCTTTATATATTAGACAAAGATCACCTCTAAGGGATCGATATTCCAAGGAATAAAGATTCAGTTTCTTCAGCCTTGTACTATATGAACATTTTTTATAATCAAGGACCTGTCTAGTAAATCGTCACTGCACCTTTTCAGCCAGTATTTTATCCTTAATTAGGGTTGGAGCACTAAATGAAGAGCAATAATCAATATTTGTCCTGATAACACTACAGTATATTGGGACTAATACTTCAGGTTCTCTAGATTTAATGTTCCTCAACATACAGGTAATAAGTTATTGACATTTTTGAGTAGTTTTGTTCATATGTTCAGAGAATTTTAAATTGTTGTTAATTAGAACACCTAAATCCTTTTCAGAAGTTACTTTGTCCAATAAAATATTATCCAAAAAGTAAGAGACTAGTCTATTATTTTTACCAAAATGCATTACTTTGCATTTTGTAGTATTAAATATTAATTTATGTTCTCTAGCCCATTTGGATAGTTCATTTAGATTATCCTGTAACATAGAGGCAGAAATATAATCATTGACAATACACCTAATTTAGCATCGTCAGTATTTATTTACCCAGACTCATTTTTGGTTTTCATGCTAGAGATAAGAATGTTGAACAAAATTGGAGCCCAACACCACCCTGGGTACTCCACTGGTCACCTGAAACCAGGCTGAGGTATAACCTCTAATGCTTACTTGTTGCCTTCTGTTTGACAGCCAAGCTGAAATCCAGACAACTATGTTTTTGTGCAAGCCAATGTTGTATAGGCATTCTATCAGAATTTTATGTGAGACAGAATCAAATGCCTTTTCGAAGTCCAGAAAAAACACATCCACCGGGAGTCCTGCATCCAAGGCAGCACTAACGGGTTCAAAAAAGTTAATCAGATTGTTCTGACATGATCTGCCCAAGGTAAAGCCATACTGTGTTATATCCACTATTCCATTAATATTAATATGTGTGTTTATTCTATTCATTATAAGTTTCTCCATGACTTTTGCTATACATGATGTTAAACTAATGGGTTGGTATTGCTCCACTTTTTGCTTAGTCCCTCCCTTATGAATTGGCATTACCAAGGCTTCTTTCCAGTCATCTAGGACTTCACCATATTTTAATGATCTATTGAACAGTATTGATCGGGCGCCTGCCACTTCATATGAAATTTCTTTTAGCAAAACAAAAGGAAATCCATCTGTTCCAGCTGGAAAGGATGATTTAAACGAATTTATGGTGGAGTAAACTTCAGGAATTGTTATTTCTACAAAGCATTGGTTATAATTATGATCAGAATTGTTAAGAGTTTTCTTAGTTTTAAAATGACTACTGAAATATTTGTTAAACTCAATTGCCATTCTATGTTCATCAGAAATCAAGTTGTTATCTATCAATATTGGGCCAACTTTAGAAGAATTATTTCTCATAGAGCCAGTATAGTTAAAGAACTGTTTTTTGTTGTCTTTAGTTGTTACCAGTCTAAGCTCTAATTCTTTTTTAGCTCTTTTTATTGCTAATTTAGTTTTATTTGCTTTTTGTTTAAATCGGGTCCAGTTGATTTCTGTTTTCTGCTTTTTATATTTATTGAATGCTCTTTTTTTTAGCTCTTACCAGTCTTTTGATCTGGAATGAAAACCATGGTGGTAGTCTTTTACAATTATGGTATTTGTTATGAACTGGTACCTATTTCTCTTCACAAAACCTCAGTTTTTCCTGAATTTTATACCATATTTGTTCTGCTGGTAATTCACTAAGTTCATAACTCCAGTTCCATTTTTCTAAGTAGGCTTTTATTTCCTTGTAATTAGCTTTGGAGTAGTTACGCATTTTAGTAATACCTTTGATGGCTACCTTATAATCTTTAATTGTCCACAGTACCATATAGTGGTCACTATCAGCTAAAGGTGGCAATATTGTGGGTAAATCTACTTGGTCATAGATGTTAGTGAATATTAAATCCAATATATTTTCCTTCCTAGTGGGTTTATATACTAGTTGATCAAGACCCATGGATATAGCTGTTTCCACAAATTTAGTTTCCTGATAACAAGAGCCTGATAGTGTAGCCCAATTAATGCCTGGGTAATTAAAATCACCCATAAATATGATATTGTCTAAATGGTTTAATTTAAGTAAATAATCCAAAAAGGAACTATTACTTTCCTTATCTAAGGAGGAAGGGCGATAACAGAGTCCTAAAATTATAGCTTTCTGTTCAAAGGTTAGTTTAACCCACACACATTCAATATTATCAGGATTTGGTAAATCAGTGTACACTTCATGACAGGTTATTCCATCTTTAATGTAAATTGCAACTCCCTCCTTTAGTAAGTTCTCGATGTTTGGTAAATAGTGTATCCTAAGATATTTTGCCCCATTGTTCTTTATTAAACCATGTCTCAGTCACCCCACATATATCTACCTTTCTATCTATTAATGTTAGGCTAAGCTCATCCATTTTATTGGTTAGACTTCTTGCATTTAGTAATAAAATATTAAGTTTAGAATGTTGTACTGTACTGTTTTGATCGAAGAGACTATCTACTGGTATTCCTACCTCATTATTTATGCCTGTTATGGGTTGCTCTGAAAAGAATGCATCAGTAGACTCATTGCTGACCATCCCACTCCCCCTTATAAGTTTAAATAAGAAGCAATCTCTTGATTAAATGATCTGCCTAATAATTCAGATCCTTTTTTATTCAAATGCAGGCCATCACTTAAGAATAAATGCCAGTTATTTTCAAATTGTTCCCAATGTGTCAAACATTTTATATTCTGCTTTAGACACCATCCTCTTAACCAATTGTTGATCTTTTTTATCTTAGCTGCCATATAAATATTGGCCCTAGGTGCAGGAAGTATTTCTTGAAAATATAATATGTGCTCCTTTTTTGATTAATAAATTTGTAAGCCCTACAAAGGCTTCTTTAATCTGCTATATGTTTTGATTTTTAATATTGTTAATTCCAGCATGTATTATTACCATTGGTGCAACACTGCTATGTAAAATCTGTTTGGACATCTTGGCTATGTCCCGTAATTTTGCCCCACAAAAGCAAGACAATGTGCATGTTGATTTATTTATATCACATATTTGTCTGTCCAGTTTAGAAATCATAGAATCTCCCAATACAAAAATATCTCTAGTATTGTTCAAGTCCATGCTAGAATTCAAGTTTGGTTGATCCATCTGAGTAGGTTCGCTAGAACACAAAACCTCTGTGTTTTTTGCAACTCTGGTTATGATTGCTTCATTCAAAACATTTGGTTGGTCAACCTGGGCATGTTCATTTATTACCCAGGAGCACAAATCCTCAGTGTTATATGCATCGCTAGTTATAATTGCTTCATTTAAATCAATAAGGGGGTCAAAACTATTGAAAGTAGGGATGTTAAAACAGCCTGATTTTCTCCCTTTTTTGGCTGGTTTAAGATATTGCACTGTAAACCATGCCTCCTCCTTATCCATTAATTCTGTCTCATGCCTACGTCTTTTACGTAAGATACTGTCTGGCACAAGGTGAACTGATGTTGGCCCAGCTATAGTTTGACATCCTATAGTGGTAGTGTCTGGTACCTGGAGCCTTTTCCTTGTTTCTATCTGACTTTCTTCTAGTGTCTTTAATCTATAATTGAATAATCTGATTTCCTTTTCTAATTCTTTATTTTTGTTGCACTTTAGACATGTATAAGTCATGCAAGTGACTAAGTTAACATCAGGTTTATACATGTTACATTTCGTGCATAATGTAGCTATCTGACCATCCACTGTTTTAATCATAGACTCCATTCTTATTCTAGTTAAGTTTAAAGGGGTGCACAATTTACCTTAGTTTAAAATTCAAATTGAGGCAGTATTTCCTGTTTGATCAGAGTTTTACCTTTCCGCCTTTACATACTGAATGGTACCAGCTGGGTAGCCTACAGAAATTCTAAAGGCTTTTCTTTTAATTTGGATGTCTGTAAGTGAGAGAAAGTTAATTCTTGCAGGACTGCGACAACAGCTACTCATGATATACAACAGACGTCATTATAAAAACAGCTGCGAATATAGCAGCTATTTATTTTTTCTGTTATATTATTTACGTTTAAGCGGAAATTGCACCCACTGGAGGCCCAGGAGAAGATTCCTCCTGGTTTTCCTCCTACACTCAATGAATGTGTTGAGCAGATGGGAAGACCCGCTTTGGTCTCCCCTACCTTGGGAGTCGAAGGGATGCGTATTCATGTACCCCTACACAAAAAGACACACACTACCATCCAGGATCTATTAATACAAGGTGGGATAATTACCTACACATTTGTATGTAGTTCATTTAGAAAGATGCTGACATTTTTCCTAAATTGTTTGATTACTTATTTAGCCCAGTTGACTATGGTTTTAAGAAATATTTGGAAAGTGAAAACCATTTGGGTCTTTTTTTATATTTTCACAATCAATACCATGCAGAGAATGATTAGTCTGACATATCTGATAAAAAACAATGTAAAGCCAATAGAAATAATAATTTTGATTGTGGAACAGTGGAGAGGGGTGGAGAGGAGGGAAGTGATCCACAGTGGGGGTTATATCAGGGGTTTTGTAATCATGATAGCCACATGTAAAGAACTCAGATCATGTCATGGAGTGCTCCTATTTCTTCCTCTTGTCTGTGAATGGCAGTGAAGCTAATCTTCCTCAACATTAACGGGTTAAATAACCCAGTTAAGAGGACGAGGGTATTTCAATACTTAAAAAACAAATGCTGGATGCCATTTATTTACAAAAGATGCATCTCACAGCTGAAGAGCATGAAAAACTGACCTGGGGAAGGAGATATCGGGTATTTGCTTCTTCTGAGGCAAGGGGTAAACGAAGGGGTACTGCAATTTTGTTGCCTAACACCACTGCTTTTATTTTGCAGCAGGAATGTATTGACCCCTTGGGTTGCTATGTGATTTTGACAGGACTTCTCTATTGGCGACAGGTAACCCTGGTCCATGTGTAACCCCCCCATTAAGATTTGCTCCTTTTTCAACAAATTATTAGAAAACTCCAAGGCTTATTTATTACGGGAGGAGATATGAATCTATCCATAGCCCCATAATTAGATGCTTTAGTAAGTGCACTGCATAGGCGTTCCCCTTCTCAAAAACAATTTCGAGCTCAAATTGAATTGTTGGGTCTGGTTGAGGTCTGGAGATTTTTTTTCCCTACTTCCAGAGCGTACACCTTTTATTCATCCTGATTTCATACTAGCTCCTGTATTGACTATTTTTTTACTACCAAAGAACATACAGAGGTACTGCAAGATATGACAATTTGACCCAGGTTTCTTTCTGACCATTCCCCATTATTATCAAAACTGAATCTGGGTGGCACTAGAAAAGCCTCCTCATGGGGATTAAATTTATCATTACTAAGAGACCCAGAATATGTAAAATGTATTAAGACTAAAATCTCTCAAATTGTAGCTGATAATTCTTCCCCGGATACCACTGCAGCCATACAATGGGATATGATAAAAGCAGTTTTATGGGGGGAAAATGATTGCTTATGCTGTACACAAGAACCAACAGAGAGAAGCTGTATATGCTAAGTATGAAAAAGAATTACAGACTCTCCAACAGATGCCTGCTGCAAAAAAAAAATGTGTATCTGTCAACTTAAGGTAGAGCTGCAGAAGATTTCAGATCTTAAAGTTCAGCAAGTTTTATTCTATTTGAAAAAAATATAGATTTGAGGGGGACCCCCCATGATTCTAGGAATTTAGCTAGTAGATTACGGGGACAAAAGGTAGGAGCATATATTCCCCAAATCCACACCTCACCCACAACCCCTCTGGCAACCACTACAGAAGACATTCTAGGGGCCTTCCAAAAGTTGTATAAGCAGCTATATACACCTCCCCCTTTTCCACCATTAATACAAACAAATACTTTTGTTTCCAAATTGTCTTTTCCAACTCTATCTCCCTCTCAAAGGGATGCCTTGCTAGCACCTGTTGGAGTGGAGGAAATAAAGAACATAATAAAAGAAGCCAAAACTCAGAAATGTCCAGGCCCTGATGTGTTACCTTCTGAATGATGTAAAAGATTCTATAAACAGTTGGCCCCTTCCTTATTAACAACTTACAGGGAAGTACAAGAAGCAAAACCACCCCCCTATGGACCAATGCGATACTTTCCCCTATTCTAAAGCCAGCAAGGGATCCAAAGAGCACTTCCTCCTATAGGCCTAACTCCATATTAAATATGGACTACAAAATTTTTATGTCAGTATGGGCTCAGCGGTTGGAAAACATTCTTCTAACCATAATAAATCCTGACCAGTCTGGATTCATATGGGCCACACAAACAATGGATAATATTCGCCGCACAATTTCATTAATTGATCACTTGTCTCAAAGGCAAATCCCTGCCACATTAATAAGCCTAGATGAAGACAAGGCATTTGATCAAGTGTTACAGCCTTTTTATAGCATACTTTGGAACATTTTGGCTTTCCTTCAGAGTTTCTCTCTCCTGGTTAAAACTGATCTATGCAACACCAAAGGCCTTTGTTCACATTAATGGTGCTCTATTCCCCACATTCCCACTTAATCGAGGAATGAGACAAGGCTTCCCCCTCTCTCCTGTGCTCTTCACTTTATATATTGAACCCTTAGCGATGGTGATTAGAGGGGAATTAAAGATAGAGAGGATACCACTGGGGGTAGGTTATTCAAAATGACTCTATACGCAGATGATATTCTGCTTAATTTATTAAACCCAGAACACTTGGTCCCTGCTCTTCTAGCAATACTGCAAGCATACACTGATATCTCAGGATACATAATAAATGTATAGAAAACAGAGGTCTTGGCTTTTTACTTTACACCCTCTAGAACATTAAAAGCACAATTTCCCTTCAGATGGGTTGCACTAAAATAAAATACTTAGGGGTTCATTTACCTAAAAACCTAATTCATTTAGAATGAATTATGAACCCCTGACAAAAACAAGAGAGGATGAGTTGAATGGATGAGACCATTTACAACTATCTTTTTTTATCCAGAATAGAAGCAGTATGTATGACAACGCTCCCTAAACTCCTATACCTGTTCCAGACCCTACCTGTAGCACCAGCACCATATTATTTCACCTCCTGGAATAGATCCCTATCCAGATTCGTATAAGCAGGCAGACGCCTGAGGATCAGGTGGACTCTCTTAATGCTATCAGTGGAGAGGGGAGGGCTGAATCTTCCAAATCTAGGGGAATATCAGAAAGCAGTCTTGTGGAAGATGATCTTTCTATGGATTAATCCATCTTTTGAAGCATTACAGAAATACATACAATTCATGCAAAATGATATGTTCGATATAGTCAAGATAATCTTTGCCCCACCACCAGCATCTCTGAACTTCTCAGACTTCTCCTTTGGTATGGAAGACATACTTAGAAACTGGTATAAACTGAGGGATTCCCTGATAGTGAAGGGGCTGCTATATTATTTGAAGCTTTTACACATGGAAGCCGACTTCCAGCCAGCACAAAGTGCATTAACATTTAGGGAAATGGCACAACATGGGCCTCTCCTATGTATACCAATTCTTAGATGGTTCAGGAGTGACCTCATTTGCTCAACTGCAGGTAACCCAAAATCTGAGATTTCCTTTTCTATCTACAGGTCTGGTTGTACCTGTTGCAAAATGGCCCTGAACAGATGCGGATCCCGAGCACCCCCCCCCCACAATTGCTAAAATTATTGATAGATCGTTAAGGGGTGTGAGCTACACTCATTTAATAGGTCTGGTGTATAAAGCCCTCAGAGACTTATGGCCCAAAACCACACAATCTGTTCTTCAAGCTTGGAATAGAGAATTGGGAGCAAAATTGACGTACAATGAGTGGCTGGCCCCCATATCCCCATCAATGCACATCTCACAAGCCTTATACTGGAGAGAATTTATCTGGAAAAACAGAATATGCTTTTTCCATACTCCAGCTAAACTTATGAAATTTTTACCATCCCAGTTTGGTGTGTGCTGGAGAGGATGTGGCGAGCCAAAGGCCAATTATCTTCACATTTTCTGGGAATGCCCTATCATACTTCCTTTCTGGCAGGAATTTACTCAAGCAATGACACAATTATTCTCCCCAGACTTAGTCATTTCCCCACAAATGGTACTGCTCTACCTTGGTAACCAAAGAGGAGTACCATTGAAAACTAACATGCTGTATTTGTATATTGCAGCAGCTAAGAAGGAGATCACTCGGAAGTGGCATACCCGGACCCTCCCACCCTGAATCAATGGCAAGTCTTGATGAATGAAAATGTATTATACAGAAAAAATGATAGCACACCATATGGGGTGCATGCCTCACTTTGAAATAAAGTGGCGCCTCTGGATATTTTATATCTAAAGAGAGGATGGAGCATTTGTACCCTAAGATGAAATTTGCAAGTATTGGCATTCTGTTTCTTTAACTTAAGTGACTCATGTTCTACTCAATGATAGAAACCTTGTATAACAATTATGACCCTGCACTGTGTACTACTATCTGCATGAAAATGTATAAACTCGGACATTGTATGTTTTCTCTGTATGGTATAATAATCATAATTAAAAAAAATAATTAAAAACCAAAAAACACATCCTCCAAATACATACCTACAAATGGGACAAAATCTTACAGCAATATATTCATACCAGCGTCTGCAACTATTTCTAGAAACTCTTGCCCTTTTCACAGACACACCAACCCTTATAACAGAGCACATGCTTACAAGAATCCAACAAAAGGGGAAGAAGTGGTAGCAGAGAAAGCAGTGGTACGTTGAAATCCTTGAAATTGTTGATTGAGATGTGCAGACCAGAAGATGCTATGTCTATGGATGAAGTCAGAATACTTTGGACTCTTCTCCTGTCATCTAATATGCATTCATTCAACTTAATGGGTATCCATTCAACAGAAATCAACCTCATTGACCACTACTGGACCGGTGCCTCAGACATTTGACCTTTGCCCTCCCTTATTTCTGGTCCCGGTCAGGAGGGAACTGTGCTAATTACTATATAGTGTAAATATATATATATACACACTGACAATTTGTCATTCATCTGTTATGCAATGTTCCATTTGATTTTCCTTTAAAAAAAAGATTACAGTAACCACAATTCTCACTTCAAACTCCTGAAGATATATAAATCAAGGGACCTGTGGAAGCAAGATAAAGTGCTAAGGTAAATAAAACCATGGACTAGGCTATGGCATCAAATGATACTCAGTTATTGTCACTTCAGGTGTGTCCTGATATCTCTCGAATATCCTCATGGTAGAATCCTTTGAGGAGAGTGGCCAATGAGCCCGCCTGGAATCTTCTGAAGCTCCTCACTGACAGCAAAGGCAGATGTGCTCTCTTCTTTCCCCATCCTTGTTCACCTGATGTTCATCCCTGTAGTATTGCAGTTTGAATTTTGCTTGTGTACACTGCATTCACAATCTCTTAGTTTCTATCTCTCGCTTGATGCAACTGACTCTGACGTCAGAACACCAATTTAGACCGGATGCATCAGTTTTTCCTTTTGGATAAATCACCAGTCGAGGCACTGACCTTTAAAGTTTTATGCTGAATATATATTCTAATTGGAGCCTGACAGAGCTTCCATGTTTTTACTGCATTAACAGTTCAAAGAAGGCTACTGCCTTGATCAGTTTCACAGCAGAAGCCTTGGATTGTTCTTTATGGCTTTTCCCTAGTTGTGAACTCTGAACTGTTGCTTGTCACTCTTTTCTTTTTATATCACTGTTAGCTTTATTTGTTCATAACACTTTGCGAATTTTATAGCCATTTTGATTGAGTTTAGTGACTATAGTTATCAATCTGTTTAGCTTTGTATTATTTTATGGGCAAACTGGGTGGGCTAAGTGGTCTTTATCTGCCGTCAAAGTCTATGTTTCTATGTTTTACCTTATTCAAGTGCTATTTCTCACTTTAGACTGTCTTTTGAATTGTCTGCTTATTATGAGCTCCTTTAATACAGCATTGGGAAATGTTTAAAGCCGTGGTTCCCCAATCAAGAGGAAAAGTAAAGAAAAAGTGGAGGCAGTATAGTGCAGTGGTCTAAGGATCTGAGCTGCAAATCTGGTGACATCCAACAGACCAAACCTGGGTTTGAATCCCACAGCTGCCACTTGCATACTGTGTGACCCTAAGCAAGTCACTTAACCTCCTTGTGCTCCCAGGTCACTCCTGTAAAAAAGCTTTCAGCTTAGTGTGCTATACCTGGTTAAACAACTAAATAAAAAAAAAGTTCTCTTGTGCTTAAAAAAACATAAACATAGATATTGCCTTTTTACAGGAAACCCATCTCTCACATTCCGAAGCAGATAAATTGGTTAGGGAATGGGTGTATGCTGATACAACAGCAACATTTCCATAGTAAAGTACTTTACATTATAGCAACAAGTCACTGTTGCCTCTGTAATGTACCCGTGGGACCCTGGCACTGCTTTCTATGGGGTTTGCCCCCTTCCCCGAATCAACTCCAATCTGGAGTTGCTCATCCCGGAGGAGGCAGTATAGCACAGTGGTTTAAGGCTCTGAGCTGCAAACCTGGAGACCTGGGTTGGAATCCTACAGCCCCCACTTGCATACTGTATGACCCTGAGTAAGTCACTTAACTTCCTTGTGCTCCCAGGTCTCACCTGTAAATAACCTTTCAGCTTAGTGTGTCCCTCCGGTAAAAAAAAAAAAAAACCTTGGATATGGTGGGTTGGGGGGTGAAGCTCCCTGGGAAAAAATACAGTTTCTCAATGGATTTATGCCAGCCACAACTTGCGATTGACATAAATTCGTTGCTGTAGTGTCACATCGGAAAAAAGTTGAAACCGTTGTGTCATGGATCCAGGGAATGGGTATCTACTGTGAAATATAACTGCTTTACCACAAAGAAGGGGGGGGGTTGCTTTGATTAAGAAAGGTGTAAACTTCATTGAGGTTTCCCAGGTCATAGACCCTGAGGGTCATTTTCATATTTTGATGGGTTTCCTTAATGGCATAAAAGTTTCCTTATGTAATATATATGTTAATCTCTGCTTATAGATTTAGGCCTCTTAGATAGTTGGGGAATGGCCCACTCTCAGGACAGAGACTATTCTTTTTTCTCTTCTCAACATAACTCACTGAGCAGACGGCATTATATTTTTTTCCCTTAAAACTGTGCAATACTTTGACTACCATTGAATATGAATCCAGAGATACCTTGGACAGTGGTGTGCTAAGAGCTGCTTTATTTCTAGGTAACAAGGGTTCTAAACACCCAGGATGGAGGTTTAATACATTGTTTTTGCAAGACAGTGTTTTTGGGGCTTGGTTAAAAAAGGAAATTGAAATATTTTTGCAATCAATGATAATGGGGAAAAAAGACAAAAATGTATATGGGAACTTTTAAAGTCTTAATTAGAGGAAGAAAAATAGGGTTTGCTGCTAATAAGAAGAAACAAAGGGAAAAATATCTTACTGAGAAAGAAAAGTTACTTTCTGACTTTCCAAACAGGCATAAAAATGATCCTAGGGACAGACACAATTTAATGCATAACATTGTAGTACTGAAATATGAAATTAATAAAATTCTATCCCTAAAAGCTGAATATGCCCTTTTCCGTACCAGGCAGAAATACTGGGAGTCAGGTGAAAAGGCAGGTAAACTCTTGGACTACCACCTGAAAAAGCAAAACACCCAAGATCCATCAGCTCTATTGGGAACCCTATAAATAATGCTATTACCTGTGACACTAAAGAAATCAGTAGTGTCTTCAAACAGTATTACCTTTCTCTATAAGACTCTAAGCATGACAACAAGTATCTTGATACTGTCGACCTACTAAATTCAGTTAAACCCCCGCTTCTTTTGGAAGAGGATAACACTAGACTAGATGAACCGATATTTCAACATGAGATTGCACTTGCTCTAAAATTCTCTGTCTCTGGAAAAAAAACAGACCCTGATGGAATCCCTGCAGAGTTATACCAAACCATTTAACCCTTTATAACTAAATATTTATATCTTGCATACACTGAATCCAGCAATGATAATATACTGGTTAACTCCATGAATGAGGCCTTTCTTACTCTCCTACCCAAAAAGAATAAGGATACTCTAGATTGCACTAACTTTAGGCCAGTATCGTTACTACATGTAGATTACAAGATTCTGGGAAAAGTTTTGGCTTTTAGATTCCAAGCCATTATACATAATCTTATAGGGAAACAGCAAGTGGATTTCATGACTGGAAGAAACCCTGCTGATAACATTTGTAAAATTATCTTGGTTCTCTGGGCTTAGAAAAAACAAAAAGTATCCATGACTCCATTATCTCTTGACATAAGCAAAGTTTTCAACACATAGAATGGCCTTTTCTTTTTCATATATTGGAAAAGTTCAATTTCGGTCCAACATTTACAGATGGGTTCAACTGATATACCAGAAGCCCAACTCAGCCATCATTACAAATAATCACATCTCCTAACCTATTAATTTAAAGAGAAGCACCAGGCAAGGTTGCCTTTTCTCTCCGTTGCTATTTATCCTATGCATCGAACCCCTGATTAGGAAAATCTCTATGCCATTAATTTCGCATGGCATCCCAGTTAGTTCTCTCAATCATAACATTGTGGCTTTCACTGATAATCACCTGCTTACGATTTCCCAACCCTATTACTCCATTTGTAATCTGAAGAATCTATTACAAACATTTGCTGACCTACCAGGACTGACACTTAATTGGACCAAAACAGAAGGGCTTTTACTGAGTGCTACGTCATGTCTCCTCATCCGAAACGAAATGCTCTTCCCACTCCCTAACCTACCTAGGTAGGTATTTCGATACACAATACAGTGAACCGAACAACAAAGGCCAACCTAATCTCAATAATTACGCAGACACAAGAAGATCTAAATAAATGGAACAAAATAGATCCTTCCTTGTGGGGAAAAATCGCTGCCAGTAAGATGGTCATAGCTCCCAAAGTGTTTTATATCCTAAACAACTTGCCTGTTCTGATCCATTCTAAATGGTTTAAAAAAATAGATAGAATCCTTTCCCTCTTCCTTTGGGATGGGAAGCCACCCTGGCTTAGTCTTACTAAACTCAGGGCAAACAAAAAAAGTAGGTGGATTTGCGTATCCTCGGTGGCAAGGCTACCATTGAGCCTTTTCATTTAAACAAACATCCTGCTGGTTTCAAGTATCATCCTCTGCAAAAGTTCCTCCTTGATTAATACTGGATTATATAATGGCAACAAAATTTCCTGTGCTCTGATTGGTCAATGTGTGCCTGGGGCAGTGAGGTTATCTGAGTATAACCTCACTGTATGAAGTCCAGGCACACACATGACCCGATTACATGAAGACCGCATGTACAGATCACTACTCACATGCTTATCAACACCCGTCCATGCTCTCACATGGATACTTTCATCTACACTAGTGTGCTATGTCAGCCAGAAGCAGTTTAGAAAAAAAAAGCAATAAGGAGTTAACTCTGTGCCTCACCTCCCACAAATCGACCATACTTTATTTATTTATTTACATTAAACAAAACGGCCGCATCAAGCGGCTTCTCAGTATGGTGCTCGCACGTCCACACCTGCCAACGTTCCTGAACTCATAAGCACCACTGAGCACCTTCACTGCTTGCTGTCTTGTGCTGTTGCACACATGGCAACCAACTCAGTGTCTCCCTTCCCCCGAAACAAAACCTCTGCTTCTTCCGTAACACTGTTTTGTTTTCTATTATTTTTATCTTCCACAAAACAAGTGGAAAAACAGCCATTGCATGTAGGCTGCCGTTATCTAGATTGTGGTAATGGAGCACGCGCTTGCAGATCAGTGCTGGACTGTTTCTTGAAGCAGCGGCTGTTTCTACAATCATTTCTACTTACATGATAAGCTTTGTGACAAGCTCTCCCCTCTGAACAAAGGGAGACTTACTCATCAGTCTGATAAACTGAAAGCCTGCACAACAATTCCTTCACCATTGTAGTTATGGATCATTGTCCAGCGAACTCTACAGAAACTCCAGGAGAAACTCCCTTGCTGCCCAGTACAAACTGTGACATTAGGGGATGAGGAGTCAGACCCCAGAGGCAAACAGAAATAAGTAGGTTAATAAAGTGTCACCTGAAAATAGACTGGGGGGATGGACTATTACCACGGTCGCCTGAGAATTGATACACGACAGGCATCACAGCTCCACCTAATGGACAAACACAAAAAGGAACTATTTTTTTTGTTAAATATTCATCCACACAGAATATCTTTGTAAAAACTGTTTTAAAACTGAATTTATTTCATTTTTTTTATTTTTTTATATAAGTGAGCCACTGTATAATAGCAATAATGCACTCCAGGGTGTGGGTCGTGCTGGGATAACCTCACTTCTGGGGCATTGGACGCACTCAACTTGTGGCCTCGTGCCCAACCACCTCAGGTGTGAGGTTATCCCAACACGATCCACACCCTGTTGTGCATTATTGGTTAAACAAAATCTAATAATACCCCTAGCCATATCAGGCCTGTTGTTCCTTAATTTACCCAGTAATCTGAGTGGCCACCCCACTATCACTGCTTCAGTTAGACTTTGTAAACAGCTGACTATAAGTATGAAGGACAAAACATTACCTATACAGTTCTGCTCCCCCCCCGGAATAACATAACTATACAATATAATAATCAACCCATCAAAGACATAGGATGGGGTAAAAAAGGGAATAAAAAACTGTTAAAGATGTTTCACCGCCAGAATAATCAACTATTCTCCTTTTCTGAACTTCAGTCTAAATATAAGCTCACAAAACTAAACTTTTGGCTCTATTTTCAACACAAACTGGCCCTCACATCCTCCCTACTAGACGACAGCCTTATCTTACAAAAGAGTGGGATCAGCTTTTGAAAATTGCACAGATGAGGAGCCGGGCTAGTCTGTTATACAAAGTTGTGCTTGATTCTGGCCCCTCCATCTCCAATTCAACTAGACTAAAATTGGAAAAAGACCTGAATACTTCATTGTCTCCCCCCTCAGCTAGTGGTCAAACAGGAGTTCAGCGTGTTTGTAGTTCATTTGCATCACCAGGTAAAGAAAAAGGTCTGGCTCCCCATACGATGCACAGGGGAAATGCGGACCTCACCCAACAACTAACACACAGAAATCTGACCAATGGAAAATCATGTACACAAATGCTCGCAGTCTGGGAAAACAAAATCCCAGACCTGCAGGCAATAATGACAGAGGCTAAACTGGACATAGTAGCCATTAGCGAAACATGGTTTACCAGTAACCACACTTGGGAGACTTCAGTACCTGGCTATGTACTGTTCAGAAGAGACCGAGGTGCAAAAAGGGGGGGTGGAGTGGCCCTTTATGTCAATGAAAATATCAAAGCTACAGAAATTCAGAATACACATAAAGAACCAGAAGAACCGTGGATCACCCTGGAAACAGGAAATGGGACAGCCATACGAACTGGGGTTGTGTACAGGCCTCCAGACCAGGGGGAGGACATAGACAGGTTACTGTTAGAAGATATACAAAACATGACTGCTAAAGCGGAGGTTCTGATAATGGGCGACTTCAACATGCCAGATACAGATTGGTCAATACCAGCAGGAACATCTGCCAGAACTAGACACATGGTGGAGTCCCTGAAGGGGGAGGGCCTCAAACAACTGGTACAACAACCCACAAGAGACAGGGCTATCCTAGATCTAGTACTGACTAACAGGAAAGGGATCACAGATCTCCAGGTAGAAGGTCATCCGGGGGCCAGTGACCATCACATGGTATGGTTCAATTTGACAGCTAGAACAAAATCATCCCATTCCAAGGCAAAAATATGGGACTTCTGAGTAGCTGACTTTGATAAGATGGCCAACAGAGTTAAGCTAGCCCTGGTAAAAAGAAATACAGGTGAGGGAGTACAGGCAAAGTGGGCAAGCATTAAAGATGCAATACTTGAAGCAACATCCCATTGTGTTAGTGAGAAAAGGAAGTGCAAAAGAAGAAGGAAACCACTTTGGTTCTCAAACACAGTAGTAGAAAAGGTCAGAGCCAAAAGGCTGGCCTTCAGGAAATATAAGGGAACACAGCAGGATGAAGATAGGGAGGCATACCAAACTTCCCTAAGGGAAGCAGGGATGGCAGTAAGGCAGGCAAAGGCCCAAACAGTGGAAACACTAGCACGAACAGTAAAAGAAGGTGACAAGATTTTCTATAGATACATTAGTGAAAGGAGAAAGTCCAGAGGGGGTATTGCTAAGATCAAAGGGGATAAGGGGGCATGTGAGGAGGAGGACCATGTAAAAACATCTATCCTAAATAGATACATCTGCTCAGTATTTACTGAAGAGAAGGTAGGGCAGCGCCCACAACTCTGCACCATGGACACAGAGGGGAGGGAGGTGAGCACTAGTCCCTTCACAAAAGAAAGGGTCCTACAAGAGCTCGATAAGTTCAGGGTGGACATGGCAATGGGACCTGATGGCATACATCCCAGGGTACTAAAGGAGCTAAGGGTGGAACTAGCAGAGCCATTATCAGAACTGTTTAGTGAGTCTGTTAGCACAGGACAGGTCCCAGAAGACTGGAAAAGGGCTCATGTGATCCCGCTCCACAAGAGTGGTAGCAGGGAAGAGGCAGGGAACTACAGACCAGTCAGTCTTACCTCAGTAGTGGGCAAGATTATTGAGACACTCCTTAAGGAAAGGATAGTGCAACACCTGGAATCCATAAGCGAACAGGACCCAAGACAACATAGGTTTACAAAAGGAAGGTCCTGTCAAACTAATCTCATAAATTTCTTTGACTGGGTAACCAGAGTGGTGGACCCAAAGGGGAGCAGTTGATGCTGCCTACCTTGACTTCAGCAAAGCTTTCGATACTGTTCCACATAGTAGATTGACTAAAAAGCTGGGTAGGCTCGGGGGGTGGGTCAGACATTGGTCAACTGGGTGGCAAACTGGTTGATGGGAAGAAAACAGAGAGTGGTGGTAAACGGTATACAGTCAGAAGAGATGCAAGTCACAAGTGGAGTACCTCAGGGATCAGTCCTGGGGCCAGTCCTCTTCAATATCTTCATCAGTGACATTGCAGATGGACTGGAGAGTAACGTTTGTCTGTTTGCAGATGACACCAAGATCTGCAACAGAGTAGATGATCCAGATGGGGTGGGCAGAATGAGAAGAGATCTGGATAAACTAGCAAAATGGTCGGAAGAGTGACAACTGGGGGGTTAACGCAAAGAAGTGCAAGATCATGCACACAGGGAAGAGAAACCATGAAGCCACCTATAGGTTGGGAGGGGGGTTGCTGGCAGTCACAAGGGAAGAAAGAGACTTGGGCGTCATCATCACTGATGACCTGAAATCATCCAAGCAGACCTCTAAAGCAGTAGGTAAGGCTAGATGGATGGTGGGGTGTATTAGTAGGGGTATCACAAATCGGAAGAGGGAGGTAATAATCCCTCTGTACAAGACACTGGTTACCCCATCTGGAGTACTGCATGCAGTACTGGAGGCCACACCTTCACAAGGACATTAACTAAATTGAGACAGTCCAGAGAAAGGCAACCAAAATGGTGCAGGGTCTGCATCAGAAAACATATGAGGACAGATTAACTGAACTCAATATATATACCCTAGAGCAAAGGAGGGAGAGAGGTGATATGATTGAAACATTTAAACACCTTAAGTGCATTAACAAGGTGAAAGAGTCTAACATGTTTCAATATAAGAAAAACAGCAGGATAAGAGGACACAGCATGAGATTAGATGGAGGCTGATTAAGGGGTAATGTGAGGAAGTTCTTTTTCACAGAAAGGGTGGTGGATGCATGGAATGGCCTACCTCAGGAAGTAGTGGATATGAATACAGTGCAGGGCTTCAAACAGGCATGGGACAGGCATAAGGGAGCAATACAGATGAGTATGAATAGATAGGCCATTGACTGAGCAAAGGTCTATGGCACATTCATAAGGCAGAAAAATAAATGGGCAGAGTGGATGCACCTTGTGGTCCTTAACTGCCGTCAACTTCTATGTTTCTATGTCTCCAAAATTTTGGATATCCCTGTGGGAAAATGCATATTCATGTGCAAAGGAAATCCAGTCTAGGCTTGTGCAGCATAAAATACTGCATCACTACTGTCTATCGCCGGACAAGGTAAATTGAATGTATCACTCCAAACCAGCCATTTGCCCTAAATGTAAATCCACTTCTGTTAATCTGCTTCATATGCTATGATCCTGTCCAAATAGTCAGCCTAGATGGAGGCAAATTCATGACAGCCGCCAAAGAATTCTTGGACTAAAAATTCCCTTCTGCCCTAAGATCTTTATTTTGGGTGACTGCTCCTCATTATATTTCATTGAAAGCTACACCAGAAATGGTTGTAGCTGCAGCACTAACAAACATATAGAATAATGGCTGGGTAGAGGGTTATAATGAGAATTGTACACACCACCAAGGTGTGGGATGCCACATAAACCCCAAGAGTGAAGCTCAAGGGGTTTATAAAAAGGCATCCCACACCGAGGTTGTGTGTAAAATTTGAGTTCACACCCCCTACCCAGCCCTTATTTTATATAATTGCTGGGGATCATTTTTTTGCCACAGCAATTATATAAAATAAAGATATCCCTATGGAGCCACAGAGCAGTCGGGTTTCAGTGCAGCCTATGGCTCGTAATAAAGCCTCTTTTTTTTCAGTCAGCCGCATTAAAAAAACTGCTTGTTTGTTTTTTAATTAACTTAGCACCTTTGAGTCCAAGTGCAGCGACCTATGGAGCGGTGGTGAAAGGCAGGCAGTATCCAGGATTGGAAGAACGGAGGTTGCGCATGCTCAGTATGAGGGAAACCCGGTGCATGTTCACCATTATAACCACCTGGTTATAATGGCAAATTACAACTGGGATTCCCTATGGGAAAAAACTAGCACCAGTTATTATAAAAGGCTTATCCTTAATAACTGGAAATCCCCAGATCTCCCACATTAAGATAATGACTTGATTGGATGGGTACCATGGCAAACAATGAGCAAATAACTTACTCTACTTCTGATCAAAAAGATCTGTTTACTAAAATACGATACTCTTTTCTAACCTTTGTTTCATGAGCTCAGATTAGTATTTACTTCCAGATGCTCTTATTGCTTGAACTAACTTTTAGGATGCTTGTTAATTTTCTTGTGTTCTGCTCTTAAGATTATTTACTACCGTATTATACTGTTATTACTTGACTTCTCTATGACACTGTATAACTTGTTTCATGGAAACTTAATAAAATTTTATATTGGAAAAACAAAAACAAATTGGAGACACTTAAGCTGCATGGCTCCTTCCCAAAAGGATTCAAGGCCACATATTCCTTTGCTTGGGTGAAGGATAGTCAAGTTACTGTAGGTACCTAGGGATCCAAGTTTACATGGACAGACTGCTTATCTTAACTATCAAAAATTGTGGAGGGAGATCCGGCAGGATCTGACCAGGTGGGCCCTGCTTCCCTTAACCCTAGCTGGTAAAATTGACACTGTCAAGATGAATATTCTCTCCCAACACCTTTTTCTGTTTGGCACTCTGCCTTTTCCCATACTCATGACCTACTGGATCCCACTCCTTAAAGCGATATGAACGTTCACTTGGGGAGGCTGTAAAACTTGTGTTAGCCATATAATTCTGATGTTACCCAGGGAGAGGGAGAGGCCTATTTCTGCCTGACCTCCAGCATTGCTACCTAGTGGGACAAACGGCAGCTGCCTTCACGTGGGCTAAACAATAGTAGGCTTCTGGCTGGTATGACATCAAAATGTCAGTGCAGGAAGAGAGCCTCCTATTACCCTGGCCTTGGTAACTGTATCCACATAGTATGCAAGAGACACACCCAAGAAATGGGTGAAACACACTCAGACAATGAACAATAAGGTCTGGAAAGACTTGTATTCTTTTGGAACCTCTGGACCCTATATCCCCAATCTGTTATCATCCAGACTTCTTTCCACCATGACTGGGCAAGGGATAGTTCTATTTAACACACTCTGCCTTTCATAGGTTCCTACAGGCATTATATAAATACAGGTAGCAACAGGTGTCTCTGACTAGAGGCATGTCCCCATGAGAGGAGTTTCTGTACAGGGACGTGACCCTGAAGGGGATACAAAGATACATCTCAGCAATATATAAACTGCTGTTGTCAACTAAGGCCCTGGACACACTACAGAACTGTTTTTGAAAACTGTTTTTAAAACAAGTTTGGCTAAACCATTTCAGTGCAGCCACACTACTCAGTAACCATTTTTGAAAACGGTTTAGTGTGGCCACACTGCTACTGTTAAACCTGTTCTCCTTGTAACTATTTTGTGTTAAGTCCAACACACAGAATTGTGCCTGCCTGGACACACTGCAGCTAGAACTGTTTTAGTTAAACCATTACAGCTTAAAACACTTTTACTCCTGGACAGACCTGTAAGTAAAACCATGCTAGCTCCAAAACATTTTAAAAAATGGTTTTAAGACTAGGTATCTAACAGGGTTTAAAAACACTTCTGTTAAAACATTTTAAGAGGCTTTGTAGTCTGTCTGCAAACAGTGCTAGGGGGATTTAAACTGCTTTAAGGCACTTAAACTGTTTCAAGTTCCCCAGTGTGTTCAGGGCCTTAAGACTGATTCATTGGTAAAGGTCAAAACAACATGTGAGACAGAAGCGATCTGCATTATTTACAGAGGAAGACTGGGGCAGAGCCATGTGAAAGGTTTGAAGGCTACTTCCTCAGCAACCTGTAGGAAGTATTGTTGGAGAATCTTGGTTCACCATTTCCAAACTATCCTTATGGATAATGGCTGGAGGCAGTGTGGGGGGAGGGGTCCCACTGGAACATTTTTGGGGTGGCCCAGACTTCGGCCATTCTGGGCAGATATCCGGCATTGTATCAATCAAATTTTGAACAAACTTATCCCTGAAACATTCGCTGATTAGGTCCTGAGGTTCCTTAGAATTGTTTATTTACCCAGTGATGGTTGCCCAGTCACACTTGTTCTAATAACAGCTGCCTTAAAATGTATAACAGCGCACTGGTTAAAAGACAAATTCCCCATATGGTGGAATGGCAGAAAAGTGTGTGCCTCATTCATGATTTAAAGTAAGTGACTCCAAAACTGCACCTGAGAGAGAGCGAGAGCAAACAACATGATAGGTCGGGTGCCTGGCAGACATGGGGCTCCAAGACTGCTCCAAATTAGGAGACCCACACAGCCATAGTCATCCCCGCTAGCGTCTTCTACAACCAAGTTGATCTTTACATTTCGATGAACACTACAAGATCCACATCAGTGAAAAAAGCCTGGGCAGTTCCTCTCCCCCACGCCTTCTAGTAAACCATGGTACAAACAATAGCCTTGATCTATATTCCAGATTAAGCCTCCACACTACACTAGGCATACATGTTAATTAAATTAAATAAATGACACAGTGTACTGTAAGTTTGGCTTTTTTTTAAATTCAGCTTTACTATACACAATAGAAAGAATACTGAATGGGCAACCATGCACACCCAGTGTGTTCTGCCACAGAGGGGTTTTGATTCCCTCTGACCTCGAGAGCAAAGCTTGAGAGGTCCATGGGAATCAGAACCCCGAGGTGTCAGAACACACTAGTTATGCATAAAGTTGCTCATCCTGTATTTTTTATAGTGTATAGTATCATGTGAAATGTATACATTGTGTTTTTTTCTCTTTCAAAATGAAACTGACTTGAGCAGTCTCTAGGATGAGAAGGGACTTGGCAAGGTTAGAGGAATGGTCAAATGTATGGCAGCTTAGATTCAATGCTAAGAAGTGCAAGGTAATGCACCTGGGAAACAAAAACCAAGGGGAAGAGTACACAATGGGGGGTGAGATACTAACAACAACAAAAATGGAAAGGGACCTGGGGGTAGTCATATCAGATGACCTAAAGGTGGGGCAAGCAATGTGAGAGGGCAGCAAGGAGGGCTGGGGGATACTGGGATGCATAGGGAGAGGCATCACCAGTAGAAAACAGGAAGTTATTATCCCTCTGTACAGACAGCTGGTGAGACCCCATCTGAGTACTGTGTGCAGTTCTGGAGACCCAATCTCCGCAAAGACATAGACAGGATGGAAGCTGTCAGAGGAGGAGCAACTAAAATGGTGCAGGGTCTGCACGGGAAGACATTGAAGAGAGACTTAAGGAGCTTAATATGTATAGCCTCGAGGAAAGGAGGGAGGGGGACATGATAGAAACTTTCAAGTACCTCAAGGGAATCAACAAAGTCCAAGAGGGTAGCATCTTTCAAAAGAGGTGTGCAAGAACAGAGGGCACAATTTGAAGATGGGGGCAGCTCAGAGGTAATTTAAAGGAGTATTTTTCACAGAGAGGGTTGTGGATGCATGGAGCGGCCTTCGGAGGAAGGTTGTGGAGTCAAAATCAGTGGTGGAATTCAAGCATGCATGGGACAGTCATAAGGCAATTCTGGGGGGTGGGGGTAAGAAGAAGTAGGCTGCTGGTTAACTAGGATCTGCAGCTTATCCAGTAGGTAGGGAAATGGGCAGACTGGGTGGGCCAAGCGGTCCTTATCTGCTGTCAAATTCTATGTTTCTATGTTTCTAGAGGTTCTAGAATGCTGTTCTACCACAGAAGTGTACAGTCACATTCCATGACCTTTGAACTGTGGTACAACAGCATTTTGAAAAGGATGGATTTCTATACAGAACATAGAGAATACTGGATGGGCAACTATGCAGAACCAGCATGTTCTGCCACAGAGGGATTCTGATTCCCTCTGACCTCGAAAGCGAAGCTCGAGAGGTTCATGGGAATCAGAACCCCAAGGTGGCAAAACACACTGGTTGTGCATGGAGTTGCTCATCCTGTATTTTTTGTAGTGTATAGTACTTTGTGAAAAATGTGTTTTGTGAGTTCTTTTGCTTTCAAAACGAAACTGATTCATGCAGTCTCTAGAGGTTCTAGAATGCTGTTCAACCCCAGAAGGGTAGAACAGCATTCCATGACCTTGGAACTGTGGTAGAACAGCATTTTGAAAGGGATGGAATTCTATACAGAACAACACTCTACTATACACTATAGTACTGCAGACTAATACAACAATATACAGATGTGTATTACCCTCCACGATTATAAATCCAATTACATGGCATCCTGCATCACACTATGCCTTTGCTGTGAAATCCTTTTCCAGACAGTTCAGTTAGTGCATGGTCCAAAGTTCAATATCCATGGAGTTACACTCTGCTGTACCCATATAGAACGTTCTTATAAATGACTGTGTCTGCTCAGTTTGCAGACACTAGTTGCTGTAATGAACTACATCCAATATTAAAGTAACAAAGAGGAAGAAAAAAAGAGAAAGAAGTAGAAGTGCGTGCCCCACCTATCCTCCATTTTCCTTTCAAGGTCTAATAATCATTTTGGCTTTTTTTTTTTATTTCATTCAATTGCTCCACCCCAGAGTGGTTTAATCAACCATGAGTTATACAGTTGGTGTGACTACAATGTCCTTGAGCTGTTTCCTTAGACAGGTCCTGTCACATTAAAGGGACACTGTCAACCCCCTTAGGTCTCCAGGTGTCCCTAGTTTAAAAAACATATTTTATGATTGCCAAAATTCTGTAAAGATTGTTGATGTAGCTGGTAGTTTGATTCTGACTCTTATTTTCTTTAAAAAAGTAAAAACAGACTGCCCAACATACTGGTGTTATCACACCAAAACAGGTTTGTATACATTCCATCAACTCCAAATGCATCTTTCCTGGACTTGGGAACACCCATGAAACAGTCTAGCCCATCATGATGGAGTGGGAGTTCAGGAGGCTACTGCCTTATGACTGACTGCACCATTTAAGTGTGTTTCTCATGCTCAGAATGTCTGCAGTAAGAACAGAACCAGGACTGTAAACAAAAACAAGGTTGATTATAAATATACATTGCCATGCATTTCAGTTATACTAGACAAGGAGACAGACAAAACAAACAGCAACATCAGTGAATTTTAGAGAGGGTAAGCAATCATAAAATGTAGGGTTTCAACTAGAAATAATATGATGAAAAACAGGTTGACAGTGTCCCTTTAACTATTGTCAATAATATGTAAGGCATACTACTAAAGCAAATGGCAGCGTAAAAATGTACCGGATTGTGTACTAAAACTAAGACAGTTCTAACCTGTACATTGCTACTGTTACAGTCACATTGGAGTGCTTTGTGAACTGGATTGCAGGTTGATATAGTAGGTAGTGTTTTTTCTTATCTCTGAGAAAAGCTGAGTTTAAAAAAAGGGCAGTGAGGAGGGGAAAGGAAAGTTAGGCTAGCGGAAACTCATGGGAAGAGGGTGCAGCCTCCCTGAGAGTGACGCTGCAGGAAGAGTTCTAGCAGACATATAGGACAACCCCACCCCTTCATTTACTGTACCTCTGTCCTGCCTAAAGAAGAGGTAGTCTGGAATGGCTAAACTGGAATTAGGAATCCTGGAACAGAGCCAGTATTCACTGATACAGAGGAGTCTCGAGAGTGATGAGAAACCCACACAGTAAGGAGATCAGTTTAGGAAGGAGGCTCCAAGCACTGAGGGGGAAAACAATAAGGTCAAATAGAATAGGGGGACCAAGGATAAGTTCCACACTGCCAGCAAGGAGGAGGAGAAGCAGATTAAGGAGGTAGAGAATGGGGTAGGACTCATGTCCCCTTAGCCAGGGAGGAGAAGGGGGGAAGGAGGAATGGGGAAGGGACAGGAAGGAAAAGCAGAGGAATTCCAGGTTACAGTAGGGGGAAGAAAGGAGACTAGTATGCATGGGGAAGGAGGGTGGGGTGGAAGAAGAGAAGGAGTAGGATGGGTGAAGGGGAAGGAAAGATGTGGGGGAAGGGTGGAGAGGGATGAGAGGGAAGGGGGTTGGAAAAAGGAAGGGGAACAAGAGAAAGCAGAGTAGTAGGGTAAGGAATATGGTAAGAGGTTGGGCTATGTGAATACATCCCTAACGTATTCACCAAATATTTGTTGAATCTTAGGGGGGGGTTCGGGAATTCATCGGTATTCAGTATTCGGATATTCAGCAGTATTCAGTATATGGCAATTCAGCAGTATTCAATATTCCGGTATTCCGCAGTATTCAATATTAGGGTATTTGGGAGTATTCAATATTAGGGTATTCAGCAGTATTCAATATTAGGGTATTTGGCAGTATTCAATATATGGGTATTCAGCAGTATTCAATATTCAGGTATTCAGCAGTATTCAATATTAGGGTATTCGGCAGTATTCAATATTTGGGTATCCGGCAGTATCCAATATATGGGTAGTCGGCAGTATTCAATATTTGAGTATTCGGCACTATTTGGTATTTGGGAGTTTGGAGTACCATAAACATAAAAGCTATTTAACCCTTGGCTACTTTATAATATATTTGGGATGTCATCATCTACGATATAAAGCATCCTATAATGATGACTGCAAGACTTCAATGAATAAAACCAATTTCAAAGATTCATTCTAGCTCTCTCACACACTATAATAATAAAATAAAAGAAACAATACAAAAAACCAAAAAAAAACTTAAACCAGTGAATCTCTGTAAGACTTTCAAAAAAGCATTGTTTTAGTGTGTCCAAAAAAATAAATTACCCAACGATTAGTAAAATTAATCATTACAAAAAAAATTACTTCCTTTTCACCATTTCATTTACAAGCTATGATTTAACAGAAATACTGAGAGCAAGATAAAAAAAAATCCAAGGCAAAATGTATTTATTTAAAATTTGGTAACTGGGAAAGGCACACTGAACTGAGGCTTGTTTCCAGGTGCGATCTGGGGACGTGAGCAACATGAACATACCAGCGGGGGTGGGGGATGCATATATATGTATATAAATATGTATATATATATATATATACACACACACACACACACACAAGAACTGGGTAACGTTAATGCAAAGCTGTTTCATAGAATATTTGATTTAACTAGCCATAAACAAAAGCTGTAATTTACAAATCTACATGAGGTAGACAGATATCAAAGACTGCTTTGAGGAGTGAGAGGTAATTGTACTTAGTGGACAGAGAGAGGTGCTATAATGAGGGAGACATGAAACACAAACCGGATTGTGCTTTTTTCTGTACAACCCAGGCACCTTCAGCTGATGGAGAAGGGTTGGATGCAGCTGTGGCTCCAGAGACTATCGACAGAAAAAGAAAGAGTGCTGTGGCTCTTGGGAGCTGTGATTAATACATTCCCTGGTTTAATTCATTCCAATCCATTGGTGGTAGCCATGGAGAAATAAGGGTTCTGAATTTTAAACTGTGTGTCCTCCAAAGCTGAATGAGCCAAATCTGCAAAATACTTGACTCCAGGTTTGGGGGGCTAAGTAGAAGAATAACTTGGGGTGATCCCAAAAACAATAGGATGCCGCAGCATGGAGGGCAATGCAAATGGCAAAGTGAGCCACAGAAAGCACCCCCGTCTGCCTGCTGTCACTGACTGGATTAGGTTTGGAACCGAGACTGTACCCGAACCGTACTATGTGTGAGGAGCCAAGCGGTCGGTTGCTGTGCAGGGCTGTAGGTAAATGACCTTATGAACCCTTCTCGCAAGCAGCTAAGCCTCACAATGTTCCCTCCTTCTTCCAACCCTCCCTTCCCCACAGAAATGTTGTTTTTTGAGATTGCTCATCAGTGCCCAATCCATTTAGTATCCCAACTTGTGCACCCCCTCCATGGTCCCTATATTATATTGGGTCTGTAGAACAGGAGTTGGTATTCTGAGTGAGTTGCTGTAAAGAAGAGATTGCAAAAAAAAATTCTTGGACTGAGTGAGGAGGAGAGTTTTTTTCTGGAAGTCTAAGTGGGTGGAGGAAAAGGATGTTATTGTCATTTACTGCTTTCATTGGTGGAGAAGGGTAGTGGTACATATGTGTACGAACGATTGGTCCCCGGACATAATCTCGTGGTTAATTAGTAGCGAACATCAGGTCATGGGGACAAAAGAGAGTTATGTGTTGGTTGCTGATGCTACTTGCTGCCGGTCAAAATGGAGCAAATCAGAAAATGGAATGGCCAAATAGTTGCCACCTCCCATAATTAGTACACATTCCAGGAATCACTCAAACAGAATATTTTAAACAAAAAGGAAAGCTTACATTTGCAAAATGGATCAGACAAAGAAACATCAGCCGCTTAATTTCCCTTCCTGTTTTCTGCCTTATCCCATGTCATTGAGTAAGGGTTGTCTGCTATTCTTAAAGGGGCTGATGATTCGTTGACGATTCTTTGTCCATTCCATTTTTGTAAATGTAAGTGTTCCTTACATCATATTCAAAGTGGGCATATTATTGGGGAGGCTAAAAGTTAATAAGAGGAAACATGACTGCATGTGAAAATGCATCCCGCAATGACAACCTAAATGGTAAAATTCAGTACAGTTCTGATTAAAAAGACAGCACTGCTGGGTTCCTTTTCCTTTTGTTCCCTCAGCAGAAGACCACCTTGGATAATTAAGTGGCTGTGTTTAGTTACAGTACTTGTGGTTTAAAACATCTCCATCTTGTCTGACAGCCAGATTTACTTCTGCTAAGATGGCCTTTGAAGAACCACCTTACATTTTTTTTATGTTGGTGCGCTTGCGCAGCCAACATCGTGGGACAGTACAGCTTTGGAGGCGGGGTCGCTGTTGGGCGAATGCAGGGCATGCACCAGTAGGTGCGTTCCACATTCCCCAATCAGCCTGCATGCCGGCGCCACACCATGCATACATAATGTGGTGAGCACATCTAAGAAAAGGTCCGCTGCAATCTGAGCAAAGCTTGTCATATGCAGCGGTCTTTTTCTTGCCATGCTCGCCACCATTATGTGCATGGTCGGCGAGCGGGCGGCCGCCTAACTACTGCCGACTTCGGGGGTGCCCAATCCCCTGTCGGTTAACCCCACTTTCTTTGTGTGCCACGGGAGCCCACTCCTCACGGGCATAAACCGCCTCAATTGTTGACTGCCGGGGGTACCCAATCCCCCTCGGCTCGTGTCCCCCACTTTCTTTGTGTGCCGATGGGGGTGCCCAGTCCCCCATCGGCTACAGATACCCCCAAACAGTTAGGTGGCATGCTGGAGTCCACCCAGCATGCCAAATCCCCTGCAAAAAAAACTGTCCCGGGATGGGTTTTTTAAATTTTGTTTTCCTGTAAAATGAAAACGGTCCTTCGTAGTCTCGATGCCCCCCTCCCACAACCCGCACCAACCCACTGCGCACCCTGCCTCCCCTCACCCCCCACCCCATACTTACCTGTGGAGTCCAGTGCGACGATTTTCTGTGGACCGGGAACACGTCTGCACTCTTCAAAGCCGACCGCGAACTGAAGAAATGTCGATAAGCTGTATAATGGAATGAATAGGGTTTTTTCAACTTTAATGCATATCTCGGTCATTTTTGCAAATTTTGGCCCCATATTTTCAACATGGGGTTTTTGGGACCCCTTCTCATGAATTCTTGCACTGTCATGGCATTATTCTGTCCCAAAAGGTGATTTCGCAGTCACTGAGCGGAATCACCTTTCGGAACTGAGGAACGGAATGACAGTGCCATTGTTCATGAGAGGGCTCTCAAAAAGCCTATGTTGCAATTGGTGGGAAAAATCCCAAAAAATGACTGTTTCATGAGTGTGCGTAGCAACTGCGCAATGCACGCTTGTAAGTTAGCGCATTTGCAATATTTTCATGCTACATTCTCAGCATTGGCATTTTACCACACCTTCTTATGAACCGTATGGCTGTCATTTTTCACATCCTTGCCAAAGTGTGTTTTCGCACTTCCGGCGCAGAATAGCGCAGTCACGGTGCGAAATCACTGTTCAGGACACATACAAAATGACAGTGATACTGTTCATGAGCAGAGGTCCTAAAATGCCTGTGTTGAAAATTTGGTGACAATACTCCATAAAATGGCTGTGTTACGAGCGCACGTTGCACAGTTTGCATGCACGCCCTTAAGTTCGCAAACTTATATTTTTCACTCCACATTTTCAACAGTGCCATTGTTCTGCACATCCTAATGAACAGTACAGCTGTCATTTTTCACATCCTGAACAAAATCTGTTTTCGCAGTTCTGGCGCATAATAGCGCGGTCGCTGTGGAAAGCCAGTGTTCGAGACACATTATGAAAATGGCAGTGACACTTCATTAGCAGATGTCTTAAAATGCCTATGTTGAAAATTTAGGGACGAAAGTCAATAAAATGAGTGTTTTATGAGCTCACATTGCGCAGTTTGCACACACGCTCGTGACTTTGTGAATTTTTAATACTTTCACTCCAGCTGTTCATCATTGCCATTTTTCCATACCTCCTTATGAACAGTACAGCTGGCTGAAATGTGTTTTCGCACGTCCGGTGCAGAATTGCACTGTCACTGTGCGAAATCACTTTTCGGGACACTTTCAGGAAATGACAGTGACACTATTCATTAGCAGAGGTCCTAAATGCCTCTATGTTGAAAATTTGTGGCGAAGTCCAGACAATGACTGTGCTGTGTTGCGCATGCGTAGTTTCCACGCACCCTTGTAACTTTGTCAATCTGCAATATTTTCATGCCACATTTTCACCACTGGCATTTGTGCACACCTCATTATCAACAGTCCAGCTGCCATTTTCCACAGCCTGCCCAAAACGCGTTTCCACAGCTCTACCGCACAGTGGCGTACTCGCTGTGCAAAATCACCTTTTGGGACACATTAACAAACTCACAGCGCTATGCTTCTCCACCTCCGCCACTGCCAATGCCAGCGTGACAACATTCGGCATTGACAAATGCTTGTTTTAACCTCCTCTGGTGCCAGTGGCAGTCTAGTCCCAACTTGAATGTCTGACCCTCCACAAGGTGATAGCAACAATCATCCTCCGTAATGCCCTCATTTTGTTGATAGATCTCATGGCTCCCCGGCAGCAATCATGAGTAAAAACTAGAAACAGCAAACTTTTTTACAGTGTGCTCTGCAAGATATTGATGAACTGCTGTCTGTGAGCCACTTTGGACTATCATCTACATGTCGGGGTGGGGGGCACTTGTGTTTAGCCCATCGTGCAGCAACAGTGCAAAATGTTGCCGTCTTGTCATTGCCAGTAAATAGTCGTTGTGCTCCATTTTGCCCATGACCGCTATATGGGCAACAGCAAGTTCTGACAGCTAAATGACCACACCATTGTGTCTGCAGCTAATTTTACCATGACTATATGTCCGCATGCCGGTACACAGGGTTGGGTGCCAGCAGGCTATGTGGGTGGGTGGAAATGTAAGTTTTTATGCAGCAATAACACATAAAGGGGTATGGTTATTCTGTGATAAATGCATGCCTAGGGGCATAGTGAGATACGAGACTGACGCAGACGTGTTTATCACAGAATAACTAACACCCCATTGTGTGTTATTAAGTTTGTAAAATATTTTTTCCAGATTTTCTTTCATAGTTATTTAAAAATGATATAAAAATGTTTAAATATTGTCAGTTTGGTATAAAACAGTCCCTCCACTGATGGGTTGCAGTTAGGGGTGCTAGGAGTGTGCCCACACAGTACTGTTTATGCATCCACTGTAGATTGATTTTTTTTTTTAAATTTTGGATTCTTTCAATTTTTTTCTACTTTTTTACATTTCTTGCTAATTTTATTTGTTATTATTTCTTGTAGGCTGATGATGCATGCTCATAGTGAAAGACCTGTGTCAGCCGAGAGGGTGAGCAAGACAGCGCAATTTGGCTGACTGCGCTTTGTGGCCAGGATGGAGAAGGAGACAGTACAGTTGGCCTGAATGAGCTTTGTGGCTTGGAGGAAGAGCAAGACAGTGCAGTCTGGCAAAGTGAGCTTTGCAGTTGGGAGGGAGATGAGACAGCGTGGTCAGCCAGAGCGAGCTTTGTGACTTGGAGGGAGATTAATAACATAGTGGGAAATTTTTTATTTTATTTTCTTCTTTATTCCCCTTCTCCCCCTTGGCTCTGGTCTTCCTCAGGAGCACCAAGGAGTCATCCCTCTGCGGTCTGCTCCTACCTGGGAAGTCCTCCTTCACCAATGTAGCCTCAGATTACCCCCTGGGTGGGGACGAGGTGGGCCCCAACACCCCGACAATTCAGTAGCATCGGTCGGTCGGGTGCCAGGAGGGCAGCTGCAAATCAGGGGCAAGATCCGGTGCTCCATCTCCGCTGGAGCCGAGAGGCATTTTCCCTTTTTTCTGGGAAGTGGCTGGCTCCTTGATGTCAAGGTGTTGATTCTGACGTCTGCCACTCCCCTACTCCTCCTTCTGCTCCTTAGCGCTTGCTGTGTCTCCGGCCTCTGCCAGAGAGTAGCCGAGCACTGTACAGGGACCTCTGTCCCTCCCTGGGAGAGGACAGCTGTCCTCTGGACACTCAATCCTCTCCTTCCCCTGCTGACTCTCAGCGGCCCAGGCTCGTTCCCGAACCCGAGTCACCAGCATGGTGCAAGGTGTGGTGTCCAGCGCCTCAACCCTCAGTGCCACCAGGCTGGCTCATGCGGTGGGAAGTTTAAAAAAAAAGCTTGATGTTTGACCTGCCATTTACTGACAAACTGTCTGAAACTTTGCTGAAAAACAGCCATCAATGTTTTTGTTTGTACAGGAAATTGATGAAAGTGACAGAGGCATCTTATTTTGCTTCTTTGACACACCAAGCAGTGGTAGGTTCAGCTTAACAAATATAAGCTGCTGAAAATGATCTGGGTGTAGTCTGGATTGGTGTGGTTCAATAATATTACCAACTGTGCTGAACAGACATTCTGGTGGTACACTAGTGCACGGAATGTACTTGAATGCCAGCTCCAACAATGCTGGTGATGTTTTTTACTTCTAACACTAGTACATCAGTGAGTCAACAGAAAACTTTCTCTATAGGCTCCAAAAAGTATGCCCTTAAAATATGCTCAGAGCAAACTGGTTGTGAATCATTATGCTCACGTTGTTCTGCGATGAGTGAAATGCTGAGATCTGACCAATCACCCATCACACTTTGAATCTCCTGCCCACGTGTGCTGTCACTCTTACCACTGCTGCCAATTCCTCATGGTGGATCTGTACTACCCTATACCCCATGTGCAGACTCCTTGTCAGCCAAGGCCATTTCTCTCATGGTGTCCTGTGAGCTCTGTTGTCAGCTGCTGCTTATACTCTGCCACATGGTGACTCTGCATTGTCAGGTATAAAACTGCACATCTAAACCTAGAGTCAAGCATGGTTGCAGAATTGTAGTCTGACCTGTCAAAAGCTGCGGCAAACTGTGAACTCAACTCTGACCTCAGTTTTCCAATAAGTTCCTGGAGGCCATCTGTATACAGATCAGTACCATGTTTCTGTTGCTCAAACTTGTCCAGAAATGTTCTGAGGAGGGGGACTGCAGGAATCACCTGACTGAGGGAAGATGATTCAGAGATGAGGTCACAGGTGCTCTTTTCTAATGCTGTAAGTACCTTCACCATACCCTCAATCAGCAACCAGTCCTCATGTGGTAAGACCGACCCACTATGTTGTGCCTTAAAGATAGATCATGGAGACCCTGCTTTTGCTTGAGTATGCAATCCAGCATGTAATACATACTGTTCCACCTTGTGCCAACATCCTTAATGAACTGGTACTTTGCCGATCCAAGCTGTTCTTGTACATTTCAAAGCTTGTTTTGTTGCCATGACAGAGTGGTGAATGGGTGAAGGTACCACAGCTGGAACATGCAATGGCAAGCAACAACAAAAATAGCGTTGCTGTTTTTCAATGCACCAGTGGCTGCCAGGTTTAGTGTATGTGTAAAGCAGCGGACACCATGGTAGTTCCCATCACTAAGTGCTTTTACCATATTTGATCTATTGTCAGTAACAATGAATGCAACACCCAGATTTGTCCCCTCTATCTAGAAATCCAGCATTTCTTGCAGACCAAGATGGTGCAAGGGTATGCAGGGAGATCCATACGAGCAGAGGTGTAAGGGGCTGGATCTGTACACGCTGGCAACAAGGAGGGAAAGGGGAGACATGATTGAAACTTTTAAATATGTGAAGGGGCTCAATAAAGTAGGAGAAGAGGGTTTACTTAAGAGGAAGGAGGGGGGTCAAAACTAGAGGGCACAGCCTCAGACTGCAAGGAAAAAGATACAGGGGCAATGTAAGAGAGCATTTCTTCACAGAGAGGGTGGTGGAGCCCTGGAACAGACTACCAGATGGAGTGGTGGGGGCTAAATCAGTGGAAGAATTCAAGAGGGTATGGGACAAGCATATGAGGCTGAGTATTGGGGAGGCCAGGGGCTGGCAGGGAGGGGGAGGTGTAGGGGGAAAAAAGGGCAGACTAGATGGGCTGGTATTGACCTTTTCTGCCATAAAGCTTCTATGATTCTGTGATTCTATGATTTCAGGATGTTATCACTATTGTGATCAGCGGTCGTCAGAATAACATAAGGGGTTAAAATCAATGCTCCTAAATGTGTTCAGTGGTGTACCACTTGGACAAAGACTGCTTATATTTGCAGTCAGTGTAATGTATTTTAAAGTTTGATCTATTGACCATATATGTAGATGTTGGTTATGTTTTTCATCGTTGTTTATTTATTATGTTAATGTATGTAAGTGTTGTCTAATTTATGTGGAACTTTGCACTTTATTGAACCTGGAACTTCATTGAAAATGAGCTTTGCTCAATGGAATGCCCAATATTCTCTAAATAAAACTGCTTTACTACTTACTGATGTACTTACATTGAGCAGGGCAGACATAGAGTAAGAGGGCTCAGTGTGACATAATGTAGAGCCACCGAGTGAGGGGTCAGCAGCATCAATAATATTCAGAGAACAGCAGTGAGCTGTCAGCGAGAGATCTGCATTTGTAGAGCCGGTTTTGTCTATATATCTGAGGTGCAATGCAATACACCTCCCACAGCTTTTTTCAGTTCCATCAACAGACAATAACGAATATCAGCATAAAATTTAGGCACCACAGTCTGTGAAAAGGTAGTCCAGGATAGAATTGTATTTATTTTTTTATTTTAGTCTTTGGTAACCGGGTAAGGCTCACTAGGCACAAGTGTCTGTTTTCAGGGGCGACCTGGGAGCACTGGGCGGTTAAGTGACTTGCTCAGAGTCACACAGTATGCAAGTGGAGATTGTGAGAATCAAACTCAGGTCTGGTCTGCTGGATATACCGAGCTTGTTCACACCTCGTTCCTCTAACCTCTAGGCTATACTGCCAGTCCGGAATATCCTACCTGGGTTGCAAAACTGCAGAAGCCTTCAGAATCCAGGATCCTTCACAGTGCTGTATGGTTGAAGGTCTAACGAATGACACTATCTTCATCATCATCATCATCAGTGTGACTGGCAGTTTGTGTTTGTCTCTGTCAGTAGTTTACTTTTTGTGGATTTTCATGTGTTTCTTCTTGGAGGAACTGGACAATTCTTGGACATAACATCTATGTACATTTCCTGGACTTAGAAGCTACAAAACATCACCACCAGTTATAGGCACTCTCATCATAAATCAACTTTTTTGGAAGACATCAAAAAGCAAAAGTGAGGTCAGTAAATCTTTTATACAAGTTTCTGGGTTGTGGAGTGCTGCACTGAATCCACATTTCTGTCTGACTTTCTTAAGGGATGTGTGCTTTTCTTTGAGGTCTATTCACAACTGTTTTGGAGAACAAGGAAGATTCTAACAAAGGATTTTTACATCCTGCATATGCCCTAGGCTAATGTTCATCACCTTCAGGAATTTAACACTTTCTGGGTCTTTGATCTACAGTAACAATTAGTTTTCTGGTCCCCAGTAGCTCACCATGAGTCACTCAGGAACACTCACCCTTGCTACAATAAACATTTGCAGTCTTCTGCCAAAACTGGCAACTCATAGATTGGGAGGACGAATCCTGCTTCTGATACTGCTATTATGCTTTTATGGGGTATCTACTTCTGTTCCAATCAACAACCACTATGGAGAGAATACCTCACAACACAGTGACTTTACTTTCTCCAACTAAATTGCCGAAACACAACATGTGCGTGCCTACACCACCCTTATCCTTCTTAAGGGTTGTACCTACAGCTCGTTTCGTATGCTCAGAAAAAACAAAATGACACAACTGGTTCATATCCCACTCCACACTATTAAACTGTGGTTTCTCCTACTCCTCATCATCCTATTGTCAGGGGATGTAGAACTTAACCCTGGCCCCTCTGTCCACCATTCTGCCACTGACCTATCGGCTGTCTCAGGAAAAGGACTTCTCATTGCCCATATGAATATTAGGAGCATTACCAGGCACTTTGCTGATCTCGAGGCATAGATGAAAGTGTACAATCCTGACCTACTGTGCCTATCTGAAACATGGCTCAAGCCTCACATTCTGAACTCCTTATGTTCCTTGCCCAATTATTCCTTGATACGGAGAGATAGGCCTTCCCCAAAACGTGGAGGGGGTCCTATCCTCTATAAAACCATCTTGATGTTACAGTCTGCCCATCCACTGGCTCACCTCAGTCTGTGAGTCCCTACACACAACCATTGCCCTTGGTACAAAAAAACTCCACATTATCTGCGCCTACAACCCACCCACTGGAGGTATCACAGGTCTTCAGGATTCACTTAATTAAACCGTCACAAATGCCAAGCAAAACGAGGTCATGATCTTAGGAGACTTTAACCTAAACTGGCTGGGACCAACTCACAGCACACTGCTGACACTAATGCAGAGCTACAACCTGCACCAGATCTTAACTGAACCCACTAGAACCACCCCTTCTCTAACTACCTCCACCCTCATAGACTGGGTACTGGTGAATCACCTTGACCATGTGCATACTGCAGGCATCTTGACAGATGCTATCACAGACCACTCCCCCACTTTCTGTGTATGGAGCCCGGAGACTGCTCCCCCATCCCCTCCACGCTACATCACAATTACCAACTTTGCCACCTTGATGTGGAAACTTTCCTCTATGATGTATCCTGTATCAGCTGGTCTGACATCTATCACTCCCATGATGTTCAAATAGCCCTTGATATCTTCATTGATAATTTCACAGCACTTCAGGATAAACATATACCGAAGGTCACCAGAAGGGTCAGGGGTAAACAAACAAGATGGCTATACAGGGACCTGCTGTCTAACCCGCTCACACAGGACAAACTCTGGAAGAAGTGTAAAGTGTCCAGACTACCAGAGGATTACAATACCTACAAGGCCTCTCAGAGCACCTGTAAAAAACAAATCAGAACAGCAAAGAGCATCTACTGCAAGGAACTGCTCACAAACTCTGTTGATAACCATAGAAAATTCTGGACACACATCAAGACCTTTCTTGGGGCTACCCAGTCATTGACCCCAGGGGATATGATCCTAAATGGTGTACATTGCAACGACTTGAACACTATAGCGAATGCCTTTAACAGATTATTCACGGACCTGTCTCAGTACACATCGTCCTTTGCTTCACCTCCCACAGCATCTCAGCCTTACTGCACACCCCAGAGAGCTGCATCGGGTGCTGACCACTGCCAACTAACTACTACCCCCCTTTCCACTTTAAAGCTATATCTAGATCTGAGGTCCAAAGGTTATTGTGAAACATATCCGACAACACTATCTCCTGCTCAGATTCACTCAAGCCACGACTCCTGAAGCTAGCTGCACCATTGATTGCCTCGCCACTGGCCAAGATTTTCACTCTGTCTCTCTCTCTTGGCGTTGACCCAGATCTCTGGAAGATTGCCCGAGTTACACCTATCCTTAAAAAAGGAGACCCAAAGGATATCAACAACTACAGGACCATAGCCATCCTCTCTGTGCTAAGCAAGCTACTGGAGAAGCTTGGTGCAACCCAAACCACTGACAATCTCACAAAGAGCAACCTTCTCTCAGACACTCAGCATGGTATCAGAAAAGGGCACAGCACCTCAACTGCTCTTCTCAAATTCTCCACCGATGTACTCTGCAACATGGACAAAGGCCTACTCACTGGAGCATTATTTATCGATCTTACCAAAGCTTTCGATCTTGTTGATCATCCCCTGCTTCTCTCAACCCTGCATAGACTTAACTTCTCATCCTCAGTAGTTGACTAGTTTAACAACTACCTATAAAACAGATTACAACTTGTTAAATTCAACTCCTCTGTCTCTGATGTGACCAGCACTGACAACGGAGTACCCCAGGGCTCCATCTTGGGACCCCTTCTTTTCTCACTACACATCAACAACACAGATTATGCCATACTCTCCTGCTCAGCTATCTTATACGCTGATGATCTCATCCTCTACTACAACGCTGACGAAGTTAACATCATTAACAAAAATATAACCCACAATATAACCCAGACAGACCATCTTAGGGTAGCTGGTTCATTCCACTTGGGAGTCAAACAGATGAGGCATACTGATGAGTCCTGGTAGGATGAAACACGTGTCTATGTCATCTGTTAGCACCCTTTGCAAACTGTGTGAGAGGCCTTTTGGCACCATGCAATTCTGCTTAAAGTTGAACCAGCATAACATTCTGTGGTAAATTGCATTTGCAGTCCATGATGCTTTGCATTGTGTGGGCATGTGTGATTTTGTATTTTATTGAAAATTGGCTTCCCAGCCAAATGCCCTTTGGGGTAACCCTTGCCTCAGTGTTTGTGCACAGAGGTTCTTTGTCTTTTAAATAGTTTTTTATTTTAATGGGTTCACTACAATATAACCCAGACAGACCGTCTTAGGGTAGCTGGCTCATTCCACTGGGGAGTCAAACAGACGAGGCATACTGATAAGTCCTGGTAGGATGAAACATGTGTCAATGTCATCTGTTAGCACGCTTTGCAAACTGTGTGAGAGGCCTTGCGGCACCATGCAATTCTGCTTAAAGTTGAACCATCATAACATTCTGTGGTGATTGCATATGCAGTCCATGATGCTTTGCATTGTGAGGGCATGTGTGATTTTGTATTTTCTATCATTAACAAAAACCTCTTCTCGGATTTCAGGAATGTGCAAACATGGCTAAATGCTAATAAGCTCATCCTCAACACAAAAAAGACTCAAGCCATGCTATTTGGCACTGCCCCCAAAGTCAGGGTCTGTAAGGAACCCCTCCTAGTCCATGACTCTGGGGGGTCTCTCATCGACTGTGTCACATCCTTCAAATACCTGGGAGTCCTCCTTGATAAATCTCTTGATTTCAGTCTGCACATCCAGTCAACCTGTAAAGCAACAATTGCCAAACTTGGAATCGCCTATAAGACTTGTCACCTGCTAACACCATCCGTCAAATTGGCAATTGCCAAGGGTATTCTGCTTCCAGCGCTGACATATGGTGTTTCCACTTTTGCTAATGCCCATAAGACTGCCCTCCATAAATGGGATGTCGCGTATAACAACATATGTCAGTATGCCTCCTCTTCCCATCACCTCAAGCACCACTGCACACTGTATAGTGACCTAGGCTGGCTCTCCCCAACTGTCTATCAACTATATTCCCTAGGGATCCTCACAGACTCTGTAATCTGTAACCAAACCCCCTCCTCCCTTGCAGCTCTACTTGTACCACAGACACCTGCCCACGGACTACGCTCAGCAAACAAATTTCTACTCACCATACCCAGGTGTCTTACTTCAAAAGGCTCTAGAGCATTTCACTGCACTAGCCCAGCCAACTGGAACTCCCTCCCTCCTGCCCTGAGGCAGGCTAACTCCCACCCAATCTTCAAAAAAGAACTATATCGCCACCTGTCCCATTACCCCTGAACATGCTTTGATCCCTCTTAATGCCTCACAGCTAACCACCCTATTTTTCCCAAGACAGTGCTGCACTTCTAAACAAGTTTTGCTATAAAATATCTTTATAGCTGCCACTTAGCTCAGTTTCAGTAATTTGTATGTACTAATGTCACTTTTGTCATCTCTGCATAGCTATAGGTATTATCTCGAGTACTGTCTGACTTGATCTGTATTCTAACCTACCTGTACTATATACTTTGTACCTGTACTATATACTATGTATTGTATAATCTCATCTCATTTTATGTATAGCATGTATTCTCCCGGGTCGTGCCTGAAAATAGTCAACTATGGCTAGTGCACCTAACCCGGTTAACAAAAACTAAATAAATAAAATAAATAAAATCTCACCAATACATTAAGTGATGAGGACTGCAGTTGGATGACTGGGGAGAAATGTTACTCAAGATTGGAACACCTGCACAGTTTTTGGCCGTGTTGTTGTGAATGACATACTCTTTGACCTACCATATAGGGAAGTCAACACAGAAGACTGAGGTTAGCAGAGTCTGAGAGGCTGGTCACTGTCTTGGTTACTGGCATTTCCACTGGGTGTGCGTTTGAAAGGAAGAATAATTGCTATCAGCATCAGCACTGTGTTGAATCGAGATCACGTGATGCAGGCAACTGGGTAGCTGCTTTTGTGAGTGCTCCTGAGTCTCTCTCCTATCCAACTGATTTTAAAAACATTTAAACCTACAAGTTCGAGTTGTGAGCTTAAACTATAAACAAGTCGTGCCTACCTGCTATGTGAATAACTTCTCGGCGGTGTTTCTGCATGATGGAAGCAGAGATGTGGTCTGCTCTCCCACGGCACAACCCACCTACCACACCAGTTAAAGTGAGCAAGAAATCTAAGGCCCAGGTTGGGCCTACACGGTGCATAGCTGTCAAATCTCAAGAACAAGCTCCACTCGCCTTGGATAATTTTTTGGATGAATTTCGTTAGTATAGAGATGACCTGCGCTCATTGATAGACAAAGTGAAAGTGGTCTCTGACAAGCTGGAAAACCTGCACTCCGTACCAGGGATTGTGAAGCCCACATCGTGTCTGTAGAGGATAAAGCAGGCAAGGTCGAACCTGTGATGGCTTCCACTCTGTTGCTAGCCTTGCTTGTAGAGCAGAAAGCAGCTAACTAAAAGAAGCTACATTTTCTTATTAATTTAAAATGTATATCTCAGCAGGAGTCAGTGTCTGTTATGATTAAGTAGACAGATAACTTTATTAGAAGAAGAAGGGGTCTTATTTAGGGTTAAAAAAGAAAGAAAGTCAGTGTGTGTTTTGTGCAGTGAAGGGTACTGTATCAGCTGACTTTGCTAAACCAGTAGGAGGAAAGAGAGTTTACTTGGGGGTGTGGTTTAGACACTATAAAAGCAGGTGAATCAAATTACAACTTCCTGTTGCTAGCCTTGCTTGTAGAGCAGAAAGCAGCTAACTAAAAGAAGCTACATTTTCTTATTAATTTAAAATGTATATCTCAGCAGGAGTCAGTGTCTGTTATGATTAAGTAGACAGATAACTTTATTAGAAGAAGAAGGGGTCTTATTTAGGGTTAAAAAAAGAAAGAAAGAAAGAAAGTCAATGTGTGTTCTGTGCAGTGAAGGGTACTGTATCAGCTGACTTTGCTAAACCAGTAGGAGGAAAGAGAACTTACCTAGGGGTGTGGTTTAGACACTATAAAAGCAGGTGAGTCAAATTACAACTTCCTGTTGCTAGCCTTTTTTCTTACTAATTGCCCTCCATCCCACCCCTCCACCCACCCACCCACCCAAAGCCAGTTCTACTTTTATAGCCACTGGATTTGACTGTCAACAGGAACTTCCTGTTTGGCAGTAGGAAGGAAAGGATCATAGAGAAACATTGGTTTTGTCAACCCTAAAGTAAAAAGTAGCTCACTCTCCCCCAGCTGCTGGTGGTCTGATATTGAGCAAGGAAGAAGGAGGCTACTGAAGAAGATAGGAAGTTGCTGTCCCAGAACAGGAAGGGTGAGAGCTGTAAGGAGAGGAGAGAATAAGCATCCAGAGAAACAGTAGAGAGGACACAGAATAAGACATGATAGGAGTGGTACAGTGCAATGGCTGTGGGGCAGCAGTGTTCTGGGAGACATTCTGGAGGCTGCGATGCTGCCCTATTTGCAGGAACCTATCTGGTCTGAGAGAGGAGGTTGCCCGTCTCCAGGCTGATCTGGCTAGGATTCGTGAAACCTCCTCCCCCACCCAGGGATCACCAGGGCCAATGCCACTACCTCAGAGGTTGCCAAGAAAGAGGAAAGGCTGGACCAGGGTGGGCTCAAGGAGGGAGAAGGTGGTGGAACAGAGTTGCATTCCTCCAGCTGTACCTCTCCACAATTAATTCGCTCTTCTGGTGGATAGTGGTTCCTCTATGGAGGCACCTGCAGTGGAGACCAAGGAGGATGCTGGGAACCTTCACAAAGGAGACCCACAGGAGGGTGGCATGGGACCCCACAGGGGAAGGAAACAACTCCTGCTGTGGGACTCAATCATTATGGGGGTAGAAATGGAGGAGGAAGGGGAGAGGGAGGTAAGGTGCCTTCCTGGCACCACGGCTTGAAGGGACAGGAAGCAAATCCTCAGGATCGTGGGAGGAGCTGCACGAGGAAGGGAGATGGATGTCATTGTCCACCTAGGGACAAATGACCTGGCTAGGAATGGGATCAGAGCAGTGCAAGAGGAGTTTGTAGAGTTGGGAGGGGGCCTTAGACAAGTAGTGTATACGGTAACCTTCTCAGAGGTGCTGCCTGTCTATGGCAAGGGAGATGCTAGAGCACTTCTCACCAGGGAATTCAACGAGTGGTTGAAAAACCGGTGTGGAGCTCAGGGTTTTGGCTTCATTGGGGACTGGGGAGCCACCTGGAGGGATGCAGACCTATTCTGGTGCGATGGTCTGCATCTGTCCAGGAGGGAACCAGGATTCTAGGTGAGAGGTTTAAATGCTTCATTGGCAAGCACTTAAACTAGCTAAGGGGGGAGGCACTGAAAAGAAGCAGGGAAATCTGAACCTCCCCCCACAAAACATGGTGATTAGTGAGGTAAACACCAAGGTACAGAAGTTATTAGGGAGCAGAACAGATTTAAATGTAAAAAAAGGCAAAGGCAGTAAGGACAGAAATGGGGCTAAAAGGGTTAAGGCTATCAAAAAGTGGAGATTGATGAGTACCAATGCCCGTAGTCTGTGTAACAAACTCCCTGAACTAGTGGCCTTGATGGAAGAGGGTTGCCTGGATATTGTGGAAGTCACAGAAACATGGTACACAGAGAACCATGACTGGGATGTCAACATACCAGGATACACAATCTATAGGAGGGACAGGGAGGGTAAAAGAGGAGGAGGAGTAGCTATCTATGTAAAGGAAGGGATCAAAGCAACAGAAATAAAGAGTAAACAGGGAGCAGATGAGGCACTTTGGGTCCCCCTGGAGACAGGAAATGGCACCATAATCTGCATGGGGGTTGTATACAGACCCTCATCTCAGGGGGAGGGAATGGACAAGGAAATGATATAAGGCTTTCTTAGAATGGCAGAAAAAGGGGAGATATTGTTGATGGGAGACCTGAATATGCCAGATGTTAACTGGAGCACCTTTGCTGCAGGCACATCCAAGAGCAGGGTCATTCTTGATGCCCTACAGGGGGCATGCCTCAGACAGCTAGTATTGGAACCCACTTGGGAGGGAGCAATCTTAGACCTGGTACTTTAAAATGGGGATGGAGACAGAATCTCAGATTTAGAAGTGGGTAGCCATCTGGGAACAAGCGACCACCAAACAGTGTGGTTCATGATAAGCCAGCCATACAATCAAGCCATACGAAAGCAAGAGTACTAGACTTTAGGAGGGCTGACTTTGGGAAAATGAGAGAGTGCCTCAGAAAAGCACTAGCAAACAGGCAAGAAGGAGGGGTGGAGGAACAATGGGGAGTGATCAAACAGCCATCACAGAGGCAACAAGCCTTTTTGTAAAGCAAATCAATAAAACACAACGAAGGAAAAAAATGCTATGGTTCACAAAAGAGGTGGCAGGGAAGGTTAAGGAGAAAGGGACAGCATTCAGGAAATATAAGGAAACACAGAAGGAGCAGGACAGAGAACTTTATCAGTTAAAGCAGAAAGAGGCTGGGAAGGCAGTCAGAATAGCAAAGGCCCAAACCAAGAAAAGGATAGCCAATTCTGTTAAGAAGGGGGATAAGACCTTTTATAGGTACATTAGGGAGCGAAGAAAGATAAAAGGAGGGATACTGAAGCTTAATAAAGGGAAGGGAATGTGGGTAGAGGGTGACAGTGAAAAAGCAGGGATACTGAACAAATATTTCTGCTCAGTATTCACAAAGGAAGAGGAGGGGGAGTTACCTAAACCAAACAAGAGAAACACTCTGAAGACGGGGGTCGATACCAGTCCATTTACAGAAGAAAGGGTTCTGAAAGAACCAATACAATTGAAGGTGGACAAAGCATGGGGCCTGATGGATTCACCCAAGAATTCTAAAAAGAACTAAGGGTAGAACTAGTGACACCGCTGACTATCCTTTAACAAATCATGGGAGGATGGGGTGGTACCCAAGGACTGGAGGAGGGCAGATGTGATTCCTTCTCACAAAAGTGGGAGCAGGACAGAGGCAGGAAACACAAACCAGTTAGTTTGACCTCAGTGGTAGGGAAAATGATGGAATCACTTGAAGGAAAGAACTGTTGAGTACCTAGAGGCCAGTGGGGCACAGGACCCAAGGCAGCAAGGATTCACAATGGGAAGATCGTGTCAGACGAATCTAATAGATTTCTTTGACTGGGTGACCAAAGTAGTAGACCAGGGAGGGGCTGTGGACATGGCCTACCTAGATTTTAGCAAGGCATTTGATACAGTCCCACGCAAAAGATTAATACACAAGATAGCCAGCCTTGGAGTGGGTCCCAAGGTGGTAGCCTGGATAAAAATTGGCTAGACAACAGGACGCAAAGGGTAGTAGTAAATGGAGTACACAGTGAAGAAAGGAGGGTTACTAGTGGGGTACCGCAGGGTTCAGTACTGGGACCGGTCCTTTTTAATGTCTTTATAAGTGACATTGCAGAGGAACTGGAAAGAAAAGTATGTCTCTTTGCAGATGACACAAAGATCTGCAACAGGGTTGATACACAAGATGGAGTGGAAAGGATGAGAAGGGACTTGGCAAGGTTGGAGGAATGGTCAAATGTATGGCAGCTCAGATTCAATGCAAAGAAGTGCAAGGTAATGCACATGGGAAACAAAAACCCAGGAGAAGCGTACACAATGGGGGGTGAGATACTGCCAACAGTAAAAATAGAAAAGGACCTAGGGGTTATTATATCAGATGACCTAAAGGTGGGCAAGCAATGTGAGAAGGCAGTAAGGAAGGCTGGGGGGACACTGGGATGCATAGGAAGAGGCATCAATAGTAGAAAACAGGAAGTTGCTATCCTCTGTACAAACAGTTGGTGAGACCACATCTGAGTACTTGTGTGCAGTTCTGAGACCCCATCTCCGCAAAGACATAGACGGAGTGGAGGCTGTCCAGAGGAGGAAACCAAAATGGTGCAAGGTCTGCACCAGAAGACATACGAAGAAAGACTAAAGGAGCTTAATATGTATACTCTTGAGGAAAGAAGAGAGAGAGGGGACATGATAGAAACTTTCAATTACCTCAAGAGAATTAACAAAGTCCAAGAGGGTAGCATCTGCCAGAAAAAGAGATGTGCAAGAACAAGGGGGCACAATTTGAAGATAGAGGGGGGACAGCTCAGGGGTAATGTGAGGAAGTATTTTTTCACTGAGGGTTGTGGATGCATGGAACAGCCTCCCTGAGGAGGTCGTGGAGTCAAGAACAGTGGGGGGCTTTAAAAATGCATGGGACAGGCATAAGGCAATCCTAGTGGCGGGTAAGAGGAAGCAAGCTGTTGGTTAACTAGGATCTGCAGCTTATCTGTTAAGTAGGAAAATGGGCAGACTAGTTGGGCCAAGCGGTCCTTATCTGCTGTCAAATTCTATGTTTCCATGTTTCTATGTTTCTCACCAGAGCATCGCTAAATTAGAAGCCAAAATTGAAGATCTTGAGGGGAGGAGTCACTGCAACAATGCGGTAATCATGGGGCTTCCGGAGCGAGAAGAGGGAAGCAACTCAGTTCTTTTCACCCAAAAGCTGGTGGAGAAGTTAGCAGGCTCATCTTCATTTGGGCTGTCGTACATCATCAAGCGAGCCCATTGAGCTTTAAGAACCATGCCCCCCAGAAGCTCCACCGTGCACTTTTATCTTCAAATTTTTGAATTGCCAGGAATGCCAGCATTTCTTGATTAAAATCAGAGAAAATAAGGAAGTGCATTGGGGCGGCAAGCAGATACTAGTGGCCCAGAATCTTTCCCTATCGGTAAGGTAGAGGAGGGCGGCCTACCATGGAATCATTACCAAATTCCTGGCAGCTAACCTAAAGTTCTGAATGAGATATCCTACTAATTTTTAAGTGAATCTAAATGGGAAATGGGTTGATTTCGAGGGCCTGAAAGTTGCAGTGGACTCTCTCAAGAAAATGCTTCCTGACCTATTCCATGATGGCTGAAAGTGGTGACTGCTAGACTCACTGGGTTTTTCCTACAAAGGCTCACTGTTGTGAGTGAAAGTCTGCGGATGTTGTGTTTGATGACTGCTTTCCATACATCACTTATGACTGCCAGTTAATTTTATTTGATTTCAATACTGGGGGTTTGGGAATCTCTCGTGTAGTCTTCTGGTGCAGGGCTCCCCTCGGACGAGCTCAGTGTAGCCTACATCCTGGGCATGCTTATCTTTAGATATATGGGGGATTCTTGCACCATGGGTCTATAGTTTACTGTTTTCTTTTTCCCCATCCTTATTAATTTTATATTACTGGCTTTTTGATGGGGTGTCAAGGTTCTACGACTTCCTCGAGGTTATGGGGCATGTTGTTTCTCCTGTTGGTTCCTCGGTATGAGGATGGGCTCCCTGGGCCTAATTTTAAACCTGAACCCTTTGGAACCTGTTCTGGGATATAAGGGGGGGGGGTCCCAGGCTCTCTGTGCAAGACTTTAACTGAGGGATATCCAAGCTGCATGAGGTAACTGACGCAGCTTGGCTGGCAAGGAGGGACATCCTTCTTTTCTTCGACTGTAAGGCCCACACGCAAGGTCACTGGTTTCCCTCAGGGCTCGTTTGATTTTGGGCTATTTTAACCCATGCATCATTACCAAGTCTGCCCTTTATGAGACTCTCCATAGCATAACTGCGTGGTTTACGATCCCGGTCCAGGGAACTGTAACCCCTTTGTTTGTTTTAATTCTTTGGATCTGTCAAGAGGTGATCATCACAATCTCACCAGTTGTTCATACTGTTCTCACTGCTTTTTGTCCTACAGATTGGTTAGGGGAGGGGAGGAAGACTATCTCAGGAGGTACATCATGTACCAGAGAGTGTTAAAGCAGGGAAGGGGCATTATTTCTGGGTTTCCTGATCAACATTTGTCGGGTCCCAACCCAGGGCAAGGGAAGGGAGGTCAGGGAGGGAGGCTAATGTTGTTCGGTTTTAGTGTAAAGGAGGCACATTTTTGGGGGCTGTTATGTGGGAGGGTGGGGTGGGGGTTCGACTTGGCATCAAGGGATGGCTCAGAGGTAATGTGAGGAAGTATTTTTCACAGAGAGGGTTGTGGATGCATGGAACAGCCTCCCTGAGGAGGTCGTGGAGTCAAGAATAGTGGGGGAATTCAAGAATGCATGGGACAGACATAAAGCAGTCCTAGTGGGGGGTAGGAGGAAGTAAGCTGTTGGTTAATTAGGATCTGCAACTTATCTGTTAGGTCGGAAAATGGGCAGACTAGGTGGGCCAAGCGGTCCTTATCTGCCATCAAATTCTATGTTTCTATGTTTCTATGTTTCTAGATCTGGGGTACATAACTCCCAGTCTAGAATTGACTATTTTTTTACTTAGCAAGACTCTGCTAGAGGGACTCGAAGATGCAAAAATAGAGCCTGGTGTGATATCAGATCACTCTGTCACCTGGTGCTCCCTAATACTACCCATGGATGCCCCTAAAGAATCCAGTTGGAAGCCGAACAATCAGCTCCTTAAGGAACAGGTCATAGGTGATTGTATAAGCCAAGAGATTAATAGCTTCACGAAGGACAACCTAAATTCTACTACCTGCTTGGACCTGGAATGGGGGGCTTTAAAATGTGTCCTTTGGGGTACATTCATTAAATTAACAGTTCAAAGGAAACACAACAGGGAAAGGAAGGCGCTAGCACTCCTGGCTGACATTAGGAAGCTGGAGAGCTCCCTCTCGCATGACACCCCAGCATCTGATAGGATTAAGCTGCTGAATTTTCTGGATCAATACTCCAGTTTGCTGCGAGAAAAAGTAGAATATGCAGTTCTATGAATGGGCACAAAATATATAGATCAGGGTGAGAAAGCCAGCTGGCTTTTAGCCCTCTGGCTTAAAAAAAATAGAATCTTCTAGGCTAGTGCAGAGTATTTGTTCGATGGAGGACAGTAGGCTCCTGGTCACCCCCATGGAGATTACAGGGGAATTCGTTAAATTCTATGCAGAGTTATACAGTCACATGTCTCAGAAACCAGAGGTTGGCGAAGTGCAGGACTATATGAATTCCATCCCTCTACCAACCTTAGGAGGAGGTTAGCAGGAATCCCTGAATGCACCCATCTATGTAGCAGAGATTGAGGAAATAATAGCCTTGCTAGTAGTTGATAAAGCTCCTGGGCCGGATGGGTACTCCCCAATTTTTATAAGAAGTTCAGTAAACAGCTTAGCCCCTGGCTATCCCACCTTTTTGGTTGGCTTCTGGGAGATCACCCCTTGGATAGCACCCTCCTTGAAGCACTAATCTATTGTAATGGTGTGTTCTCACATGCTTTTCTCTCTACTCTGGAATAAGGCAGGGATGCTCCTTATCCCTCTCTTATTTGATATCTATCTCAAACCTCTCCTCGCCAGGGTGTGGCAACATGAGGATATCCAGGGTATTAGGATAGGGGCTCAAGAATTTAAGATCTCAGCATATGCTGACGATAGGCTGCTTCACACAGAACAGCTTAGTCACTCCTTCCAGGCTTCTCTATCTGTCATTGAGGAATACAGCGCCTTGTCCAACTATAAAATTAACCTGAACAAGACCGCAGTATTCCTCCTGAATAGGAAGCTCACTAAACTGGACATTGTCCCATGGGGGTTTCAGTGGTGTCTGAACAATATTAAATATTTGGACCTACACCTAATGAGGGGGGAAGCCCAGACGAGGAAGATCAATCTCGACCCTTTGCTTCACACTATCCAACAGGACCTTCACAGGTAGCAGTCTCTTCCCTTCTATCTTTGGGTGTGAATAAACCTGGTCAAGATGAATGTCTTGCCACAGCTGTTCTAGCCATTCAGCATGTTAAATTCATGGATTCCTTTAGCTTGGTTTAAAAAAACACATTCGATAATCTCCTCTTTTATTTGACACGACAAACCTCCCAGAAGGGCATATAACAAATTGGCTGCATCTAAATTATTTGGTGGGCTGAGACTTCCACACTTTGGGTTATATTTCTGGGCAAGCCAATTGGATAAGTATTTGAGGTGGATATCCCCAACCGAGATCACCACAGGAGGCTCTTATGTTCCCCCATGGCTGGTGTTGGACAGGGAGTGGATTGTAGTGTCTGGTCTTTCCCCTTCAGCTTTTTGCAAATCTCCCCCAAGGTATTACCTTCTAGTTTGTCCAACTTGCCTATTGCTTCTTCTGTAAGAATACATACTCAGTTGTGTTCTTTTTTGAAATACAAACATGCAGGGAGCTTTCTCCAGTCAGTGACTGGAAACCCTTATTTCAAGATTGGGAGGTGTCCATCCTGCCTGCATGGCTTCCCTCACTTAGGGACTCCTGACTGGGGGATTTCTTTTTCGAAGGAAGACATAATTCTGCCTCCACCATAATGGCTCATTTCGGCATAGAAAGAGGTAAAGCCTTTAAGCCATACCAGCTATACCAGCTAAGACACCTCCTGGCGGAGCTCTCAGAAATCATGGTCGGGGTTTCGGACTCAGACGAGTGGATACATTCCCTTATGGCTGTATGTGGTAAGCCACATGCAGTCTCACTACTATATGCTTCTCTTCTGTCCAAATCTATGGACGAGCAATACAGAGATCCCAAATTTTGGTCCAACCAAATTCCAAACTTTGTGGGAAAATGGGGGAAGATTTGGAAAGACTTACACACTTATATACCCCAAGACAGACTGTAGCTTACTCAGTACCAGATACTACAAGATATGTATTGGACCCTTGTTAAGCTGCAAAAGGTGGGGTGTCACTCCACTTGCATGTGCATGTGGTAAGGATGAAGGCAACCTCCTCCACATCTTTTGGGAATGCCTCTCTGCCAAGGGGCTGTAGGAAACAATCCAAACCAAGGCAGATCCTCTTCTGGGCATTGATGACCTATTCACCCCTGAGATCTGCCTGCTGGGCAATTTCTCTCAAATCCTTGTGAGGAAACAAAGGTTTCACATGGCATTAATTTCCCTCACAGTAAGAAAACTGATTCTAAGACACTGGCTGGATGGAGATTCTGTTTCCTATATAGAATGGCTTAGAGAACTGCTGTTTAATTTGGGGGCCTTGACACAGATTGTACTACTGTTGTATTTTTGTTTGTTTGTATACTTGTGCCTTGTCCTTTCAAGGATTTGTTGTAATGTGTAAAAATATCATAAAACTTGGAATTAAAAAAAAAAGCACTGTGTTGAGTCTCACTGTCCAGTCTATCTCTTCCACCACTACCACTGTGACCTAGCCTTTGAACTTTTTCCACACTGTGGTGAGAGGAGATTCTGCCAGCTGGCGCAGAACCCATAGTCAACTGTGGATGTCGACTCATAAGATAGTTCCAGAGTGATGCGGTTGTCTGCTTAATTTCTTTTTTTGAAATTCAAGTTTATTGTTTTTCCAATAATACAGAGCAAGAAGTACGTTGAAAAAAAAAGGTCACGGAAACCAATGTACATAAAACACATACAACTTACTCTGCCCTCACTACTCACAAACCCCCCTTGCATATCCACAAAAATAGTAACTTAGGTAGGCAACATTTGGTAACAATATAGACATGAGAGGTCAACCGGACTGAGCACAGGTTCCTACTCCTCCGATAGTACCATCAAGGTTACGGAGCCGAGGCTTGTAGTAAGTACAGTGTGTGAAAAGTCTCCCAGATTTTTGAGTACCTCTGGAAGGAATTATTCATGTTGGCTCCCATTTTCTCCATACTCAAATTAAAGAGGAGCTCACATAGCCACTCGAGGTAGGATAAGGGAATATCATCAAACCAATGCCTTAATACCACCTTTTTGAGCGAGGAAGAAATTGCAGCCATATAATATCTCCTGACCTTCACATCAATCCTGTTATAATTTCCAATCATGCAAATTTGTGGTGTGAAGTACTCCTCCAACCCGAGCAAGGGATTCACTTTATTTCTGATCTCTTCCCATAGAGTCTTCACCGAGGGACATTCCCAAAATATATGAAGGATGGATCCTTCTTCTTGGTGACATCTATTACACAGAGATGTGGGAGTTCTCCCAATCCTATAGAGTTTGAAAGGAGTCCAAAACAGGTTATTCAGAAACTGAAATTGCATCAGTCTAAGACGGTCTTGGGAAATATAACGATAAGTATTTAGCCAAATACTAGGCCACCCGGCTGCATGATCTGGGAAGAGATCGGCCCAGTATTTAGGAGTACCCACCCAATCACCATATGCATGATCATAAAATTGTACATTTAAATTGGAAACTGAATGTGGTTCCCACACTGCCTTGGAGAGGAGTTCAAAAGGTTCCTCTGAAATAGACGCTAGTGTAAGGTCTGCTATTTTTTGGAACAGCAAATGTCTAATCTGGTAAACCTTAAACACTTGGTTAGGACCCACTTTAAATTGTGTTAGGATGGACTGCACAGAGCAACATCTTCCCTCTTGTGTTAGTTCCCTGGCTCTTATTCCTGACAGGGGGGAATCCAAGTATCTTAGATCATTATACCCCCAATTTTAAAATTTGGATTACCACAAAGGGGTTGATTAGGGTCTTTATAATGGGGATATTTAAGGAAGGAACACAGTTGGGCAAGAATCTTCAGGGAGGTAGCTATTGGGGTATGAGACAGTGTCTTAGGGAGTTTTTTTAGCCTAGCATATAAACAAGAGATAGGATCCAGACCGGCCCCCTTCAACATCCCAATTTTCAATTTTACCCAAATGGGGATGTAAAGTAAAGTTTTTTCTATATCTGGGGTCAATAACCATTTAAGATATTTACTGGCACTACTGGCCCAGTAAAACATTACAAAATGTGGAAGTTGCAAACCTCCCATACTCTTAGGGGCAGCTAACTTATGATAGGCCCGATGGGACGACTTGCCTTGCCAAATAAAATTGGAAATGATGGTATGAATCTTGGAGAACCAATTTAGAGGAAGCCAACAGTTGAGCATGTTGATAGGGTAAAATACCCTAGGGAGAATGTTCATTTTAACTAGATGTATACGGCCCAAGGTAGAGATGGGAAGTGCCTGCCATCTATTTAAGTTGTGCTTAAAAATCTGTATAACAGAGTCCAATTTAAGTTGGATCATCTTGGATTCATTTCTTGCTAACATAATACCCAAGTATTTTAGTTTCTGCTGGCACCAAAGAAAGCCCATATTCACAATTTTGTTTTTCTATAGTCTCACATTTAGGGGAAGGACTGAGGTTTTCTCAATGTTTATCTTGTAGTTGGATAATTTACTGTATTCTATAGTAGCTAGGGTCACCGGGAAAGACTCTTGAGGGTTCTGGCGATGTAGGAGGATGTCGTCTGCATATGCGGAGAGTTTCAGTTCAAAGTCACCAATCTGGACACCTAATATTCTAGGGTTATATCTAATCCTACAGAGGAGGGGTTCCAAGCATATATTTAAAAGCAGGGGAGATGAAGTGCAGCCTTGTCTGGTACCTGAGAACAATGAAAAGCAAGCAGAGAAAAGGCCATTGCAGTAGATCTGGGCTGTTGGATGATTGTATAGGGTTGAAACCCATTTAATATACATGTTGGGGAACTCTAGCCTATGCAAGACCTCAAATAGGAATTGGCAGTTTACTCTATCAAATGCTTTCTCTGCATCCAGGGACAACAGACCATAAGGATCATCTGAGTCCCTGGACACAGAGAAAACATGGGAAAGCTTGCGAAGATGATCCAAGGACATTCTCCCTTTCATGAACCCTACCTGATCTGGATGGATGATATGAGGTAAGGCTTTCTTAAGTCTATCAGCTAGAATTTTAGCTAAAATTTTAACATCAGAATTAATCAATGAGATTGGACGGTAGCTACTGACTCTATCTGGGTCTCTACCAGATTTAGGAATGACAATTATAAGGGCCTCAAGAACATGACTGTCAACCATATTACCGTCAAGTAAGCAATAGAATAATTGTTTTAATCTGGGGACTAATTGAGGGGCAATGCATTTATAAAAATTGGAAGAGAACCCATCCGGACCTGGAGCCTTGTCTAGAGCATGGAATGAATGGTCTCTAAGTTTCAGAATCAGTGATAGGGGACGTCAGTCCCTGCTTTAGGTCGTTAGAACAGGCATTGGTGTGGCCCTGAGGGTACTCTATGACAGTAGATGCCAGGGGCTGGGGGTCATTGGGCTGTATAATTCCTTTAATAGGATTTGAACCTAGCACTGTCTCTGAGGGAAGCAATTTAATTGAGTTATCCATTCGGGATTTAATGCACTTTATAATCCTAGATCCCTCAAGTGCCTTTGAGTCTCATAGCTAGGAGATGGCCGGGTTTATCTCCTTGGCTAGGTACTTTGCATTAGTTTTGAGTATGGCATATTGGCTTTGTCCCTAAGGATGTCATTGTATTGATTGGTAAGACAGGAGAGTCTTACTCTAATTCTCAGGAGTGTTAGATGTGATTTTCTCTATGCTCCTAATTTGGGCCAATAGGTCCAGGGCCTTACTGTCTCTCTTTCTCTCTTTTTCCTCACCATGGAAATTTTAATAAGCTCCCCTTAATACACACTTGAGGGCCCCCATTCCATATCTCCTTACTAGTGGAATTAAGGTTTTCCTTAAAAAGAGTTCTATTTTCTGTTTAATAACTTCTATTGTGTGAGTAGCTCTAAGTAACTGATTATTCAGTTTCCAAATGGATTGTTTGGGAGGATGATAACTAATCCCTAATATACATTTGACCAGTGAATGGTCAGAGAAGGATTTTGAGTCAATCCCACAGTCCGATATGGAGGAAAGTAAACTCTGACTTAACAGGAAATAATCTATATGAGATCTGGAATTATGCACTAGGGAGTAAAAGGTGAACTGTTTAAAAGTAGGATGTAAAATTCTCCAGGGATCACACAAACCTGTACTGTCTAACATGTCGCGTATCGCTCTCTGGGCTGGAGAAACGCCTTTTGATCTCTCACCATCCTTGTCTAGGATGGGGGAAAAAGGGATATTCCAGTCTCCTCCCTAGATAATGGGGATATTAAGAAAAGGGGCTAAAACCTCCAACAAATGCATAAAAAAATCAGATGAGTCCTGATTAGGGCCATAGATACTTCCCATCAAAATTTTGGTTCTATCTAAAAGTCTGACTATAAGGACATAGCGACCCAAGGGGTCAGGAATGATTTGTTAGCACAGAAAGGGAGTGGATCTAGAAATTAATATTGCTACTCCTCTGCTTGATGTACTGTTCCCTGCCGTAAAAACCTGACCTATAAACTGCCTCCTAAAAAGATTAGCTTCAGATTCCAATAAATGTGTTTCTTGGAGATATATCACGTTCCCTTGAAGAAGCTGCAAGTGCTTGATTATCTTGTATCTTTTAGTCTTGTTTCTAGAACCTTTTACATTCCATGAAATCCATACGTGTTGACTACTCATAGAGATGTACCAGGTTACTGTAATTATATGGCTCTGAGCAAACACAGCCACTGTGACCACGGAAATGTTTAATGGAAATAAGGTGCCTCGATTGCACTAAAGAACTGTATGCAAGATCCTCCACCCGACCAACCCTCCCCACCTCCCTTTCTCCCCTGCCAACACTGAAATCCAGCATTAACAAACTACCTAACAAATAACTAACTTTAACCCCTAACCCATGACTTAACAAGGTTATAATTAACATCTGGAGAAAACAAGCTATTTTAGCAAAACCCACCCCCAACCCTTCCAACATAAAATTTCTATGGCTCATGATCCCAGGTCAGGAACCACCTGCTCCTCTCTGCTCCAACCATCACCCCATCATAGTTATAATATATATATTTAAGGATAAGCATAATTGAAAGCCAAAAAAAAAGAAAAATAACCAACCCCATTGGCATATCTAGAGTGAATACAAGTACAGCAAATATACTTTATCGAAAAAGAGAGCTTCTACTACTTGAGCTGGGGTAATTATGAGCTAATACAATCAAAAACTTTCTTACTAAACATATATTAATGGGACTTCACTTCAGCCCTAAGCACTGATAGGACATATTACACAACCCAAACATTTATGCCATGATAGATTGCGTATATTGTGTAAACGCTCAGGGTAATCCGAAGAAAGAAATATATGTTAAAAAAAAAGGAGAAAACTCGCTGTAGCGTAAATACCCTTGAATAAGTGTTGATGTAACACAGTGCACATACTAAAACTCTACAGGAACAACTATTTGCAAAACTATGTGAACAGAGATATAAACAAGTCCAAACCCATGAATGGGGAAGACCAGCTGAAGTCTTTATCACAAGAATGAACGTCCAGATTGCAGACTCACCCAGGAAAGTGTCTGAAATCGGTGAAAATAAAGACAGCATTGTATCACCCTCTAACGGAAATTGAGCTGCAATACAACAGGGGATAAATCCAAATGAGCTGCTTTCCACTAATTGGCTCCACAGAACAGATACAGGAGATGTCGTTTGAAAGAAGCAGTAATCCAAGTGACCCGAACCTTCCCTTAGCCAGACAGACCGGTACTCTGATTACTTGATCTGGCATTATGAGATCAGGACAACGACGAAAAGAAGGAGCAGCACACCATCAATTAACTAACCTCACCTCACCTCACAAGCTGCATTACCACAGAAAAAGCCCAAGAGATTCATTCTAGGTACACAGTTCTCAACGGACCGAGAACAGATCAGGGAAAGTGGCTTTTAAGCCTTCAGCTGCAGCATTGGCATCGTCAAAACTTTTCCAGGAGCCAGCAATAAGCACTTGGAGGCGGGCAGGGTAGCCCATGTGGAAACAAATGCCTGAAGCTATCAATTTTTGCACCATCGAGTGATATGTAGCCCTCCTTTGGCGCACCAACAGCGGAAGATCTTGTGCAATTCTAATAGCGGCCCCTTCCCACTTGACTTCCTGGATCTCCTTAAGCTTACTGAGGAGATGCTGTTTGTCGAGAAAGTTCAGAAAGCAGAGAATTAAGGGCAGAGGTGGAGCACCAGGGGGAGGGATGGCTCTCAGTGCCTGGTGGCATGCTCTATCATGTAAGTTGGACAGAAAGGAGAAGGACCAGCCAGCTTACAGAGTAACTTTTGTGCAAAGAGAATGGAATTATCCCCTTCCTCCCTCTCCGGTAAACCAATGATTACCATGTTATTTCTTCTACTTCTTTCCTCGAGGTCCTCAAGCTTGAATTCCACCTTATTTAGCTTGTGTCTAAGATGTACAATTTCAGGATCCTGCTTATCCAGACATTTCTCAATCGAAGTGATACGAGCTTCTGAATCACTTGCTTATTTAGATAGTTCTTTGAGTGAAGAGGTTACAGCTTTCAGCTCATCGGTAACTGTTCGAAGATCCTTATGGAATGGCTTAAACTCTGCCAGGAAGCAGGCGAGAGTTAGCGGTTCGTGTTCCAGGGTAGACAGGTCCATTTCTGTGCTCGAGTTGGAAGCTGAGGCCCTAGATTTTTTTGCAGCCTTGACTGGTGAGGGTGTCGGCGTGTGTTTCAGTGGAATTTTCTTCATTAGAACATCCATCCAGCAATTAACTCCAATCAAATGAATGCTAGAGCTTCTCCTCCAGAAGGTAGGAATATTTCACTGTTGCAGTAAGTGCTAATCCTGGTAAAATATAGACGTAAATGAGGCGAAAGGTTGGAGCTGGAAAAACAAACAGCTACTCCATTCCCTGCATCACGTGACCACCCTGCCCAGCTTAGATAATTTCTTACCATGACTCATGCTGGCACCACAGTATGTGCATATGACATGCCTTTTGTCCTCATCTGACTCAACAAATTGGGCCCAAACATTGCTACTTGTAGTGGCAGCAGTGGTCCTTTTTTGCACAGAGCCTGACCAGTGCCCCCACTACTAGGGCCACTGTGTCCTCCCGTACTGCTACTATCAGCAAAGGGTTGCTGTTCAGCATCTCCAGGTGGTGTATCAAGGGATGGAGTTACATTGACAGCTGTTACATTAGTTTCATACAAGTGGAAGCGTGCACTGCTTAGTTTTCTTTGATGCAGCATGGGGAGGCACATCAGCAGTGTCAGCTGCTTTGTGTTTTTCAGTGTGAGTATCCTCTGCAGTTGAGAGACTCCTGTCAACCTGTTCATACTTTTCTGAATCAGTAATATGCCCCATCTTTTCTTTTGAGGGAACATATTCAGACCCAGATGATTCACTCCATTCATCACCACTGTCTTCAGATGAAAGTGGAGATAAGAACGATCTCTGAAATTATCTGCTTGTGTCCTGAATAGGGGTGACTGGGGGTAGTAGGAAACTAGTTGTGGTAGTGGTGGTGGTACTAAAGACAAAAATTTGAACTGTGGTGGTAGTGGTGGTGGTGACAGTAACAGTAATGGCGGTGACAGTAACAGTAATGGTGACAGTAACAGTAATGGTGTCAGTAACAGTAATGGTGGTGACAGTAACAGTAATGGTGACAGTAACAGTAATGGTGGTAACAGTAATGGTGGTAACAGTAACAGTAATGGTGACAGTAACAGTAATGGTGGTGACAGTAACAGTAATGGTGACAGTAACAGTAATGGCAGTGACAGTAACAGTAATGGTGACAGTAACAGTAATGGTGGTAACAGTAATGGTGGTAACAGTAACAGTAATGGTGACAGTAACAGTAATGGTGGTGACAGTAACAGTAATGGTGACAGTAACAGTAATGGTGGTAACAGTAATGGTGACAGTAACAGTAATGGTGGTAACAGTAATGGTGACAGTAACAGTAATGGTGACAGTAAGAGTAATGGTGGTAACAGTAATGGTGACAGTAACAGTAATGGCGGTGACAGTAACAGTAATGGTGGTGACAGTAACAATAATGGTGTCAGTAACAGTAATGGTGGTGACAGTAACAGTAATGGTGACAGTAACAGTAATGGCAGTGACAGTAACAGTAATGGTGGTAACAGTAATGGTGACAGTAACAGTAATGGTGGTGACAGTAACAGTAATGGTGGTATCACAGACAGTGGTCACAGAAGGCGCTTTAGGCAAGTTGATGGTGACAGTTGTACAGTAGGTGTACAACTTGCAGTGCTGACAGAGTATCATCAGATGTAGCAGAAGTTGGACTCAGGACAGCAGCGGGAGTGGCACTGGCAGCAAGAAGCAGAGAGGGCTCTGCAGAAGAATGGCCATGGATGGGGCCCTGGGCCATATCAATGCTAGTGTTACTTAAAGAAGAAACTATATTAGTCATTCTAGAAGTAGGAGGCAGTGTAACAGACTTAGATGGAGTAAAAGGTTCCTTTGAACGGTGAACATGCCCAGAGCATCACCCCTCTTCCCTATTCAGATCTGTCTTGTTGGAAGGCAAAGGACTTGAGCACAAGCACTTTTCTAGTTCCAGACATTTTTTCCTGCACTTAAAGCTCAGCCAGTACGCAGACACAAAATAAGCTGGTGTGGGCACAGTAGACTCCAGAGATATACACCTAAACAGTCAGAAAATGAATTTAGATGATTTTCAGTGATATGAATGGTGTGGTACAAAAATGGATGAAAATCTTCGGTATGCTCTTCCTCTTTTTTATATCTGATCCAGCCTGGGAGATGGACAGCATGCAAATTGGTTTCACAGCAGAATCCAGAGATATACCACTAACAGACAGAAAATGTATTTAGATTAATGTTAGTGATGTAAGTGGTGTAGTAGAAAAATGGATGAAAATCCATACTGTGCTTTCTCTCTCTGACATCCCATCTAGCCCAGGGGATGGTCTGACAGTAAAGCCTGGAGATATACCCTGAAACAGTCAGAAAATGAATTTAGATTATTTTTAGTGCTGTAAGTAGCATACTGTGAAAATGGATGAAAATCTGCACTGTGCTCTCTCACAGCCAACCCAGGCAGGACATAGACACAATACAGTACAAATTGGTCTCACTGTAGACCCTGGAGATATACCCCTGAACAGTTAGAAAATGTATTTAGATATATTTTAGTGATATGTGTCATAGTACAAAAATGGAGAAAATCTGCACTGCTCGCTCTCTCTTATGACCGACCCAGGTTGGGAGACGGACACTATAAAAACAGGTCTCAAAGCAGAGCCCAGATATATACGTCTAAACAGTCAGAAAATGAATTTAGATGATTTTCAGTGATATAAGTGGTGTAGTACAAAAACAGAAGAAAATCTGTGCACTCTCATGTCTGACGGCTACATGTCAATTTACTCCTTTCAACTGCCACCCGACAAGTCACTGCAGACAATTAGCAGTGGCGACAATCACATCTCTACCAAATACATTCCCCAGCAATTTGCTCCTGCCATAGATGTTGCAATAAAACCTCCAAGTGGGCACCGTTTGCCCAACAGATGACCCAATTCGCCCAAGGGTTGTAAAAGTGGCACCTCTGCTAGCATTGTTTGAGTCCAGTTTGATGTCTCGTGGGAATGAATTGTTGGGGAATGAATTTGGCAGGGATGCACTTGTCATCGCAGCTAAGTGTCTGCAGAGATTTGTTGAAGAGGGAATTGACTGGATTGAATTGACGTGTCCCCATGCCCAACCCAGCTGGGAGATGAAATTGGTCTGGTCACAGCAGAGCCCAGAGATACACCCCTAAACAGTCAGAAAACATATTTAGATAATTTTTTGTAATATCAGTGAAGTATGAACAAAATGGAAGAAAATCTGAGCTGTGAGCTCTTACATCCAACCCAGCTGGGACATGGATGATACAAACCAAAAGTAGCAGTGAGGCAAGGCAATCAAAGCTCACAAATGCAGGCTGTACCCACACAGAAAAATCAGTGAGCTCAGCCAGAGAGTGAGCTAGCCAGCTAGGCCTACTGCACCTGCAGTTTAAAGTCCCGCCCCCTCCATCCTGCCCTGTCTCTGAATCTCTCAAAATATCAAAGGAAGATTTCTTAAAAAAAAAAAGTAAATTACAATTTTATTTGAAATTGTTCAGTCTCTGATCTGGCACTTGTGCTACACAGACTGGAGAGCAACGCCAGAGAAAAATAGTTTCAGAGGGTTTTTATTACAGATTGAAAAACAGCAGTTTAGGAGTCAGCTCAGCACAACAATGTCTCTCTCACACATTGTCTCCACAGATGCAGTGACTGCAGTGTGGGCTTACCTATGGGTCACATGATGATTTTTACAGTGCAGCAAGACTATTAGCTCAGGGGCGTCACATAGATACACAGATACATAGATACATAGATGTTGGTGGCAGATAAGGGCCTTCGGCCCACCTAGTCTGCCCATGATGCACGTAACTGTGCTTCTTCAAGCCACCCAGGAACTAGGTGGTCCTCTTCCCCTGACTTCCAGGATCCCCTTATGCCTATCCCATGCAGTATTAAATCCTGTAATCATTTCTGCCCCCACCCCCTCCTCTGGCAGGCAGTTCCATTTGTCCACCACCCTCTCTGTGAAGAAGTGCTTCCTCACATTTCCTCTGAACCTTTCTCCCTCCAGTTTCATTGCATGTTCCCTAGTCCCAGAGCATCTTTTTCTTTGGAAAATTGTGTTTCCTGCATCTTGTTTCTCCCCGTGAGGTACTTATATGTCTCAATCATACCCCCCCTTTCTTTCAGGGAGTACATATTTAAATCTTTCAGCCTTTCCTAATAGGTTTTGTGATGTAATCCTTGCACCTTCTTGGTTGCCCTCCTCTGGATTGCCTCCACCCTGTCTGTGTCCTTATGTAGCTAAGGTCTCCAGAACTGTACACTGTATTCCAGGTGGGGGCCTCACTAGTGTCTTGTATAGTGGAATTATGATCTCCCTTTTCATGCTGGCGATACCCCTGCCTATGCATCCCGGCATCCTATTTGCTTTTCCTGCCTCCTTGTCGCACTGACTCCCCACCTTAAGGTCATCAGAGATGATAACTTGTAGGTCCCTTTCCTGCTTGGAGCATTCTATAACCACCCCCCAAGCTGATTTTACATTTCTGGGTTTTTGTGCCTCATGTGCATTATCTTACACTTTTTTGCGTTAAATCTCAACTGCTAATCCCTTGACCAGTCCTCGAGCATCTGCAGATCTCTAATTCTATTCATGCACATCAGCTGAATACAGCGCTCAAATACTGCTGAATACAGCAAGTATTCAGAATTCTGAATTTGGCCGAACACACACTGTGGTCAGTGTATTCGGCCATTGATTCAAATTCATTGCACATCCCTCGTAAACCTGCAGTTTAACGTTTTCCCTCCTCCCTGCCCTGTCTCTGAATCCCTCAAAATATTAAAGCAGGATTTCTTAAAAAAAAAAATCTTGTTTGGAATTATTCAGGCTCTGCTCTGGTACTTTTGCTACACAGACTGCAGAACAATACCAGAGAAAATCATTTCAGAAGGTTTTACTGCAGATTGGAAAACAGAAGCTTAAGAGTCAGCTTAGCATGACATCTCTCTTGTATCTCACACTGTCTGCACAGACCACCTGACTGCAATGTGGTCTCATCTATGTGTCACTTAGAGGATTTTTTTTACAGTGCAGCCAGCTTATTGGCTCAGGTGCATCACATGCATGTCAGCCAAAAACATTGCCCAAAAATCGCTGAATATAGCAAGTATTTAGAATTTGGAATTTGGATGAATACACGCCGTATTCAGTGTATTCAACCATCAATTTGGATTCAGCACACACCGCCAGCAGTAAGCAGGTAGACTGAGAACTAAAATGAGGTAAGGCAAGGCAATTTTGATGCCCATTTCCTGAGGCTCAGGGTGCCTAACACACTTAAAAAAACCAGATCTTAAAATACCATAAAATCTGAATAAAATTCAAAATACAGCAAAGTGCTTCTACACTAGCCAAAACTGTGGTATGGAAACCAAAAAACTGTCCAAAAACACTGTGCACTGGTACAGAGGTGATGCAGACAAGGGGTAGGCAGCCCCAAACATTAACATTCAAGACTCACAGTAATGTTGCACTCAGAAGCTTGCTGTAGATGCTGACAATTAGTTCCAACAGGAATTCACCAGGACACATCCATCAGTAAATCAAGCAGTTTTATTTGTCAAGGTTGATAAAGGTTATCACACAGATACAGCAGAAATCCAGGCTACTCTGTGAGGGGCAGTTACTCCAGTGCCTCGCTCTCTGGAGCTTCCTCAGGGAGTGACTAACTGCACCCGAAGTCTCTCTTAAATAGCAAAAAATAAAGGGAGTGTCATCAATTGCATCATTTACTCCCATAATGCATTGCCATTTATGACATTGCAATAGTCCAGTGACAAAAGAAAATGTTTTGTTTTTGAAAACTCAACAATAGGTATAGACTAATTTGTGAACTTAAATTTTTAGAGGTTAGAGGTAGATTTAAAGCAGCTTTACAAACAAACGCATGATAATTAAATTAATTCCTAAGTGCAGTTCAGCAGCCTCCATGGGAGCTGTATACTACACCAGAACAGCGTAATTCTGCTTCAGGATTCTCTGGGCAGATTTACTTTAAGCTCCTTCAAAAATCCAGTGCACATTTCTTTGCGCTTCTGCTCTAATTAATTCATAAGCGCAGTCTAGTAGCCTCCAAGGAAGCTGTGTTCTGGACTCAGTAGGGGAGTTTTTTTATTTAATTAGTGCACATTTCTTTTACACTCTGTTGCTTAATTAATTTCACAGCGCATGCAGTCTTTACTTAAAATTGGAACCACAAACTGTGCATTTCTTTGGTGCCATCTCTTTTGGCTGGTCTATTCAGGGGGTTTGTGGTGCGAGACTTATCTCTGCCTGCCACTGCTCTAATTGCCACTAGACTTTTCCCCGCAGCCGCTACGTGGCTGCTCCCTTCCCATCCCCCATTACCCTCCCACCCTTAGCTGGCCTTATTTATATAGCTAAGGAGTACCACATGTTGGAAGGTTGTGCACTGACATTTCTTTTTGTGTTTTTTTCCCATCAGCTCTGTTTCTCATATGCAGGTTATTCTAATCCTCCACTGGATGTCACTTTCATTACTCAGCTTACTGCACATTCTGTCAGTTAGCAGCTTCTATTCCCTGCTTTCTTTTTCATATGAGTGTTTCCTGCCATTCTACACACTCTGGTTTGCCCATCCTAACCAACCTAGGGGACTGTTATACATTCCTGTGTTAAGTGGCTGTCCCAATTTATTCATTCTATTAATTCTGCCCTGACTCTTTTACCTTAGCTAGTTTTATCATTTTCCTCTGCACAAGCTTCAATTATTTTTCCTCCATCCTATCGTTGTCCCTCCACTGCTAGGATGTCAAGTCTTGCCATGTGCTACCTTCCTTGTGCACTCCTAGCCCTACTTGTCATGGACTCATTATCCCTCTTTGCAGGGACATCCACACTCCAGTCTGAGGCTCCCTCCAGGAACTTTATCTACTCCAACATGATGGCTGAAGACTCCCTTATACTAGTTCTCCCTGTATTCCTTAGCCACAAATATACTGAGCTACTCCTAAGATACATCCTACGGAGGAAACTTACCTCCCCTGGTAATGTCTCTTGTGCCTTTGTGCTTGTTACGATTTGGGTCATAATGTTATCCCTTTCCCTTGCTGGTGACATTGAACCAAACCCTGGCCCTATAGCTAATCCTCTACAACCTTATTCTTGCTCCACCCATCTCCTGCCACAGGACCAGGGCTTGACCTTGGCCCACCTAAACATCTGTAGTGTTAAAGCCAATCTCCCTGAGCTGGAGGCTTGGGTACAGGTCAACAACCCTGACATCATAGCCCTATCTGAAACATGGCAGAAATACTCTGTCTCTAATCAGAACTGTTCTCTTCCAGGCTATAACTTGCTCCGGGTTGATCATCCCTCCTCCAAAAGGGGTGGTGGGCTGGTGCTATTCTATGAGTTGCACCTTAACATCTTTTTAATACCCACCCACCCTCTGAATAACTGTGAGGTACTTCACTTGCTCCTACTCTTTGGTAAGGCCAAGAAATTGCACATCTGCTGCATATATATTCCACCTAGGAACAGCAAGCTCAGCCTAGAGGAGATTACTGAGCTGATTCCTGAGGTGTCTAAGAAAAATGAGGTGATCTGCTTGGGGGATTTTAACCTTGACTGGCAGGGTTCAAACTCCTCTTTCCTTACTTCTACTATCAGCAAGGCCAACTAGGATCTCTCGGAATGGCTTGAGCTGTACTCTTATAGACTGGATCCTCACAAATTGGAATGACTGTTAGTCCTCTGCAGGTGTTTTATCAGACTCCATTAGTGATCACTGCCCAGTCTACTGTGTGAGAGGTACCCCCTTCCTATCCACCCAAAGTTCTATCCTTTGCTGACTTCTCAAAATTTGACCCATCAATGTTCCTCTATGATCTGCAACATATAGACTGGTCTCCCTTTTTACAACCACAGACATCAACCATGCCACAGACTATTTCAATACAACTCTATTAGCCTTGCAGAGCAGGCACATCCTGGTCTCAAAGCATAGAGTTAGAGGGAAGGTCACCAAGTGGTTGAAGCGGCATCTCCTGAAACTGATCAAGTACTGTGACAAAAACTTTGGTCAATATAGAAGTCCTCCTCTCTAAAGGTTGACTTCAATGCATATCGCTCATTGCTCAACACTTGCAAAAAGGAGGTTCACTCAGCCAAGAGTAACTATTACCATGAATTCCTTAAATCCTCCACCTATGACCCTAAGATATACTGGACCAAAATTAATGAGATCCTGGGTAACACCAAGTCGCAGATTCCCAAAGATATACTAATTAATGATACTCTCTGCAATAATCCCCACACCATTGTCAATGCCTTCAACTCCCTCTTTACTAAGGTTCCTAATGTTTCCCCTCTCACATACTGTGGCTTACATCTTACTCCTCCTCCTCCTCATACTCCTCTTGAAGCATCTCCTACTTTGATGCTCTCTCCTGTCACCCATTTTGAGGTCCTTAAGCTGCTGAAATCCATTCCAACTCATGGCAGTGCCTGGCCAGATGGGTTAGAACCCATGATACTGTGACTTTCTGCTGCTTTCTTAGCTACTCCAGTAACTTAACTTTTTAATGTATCCATTAGTACCTCCACTGTGCCTTTGGCGTGGAAATCCTCTAGGACTATTCCAGTGTTCAAGAAAGGTGATCCCAAGATCCTGTCTAATTATTGACCCATTGCACTTCTACCTATGCTCAGCAAGATCTTTGAGAAACTAATCCACCACCAGATATCTGCTCACTTATTCCATTTCTATCTCCAGTTCCCCATTCAATATGGTTTCCAGGCTGGACATAGCACTACTACTGATCTCACTCTTTTTACCAGCGAGGTAAAATCCAACATGGATAAAGGCCTTCTTACAGGTGCTGTGTTCATTGACCTCACTAAAGCCTTTGATTTCATGAATCACCCCCTGCTCTTGAATAAACTGTACATGCTTGGTGCCTCTGAATCAACTCTATCCTGGATGCACAGCTATCTTGACAACAGCTTACAATCTGTCTCCTTCTGCAAGGTTTTCTCATCTCCTGCCCCCGTCTCCTGAGGCATCCCTCAAGGCTCCGTTCTTGGGCCCTTGCTCTTCTCAATATTTGTTTATGATATTCCCACCTCCATCCCCCTACTGTCACTCCATTAGGTATGCAGATGACTTGGTACTCTACACTGCCTCTAGCTCCATCGATGACCTCAGTACTCATCTGTCATCGGCATTCTTATAACTCCAATCCTGGTTCTCCTCCAACTCACTAATACTCAATTTACCCAAGACCCAGGCCATGCTCTTTGGGTCCTATAGGAAAGTCCATGCTGTGTCCCCCAAGCTTAGCATGCTTTGTCACGATGGATCAGCAGTCACTACCACTGACTCCTTTAAATACCTGGGGGTGACACTTGATCCGGTACTCGACTTCTCCTCTCACATTAATAAGGTATGCAAATCTGTTAACTACAAGGATGCCCACCTGCAGCTCCTTGGAAGAAACGGTGACAACGCAGTCAGTCAGAACACAGGCGCTTCCAGCAAACTCACTCTGATCGGCCAGGACTTTTCCCCTGCTTTTGCCACCTGGTGCTTTTTACAAATAGATTTTAGATAGAACTAAGCACATTTCAAGTGTCTAATAGAAGTTTTTCAACTGTATTAGCTGGATCGTAATTTCTACTACTGTTTTAAAGTGCTTACAGCTCTTCTGTTTCCTTGCTTCTGCACCCCCCCATCCAAGCACTCTGCCTTGGCGCCGAAAAGTCTAACTCTCCTTTGTCTTGCTAAACTGCTCAATCTAAACCTATCCTACCTCTATGCTATTTAAACCCTGCTATTTTTTCTTCTCTCCAGCTGCCTGCCCTTGAATGGGGCTGCTTCAGTGCCCCGCAGTCAGTCGGCACCCAGCCAGCCACTGACTGAGACCAGGACGCCCACCTGCAGCTCCTTGGAAGGTACGGCGACAGTGCAGCCAATCAAAACATGGCTGCTTCCAGCAAACCCACTTTGATTGGCCAGGACTTTTCCCCTGCTTTTGCCACCTGGCACTTTTTACAAATAGATTTTAGATAGAACTAAGCACATTTCAAGTGTCTAATAGAAGTTTTTTTGGGCTAGTTTTCCATTAGCAGGTCATACAGACCTGCCACTAGAGGTATTCTTGTTCTTTCATTTAAAAAAAAAATCTACCCTCTGAAAGACACAGTTGCTTTACCTGCTATATACCTTCCTTCCCGCCCTTGAGATCCTCTCGAACCAGGTAAGACTTCCCTGAACCACGGGACTGCTGAGAGCCATGCCATTGGCACCACGGTATCTGTATCGCACCCTGATTGGATGCTCTCTTGCCTCCTGCTCGGGGATTGGCTCTTGAGCCAGCTAAAACATTGCTCTGCTCGGGGCTGCTGCGCCCATTCATTTCTATGGCAAACAGCCGAAATTTTATGCCAGCCCCCCCTCTGACCTTAACTTTATAGACCTTCCTCCACACCACCTGGTAGCTCCGCCCCCCCACTCGTGCTCCATTGGGTACCTGTTTTGGAACTCCCCCCATCTTTTAGTCACCACCTCCCACTCCCTGGCTGCCTGGTCTTCCTGGCTGTATCCTCACTTCCAACTGATCCAGCTACTGCTCTTCTGCCCCCTTCTCCTAGCCCCATCAGCCTGTCTTAACCCCTTCCCTCCGCCTACCTTGAATCCTACCTTAATCATGAACCTCCACTGTTCTCTACCCCTATTCTATTTCTTCTTGCCTGTCTTCCTCTCCACTGCATGCCCCAAAAGCCTGCTTTCCCTCCCTTCCCCACAGCTTCCACTCCACATAGGCATGCTGCACACTGGTCACTGACCCTTGCCCAGGGTCCATTCTACCGCCATGAAACTGTCCTACACCCACACTGGTCCTAGCCCTCCACTCTGGTCCTCCCTGTCTACACTTACCCTCACCCACTATCGTTGATGCTTGGCAATTTCCTGAGATGCTAGCAGGCGAAAGCATTCCCTTAAAGAAATACACCGCAGCTCCTTGAGGCTAGTCCTCCTCCTCCTAATGCTGACAGGCAATGTGCACCCAAACCCTGGCCCATTCTGCTCTAAAGCCACTAATATGAACAAGCCTTCGAGTGCCCTCTCATTCATATCAATCTACATCTGCAGCCTCCTTCCTAAAATGGATGCCCTACAGGCCTTCACCAGCCAACACTGCCCTGACATCCTGGCAGTTGTCGAAACCTGGCTCATGCCATCAGTACCGGACCATGCAATCAGCCTTCCTGGCTACAATACCTTTAGGCTGGATCACCTCTCCAAAAGAGGTGGGGTCAGCTCTCTCTACCTAAACGACTCCATACAGGGGCACCACATCATTAGCTCACTCCAACCCACAACTGCTTAGATACTGCCAGTGAGAATCCTCCTCCGAGCCTAAAACAAAACTCTCACTGTTGCCACCATCTACATCCCTCCCAAAGAACAGGGAACTGATCTAACAGCTGTTCTTGACTTTGTAAAGTCACTCCCACCAGACACCGAATCCATCCTCCTAGGCGACTTCAACATCAACTGGCCTGCAGCTGATGCTGGTGCTCACAGGGATACCGTTGCTGCAGCGAACCTCACACAAGTGGTTGACTCACCAACCAGGAAAAATTACAGGACCGACACCAGCACACTCTTGGACTGGATCCTTACCAGTCACCCATCGCGGATATCTAACACTAATGTCTTCCCTGACTCTCTCAGCGACCACTCCCCTGTTAGCTGCACCTGGTCAAATAAATTCATCAAACAACCACCAAAAACTATCACCAGCAGGGTTCTATCCCATGGTCACCTTCCTTGACTCAAATCCCACCTCCTCCATCAAAATTGATCCCCCATCTTCAATGCAACCAACGTAAACACTGCCCTTGACTACTTCATAAACATCTTCACTGTGGTCTGTGTCACGTATGCTCCTATTAAGACATGCAAAGTCAAATCACTCAGTAACCCTTGGCTCACAGGTGACCTCTGCAGGATGCTAAAAACAAGAGACCACCTATGGGAGCTGGCCAGAAACTCTGGAAGGCAAAATGACATCCAAAACTACAAATGTGCCCACAATGACTGCACCAAAACCATCCGGCAAACAAAGTCTGCCTACTATAAGCATGCCCTCACAAACTCCTGGGGCAATGGTTAGGAATTCTGGAAGAACATAAAGGAACTCACCAGGAATCCACCCAAACCCCCCCCCATCAATACTCAAGATCAACGGAACTACAACCCTCAACCCAAAAACCATTGTGGATATCTTTAACAAAGCCTTTACTGACCTCAGTGCTGTCCTACCCCAGGACTACTTCAAAGATGGCTAAGCCTCTCTGTCCACAATGAACACTACTCCCACCAGCTCCCCCGCTTCTACTTCAAAGCAGTCAAGGCTCATCAAGTACGCAAATATGTTATCAAAGCCCTTGGTAAATCAAGATTCAGTAATGACTCCCTCAATCTCAGAATCCTGTCTCTCACTCTTGATGAAGTGCTTAGTCCTCTGACCAGAATTTTCAACCTCTCCCTCAGCCTTAGCCAGTTCCCAGACAGATGGAAATATGCCACTGTCACCTCAATCCTTAAAAGTGGTGACAAAACTGCCCACAATAACTACAGACCTATCTCCCTACTACCCCCACTTTCCAAGGCACTAGAACACATCGTCTCAGACCAGCTCACAGAATACCTGGATATGTACAACATCCTGTGCAAGCAACAACATGGGTTCTGCAAAGGTCACAACACCTCCACAGCCCTGCTTGAATTCACTGGCGCAATCCACAACGCACTTGACTCTGGTGAACTACTAGGCTCAATCTACATTGACTTAACTAATGCCTTCGACACTGTCAATCACCGCCTCCTGCTTCTCCAGCTTCAGAACACTGGGCAGTCAACTGACTCCATTGGCTGGTTTAAGAGCTACCTTGAAGAACGGTCCCAAACAGTAAGAATCGCTGATACACTCTCGGATCCTAGACTAGTCTGCTCGGGAGTCCCCCAGGGCTCCATTCTGGGACCCCTCCTCTTCAGCCTATTCTTAAACTCACTACCAGACCACTGCCCAGAACAAATAATTCTCTACACCAACGATGCTGTGATCCTCACCTCGGACCCTAATCCAATCCAATTACAAAATAAACTTCAGCGGACCTTCTCCTCCATCGAATCCTGGTTCCTAAATCATAAACTGCTTCTCAACCAGAAAAAAAAAGTCTGTGGTCTTCTGCAGCCCCCACAACAAAAACAAACAACTCCACCTTTCCATTGCAACTGAATAAGGAGCCATCCTAGAGCAAACACAATTGTTCAAGTACCTCGGCATCACCCTTGATCCCCACCTCTCCTACGCTGTCCATATCAGCAATGTTGCAAAGTCTGCCAATGTGAGGTTTGGCACATTATTCTGGCACAGGAAACACCTAACCCCAGAAGCACTGTCAGTGGCCTTCCAAAGCTCCATTGTCAGCATCATAGACTATGGTCTTATCATATATGGGTCTGCAACTACCACTGCTCTTAAATGTATCGCAACCTCCCCAAATAAGGCCTGTCATCTCATCACTGGCTCACATCGCCGTACCCACACATGTGACCTTTATTCCCAATCTGGATGGCTTCAACTGGACAAATGCATAAAATACCAAACCTGCGTCATGGCCAAGAAAATTATACTGGGGCTTGCCCCACCTGGTGTCTCTGCTCTCCTTAAGCCTAGACATAGGAACGTCACTACAAGGAGATCCAAATCCCATCTACTACATATCCCACGATGTCACACAACTCAAGGACAAAGATCATTCACCTATCAGGCATCCAACTGGCTCAACTCTCTTGGCAGTGACATAGCAACCGCTCCAACACTCGGCCTCTTCAAGTCCAAGCTGTGCCTCTCATTGCTTATATCCTACGACTGCCCATCTTAAGATTTCCACCATTCCAGCTGCACATGCCCCAGCACCCAGCACCCAGCACTTACAATCAGTCTTTGCACCCCTAGCACCTTACCTGTCATATTCCCTCAACAAGGCCCCCTGGCTGCACTGTCTCCCTCCCTTGCCCACCTCCCCCCCGTATCTCCACTCCTGCCCCCACCCCAACCACCTCCTGTACCCCTTACCCCTGCACCTCCTTTCCTCTCGATCTCTTACCCTAACTTCCCCACCACCCACCCCTTCCCTTGTCTTGCTCATAGCTCAAGTCTTTGTACTGGTTGTTATCAATGACTATATGTTTGTAACTAAAAATGATGACTGTTGCACATGCTGACATGGAACCTTTGTAAAAGAGCCTCGGCTCAAAGGTATTGTAATCCTAGATTGAAATAAATAAATAAAACTGGTGCCACCTATCATGTGCATCATTCCTTAACCCCTGCTGCCAGGATCTCTGAAGCCAGGGGGTCCTGCTTCCAAGGCTACTATATGCTCTCCCTCTCCTCTCACAGGCCAGTGCTGATGTACTTCAAACGTGGGATACTGCTCACAACAACATTTGCAGATTTCCCCTGTTGGCCCCTTGCCTTATGCACCACTGTTTGCTGTACTCTGCCTTACACTGGCTGTCACCCAGTTCCCATTGCTCCTACTGTTTGGGTTGTTTTATTGACTCCTTGACTAGATATCCCCATCCTGACTCTCTAGGGGCTATGCTTTCCCCCAGTGCATCACTTCCGCCCTCTGAGGTCCTCTGATGCTCAGCTACTTTCTGTCCTGTACTGCTCAATAAAAATAGGGTCACAAACTTTCTCTCATTTCACTCCCAAATACTGGAATTCCCTGCCTCCCCACTTAAAGTGCTCCTTAACTCACTCCTCCTTTAAAAACGCCCTTTTTTCTCACCTGTATGCACTTGATACTTGTGACTGTAATGAACCTTGCTTGTTCTTAGGCTTGTGCTCATCCTTGCCTCGGATACTGCCTCTCCATACTCTACGTGTAACACTGGGCGTGCCCACATTTGACTTTCTCATCCCTGCGAGGATGGTTATTCACTTGTAAGTATAATTTTCTACTATACCTGTGTGGATACCTGTTGGAAGCTGTCATGTTTTGATTGTATGCTACCTGTGCCTATTGGAAGTTTGTATTTTGTATACTGTACTCTCCCGGGTTGTGCCTGAAAATAGTCAGGGTTATTGCCTAACGTGCCTACCCAATCAACAAATGCTAATAAGTAAATAAATAAATAAAATAACAAAATTTGTATTAAAAAAAATAAAACTGTATCCAAAAATGTAATTGTAAGGACAAAAATGCAAAAAAATGTATTTAATGCTGCCTGTGCTTTTATATGCATTTCTTTTGCCAATAATCAACTAATCATTCCTTTAAGGTATGTGCACAGTATGTCAATTTCTATTTCTAATAACTAAATTATGCAAAAAATACATTTCAAGGAACACATCTCAAGGAATACATGATCAATGCTAGTGCAACTAGCATAGGCATTAGTCATTAAATTCTTTGCACAAAACTTGGCTCTAACATTTTAGTTTATAGTTACATAAAGATTTTTAAAGATCACATATGGAAGATGAAAACAGGAGAAATTGGAAGCTTAACAGTGGCCATTGTTAGTGCAATGTCTGCGTTCATCATTCTCACAACTGTGAAGGGAAGAAAAAATAGAAAACTGTTAGAATTGTTTATTACATGAAGGATGTACAAATACTTTATAAAGACAAAGAGTGAAAGATATATAAAAAGTAGACAAACAAAAGTTAAAATATAAAAAAAACAGGGAATGAAAAAGTTTGGTGGGGGAAAGATAGTGAGAATTGTTCATTCTATATATAGGCAATTACAGGTGCACCAAATGACATACACTATGAGTGCAGTGACATATGTGATGAACTGTCATATGCTGACTGTATAGGAATTGGTAGGGTGGGTGAAGATTTTACCAGACTGACAATAGCAACAAATCTTGCAATTAGCACAATGAAACATTCCAGGCGGTTCAATGGGAAGCCATGTTCTGTTGGCCCCCTGCTCCCTTCTAAATTCACTTCTGACTAGAATGTCCCTGATGCTGTTGCTTTTCTTAAAGATAACAAGAGGATTAGGTACAATGTGTTGTGCAAGTACAGAGTAATTTAGTAGGACAGGCAAACATTTATGTATTACCAAGCCCAATTTCCCTGACAGGTGGTTGAACTCTGTGCTGAAACAGATATGTTCAGATTGAGTTTGGTTTTGTTGTTTGGGTATTAGCAGAGTGCTACGATCAATTGTTTTTTGTTTGTTTTTTCCAATTGTTTAACCAGGTGAGACACACTAAGCTGAAAGGTTGTTTACAGGTCCAATCTGGGAGCACAGGGAAGTTAAGTAACTTGCGCAGGGTCACACAGTATGCAAGTGGGGGCTGTGGGATTCAAACCAGGTCTCCAGATTTGCAGCTCAGAACCTTAAACCACTGCACTGTACTACCTCCCAATTGTTTTTACTTTCTCTATAGCCTCATTAAGCACTTTCATTGAGTAACCCCTTTCCAATAACATGTCCCTAAGTTGCAATGTTTCAGCCAGAAATTCACCTTCATCTAAACAATTATAACAAAGTCTTAAAAACTGTACATATGGGATCAAGTGTTTTAGTTTTTTGGGGTGGTTACTGGAAGCTAAGGGATAGCTATTGGTTGCTGTTGTCTTTCTCTAGCTCTCAGTTTGAATCACTGTATTAGTGCTAGATGATTGAAGTGTGATGTCTAAAAAATTAATTTTCTCCAAATCTGTCTGGTGTGTAAATCTTAAATTGAGCTCATTAGTATTAAGCCAGTCCATAAAGCTAATGACCTCTTCTTCTGTGCCATTCCACATGCACAGAATGTCATCAATAAAGTGGACCCAAGAAATAATGTTTTTATGGAAGGGGTTAACTGCAGAATTATAAATTAAATCCTCCTTCCATTTCCCCATAAACAAATTAGCATATAAGGGTGCCATGGAGGCATCCACAGACGTACCACAAATCTACCTGTAGAAGTCACCATCAAACTCAAAGTAGTTGTGTTCTAACACAAATTCAAGGCCACAGTGGATTAGGTTGATGGGCATCTCATTTTTTTAGGGGATCTGTCTGAAAATTCCATACATGCTAACTCACCATCCCTGTGTCTCACTGATGTATATAGGGACTGAAAATCAGTTGTGAGCCATCTATAGCCAGGTTGGCAGTTAAATTCAAAAAATATATTGAGCACATGCATAGAACCCCTGATATATGAACCAAGGCAAACCACGCTTCTCTGAAGAAAAACAATTGATGAAAAGGCTCAAATTGTCAGTCACAGACTCCATCCCAGAGACTACTGGTCAGTCCGGGGGTTACTGTGATCTTCGTGGACCTTAGGTAGAATGTAGAGAACTGGAGTAATGGGGCATGCAGCTTTTGAAATCTCATCAGAAAATAAAGCAAAATCAAATAAATGAGAAAGTTCTCTTTTAAAGCCTGTACCAGGATCCCCAGGTAATAAAACATGGCTATTAGCATCATGCAATAGATCCAATACTTTTTGGCAATAAAATTCCTTTGTCATGATGACTAAATTGCCCCCTTTATCTGCTGGCTTGTAAACTAAATGCTTCTTGTCTTTCAGATCAATTAGTGCTTTGTGTTCACCCTCAGAGAGGTTAAAATGCTTAACCCCTGTATCCTGATCCAACGTCTGATTCATTTCTAACATTACAGCTTTTTTAAACACAGAAATGAAATTGTTATTTGTGACAGGGCTGAAATGTGATTTAGTTACGAATTTCCTTGTTCTCAGTTTTTTAAGATTTTCTTTGTTTGTATCATGCAAATAAACATTTGTATTCCTACCTGACTATTGCCCAGTGTTCTCATTGAAAAGTGTAGTTAAAGTGAAATAATTAGCCCAGTCCACCTGTGTCCAATCATTAATCATTTCTTGTTCCAGTTCTCCTACAAATGCTTCAGGATCAGAAAAATTCAATAATGATGTGTCAGGTGAAACTTCAACATTCAGTTCAATTGCAGATGACGTCTCAAACATTGAATATCCACCCATGTTGAGCTCCTCAGGAATGATCTTTGAAAAAGGTTTTTTAAGTGTCATTTCTTAATAAATCCTTTGATGTCCACAATAATATCAAACCTTCTCAGTTTAGCAGTTGGTACAAAGGAAAGTCCCCTTTGTAGAACCTGCCGCTGAATAGCCGTGAATGTTTCCTCAGTTAAGTTGATGATTTGCCACTTCTTGTGCTCCTGTGGTCAGAGGCATTAAGAATTTTAATCAAGAAAATGCTGTCTCTGACCACTTCTTCATACATCATAACACTGATCTATCCGGCTTCACATTTATGGGACTTGAAAAAGTTAAAGTTGGTAAACGTGGAGGCAACAGATTACAATGGCTACTGCAGCGGGACACTTATAGGATATACACTTTGAATGCATTGACTCCTGATGGTATTAATCAGGAAATAGATTTCAAACCCTACTTATAATGGTTCCATTTTTGGTAATGAATTGATGTTTTTCTAATTCTTTCATTTCACTTCTATTTTTACTTAACCATTTTTTACTTGAACTGTATATTTTTCTCACCATCACTTCCAGTTATCCTTTCCCTTCTCCTTCTCCCCACCACATTCTTCCCTTCCTAACCCCCAAACACCTCCACACTACCTTCCCCTTTTCCCTGTTTCTACCCCCCCCTTCCTTGGCACACTCACAACACTTCAATCCCCATCTTCATTCTTTCTTCTTTCCTTTACACGGTTTTGCATACTCACTATCTTTCCCCCACCCAACTTTTTCATTCCCTGTTTTTTCATATTGTCACTTTTATTTGCCTACTATTTATATATCTCTCACTCTTTGTCTTTATGAAGTATTTGTACATCTTTCATGTAATAAACAATTCTAACAGTTTTCTATTTTTTCTTCCTTTCACACTTGTGAGAATGGTGAGCGCAGAAATTGCACTAACAATGGCCACCTTTAAGCTCCTGATTTCAGCTGTTTTCATCTTCTATCTACGATCTTTAAAAATCTTTATGTAGCTATAAACTAAAATGTTAATGAGTCAAGTTTTGTGCAAAGAATTCAATGACTAATGCCTATACTAGTTGCACTAGCATTGGTCAAGTATTCATTGAGATATATTCCTTGAGATGTATTTTTTGCATAATTTAGTTGTTAGAAATAGATACTGATTAGCTGTTTATTGGCAAAAGAAATGCATATAAAAGCATAGGCAGCATTAAATATTTTTATTTTTGTCCTTACATGTAATTTTTTTATATATATTTTTAATTTTTTTATATAAATTTCATTATTTTGCTTTTGTTTACAAATCTGCTTTAGATCTACCTCTAACCTCTAAAAATGTAAGTTCATACATTAGTCTATACCTATTGTTGAGTTTTCAAAACCAAAAAAATGTTCTTTTGTCATTGGGCTATTGTGATGTCATAAATGGCAATGCATTGTGGGAGTAAATTATGTAATTGATGACACTCCCTTTTTTTGCTTTTTATGAGAGGCTTCAGATGCAGTTAGTCATTCCCTGAGGAAGCTTCAGAGAGCGAGGCACTGGAGTAACTGCCCTTCATAGAGTAGCCTGGATTTCTGCTGTATCTGTGTGATAACCTTTGTCAACCTTGACAAATAAAACTGCTTGATTTACTGATGGATGTGTCCTGGTGAATTCCTATTGGAACTAATTGTCAGCATCTACAGCAAGCTTCTGAGTGCAACATTACTTTGAGTCTTGAACCAAAACTGCAGTACATAGGCAATCTTCCTCTAGCAATCATTTAAAAACAGCAGGTGAATAGTGTTAAAATTAGTCTGTGCAGGCTTAGTAGAGATAACAAGAAGACTGAACCAAGGAGTGGCGTAACAATTACAATTATACAATGGGCTACAAAACAGAACGTAAATTCTGTATCCTGATTGGCTGACTCGCACCCCTCTCCCGTTGTAAAATCTACAATCACCCCACGGGAAGGGGTGCCAGCCGCTGATCAACCGCATCAGGATGTCCCCAGAAATCACTCCAACAGTCACCAACACAGCACTCGGAAAGACAGCGAAAATCCCTGCTTGATAGCGACCAGCAAATTGAGTTACTACAACAGGAAACCGCATACCTCACATGAAATTGAAACTGCGGCTTTCTCCCATATTCATTGATATTTATTTCATACTGTCTTCTGTGCCTCACGCACAATTTTTAACATTTCACAGCCCCTCAAAAACACACTGCAGCCGGCAATGTTAACTCAGTACTGCGCATGCACAGTAGCAGCGCGGCTCCAGCAACAAGGGAGTATTTTTTCCCAGCGAACAATAAACACAGCAATATATAGCTTAAAATGAATAAAAAAACTGATTTACTATTTTTTCTATGTGCCAAAAATAGGAGGACATTGTATAATTGCAATATGCCACTCGAGGTGTTGGTGATGCCAGGATTTACCCATGCCTGCTGTGTTGTTGGTCACTCGGCTGCGCCTCGTGACCGAACAACACCACAGGGCGTGGGTAAATTCTGGCATCACCAACACCCTCTCATGGTATATTGCTTAATTACCTGAGTTTGGGGAAGGGAACATTGTTCAACCAGGAGTAGCACACTAAGCCGAAACTTGTTTCCAGATGCAGCCTGGGAACACAAGGAAGTTAAGTGACTTGCTAAGGGTTACACAGTATACACCTAGGCCATTGTGGGATTCAAACCCAGGTCTCCAGAGCTGCGCTATACTGCCTCCTATATCAAAGCAAACAAGAAGAAGAAGAAGCAAACAGGCATGCATATGGTGAAAGCAGCTGAATAAGATGAGCATTGCAGAATTACCGAAGCAAAAATCAGAAATAAGAGTATAGCCATACAGAGTGTAGATGGGATACCTGATTTAGCAAGGTAAAAAACAATCACATTTGTGGGTGAGGAAGTCTCTTTGTGTAGTAAGTTAGTACAGTTCATGAAGTAAGCCCTAAATGGCACTGGAGGAGAACAGTACAGTTCTATGGCTTTATTCACACTAGCACTTTTTCCATGTTTTAAACTGTGTTAATGCTGTTAACATGGTTTAAAAATATTGCATCCAGGTTGTATCATGGTAAAACTGTACTACAATCTGTGTCCAAAACACAGTGTTAAAATCCTGCTCGGAGCAGGGGTTTAACACAGTTTTTGAACATCACAGTTGCCTTAATCCATGTTAACATCATTGTGGATCCAATCTGTGCTGTAACATGGTTTACAGCACCCACCACCATGACACAATCTCTGTTTTTTGGACAGCCAGGAAGGGAAAAGACTCACGGGCATTGCTGAGCTTGCAATGAACTCCCTAACTGAATGATGCAGTTCTCCTCTGGACATGTTGCTGCTCCTGATATGCACTGCAGCACCCACAATGCTTTGCAGCATTGTCACAATCATGCATGGAAACTCGAGCAGGCAAGCGAGGTGTCAGTGCACGATGTGGATGCTCTGACAACCATGTTCAAGCATGGAAAAAAAAAAGGTTTCTAAAAACGTTTTGTGAAATTTATACCAGTGTGGATGGGGCCTAAGAGTCTCAGCATGAAATGCTTGGAGAATATACAGTAGGCTAATCACTTGACTCTCCAGGACATTTGACAGTGGCTGAGTTGGTTGGGGAAGGGGGGCACTTCTTCACCCCTCAGGACCTCACTGCAGGAAGTCCAGGATGGAAAGTGCAGTCCAACAGAACCAGTATATTAAAAAAAGCTGAATGTTTGGCGCACCCCTATGGTTGCCTCAAGCTATGGGACTTTGTCGCCAGGACCCTACCTGATCGAGAACTGGCTCAGGGTCCCTGGTGCACCAGCAATCGGTGCAAGCTGCCTTTGGCACAGCTCACACTAATTTTTGAGAATCAGGCCTAATACCTTTATTAGGTTAACGAAAAGATAAAGATACAGGGCTCAGTTCTCAAAAAGGGCCTAGATCGACGCAAGCTGTGGCAAACAGCAGCTTGCCCTGAAGCTTGGTGAACCAGAGACCCTGCACCAGACTGTGGCATAGGAGGGGTCCTGGTGCCTAGGTCCTCACACCTGTGACAACCTCTCCCATGTGACAAACACATGGCGCACAGGAGGTATTTGCTGCAGGTTCCCTGCAGCAAGGACTAGTGTTCCCCCCATCCCCAATCCACTTGTAAAATAAATAAAACTCCTTCCTGGTGGTCTAGTATCCCTCTCCCTGATACCCAATATTGCACGTATTCATATTTAATAACCACTTTCCCTGGTGGTCTAGTGGACCCCACCCCAGCAGGTAGTGCCCCCCACCTCGCTCCCCCATCATGAAACACAGCTGGTGTCTGGCATATCCCACCTCTGACCTACGCGGCTGACTGAACTGTCACTGAGCACCAACTGTATGATGTATGTGCTCATAATCAATGAGCGCCTACACTGTGCAGTAGGCATTTAGTGACAGTTCAGTTGGCAGGTGGCAACGGAGGTGAAAGGTGGGCTGTGGCAGTCTCTGGCTGTGTTTTGGGACGGGGAGGTTGGGTTGTGGGCACTACCTGCTGGGGTGGGGGATGGGGGTACACTAGATCACCAGGGAAGGGGGTTATTAATTATGAATATGGGTGACTTTAGGAATCAGGGAGGGGGGGCACTAGGCCACCAGGAAGGGTTATTTTAATAATTATGAATATGGGCAACATTGGGGCTGGGAGGGACCATGCCATTGCCGCTGAACAGGTCAACTCTCCAGAGGAGAATTTTCTAAGTACCCTTAGACTAGCCCTGGCTGGCCTAATGGTACTTAGAATTTCTCCCTCTGGGAGAGTTCTGAGAATCCCACTTCAGGGTATGTGGCAGCTTGTGTCTACCGTATGCCCCATAGCACCATGTTGCAGCCCATTTTTGGGTGCACATTCGGTGCAAGCCCCATTTGGGGCATGCAGCCTGTGGTTGATGCAGGCTGCCATTGAGAATCACCCCTGGGACATCATTTGGTGTGAGGGGCACGTTGTACCATTCTTCGTGACACAAGCCCCTTGTGCTACACTGGGGACTTTGAGAATTGGGCCCACAAACTTTTGATGCCTAAAGTACAGCCTCTTCTACAGGTATATTACACGATGTAGGCAAATCACCTTTTATGGGTTTGATTCTTTTAGAAATGTAAGTACAAAACTGCAGGAACTTTGTAGTGCTGATAATATCAAAGCTATTTGGCATAATGCCACTATTTACCTTCTAACTGTTGTAACAGTAAGAACAGGAAGGTGTCATTTATAAGCAGAAGTCAATGTTTTAGCCACAGCAGCTGAATCAGGCTTTGTGATGTTAATTACATCTGACAGGAAAAGAGCAGAAGGTGTCAGAAAAATGTTTACATACAGACGTTTGTTATGCAGCTCTCCTCCTATGTTGCTGTATGTTTAATGACAAGGAGTGGAAGAAAAAAGGAACAGGCATTTGTCGATGCTGAATGTTTGCCACTGGTATTGAAGTTGTTCTGGGTTATGCTTGTACATATTTTTGCCACATAATTATCAAGGATCAAGCAGATGAGATGCAATATCTCATTATCAGTGTTGTCCTGCTTTGATACACTGCTAGATTGTAATTACCCAGGATAAGGCAGCGGAGAGGCAATATCCTTCTTTTAAGTGGACTCCTATATTTTGATCCCAAATGTCCAAAACTCTTTTTATGAGCAGACGTTATGATTAAGACAGGTGGAATTTTTAAAATCCCATCCAAAAAGTGATTTCGCTCTGCAGCTGTGAAATGTGAAAGGTGAATTGCGCCAAAAAGGGTTGAGTACAGCGGAGAACATAGGTGGAGAAACAGCGACAATAGGAGGGAAGATTGTGCAGGAGGAAGAAGGAGAGGAGAAGGTGAGGATGGGGAGGGGAAGAAGGGAGGTGTCTTGGTGTTGGGAGACTCAGTACTAAGAAGAGTCAGGTGGGGAATCAAAGGGGAGAGACACAGTAGAATTTGGGTGGAAGTCATGCCAGGAATGAAGGCCGAAAGGATAGGGCAATCCTTGATAAGGTATGCAAGCAGGGGAAGTGAAAGACCTCACCTAACAATACACCTGGGGACAAATGACCTAGCTGATGGGACAGTAGGAGAGGTTAAGAAGAGGCTTCAGGAACTGGGACCTCTGTTTGAGGGAGCAAGCAGATCTGTCACCTTCTCAGAGGCACTTCCCATTCCCAGGGCAAGCGTGGCAAGAAAAGGGAAAATTCAGGAGTTTAACAAATGGCTGGGGACCTGGTGTTAGAAAAAGGGGTATGGGCTGGTAGGAGGGTGGGGGGGCCAGGGAGAACAGCAGTCTGTATGCAAAAGATAGACTGCACCTAAATGAGGAAGGAAAAAATGTACTGAAGGCAAGGATAGGGAAGCACACTGAGGAGCATTTAAACTAGGAGAGGGGAGTAGCAAGAGGGATAGTGGTGTTCAGAGGCCTAGAGATGTGAAACCAAATGGGCTTACCCCCCCATGATAGCAAGGTAAGGAGGAAGGCAACTACTAAAGGAGCAGACATAAGGGGAGAGAGGTAGGGGGAGGGTAGAGACAAGGGTTGGAGGGTGGTAACACTAAATGCTAGGAGTCTGGGGAATAAGAGTGTGGAACTACAGGCTCTCTTGGAGGAGGGGGTATGGACTTGGCGGCTATAACCGAGACATGGGCCACCCAAATCCATGACTGGGACATGATGGTTCCGGGGTACAGATCACACCGGAAGCATAGGGAAAATGGGAAGGAGGTGGGGGGATGGCGCTGTAAGTAAAGGAGGTATTAAAATGTGTAAGGGAGGATGGAGATGAGAGAGATACAGAAGCACTGTGGGTGCAACTACAGGATCCCAAAAATAGATCACTAAGACTGAAGGGATGGATAGGGTACTGGCAGAACAGATCTGAAGGAACTGTGGGGGGGGTGATAGTAGGGGACTTCAACCTGCCAGGGGTGGAGTGGGACACACCTACCACAAAGAGCAGAAGGGAGCAGGTAATGCTGAACGCCTTCCAGGAAATCTTTCTAGTGCAGTTGGTCAAGGAACCAATTAGGGAAAGGAACACCCTTGACCTCGTACTGATGAACAGGGAGTGGGTGAGGGATGTGAGGGTGGAGGAACCACTGGGGGGAGTGACCATCAGACAGTACGGTTCCGGTTACAGATGGCTAAAGAGAGGATGGCATCTGGCACAAGGGTGCTGTATTTGGGGAATGCCAACTTTAAGATGATGAGGGAAGTGGTACAGGCATTCCTGTGCAAAATTCAACCAGGTATGGACAGACAACAAAGGCGGGAACTGATAAGACAGGAGATAGTGGAGGCAACAGAAACTTGCAGCAGGGCCCAGACTAAGAAGGCTAGGGGAAAGTAACCCAGCTGGATAAGTAAAGAGATGCTAGACAGGGTGAGAAAGAAAAGGGCAGCTTGCAGGAATACAGAAAATCGGGGAGGGTGGACAATAGGGAGGAATATCTGAAAGAAGCAAAAGAAATGACTGGGGGGTAAGGGCAGCCAAGGCAGCAAGGGAACTCACGCTGGTGCAGGGCATACAAAAAGGGGAGAAAGACTTCTTAAGGTACATCAAGGAGAAAAAAAGCTGTAAAGACCAAATTGTAAGAATTAAGAAGAAGGGGGGATGGGAGGAAGAAGAGGATGAAAAGGCAGAAGTGCTCAATGACTACTTCTATTCAGTCTTTATGAAAGAAAAGGAAGGGGCACTACCCATAGTAGAAGGGAGGATAGAAACAGATGTGGGTGGGTGACGGATGGTGAAATCACAGTGGGGGGTGCTGGAGGGGTTAAGGGCATTGAGGGTAGACAAGGCTCTGGGACTGGATGGAGTACATCCGAGAGTGCTGAAGGAGCTGGCAGAGGTCCTGGCAGGACCCTTGGCAGACTTGTTTAATTCATTTCTAGACACAGGATGCTTACCACAGGACTGGAAACTGGCTCATGTGGTTCCCCTCTACAAGATTGAACCCAAGGATGAACCGGGGAACTATAGGCCAGTAAGTCTAACGTCCATAGTGGGGAAGCAAATGGAGACCATCCTAAAGGACAGGATAATGGCACTGCAGGAGGTGAATGGGGTGTGGGATGAAAGGCATCATGGCTTCATCAAGGGCAGGTCATGCCAGACCAATCTGGTGGAATACTATGACTAGGTGACTGGCCAAATTGACAGGGGCCATGCGGTGGATGTCCTGTGCCTAGACATCAGTAAGGCCTTTGATTCAGTACCACATGGAAGACTTGGAATCAAGCTACAGAGCACAGAGGCGGGAGCAAAACTGGCAGGGTGGATGGAGAACTGGCTGAAAGATAGTCAACAGAGGGTGGTGTTAGGTGGGAAATAGTCATTCCCTAAGCTTATGACAAGTGGTGTTCCATAATGTTCAGTTCTGGGTCCAGTGCTGTTTGGGATCTTTATTGCAGACATTTTGGAGGGCAACAGCAGCAAAATCAGCCTATTTGCAGATGAGACCAAGATAGGAGCAGTGGTGGATGACCAGGGAGGTTGGCAGGGGCTACAAGAGTATCTGGGAAGGCTGGAGGCATGGTCTGACAAATGGCAGCTGGGGTTCAATGCAAAACAATGCAAGGTACCGCACTTCAGAACAAACAATCCGAGGAGAAGGTACCATCTGGGGAGTGCTGCTGGAGGTAACAGAAAAGGAGAAGGATCTGGGGGTGCTAATCATGGGCACAATGCAGAAAGGCAGCGGCAATGGCCAACAAATTGCTGAAGTGCATTGCAAGGGGAATTACCTCAAGAAGAAGGGAGGTTATGCTACCATTGTACAGATCATTGGTTAGACCCCACCTGGAATACTGCATGCAGTACTGGCACCCGTACCTACAAAGGGACATTAGGCTGCTGGGGGGGGTGCAGTGTAGGGCAACTAAGATGATTCAGGGCCTGAGGGAATTGCTATATGAGGTCAGACTAAGAGAGCTAGACATGTACACACTGGAGGACAGAAGGGATGGGGGGATATGATTGAGACCTTCAAATACATGAAAGGGATAATCAAAATGACACAGAGGGTCTATTCAGGAGGAAGGTGGGGAGAGACATTAGGGGTCATGACATGAGATTGGAGGAGGGTAGATTCGGGAGGGAAGTGAGGAGTCATTTCTTTTTGAAGAGGGTGGTGGCAAAGTGGAACGCACTACCAGCTGAAGTGGTGGCATGTACCACAGTGGAATGCTTCAAGAAGGGGTGGGACAGGGCAAAGGGGAGGGTATAGGGTATTAAGGGGCGGGGGGCAGGGCAGCTGCTGAATAGGGAGCTAGCTGCACTCACGAGCAGCTTAGATAGACTATGGTGGCCTTTTGCTGTTGGCAATTTTTGTATGTACATAACACATTTCAGAGAGGATTTGAAGAGTGACACCTGCCATGTTCAGGAGGTGGGGGTAACAGAAAGATATGCTTAACACTAAGGGCAAAAATCTGCAAGAAAAAAAGTTAAGAATAAATGTTGGAACAATTTGTTTCTCATAGTTGGTTTTTCGCATTTTGACAGGGAAACAGTTGTGAAAATGACAGCTTCCCATAGGTTTGCTTTCTGATAAGAAAGATAAACATTCAGCATGGTCTACACAAAGACTACACTCCCATTTCCTGTGACTAGGATGAAATCTGTTTGTATAGAAATCCCCCATAGCGCATTGTTGCTGTGTGTGTGTGTGTGTGTGTGTGTGTGTGTGTGTGTGAAGGGAGGCATTCTACCACAGGAGTTCTGCAGAAGTTTAAATCCTCTGTTTTCAATAATAAACAAACATTCCTTCCATTGAATGCATGGAGTGACAGACAATTGACAGGTGCTGCTTTACACACACACAAAAAAGTATGTTCTTAATTTAAAATGGCATTTTTAATTGTTTCTCGGTTAACCCATTCATACTGTAAACTCAGTAAAATACTCCATGTTAGTGGTTGGCTAGAATTAATGCACCTTGTGCTGCTATAGGCACCTAGGCATACATTGACCTCAGACAACCAACACCTTGTCTTGTCTTGTTGCCTCCAATTGAATAGAATAACCTGTGCACACGTTGTCCTGTACTGATTCTGTGCACTCACAGTCCTATACTTATTCTGTGCACACATTGTCCTCTACTGATTCTGTGCACACACAGTCCTGTACTTATTCTGTGCACACACAGTCCTGTATTTGCTCTGTGCACCCATTGTCCTCTACTGATTCTGTGCACACATTGTCCTGTACTGACTCTGTGCACACACAGTCCTGTACTTATTCTGTGCACACATTGTCCTCTACTGATTCTGTGCACACTTTGTCCTGTACTGATTCTGTGGACACACAGTCCTGTACTTATTCTGTGCACACATTGTCCTGTACTGATTCTGTGCACACATTGTCCTGCACTGACTCTGTGCACACACAGTCCTGTACTTATTCTGTACACACGTTGTCCTGTACTTATTCTGTGCACACATTGTCCTATAGTGATTCTGTGCACACATAGTCCTGTGCTTATTCTTTGCACACATTGTCCTGTACTGACTCTGTGCACACACAGTCCTGTACTTATTCTGTACACATGTTGTCATGTACTTATTCTGTGCACACATTGTCCTGTACAGATTCTGTACACACATTGTCCTGTACTGACTCTGTGCACACACAGTCCTGTACTTATTCTGTGCACACATTGTCTTGTACTGATTCTGTGCACGCATTGTCCTGTACTGACTCTGTGCACACACAGTCCTGTACTTATTCTGGGCACACATTGTCCTGTACTGATTCTGTGCACACACAGTCCTGTAGTTATTCTGGGCACACATTGTCCGGTACTTCCGTGCACATGTTTTCCAGTACTTATCCTGTGCACACATTGTCTTTTACTGATTCTCTGCACACACTGTCATGTACTTATTCTGTGCACACACTGTCATGCACTTATTCTGTACACACATTGTCCTGTACTTACTCTGTGCACACATTGTCCTGTACTGATTCTGTGCACACACAGTCCTGTACCTATTCCAGGCACACATTGTCCTATACTTACTCTGTGTACACATTGTCCTGTACTGATTCTGTGCATACACTGTCCTGTACTTATTACAGGCACACATTGTCCTGTACTCATTCTGTGCACACACTGTCCTGTACTTATTCTGCACACACATTGCCCTGTACTGATTCTGTGCACATACTGTCCTGTACTTATTCTGTACACACATTGTCCTGTACTGATTCTGTGCACACACTGTCCTGCACTTATTCTGTATAAATATTGTCTTGTACTGATTCTGTGCACACATTGTCCTGTGCTGATTCTGTACACATACTGTCCTGTACTTATTCTGTGCACACACTGTACTGTACTGATTCTGTGCACACATTGTCCTGTACTGATTCTGTGCACACACTGTACTGTACTGATTCTCTGCACACACTGTACTGTACTGATTCTGTGCACACACTGTCCTGCACTTACTTGGTGCACATGTTGTCCTGTGCTTATTCTGTGCACACACTGCACTGTACTGAGTCTGTGCACACATTGCCCTGTACTGATTCTGTGTGCACATTGTCCTGTACTGATTCTGTGCACACATTGTCCTGTACTGATTCTGTGCACACACTGTCCTGTACTTATTCTGGTTGACCAGGTTGCCTTTGAAAATGAGCTTCAGTTCAATTGGTGTTTCTCATTAAGTGAAATAAAACAAAAAGAGTAAATAAAACAAATGGTAGTATTGTAAAAGTGCTTCATGAATAATTAGTAGGGTATAATAATGCTGAAATATTAAGTGATTCATGAATGCCTAAGAATCATGAATATGCCAATGTCTTAAAAAACTCAAAAGCTAAGTAAGTAAAGTAATCCCTAACATTTACTTGTGATATTCTTTTAAAGTAAGAGTATGCTTTTTCATTGTTTTGATTGACTTTAGTTTGCAATGTTATCACATTTGACAGTAAGAATTATCTTCCCATTTCCTATTTATGACCTTGTATACTTTTGAAATGGTTGGGGATGGACTTAAGCGTAAATGCTCTGTAGTATGTTCTTACTGAGAAAACTGAAACACAATCTGCATTATATTTATTTTTATTTATAAAGAGATAGGAGATTATACAGACACAGGGAGACAGACAGACAGAGGTAGATAGATAGTTAGCTAGAGAGATAGATAAAAAGACAGACAGACAGGTTGACAATAAATGCATACATACACTATATGTATTTTGTTTTTGTTGACTGGGTAAGTGCACTGGGGGATACAGATGAATGCCAACTCACTTTGAACCAGATTATGCTGTTGGTGATAATTTTAGTGAATAAGGAAATTTGGCCAGGACACCAGGGAAATTCCCCTATTGTGAGGTCAGTAGTTGGAGTGGCTGGCCATCATTATGGCCACTCTGCAGAATTCGGTGGAGGGTGAGGATGTATGTGAGCCAGGGGAGCGAGCCTCCTCCTCTGGGCTCGATATTGGAGAGGCTTTCCTTCCTTTAAATCAAACGGGAAAACTAGTTTCTACTCAAGACAACTCTGCAGTTACGATGGATTGTTTAGTTAAAAACATCGCTCTGGAATCTCAGATAAGTTTTGATTCCTTACCACACGGATCCTCGGAGACCTTGTAATCTCCTGCTATTTTTCATGATGAAGCTGGTGATAGTTTCTCCTTGAGTGAACCTCCATTGCATTCGACTGACAGGCCTGTCATAGTGGATGATGCAGTTGCATCAAACAGTGGTACCGCACAGGTGTCTGGAAACCTTTCATGTCAGCAATCCTTACAGAACAAGGGTGTTACCGGAGAATGTTTGGCTGGCAGCAAAGTCGCTGGTTGTAGCAAGTGCCAAGAGCCGAGTCCCAGTCGAGAATTCACCGTTACTGAAACCACTACAAAAACCTTGCAAGGTCAGTCTTTCCATACTAATACTTCATTTATTCAAACTATTCCTGGTTCTAGTGCATTGCCTGACAACAAGCAAACAAAGCTTTTTATGATTGGTTCCAGTTACTCGATGATGGAAGAGCCAAAAATGCAAAGCACAGTATGTAGTAGTATTCAAGAGGAACTGGTATACCAGACTGATGCCTCTAGCCAAGCTCACGCTACATATTTTTCATTTGCAACTAGAAATAAGGTTTCCCCAGACATGACAAAAAATAAAGGAGCTGCCTTAACAGCAGCTAATCGGAATTTGCCCTTTAAACAAATGCAGCATGCTGAAGTTAAAAGTAAACTATCACAGAAGTTTTCTATTTCTCGACTTATTCAGCAAGCATTTTCTCTTCCTACTAAAGATATAAATGACAATAAAGACTGGGCTCCAGAGAAAGCACTATTAGAATCAGGCTGGAAATTAGATCCCTCAGGAACATGTATCCCTGACCCTGATTGTCCGTCAGTTTCTCCCCTGTCTTCACTCCCTTTGGAATGGTCTCCTGCGCTTAAAAAATTCTCTGAGTCTCAGCCACTACAACCTGGAACTGACACTTTGACAGGATCCTTTCCTTCTATATCTGAGAAAGTTGAATCTGATAATGTAGTGGATGAGATAGTCCCTAAAGATTCTTCTGTGGACCCCCCTCCTACTAGACCTCTTCTATCAGATCTTTTTTCACAATCCCGTAAAGACTCACCCCCTCAAAGGAACGCAGTTCGCATACATTATAAAGGGGGACTGGCAGAATAGCCTGACCGTGTATATGTGGGGAAATTCCTTTTAAAAGAATCTCTGCAGTTTTCACCTAAAGATGTGTTTGCCTTCATTAATATTTCAGGGGAGGACAATTATGACGTCACCTTTAGATCTGTGTTTCTGTTGGATTTATTTTGGCAACAATATAACCAGTTAAAATTTTCCCCATTATGGTCTCCCTTTGTTGGTACTCCCCTCACTCCATCATTAATCAAATATGTGACTGTAATGTTCAGAAATGAAGGGGTCCACGTTGACAACATTTCTTTTTGGCTTTCTCAGAAATGTGAAGTTTCAAGAAGCCCAGAGGCAGAATTAAATTCTGAATTATTTTGGAATGGTAGTTGGAGGTATAAGGTGAAACTACAACAGACTAACAATGAAATTAAACATATTCCTAATTCCTTTTCTTTAGGGAGAGACAGGGGTGTGTGCTTCTAGGCTGGGAAGCCTCAGGCTTGCTATAAATGTGGGAATAGGACACATCTTTCTAGCTCTTGTGACACTACCAGATGTGAGATATGTGGGGAACTTGGACATGGTAATTTTCAGTGAGCTTGGAGGAGAGGAGGGAGAGAGGGGATATGATAGAGACATACAAGTATCTTACAGGGAGGAACAGGGTGCAGGAAAACACTATTTTTAAGTGAAAAAGATGTTTCAGGACTAGAGGGCATGGGATGAAGTTGGAGGGACGACGATTCAGAGGAAACATGAGAAAGAATTTCTTCACAGAACGGGTGGTGGACAAGTGGAACACCCTGCCAGGAGGAAGTGGGCTGAAGAACAATCACGGATTTAAGAATGCATGGGATAGACATAAAGGAATTCTAGAGGTCAGGGGTAAGGGGAAATGGACTTCTAGGAAAACAAACTGAACTTACAAGCTCAAATGGGCAGACTGGGTGGGCCATAGGCCCTTATCTGCCGACACTGTCTATGTATCTATGTATCTATGTATCTAATCTAGTGAAATGCGATTTATGTGAGGAATCAGGACATGGGTACAGGGACTGTCCTTGGGCTGCTTCTAACAAAGCCTTGGTAGGTAGTCCTGAGTTATTAATACAAAAAGCACAGGATGAAGCCTTTTCTAAAAATCAGAAGAAAGGTTCTCACACTATGCCTGCAAAGGTGGCAGAGGTTGAGGAAGACAGAGAGGTCTTAGGTTCGGACCCTTCTGTGAGTTCTAAAATAGGTCCCGGGCCTCTGGACCCTTTTAACATCCAAGAATTTCCACCAGTTTGTTACCATGATCCAGTGAAATCCAAACCTCTTAGCTCTATTTCTGCTGAGAAAAGAGTCACCAGAAGTTCTAAACCTTTACCCCTGGTTCCCCCCCAACTTCATTAGGCATTCCTAATTTTGAAATGGAAAATTCTTATGCTATTTTGGACACTGTAACAGGGGATTCTGACATGGACACTGCTACTCCCGCTCTATCTCAATCTTTTGAGAGTAAACCATCTTCTACAGATTATAAAGAAAAAAAAAAGAAAGAAAGGAAAAAAAACTAAATGTTTATGACTTTCTTTGATGTTGGATCTCTAAACTATAGCAGTCTTTTGAATAATTGCAAAAGAACTGCTCTTGTTCATTCTCTTCACCAGTTGGGTCTTGATATTTGTTTTTTACAGGAAACATGGGTTTACACTTCAGACCAATGCCGTTTTTTAAGCTCTGAATGGATCTGGGCACCATCCTATTGGTCCTTTGGCTTGGACAGAGCTGATGGTATTGGGATTCTTTTTGGCTCCTTTAATTTTACTCTCAAAAAATTAGTTGACCTTATACCTGGGAGACTACTTATAATTGACGGATTATGGAAACAGGCTGATTTTCGCTTTATAGTAGTTTATGGGCCACAGACAAAAGCAGAAAGGGTGGCTATGTGTAAAGCCCTAGCTCCTTTTTTGGCTACCTCTAGTTATATTATTTTTTTGGGGGGGACTTTAACTGTGAAATTTCTGGGTTTAGTAGGGGGAAGGCAGGGAAGAAAAAGTATTGTGACACTGTTGCTTTAGAGAGAATCATTAACCTGGCAGGATTGAGGAATGGGAGGAGTTATCAGGACAAGGGGTTAAATTATACCTTTAGAAGAGGCCCTTTGACATCCACTATTGATTATCTTTTTTTTTTTAAATCTTTCCCTACCTGTCCATAAAACTCTTATAATGGAATTTTCTGATCATTTATTCATCACGCTTTCCTTTAGTGATCCCCCCCATAAACCCATAAATAAACCAAGATGGAAACTAAATAATTCTGTTTTGCAGGACCCCGGGGTTATAAAAGGTATATCCTCTATATTGTATGCCCGAGTATCTGTTTCGGACCTATATGAGGACTTACAGGAATGGTGGGTAGATACAAAAAAATGATATCATGAAATTCTTCCAAAAATATGGGAAACAAAGAGTTAATGCCAAATTTTTACGGTACTTAACCCTAAGGAAGAAACTTCAGGGGTTGTTTTCTGAAGCTAATACTTCTAGAGGTGATCTTTCTGCCCAAATATCCCTTATTAAGTCTGCTATGAGAGATTGCCAGTATGAGAGAGTGCAGACATTATGCTCAGAACTCTCTTTTGGAACTCAAAAGAAACCATCTGGGGATCCCTTTGAGGCCTTTAGAGAGAACAAAATTAGTTCTTTAGGATTAGAGGTTTTACAAAATAAGGAAAGGAAATTTAAAACCTTCCAGGGAGATTTATTTTCTATTATTCAGGATTATATAAAGGAACAGGAGGGGCCTGAGATCCCAAGTAGTGTTGTTCATCAGTTTTTTCAGGATTTTAATTTCACTCCCCCATCTGGTCAGGAAGTGTGTAAATTAGCTGATTATATATCCCAGCAAGAGATTCTGAAAGTTCTGGCCTCCTTAAAGGGTGGGGTTTCTCCAGGGTTAGATGGGTTGTCTTATGAATTCTTTAAACAGTTTGGTGATATTTTGGCTCCTTGTCTTGAAAAGGTTTTTTCTTTTCTACACGGTGTCCATTGTTTACCTGTGCAGTTTACGGCAGGATTATTGATATTTATTTTTAAGGGTGGGGATAGAACACATTTATGTAACTGGAGACCTATAACTATTTTGAATTCGGATTTCGAGATATTATCCCAAATATTGAATAATAGATTGAGATCGGTGTCTGCTAAGTTGTTATATCCTCTTCAGTTTTGCGGTATTTCTAATAGGAAAATTTTGTCTGCACTTATTACTATTACAGAAATAATTGAATTCTCAGATAGGTCCCCCAATTGGCATTGTATCCTGTCTTTAGACCAAAATAAGGCCTTTGATAGGGTATCTCACTCATATTTATTTACAGTATCAGAAAAATATGGTTTACCCTATGATTTTATTTATTGGATTAAGTTATTGTATAAAAAAGTTTTAGTATATCCTGTCATTAAGGGTCAGTATTCTTCCCCAGTTTCAGTTAACTTTGGGGTGCGGCAGGGCTGCCCCTTGAGCCCTTTATTATGTGCATTTTCTGTTGGCCCCTTACTTAAAACATTAGACCAAATGGATGGATTGCCAGGCATTTCTGGGAATTTGCATACAGATACGATGGTTACTCAAGCCTATGCTGATGATATCAGTAGTTTTTTGACTACAGTGGTTAAAATTCCTATTGTTTTAAATTGTATTAATAAATATGAGAGGGTTTCTAACTCAAAAATTAATATGAAGAAATCTAGAGGCCTGCTTTTAGGGCCTATAGCCCAAGATCAGTTTATAGTATCAGATACTGTTTTTTCCTCCTCACCATGTAAAATTTTGGGAATAATTTTTGGAGCTCACAATCTCCCTGTGGATAATTGGGAAATTGCCTTGAAAAAGGCAGAAGTAAAGGTTCAAAGATGGAAGGGATGGAGATTACCCAAAATATAAAGGATTTTTGTTATTAAAAAATGTATTAATCCTGGGCTGCTATATATAGCCTTGGTGTATCCCCCTCCATTAGCCCTTGAAACATGCCTATATGCATGTTTTTTTCAGTGCTTTGGGGTAGTAGGCTTAACCCCATTAAACGATGCTATACCTATCTCCCTATCTCTAAAGGGGGGGTTAGGCATGGTTGATCCTCTCAGTTTTTTTATGGCTTTTTTCTTGCTCAAAACATTAATTTTGATCCCTCCTTTCTGGTACTGACTCATCAGTTATGGGAAATGAATAACTTTAAATCCTTTTTTGATGTTTGGATGGCACCTCTTACCCCACGGATTCCTAAAAATACATATATTCCATTTTTTTTAAACCCTGTGCTCAGAAATTGTTTAAATGGTCCTTTTCCTTTCAGTGTATTAAAAATAACATATAGCCTGGATTATATTTTTTTTTCCTTGAAAAACTGTATCCAGGTAAACCTGAATTTGCTAATTGTCCCCCTTTTTGCATGGAATTTGCTCTTAAGCAACTGAATTACCATAGGATCCCTTCTCAGATGTAGGAGGTGTTGTGGCTTTCAGTCTATGGAAGATTAAATGTCAAGGGAAATGCTAAGCATAAGATGATCGACGAAAGATATTGTCCTTATTTGCAGTGTCAGGCGAAGGAGGAAACCATGGACCACTTTCTTTTTAAATGTTCCTGTGCTTCAGGGTTATGGTTTTTTTTAAGTACCAAGCTACAGTTTTCATGGTTACATAAACTTGACTATCAGACTTTGATTCTTGGTTTTTTTCCTCACCTTCTTGCCTCTTATGATTGGGGTATGATAGTGGTGTTTTTTTGCTGTCTGAAATATTATCTATGGCAGGCCAGATGCCAGTGGGTGCTGCAGAAAAAAATTATGCCATATGAAACATTTTTTTGTACTTATAATGGAGGCTATGAAATCTGTTTATATGAAAGATAAACATTTTGGGACTTCTAGAAAAGTATTTAAATGGTGAAAAGGATTACAGGTTTAAATAAGGGGGATTTTGGGTGCTAGTTCTATTATTAATGGAGTATATTGCACGGTTGATTTTCTTTTATATTATGGTTGTATAAAAATATGTTGATCTTATATTTTTTTCTTCTGATGTATTTTGATGTATTTTCAATAAAAACTCCCCTACTCTTTGGTAGGGGGACCCTTTGTGTCATTGATGGAGGTCTCAGTTTGTGCTGAGATGGAGATGGAGGAGGTTGTGGAGCAGGTCCTTTGTGTACAGAACGCTGCTAATACTGATACTATGCAAGGGACATTTGGCTGTGGAGCTATGGTTTGTGAAACGGGAGATGCACTTGAGCTCTCTTGGGATTCATCATTAGTTGTACAGGTGGAGCCGCAGTTTCTGCTGGAGGAGTTGGGAATGGAATTGATGATCATGACTACGGACTTTGTTTCAGGAGAATTTCCCCCTGTTACTTCCTGACAAGGGGGTGAGACTATTGCTGCGGCACCTGGGCCATTTCCGGGAGAGATTGAGTCAAGTACGCCAGGAGACCGGGCGGTCTCCATGTTGCATATATTTCAGCAGCAATTTGGAACAGAACCTAAGCAAGCTGCTGCGGAGGGTAACTGGACTGCTTCGGATGTGCTTGTATGTGCGGGCTGGACTTGGTCATCCACGGGTGTCTGGTTTCTGGATTGTTCATGGAATGAAGAGGAGAATGGAGTTTTATACTCACCAAACAGGCCTGCAATGAACTTACTGAGCCTAAATAAGGTACCAAAACTACAAAGACATGATATGAGTGGAAAGACTGTTACTGCTCAACAACCAAAAGACTAGGGGGATATTGTGGATGCTGAATTAAATAGTCAGACTTTACATGTTGATCAGATTGTGCGGGATTCTATTTCAGTTTTGGATGTTTCCTGCTCAGGGGAGGATTCCAAGAGGTTTGTTAATGTAGGGGCTTTGGTAGGTACTCCACCTACTACTTCAGTGTCCCCAGCCTGTGTGGAAAGCATCCCCGGTAGTGAGAGATGTGGTAATACTCCTCCCTTGCCACAAAATGATTCTTCAGCCTCAGGGACAGTTCCTTTAGGGGTAGCCTCTCATAGGACTGATTCTAAACATCTCCTTGTAGGGAGGATGTCTACTCCTGTTTCAGATGGTAGTTAGGGGCAGCACTCTGCTCCCCTTCTGGATGACCAAGGGAGGGTACTTCAGGTACTAATTTTACTTCAGATCAAGTCCCAGATAGGGGACCTCCTCTTTCTGATTTGTTTAAAAATAAGCTAGAGCAAGCCCCTAGATGTAATGCGGCGCATATTCGTTATAAGGGGGGTCTCACTGAACACCCGGATAGGTATTATGTAGCTAGAATGCTACTAAAGAATTCCATGCATTTTTCAGGCCTCTGATATAGATGCCCTTATATATATTTCAGAAGAGGACACATTTGACTGTAGTTTTAAAACAAATGTGGGTTTGGAGAAATTTTGGCACAACTATGGCACTTTGAAACAGGTTCCTCCATGGACTCCCTTTTATGTTATACCACTGACAAAACCAGCTATTAGGGCTATTACAATCATGTTTTGTAATGAAGGTGTCAGTATTAGTGCTATATATAATTGACTGCAAAACAGGTGTAGTATTATGTCCCCTCCTGAGGCTATAATTGATTCTGAAGGTCTATGGATGGGTGGATGGAAATTTAGAGTTAAGCTTTTTCAGGTTAATTCTGAGATAGTACATCTTCCTAACAGTTTCTTTCTTGGAAAGGATAGGGGAGTCTGTTTCTATGGGGGTAGCCTAGGGCTTGCTACAAGTGTGGAGCTCACACCCACTTGAGTAGTACCTATGATTTATTGAAATGTAGTCTTTGCAGAGGGTTTGGTCACACAAGTGTGAATTGTGTCAACATTTATCAATGTTATCTCTGTGACAAAAAGGGTCAGGCATATCATCGGTGTCCATGGGCTAGTAGGAATAGGACTGAAGGATGGAATCAGGACAATTTGGTGCAGAAGGCACAGGACAAACAGGAACAGAAGCAGGAAGTCATTATCTCTGCCCCTTCTCAGGAGTCACCTCCATCGGCTCTGCAGCCGACTGACACCTCAAAGGTTGTGAACCCAGAGGTGGATGGGGAATTCTCTCCAGAGGAGATGGAGGTTCAGGTGATGGATGTTGAGGCCTCTCTGCCTGAGACTCAAGAACCAATTGCGTCACAAGATTTAGGTGATCCCATTGAGGGTGTGGACAGGTCCTCTCAAAATAGGAGGGATACTAGAGCTACGGCTTGGAAATCACAAATGGTTTGTGATATTCCGATGACTAATGCCTATGATTTATTGCAAGGGGGGGATGAATCAGATGTAGACACTGAAGCCTCTGTGCTTCACGCTGATGTGGATGCTCCAAGTGTTAGGCCACCAAATGCAGTTAAAAGGAAAAAGGATAAGAAGAAAAAGGGAGGGATGAAGCGTAAAAATCTGGCCACTCCAGATGACAGTGGATAATTTCTTTTCTGCATGTCACTGGCACAGTTTTGGATCTCTTCTTTGAATGTTTGTAGTTTTCAGAACTACAAAAAGCAGACTGCCTTTTTTCATTATGCAGCAACATTGCACACTGATATTGTCCTTCTACAGGAGACAAGACTTAAAACCATTTTTGAAATTAGGCAGACCCAAAAGGGTTGGGTGTGGGGACCCTCCTACTCGACTTTTAGAGAAGAGACGGCAGATGGCATTGTCATATAGTTTAAATCCACTGCCTTTTTCATTACTAGGATTACTGATGTTCTTCTGGGTAGGGCTTTGATAATTGATTGTAGATTTCAAGATTTTTTCTTTCACATAGTGAATCTTTATGCTCCGCAGTCTAAAGCTGCTAGAATACGCTTATTTGATTTAATTAAACCTTTTCTTTGTATGCAAAAAGACATAGTTTGGGGTGGAGATTTTAACTGCAGTCTGGATATTTCATGCAGGAAGGAAGTTGGTAAGAAGGTGTATTGTGATTCTTTAGTGTTAAAGAACCTAATTAAAGATGCAGATTTAACAGATGCTTATAGGACACTGTGGTCAGATGCCAGGGCTACTTATCATAGATATATACAGTATATATAATACTAGGATAGATTATCTTTTTACCTCTAAATATGTAGACCGGTACAGGTTTTTGTACATCCTAATGGATTCTCTGATCATCATTTGCTAACTGGGGTATTTAATTTGGGATCTGCTCCCCCTATATTTCATTCTCAGGAGTTGCTGTGGAGACTTAATGGTTCTCTTCTTCAACAAAATGGTATAGTACAATGGGTAAAGACCCTTTTACAAGCTAGAATATCAGTTCTCTGTATTTATGATTCTCTTTGGGTATGGTGGAAGGATACCAAAACAGAGCTGAAGTTTCTTTTCCAGAGTGTGAGGAAATGACAGGTTAGAGACAGATATATGCAATATGTCAGATACAGGGACCAATTATATAAACTTTTATCTTTATCGGCTTCCTCTTCTGCCCATTGTACAGCACAAATAGCAGAAATAAAAAAAATGTATGTTTGCCAGTAAATATGATAGGGTACAAACTCTAGAAATGGAAATGTGATTTGGTACATCTCACTCACCTTCAGCAGACCCTTTTATGGCATTTAGAGAAAGGTTGCATGCTACAGTAATGTCGGGTCTTTATCATCCTGACGGTACCATAGATACTTCAGTTACTGGTATGCAATCTATTGCTCAGTCACATTTGAGTTTAATGTTTGGTACTGCCCCTGTTATAAATATGTCCCTAGCAGATGTATTTACGGCACCAGCCCCAAAGGTACCTACTTTTTTAGCCTCGGATTTCGTGCTCCCAATCACAAAGGAAAAGGTGGTTCTTGCTATAGCACAACTCAAATTAGGGGTTGTCCCAGGTTTAGATGGGCTTACACATGAATTTTATAAAACATTTACTGAGAATTTGACCGAAGTCTTGGCCATGGTCTATAATGGTATTCTGCACAAGGCAGATGGTGGTTAGGATTTTGGGACTGCAGTTTTGAAATTTATTTATAACAAAGGTGATAGTTTTTCTTTAGATAATTGGAGATCACTTAATATCCTCAACACTGATAATAAGATTCTCACCAAAATTCGAAGTAGTAGGTTACAGAAGATGGCTCAGGAGGTACTAGATATTTCACAGACGTGTGCCATTCCTGGTAGAAATATTCAGAATAATCTGTTTTCATTGAGAGAAATTTTTGAAGCTAAAGTAACACATAGGATCAGAGGCTTTGTTTTATCATTGGATCAGGCCAAAGCTTTTGATAAGGTACAACATAATTACTTATTTCAGGTTTTGGAACTGTACAGTATACCTCCGGTGTTTCTTACATGGCTTATGCATTTGTACTCTTTTGCTGGATTTAGACCACTGATAAATGGTTGTTTGGGTGACTTTATTCCTCAATGCACTGGTATCAGACAAGGTTGTCCAATAAGCCCATTATTGTATACTTTTGCTTTAGACCCAATTATTAGACAGATTAAGTGGGATACCCAAATTATTGGTTTGGCCCCGTATTCTAATTTATGTCTGGAAAAAATATCTGCTTATGCAGAAGATGTGGTTTTATTTGTCCAGAATAAAACTGCAGGTGATAAGGTGGTCCAGATATTCCATAGCTTTTTGAATATATCAGGGGGTACTCTAAATATACAGAAGAGTGTTTCTATTCCTTTAGAAAATGATTCTATATGGATTCTGGATGTGGGGGGTATAAGGACAATCACTGACTCACAAAAAATTCTGGTGGTGTGGTTTAATGTCTCAGATGCAGCTACCTTTAATTGGGAAAAAAGATTGAGTATTTGTGAAAATAAAGTTAGGGTCTGGAAAGAATGGAAATTGGGGAAAAGGAAAAGGGTCATGATCGTGAAGAAATTTTTACTTCCTATCTTCTTACATTTAAGTTATATATAAGCCCCCCCAATCACTTGGAGGCACATATATTCGGTGCCTTCTTTCAAATGATTTGGGGTAGTAGGCTTAACCCCATTAAGTGAGAAATCACATATTTACCTGTTAAGAGAGGAGGTATTGCGATGATTAATCCTGTTGCTTTCTTTCACTCCTTTTTTCTTTATCACATATTGTATTGTTGGAGACATAATACTCGTACTAATTGGGATCTTTGGGTGAGTAGTTCTATGAAGGGAGCTGTAGAAAAATGGGATGTCTTACCTCCTAAACTTACACGACATTTAAGTATACCTTCCTATGCGGTAGATTGTTTTAAGAAACTGAGACAACGGAAACTACAGAAATCATCTGTTCTTCCTCTTACTAGGAAGCAGATATATCAGAAAATTATAAGTATTACAGAGCCTTTACTTCTATTTCCAGAATGCACCCCTTCAAAAATGAAGTTTGATTTACAGCTTATTCTTGACAAATGGATTCCAGAACATATGTGGGATGTCACGTGGTTATGTTGTCATGGCAGATTAAATGTATGTGGAAATTTAAAACATAAATCCTTCCAAGAGAGGTACTGTCCTTAACAAACATTTATACAACTTGAAGAAACCATGCAACACTATTTTTTGAATGTGAGAATACGCGACTGTTATGGAAAACTTTAGCGTTTAAATGCCAATGGCCTTTTTTAAGTAGAATTACTTACCAGACATTGATACTGGGTGAATTTTCTGGTATACGGGGTAAATTTCATAGGAGTACATTAAGAGTTATTTTTTCTATTTGTAACAAATTTTTATGGCAAGCTAGATGTCAATATGTTTTACAGCAACTTCACTGCTCTCCTCGGAATATTATATTGCAAATTGAAACGGCTATATCTAGACTTATGGACGTGGAACAAAAAAGATTGCAGAAGGCACAATTTCAACTGCTGTGGAAATATATTACTTTTCTTTCCTGAGATATTTTCTGTCTGGACTTCCTTTTGAATGAATATGTTATTTTTGTATATTTGAATTCATTGTTATGTTTCCTGATTTCTATTACGTATTGCTTTTCTGATTTTCTTTTTTATGTATTATTGAGTTGTACTGTTTTGCATTTATTCCCCTAATTGTATCTTTGTTTGTTTTCTTTTATTATCCATGATGTTGTGTATTGATTTCTTAATAAAATTCCCCTGCTCTGAGGTAGGGGGCGCTGCTGTCCCATGGAAGATGATCCAGGATTTGTTCATTCTGCTGGTGTACCAGCAGAAAAATGGATCTCTGCTCCTGCAGGTCCAGCTCAGGAGATTCAACTACTCGTAGGAGACAAATTGGAAGCAATGGTGGTCAATATGCAGCCTGAGGGTGAAAAGGTATTTTCAGAAGAAATTCTGGTACGTAATCTTTTGCCAGAACAGAGGAAAAAATTATTAAGCCTCCTACAAGCATCAGAGAAAGATTCTGAACAGATTTCAGGTGTGTAGATCACTGAGAGCCGTGTTCTACAATATGGAGGAAAACCGAATGCGCAGCTAAGTGCTGGCAGCACTGTCAGTTTAGCAGCCGGAGTTTCTGATGAAGTAACATCAAATGTGCTGCCTGGAGAGCAGACAAAACCCAGTGTCAGGACTGACGGAACCTCAAAAACAATTAGAAGACCCAAGGTACAGGAAGAAATTGATTTGCAGTCTACAAATACAACAGTAAGTGATACTTTGACTGATGGACAGCTTTTAAATAGAGGGGAAAAAGAAAGTACAAGTAATGACAAATCTACAGGAGATACAGAGATGGAAAAAACAAATATGAACGTTGGTGAGGGGAGTTCTAAGCAGGATTTTTTAAGGCAAGGGAGAAAGGACAGCTTACAAAATGAACCTTGGTCAGTAGATAAAGTGCTCAGAGGAGCAGGATAGAAGAAAAATACCAGTGGTATATGACAAGTTGACCCGGAGTATAATAAGGAAGATACAAATAAAGATATGGGAGGGAAACCCACCACTACAGATCCAATAGTGTTTTGCACAGACTCTGATTTAGACTTACATTCTGAAGATGTAAGGCCTAATCCCCTCCTCAGATATGTTAACATAGACAGTGGGGATACTGACCCTGGAGAACAGGCCTCAACCTGGGGGGGACAGAATGGATGAAGAAGTTCAGCAAAATACAACTGGAAATGAAACATTGCAGGTTCCCCAGCTTTGGGCACAGTTTCATAGATGGGAACTAACATTTCAAATTGCTATGCCAGCTCAAAGAAAAAACACTGTACAATTACAGTATTTGTGAGGCCTTTAGTGTACCCCGGACAGGTTATATGTGGGGAAAACGCTTGTAAAAAATTCAATGCATTTTTTTTCCAGTGAAATATATGCCCCCATTCATGCTCCTGGAGGTACTTTATATGATACTAGTTTTAAAACCCCCGTAGGACTGGACAGATTTTGGGCCGCCTATGAAAAGATGAAATACACTGCATTATGTATCCCGTTCAGAGCAATTCCCTTGACAAAGCCTGCTGTCAAACAAGCTACAATTTTGTTCCGAAATGAAGGTATCAATGTAAACGATATCAAACATCGGCTACAACAGAAAAGCTACCTTTTGGGAGAACCTTCACCTATTTTAGATGATGAACACATATGGGCTGGTGGATGTAAGTTCAGGGTAAAATTGAGAATGGGGCTTCATGGGCCTAAACACCTGCCGAGCTCCTCTTTTCTAGGAGGAGATAGAGGACATTGTTTCTACTCAGGACAGCCTAAAACTTGTTTTAGATGTGGGGCATTATCTCATCTTAGTAATGCCTGTGATAAGATGAAGTGCAGCCTGTGTTTAGAGTTTGGCCACAACAGTGCACATTGTAGTAATGAATTAAAATGTAACCTGCGTGATGAAATTGGACATGGTTATAAAAACTGTGAATGGGCAACTCATATAGGACTGACCGTCCAGATCAGGATAGCATAATCAATAAAGTACAAAAAACCAACACAGAACAAGAACAAAATCAAACAGAGGAACAACACCGGCAGGAAAGCAGAGCTAAGACGCATGATACTGAGAAGGGGAAGGAAGGAGAGACTGTAGAACAAACTACAAAGACAGCACCCCTCCCCCTGCCCGAGGAGAATATGGAAACAGAAATTTTGGATGTTGAACCTACTAGTCCTACACAGGGAAATAACCGTCATACAGCCCTACCTACACTGGAAGCCAGTTCAGCCCCAACTCCTAGGTCTGAAACAGAAAGAGACATAATGCCTTCTCCTGCATCACAGGAAGTTAAGACAAAAAAAGGGGATGAAACAATCCAACCCAAAAGCAAACCAATCAAGAACCTCAGTCTCTCCTCAAGCAATGAAACTTTCACATCAACATGACATCTTAATTCCTCAGGATTCAGATAGTGATTCAGAAGCATCATCTAACTTTTCCTCACTGTAGGGGGTTATGTCTGAATCTGAAGACAAACTATTAGAAGAAAAAGTTCAAGCAGCTAGAGCTAAACCTAAACATTTGGGAGTGAGGACTAGGAGATGTTGTAGGCTAGAACAATCTAAACTACAGTACAATGAAGCTGTGGGGATTGTTTTTTCTTTCTCTTTTTCTTATGCAGCATTTACCAAATTTAAAATTTGCCATACTTAATGTGAACAGCATAAAGAACCCCAGAAGGAGAGTAGTGACTTTTCCCCCTCATCAAAGACCTACGTTTGGACATTTGCTTTGTTCAAGATACGTGGTTAACTTCTAATATTGACATTCTAGCTGCTTCTAAACTGTGGTGTTGGGGGCCTTCTTTGTATTCTATGGGACAAAATGTTATGTGAAAGGGTAGGCATTCTTTTTACAGGTTATGACTTCTCAGTAACGAGAATGTTGGATTTGTCTCCAGGGAGAGCTCTTTTGTTAGACGTAGTATATCATAATACTTCATGGAGATTGATTAATGTGTATGCCCACCAAACAAAAAGAGAGATAATTGATATCTTTTAACATCATAAGACCTTATCTTTTCACTTCTAGACAAGTTGTATGGGCTGGCAATTTTAATTGTGTCCAGGATATACAAGATAAGGGGGCAAGAACTAATAAACAGTTCTGCGATTCGAGAGCATTGAATAACATAATAGAGCAGGGAGGCTTAAAAGATTGTTACAGGTCTATATACCCCTCTGGAAGCTATACATATTACAGGAGTAATTTGGCTACAAGGATTGATTTTATTTTGGTTTTTCAGTCTCTTCATGTTTTACAATCCCACACTATCCCAACAGAGAACTATGATCATTTAATGGTCCGTACCCATATTTCTACAACTCAGGACATCTCCAGGGGTAAAGGTAATTGGAAATTAAATAATACTTTGCTGCAGGATCAAAGTTGTAGGGAGCAAATACAGGATTTGCTACATGCTAGACAATTGATAGCTTGTATAGAAGATGATTTAGGAAGATGGTGGGTAGACACACAAAAAAAAAAAAAAAGACTTAAACAGAAATTTTTATTTTTGGCCAAAGAAAAATCTACAGAACAATATAAATCCTATCTAACACTGAGAGCCCAATTATATAAAATATATTCCTTGGCAAATACAGGATATGGAGCCTTTACAGAACAAATAGGAACAAACATTTGTCAATGCCGAATGTTTGCTTGCTGGCGTTAGCAGTGGAAGTGCAGGAGTTAGACAGATGCAGTATAGGAATGGCACTGAAGTATTGAACTGATGCAAACTCCACCCTCACCCTGCAGAAAAGAACAGGCATTGGGGTGTGCCTTTGGGTCGTCGCCCATGACGGTCATGACATTTCACTTCACCCTGCCCTCCAGACACTGACAAGTGTTGAAATGTACCTTGGGGTGTTTGGGCTTTACATTCACCTCATTTCATAAGGAACTATTATGAAATGGATGCAGTATTGGAGAATCGGGTGAACTCTGGAGCCAAAGGGTCCAAGGCACACCTCTATGCCTATCACTGACTGCAGGGTGGGGTTGGGGGTGGAATGGCATGAGCATTACTGTCGACAACCCCAAGTCACACCCCTGACACCTGTCAGTCCCTAAAGGGTAGGGCATTATGTTTTCAACATGGACTTGTTGTGACCTAACCGCATGAACAGTGACACTATAGTAAGGCGAAAGGTGATTTTGCACAGTAACGGCACCATTTGGTGCCACAAGTGCAGAAACACATTTCAAAAAGGATGTGAAAAATGACAGCTGTACTGTTCATGAAGAGGTGTAAAAAATGGCATTGTTGAAAATCTGGAGTGAAAATATAGAAAAACTGGAGAAGTCACGAACGTGCATAGAAACTGCGCAACTTACACCCGTGATGTAATTAGTTTGGGGATTTTTTACAGCAGATTTTCAACATAGGCATTTTGGGAACTCTGCTCATGAACAGTGTCACTGTGATTTTCTTACTCTGTCCCGAACACTGATTTACCACAGTGACCGTACTATTCTGTGTCTGAAGTGCGAAAGCACATTTCGGCCAGGGTGTGAAAAATGACAGCTGTTCTGTTCATAAGGAGGTGTGGAAAATGCCAGTATTGAAAATCTGGACTAAAAATATTACAAATTCATGAACTTACGAGGGTGTGTGGAAACTGCGCAATGTATGCTCGTAACACAGTAATTTTATGGACTTTTGTCACCACATTTTCAACATAGCCATTTTAAAATCTCTACTCATGAACAATGTCACTGACATTTTCTGAATCTGTCCCAAACATTGATTTTGCACATCGACCGATCCATCCCACGCTACATGTGTGAAAACACATTTTGGGCGAGATGTGAAAAATGACTGCTGTACTGTTCATAAGGAGGTGTGGTAAAATGCAATGTTGAAAATGTGGAGTAAAAAAAAATTTTTAAATTCTCAAAGTTACGAGAGTGCTTAGGAACTGCACAATGCACACTTGTAAAACAGTTATTTTTGGGAATTTTTTCACCAAATTTTCAACATAGGGTTTTTGGAGGCCTACCTCATGAAATGTGACACTGCCATTTTTGTTAATCAGTCCCAAAAGGTGGTTCTGCACAGTGACCACAAAATCACCTTTCAGGACTGAATAACAAAATGGCAGTGACTGAGTTCATGAGGTAGTGTCCAAAGAACCCCATGTTGAAAATTTGGTGAAAAAATTACCCAAAATGGCAGAGATATGCACCAAAGTTGAAAAAAACCTATTTATGCCATAATACAGCTTATTGCCATTTCTTTAGTTCACCGAAGATGGTTGCTTGACCTCAGAGGTAAGTATGGGTTGAGTCGGTGTGGGAGGTGGGGTACACAGATGGTGGGTGCGGGTTGGGGAGGGGGGCAAGAAAGTCAAAAAGGGACCATTTTTTCTTATAGGTTTTTATTTTTTTACAACGATGATGCTGAATTTTTGCCACACTGGGGTGGGCTCCCAGTGTGGCAGCTGGAATTTTGTTTGGCGGGAGCAGTGGAGCTGATGGGGGATTGGACACCTCCATCAGCCATACAGACTTTTGCCACACTGGGGTGGGCTCCCAGTGTGGCACCTGGAAGTCTGTTTGATGGGGCAGTGGAGCCAATGGGGGATTGGGCACTCCTGTCAGCCATACAGATTTTTGGCATGCTGGGGTGGGCTCCCAGCATGGTACCTTGAAGTCTGTTTGGGGGGCAGTGGAGCTGACTGGAGATTGGGCACTTCACCGGCCATACAGTGTGCAGGGGATGGGAGGTCACATGAGCATACTGGGGTGGGATCTCAGCATGCTACTTTGGTGTTTGTGGGGGGGTACAAGAAAAAAATGGAGCTGTCTGTGACAGCAGTTCAGATGCAGTGCTGACGTGTAGGCAGTTTGCATACTGCCGATGGCAGTATGCAAATTGCCTACACGTTACCACCGCTGATTGTAGCAGCCTTTTACTTTGAACTGTACACTACTGCATCTGAACTGCTGTCATAGACAGCTCCGACACTTATTGGTGCGGTGTGGCCGTGCCTGCAAAAAGGAGCAGGGCATTGGAAGTGGGAGTGGCACACTTATGAAAACTCGTATGGTGGCACTATGTTTCTTGCACACATGTATAAGCAAACATAAAAATAAAAAAAGTATGGAGGAATTACAATACTCTAGAGCATCCTCTTTATTGCATGAACACTGAATTAGCACCCCTGGTAAAAACAATCCGGTGACATATTTGAAAGTTGTAAATCAGGGGTTGAACAAACAAGTATGAAAAGTTTAAGAACAAATACAGGGAACTTGGTTACAACACAGGAAGAAATTATGCATACTGTAGTATCTTATATGGAGTCTCTGTACACTGCACCAGAACTCTCTCTCCATCAAATTCAAACCATGCTTAAACATTTAAAGGCTCCAGAGATACCGATAGATAATACACATAACTTAACAGTCCCAATTACATTAGAAGAAATTGATAAGACCATAGGATCCCTAAAAAATAACACCTCTCCAGGGATAGATGAGCTTACAGCTGAATTTTATAAAACATTTAAGGAAGAAATTAAAGAAATTCTGGTTGTTGTTTTTAATACCATATTAGATACTGGATATACCCCCCACCCACACCTAAGATGGGCCTAGCTACTCAGATTTTCATATATGAAAAAAATGACCGAGAACTTTTAAAAAATTGGAGACCCCTTGCAATAATGAATAATGATATGAAACTTCTGATGAAAATTCTGAACAACTGTCTCAGTGAAGTAAGTCCCATTGTAATAGAACATAGTCAAACGTGTACAGTTAAAGACAGAGGAATACAGGATAACCTATTATGAACATATGAAATTTGCCAGCAGATAAAGGCCTAGAGGTCTATCAAGTCTGCTCGAATGTACAGCTAGCACCCCTTATTCTGCAACTGCACCTCCCTTCCACTATTGCTATTAAGGGAAATAGTTAACTTAGGGAACAACAAGAAAATAAAGGGGTTTCTGCTTACATTAGATTAAGAACAAGCATTTGACAAAATATCCCATATTTACTTGGCAGAAGTTTTGAAGCACTATGGTATACCTCAGAAATGTATTTCCTGGATAGCTAGTATTTATAGAATAGCTGCTGCTACACCTATCATTAATGGGCATCTGGGGAGGACGGTTAAAATTAACAGGGGTGTTAGGCAAGGCTGCCCACTCAGCCCTTTGTTATATGTGTTCAGCATAGATCCACTATTGAAATTAATTAATCAAGATAATGCTCTAAAGCAAATAACATTGAGCACTGGGTATAATATAGTTAAACACTGGCCTGTGCAGATGATGCAAGTCTTTTATTGCCAGACAGTACTTGAGTGGAACAAACTTTAGATTAGATACAATATCGTTCCGATATAATTGGGGCCAACATAAACTGTGCGAAAAGTAAAGGATACAAGCTGAGTGCAATAACAGAATCAGAGGCACAAATAAGAGGAATTGAAATATCTAGTTCTGAAATAAAGGTTTCGGGGATATAATTTAGGGCAGGGGACATGGCCACTATAAATTGGATAGAGAAAATAGTCATAGGAATGGATAAGGTTTCAAAATGGAAAAATTGGCGACAAACTAAAAAGAAAAAAACTTATGATTGTTGAAATCTTTTTGATGCCTGTTTTTACTTATTTATGTGCAATATTTCCTCTCCCTAGTAATTTGGAATCCAAAATTTTAAGTTTGGTGTTCCTTTTAATATGGGGCTCCAGGTTAAATCCCATCAAGAGAGAATTCCTTTATAAAGATTATAAGGAAGGGGGGATAAACTTTTAAATCCAATTAAGTTTTTTATAGCCTTTTCTTTCATGCAAATATTGCATGGTTTCAATCCCCTGGTGATGCAGAATGGAAAAAAGCCGCAGCACTATGGTTAGTCCTTGCATTACAGGTATGGGTTCAGTCCTCCAAAAAGCTAGGAAAATCAGTTGTTCCTACAGCAAACTTCTTTTGGATAGTAGCTGAGAAAGTAAGAAAATGGAACATGACTATAGCACAAGCCTCAGGCCTGAATAGAAGAAAAGTACACTCCACAATACAGAATGTTGGGTATAGCATCAACACAGAATATAAAGGAGTACAACGTAAGTTAAACTATAAAATGGTAGAATATCTCACAGATAAAAGAATCCCTCCCAAAAATGTGGGATACTGTGTGGCTCTGTAGGTGTGAAAGGTAATGAGAAGCATAAAAGTCTGGAAGAAAGGTGGTGCCCTAGGGATACAAGTAGCCAGGTAGAGGAGACACTAAAACATTTTTTGATCCAGTGCCCTAACACCCAGAAAGTTTGGTCTGAAATTAGCAACCAGTGGAATAGTAAAAGTTGGAAAAATTAACTTTTGAAGAACTAATAATTGGATATTCAGAAGATATACGAAGAATTGATGAAGGGATGCTGAGAGTTGTGATAACCTGTATAAAATTCATTCTGTGGCAAGTTAGATGTAAATTTGTTATACAGTACAACAAACTCAGATTATACCATCAGTAGTGGTCCAAATGATTGAAAAAGAACTTAGAAGGATATGTCATTATGAAATCAGCACCTTAAACAAAGATATTATTAGGAAAAGGTAGATAGGACTACCTCAAAGGATTTATACAAATAGATGATGAAAAATTATATTTTTAAGTATAGAACATAGGTGACAAATGACATTTATGTATAAGGTAATGAATTAATTTATAAGGAGAATGATTAAAAAGTTCATTTTTCTTAATGTTATGTATAAAACTGATTAGTTGCTGTTTTTTGTCTAATATTAATTGGAAGAATATGATGTGTATAAGAAACAGTATTATGTTTAGTTTTGTATCAATAAACAATTCCCCTACTCTGTGGTAGGGGGCGCTGTGACTGGTGCAGTGTGGCCAGTCGATCCCATCTGATGGAGGAGCAGGACATGTGTAAGACTGAGGAGCAAGTCTCCTCCTTGGTCTCGGAATGCTTAGAGATCCCTGATGTTTCTAGAAACATGGAAAAATTGGACTTATCGATGGAAGTTGAATGTTTGGAACCAGCAAAGGATGTGGAAGACAGTGATGGTCGAGTGCTGTTTGAAAAGGGGGAATATAATCATGCTCTAACTTCCTCTACTTTAAGGTCTTTGCTAGTTGAGGAAGAGAGGAGATTTGAGGAGAGACGGAAACAACTTCAGCGGGAGCTGATGCGACGAGCGACGGATTTGGACCTGGACGATGAGGGGAGGCAGATTTTAGGACTGGGTGGCTATACAAATGACTTTCCAGATCACTATGTGGAGAAGAGCATGCCTGCTGAACCGAGTGATCGCCCACTTGGCTCTCGGGAGCCTCAGGTAAATGTCTGTCCTAGTGCTGACGCTCTGGATGGGAGCACTCTGGAGAATAATATGCAGTCTACTGTTAAGATGCAACAAGGGTTTGTTTCTTCTGTTTCCCTGATATGATACCTCACTGTCAGGCATGGATTTCAAGTAGACAGTCTGCTGGAGCCCTCCCCCATGCCTTCTCAAAAAGTTTTTTTTATTGGTTTCTCCGATGGTAGTTCGGGAAAGAAGGCAGCAGCTGCCAAAATGTTTGCAGAAAAAAAATTCTAAGAATGGCAGATTGGGAGTGAAAGAATTGCTGCCTGTAGAGACCTCTGTGTCATCAACCTTATCAGAGGAGGCTATGTTGGTAGGATCTACAGAGACCCCAGCTTGGGTACACTCTGCGTTACAAGGTGCTGGGTGGCTGCAGACTGGAAAGAGGTGGGATGTGAACTACTCTAAGTCTTTTGGGGGGGAGCCCAAACCAGAAACTGCAGTTATGGGCTCCACTGTGTCTGGTGACACTACCACATCTATCCCCCCTGGACAGCCTATGGGTCCTCCTGTGATTTCAGGGTCACACCCAGATACTGAACTTACTCAGGGCTTAGTGTTGGATATCATGGAATTGGAGGCTGAAGGTGGTACCCTAGGCACCCCACCACATCGTGTTATAGGCTTAGAAGCCATCAATACAGTAGCCAAGGAACCCTCTGCCCACTTCCATTGGAAGATTTGATGGAGGCACATCAGAATGTACACCATGTTGCCTCAGAGTGGGAGGGTGGCCATAGGACCAGTGTGTGGTCCACAAATGTTAAGAAACATCTGTTTCCTGAGACAGAAATTGTCCATTGAGCCTGTGGCCCATAGAAATGTGGTGCGCCTGAGGTATATGGGAAATATGGAGGATATTCCAGATCGTTTATTTGTTGGTAGGGCTCTCTTTCATATGCTAAGTGATACGATCTTCAATATTAGCTTTAAACATCTTGTGGGCCTGGAGCGCTTTTGGAAATAATATCAGTTGCTAAAGAATATCACCTTATGGAAGCCTTTTTTGGCAGTCCCGCTTACCAAGCCTTCCTTCAAATGGATTACAATCTTATTTCAGAATGAAGGAGTTAATGTGGCTGACATCACCTGCTGGTTAAAAAAACACTGTACAGTGGACGGTTACCCTGAACCTATTCTTGATGAGGAGCACTTCTGGACTGGTGGATGGCGTTATAAGGTTACTCTGAAACAGGAACAAGGCGAGATGAAGCACCTCCCTAATTGTCTCTTTTGGGGGACAGGATAGAGGGGTGATCTTTTATCCAGGACAGCCTCATGCCTGCTATTGTTGCGGGGGTGTGGGGCATGTTAGTAATGTATGTACCAGGCTGAAATGTGGCTTATGTGGTGATTTGGGCATGCTGGGTTACATTGCCCAGGACAGTACTTCATACAGGACTGTAATTCATGTGATGAGCATGCACGTTCTTTTACTTCTCATGCCTGGGCATCTCATAATAGTTTGGATACAGCAGCGCAGGCAGAACAGGATGTTTATGTGGCAACTGCACTAAAGGAGTGTATGAGTTATGCAGAGTTGATGACACAAAGTGATCCATCTAAGCCCTGTCCCCAGAGAGCACCTAGATCTAGAATTGAGACAACTGCTGGTTCTGAACCCTCCCCCAGTGGTGTTACCAGATCTTGCCTCCCCTTCTCTTGCCCTTACCTCTGACACTGCTAAGAAAGTCTCTCCTCTCCCACCCCAACTCCCTTCAGAGGTTGTGGAACACAGTCCTGTATCTGCCCAGGAGTTTTTGCCTTCAGGTGGGGACAGTGCGGAGGTCCCTGAAGACAGCCCGAATCAACAGCCTGCTGATGTTCCCATGGTATTACCAATGCCCCCAACTGTTTCAGTACCTGACCCCCCCCTTCAGAGGGTAACCAGGTCTAAGGCAGCGGCACTCACTCCTATGCCTCTTCTGCCTGCTGAGATATAACCATTGCCTATGCAGAATGCTTTTGAGGTATTGATGGATTTGGAGTCGGTTGAATCAGATGGTTGTTCTGAAGTTTCCTCTATAGCTTCTTCCCAACCTGAGGTGGCTGGGGATGTGGCTTCTGAGACTAACCCAAAAGCAAAAAAACGAAAGAAAAATAAATTTTCTATGTCATAATCCTTATGCTTATTTCAAAGTTGTTTTTTTTTTATTATTATTTCCTTATGTCTCTTGCATTATTAACATTAAATGTCAATAGTATTAAATCTGATGTTAAGAGACAGGTCACCTTTGCAAAACTGAACATAGAAAGAAGGAATATTATATTTTTGCAAGATACTAGACAACATACCTTATCGGAAATAGCTCATGTGCAGACTGAGGGGAGTTGGGGGCCTTCCGTTTGGACTGTAGGTGAAGATGTATTTTCTGGTTTGGGCATATTGTTCTCTGGTTGTTTTGCAACTGTTGTGAAAGTTACTGATGTCTTTCCAGGTCAGGTGTTACTGATAGATCTTGTTATTGCTGAGATTTCCTACAGACTTGTTAATATTTGTGCCCCCTGGTCAAAAGCTGATAGAACCGCTTTGCTCAGACTACTAAAGCCTTTTTTGGACACCTCTAAGATAATCCTGTGGGGTGGAGATTTTAATTGTGGAATGTCCAGTAGGTATTAGGGTAGGAAAGTGGGAAAAGTATACTGTGACACTAATCTGTTACAGGGAATCTTAGAACGCACTGGGTTAAAGGATGTATATGATATGTTGGGAGAGGTTCCCATCCACACATTCTATAAAAGTACTTTATCTACTAGAATAGATTTTGGTTTTTTATTTAACAGAATAACTGAAGCAGTGGACTCAGTAATACCAGTGGAAACCTCTGACCATTTTGCTGTGAAAGATGTCTTAGGGGATGGAGGCACTGTATCTATGAGTGGGTTTTTTTTGAAAATGAGTATCTCTATCTTACATATGGACTCTCACCGTGAGATATTTTATTTTGTTTTAGAATCACGCCATGAGGTCAAATTCTTATACAATAGTGTCATAGACTGGTGGGAGGACACAAAATGAGATCTTAAAGTTTTAACTACCCATTTAACATCTTAAAAATGGGGTATGGCAGGGCTGTCCCCAGCCCTTTGTTATATATTTTTTGGTTGGATCCAGTTTTTAGGGACCTGGAAGCCCAAGAGCTGGGTTTGCCTATTTTACCCAATACAGGGGTGACATGTGCCAAGGTTACTGCTTATGCGGATGATTGTGATTTAATGGTGGCTAATTTATCATCTGGGTTGTGAGCATTGCAGATTTTTGAGGAGCTTAAGCAGGTTACTGGTATTTGTGTAAACAAGACAAAAAGTCAGGTATTTGCTTTGGGTAAGGCAGTGGAAGATCCTGATTTTGTGATACCAGTTAAGAAGGACTGAATAAAAATTTTAGGAATTTACTTTGGGACACAAGATCTGGTTCAGAGTAATTGGATTAATGTTTATGATGAGACATTTAACAAAATCCAGAAATGGAAGGTGTGGAAGATGACAAAAAAAAGAGGGTTTATTTAATACAGGCATTTATAGCACCTTTATTTGTGTATATATCTCTTGTATTTCCTTTACTGTTTAGTTTGCATTCCAAAGTTATGGGTTTGTTTTTTACTTTATTGTAGGGTAGTCGATTAAACCCAGTTAAGCGCTATCATACCAACATGGCTTGGAAGGATTAGGGATTAAACATGCTGCAACCCTTGGTTTTCTCTTTGGGAATTATTTTTATGCTGATGTTCGCCCCTTAGTGCTAGGACTGGGGGATGTAGTAACTAGGGTTATGAGCTGGTGGGAGGTGAGTTTTCTTGAAGGCAGGGGAAGGGGTAAGTGGCATGAGGAGAGAAGTCCTTGCTACATCATGTACAACTCTATTTAAAATATATTAGATTGTGGAATGTAGAGCTTAGTTGGTTTGTTAGTATTTCTCGTAAAACATTTTATGCTGCTATAGTCGAAAATAGGTATTTTGAAGGTTTCTTCTTCGATTTATTGTTCTTTATTATTAGGTTATATTTTGGAACCCAGAATCCCCCAGAAAATGCAAGATACAATGTGGATTTGTGGTCATAACAAGCTTAACATACTAGGCAATAACAAACATAAATTATCTCCGGATTGGTTTTGTCAAGATCCAGACTGTACGGCACAACTGGAAACCATGGCACATTTGTTTTTCACTTGTCCATTTATAATCTCATTTTGGTCACAGTTGGGTGTCTTCTGGTATACCTCTTGTTCTTTCACCATGGCATATGATGTGTTGGTCTATGGTCAGCTTTCTGGTCCATGGTTACTGTGGAATAAGGGTACTGTCTTTGTTATTTTAGCATGTCTGAAATGGATTATTTGACATGTGAGATGTCAAAGGTTTCCACTTGAGGGGTGGTTACAGTAAACTATATTTTATTTTTCCTATAAGCAGAACTGGATGCTATCTACCTTACTGAGAAAGCAAATATGGGTGAATACCTGTGTGCTCTCTTATGGAAAGGCATTGCTTGGGTGGGGTAAGTTTTGATCTTAATGTGCTCCTGCAGACAGTAGGGGTGTATTAATAAATTGTCCTTTTTCTGTAATCAGTTATAGTGTGTTATATTATGATGTGAGTAGTTTGTTTTTGTACATTAGCCTGCAGTTTTTTTCTGGAAAAGTTTTGTACAATTTTTGTTTTCATACTTGAATTGTTGTTGATTTTCTTTATGGTGTTGTATTGAATTATAATAAAAATGTCCCCTACTCTGCTGCAGAGGGCACTGTCCTTCTGTGACTGCAGAGAGTGGAATTCAGTATGGCATCGATGACAGACGAGGGAGTAGGACAACTGGGGCATGGAGCTCCCTTGCTTGCTACAGAGTCAGCTGGAATGCACCCGAGGGTTGGCCAGCGAAGTGTCTCCACAGAACCCTCTGGAGGTGCTTCGGAAGGACTAGGATGTGAGAAACCAATCAGTGGGGCTCTGACTATTGACCCCATGACAGCAGCATTACCATAACAACAATGCATTCAAAAACACCAACAACTTTTGCAGGATAAGCTCCACAAATTGGATTTAGAATACTCACAAGCCGCAATCTTCCTAGATGAGGAAAAGAAATAGAAAAGGATTCTGGGAGTATCCTCTCAACAGTCCACGAAAATCTTTCTGTTTGGGACAGGGAGGTACCTCTTAGTAACACTGCAACACAGGAAACTGCATGACCTTGTTTACATGCAGACCAGATTCCAGGAAGTTCCAGCTGGTAGCCTGAGAAAGCACTGCAAAATACCGGTTGGAAACACCAAAGCGATGGCTCATGGCAAGCAGATTATCCAGCAGCACATCCAATTTCACCCACTCCAATACAAGATTCATCAGTCATTGAGGAACCAATACATACCCCAGTAAACCAGCCTGAGGTGGTTATGCATGTTATAACAGATGAACAGAGGACTGAGGTGGATCCTCCCATGAAAGATACAGGTAGCATTTCTTATTCCCCCAGACACTCACAGCCTTATATTTTTTTTGATACTAATTCAGGGGAAATAGCTCCCCTTCCTCATACAGAAAATGGACAGAGGGAAGGGGAAGAAGAACAACCTCAGTTGTGGAATAACAGCCCCCAACACCCCTTTTTCACAAACCAATTGAATTAGCAAAAAGACACAAGGCAATTCGCTTGCGTTACTTGAGTGGAGTGGAGCAACTACCGGATCGGTACTATGTGGGCCATATTCTTCTTAAACAATCCTTAGGCTTCACGCCTGCAGAAGTCTATGTCCTGATACACGCCATTGGGAACATACTTTTGATATTAGTTTTAGAACCCCAGAAATCCTGGAGAGATTCTGGGTTAAACATATCAGGCCGGATTTTCAAAGCCCCAAGTATGATGCAATGGATGAGGGCCAAACAACAGTGGTGCAAGGGAGTCTAGCGTCAAACATTGTGCCAGACCCAATTTTCAAAGGAGCACTGCGTCAAAGGCAGTCCACCCTATGTCAAAGGTGGCTGCATCAGCCTTGCACTGTACAAATGCCAGTGCCATGACGCAAGCCTTCTTGCATCACAGAAATGGTGCAAGACCGCACCTGTGGGAATTTCAAAGCTGCACCACTGACACCGAACATGTCAAAGTATCGTCTGCTGCTAGACCAGCCAGAGCTCGTCTCAGGGACACTAGAGCATATAAAGTGACCCAAAGCAGGTGGTCATACCTGACTATGCTAATATTAAGGGCCAGTATTCTCCTGTAGGACTAGTTTAGAACATTTTGGGGGCTTAGTTTTGGCCATTTCATTTACCGTTTTGTTTACTTAGCTCGCGTCATTCTCATCCTGTGCGTCATTTGTTTGACTCTGTTTGCACCATTTTGGTTACTCAGCTTGCACCATTTATACGTGGCTTGCACAATTTTTACTCAGGTTGCACCAGTTGTACTCTGTTTGCATCATTTTACTCAGTTTGCACTAGTTGTACCAGTTTGCACCATTTTTGTCCTCAGTTTGCACCATTTTTGTACTGTTTGCATCATTTTCGTTCCTTGAGTCATTTTTCTGACTTTACATGCACCATTTTTGACTAACTCAACTTGCACCATTTATTTTGGCATAGCTTGCATCATTCTCATCCCTTGCACCAATGTGTTGATGCAGTGGACCTCTTGTGTCAGCTTGGGGACTTTGTCACACAGACCACTTTTCTTGCAAAATATGGCCCACAGTATTTGGTGCACCATGATCTTATTCAAGCTGGTTGTTTGATGCAGCTTGCATGGATCTAAGGGCCCTTTGAAAATCTGCCCATTACTGTTACGACAAATCCTTTATGGATCCCATTCCAAGTAATTCCCTTTGCTAAATAACCTTTTCGAGTTATTACCATATCTTTCCAAAACGCAGGGGTTAATGTGTCAGACATTCTTTATTGGCTTGATAACATTGTGAAGTTCAAGGCACCCCAGACCCTAGCATAGATGTAGAGGGTTTCTGGAATGAGGGATGGAAACTGAAAGTAAAACTCTTCCAAACAGACTCTGGCCTTACACACTTATCAAACTGCTTTTATATAGGTCACGATAAGGGTTTCATTTTTTATCCTGGACAACCTAAAAAGTGCTACAGATGTGGCTCTATATGTCACATCAGTTCAGCTTGTACAATTGTGCAATGCACATTGTGTGGGGAACAAGGACACTCCAGCTTCCATTGTGACAATTCACACAAGTGTAATTTACTGTATGTGATGAGGGGGGGCACAATTTCGTGTAGTGTCCCTGGGCAGCACATAATGCAGAAGACACAGATTATGGTATCCAGGATTACCACATTTAAAGAGCTGCTAGATGGGCATCAGAATCTTTCCATCATAGATTCCCTGCAGACCCACAACCTCAAAGACATCCGGAAGCTAGGCTTGATACCCAGACACCTAGTGATAGAACTGCTCAAGTAGCTCTCACTGTTCCAGCAGATTAACCTACACTGGGTACAGTACTTCCTTCTACACCAGGCCAGGAAGATGGGCAGCATACCCAAATACATGAAAATAGATATTTTGTATTGCCAATTGAACAGGGTCTTGAAGGTCAGGATTCTGATTCTGCTTCCATTACCTCTTCACAAATGGATGTTACCTCTGAGACAGATGTGTCCACCAACTCCACCAGTAAAGTAAAGGAAAAAAGGAGGATAAGCCCTATGGTGGGACTCAGGAAAAGCTCAAGAAAATCGACCAACCCCATTTAAACCACTAACACCCAGGCACACTTGCCTATGATTTAAGGATAGCCAGTCTGAATACCAATAGTATATGCTCTGAGCAAAAAATGTTGGCTACAAGATTGTACAATATGCAGGATTTTACAAAGGCCGGGGAAGCGTGGGTAGGGGAACCCAGGTACTGGTCAGGTGGGGAAGATCTTTGTTGTGGATTGGGCATGTGTTTCTTTGACTCACAGATAAACATCACACATATTGCAGATATAACCCCTGCAAGAGCTTTTCTTCTAGACGTGACATTCCAAATTAGGGATTTCAGGCTTATAAATATTTATGCTCTGCAGAATAAAGCAGATAGGATATCTCTGGTAAAAGCCATACAACCATATCTATTCACGAGTAAAAATACACTGGGGGAAGACTTCAACATAAGCAGATCAACTACAGATAGAGGTTTCAAAAATAACAGATTACATAGTGATATTAATTTTTTCAATTCCCTCATTGAACAAACTGGGCTATGTGATGTTTTTTCACAGTATAACTCCCCACCCACCCCATATCTTTTTTCAATGAAAAAGATCCTCTAGGATTGATTATTGGTTTGTGACTCCTTCCCTACAGTTCAGAGATTCCACTGTCCAGTTGGTAGCCACCTCAGACCATGCTTTACTTAGTGTAACCCTGTCTAATTACCACCATACCTCGAGAGGGTCAGGGTACTGAAAATTAAATCTTTCCTTACTAGATATTCCTGAGGTCAAAAATGGATTTATAAACATAGTTAGAGCCAGAAAGTCGTATATGACTCCATACCAGAGTGGAGGGAAGACTCTAAACCAGAATTTAGATCTTATTTTCAGACAAAAGGTGGTCTTCTGGGCACCCACAGACATCAGATGTATTCCAAATATAGAAAAAATTGACTTCAGTATCAGGATTGCATATTTCAGGGCCAGGCAGTGGATCTGGTTGCTCTTCTGGCAACTAAAGAGGCACTTGCTAAAACTCAATATTATAGAATGGTTTCTCTCATAAAGTGCACAATAATCGTGACGCACCTAGGCAGGTCGTGCTCTCTGTTTAAGTAATGACAATTAGTAGATAAAAGAAAAAACAGCACCGTGACCAAGGCTATATAGAAAAGGTCTCTCTCAAAATGCTTTTTAAATCATTGTAAAAACTCACTGACTCCTGGAAATGCTGTGTTTGCAGAACTGCAATATACTTTAAATTTCAGCAGATAAAGCAGATAAAATCCAACAGAGTCAGCGTGTAAATAAACCAGCACACAACAACACACTTCCTGGTTCAGTGTCTCGTCAAGCTGACTCTGTTGCATTTTACATGCTTTATCCGCTGAAAATTAAAGTATATTGCAGTTCTGCAAACACAGCATTTACAGGAGTCGGTGAGTTTTTACAAGGATTTAAAAAGCATTTTGAGAGAGACCTTTTCTGTATAGCCTTGGTCACGGTGCTGTTTTTTCTTTTATCTACCCTTTCTCTCATAAAGGAATAAAGGTTTGGTACACGGGGCACACAGGCACACACTAATCCTTTTGATTGCTGTGCTGATTTTAAGAAAAAAGAAAGACATACTGAGTGTTAGAACTAGAACAGGAGAAATCCGGCAGACAAAGCAAGGAATATTGACAGAAATAGAACAACATATCTCTCTACTATTAACAGCAGACCCAAATTTCCAGGATACACATATTACAAACTGGCTGGATAACTGCATCTTAAAACATATTCCTGAACATTTTCTTTCTTTGTTACTGGCACCTATTTCTGCCACAGAAGTACAAGGTGTGACTTCCCAGTCTCCACTAGGAAAGGCTCTGGGGCAAGACGGGTTCCTAGTGAATTGTATAGAATCTTAGCCCTCTTTCTGTCAGAAGACTTAGCCAAGTTATTTACTGAAAGTTTACAAACAAATGCTTTGCCACCTAGTATGTATCTAGGTTTGGTTATTTTGCTCCATAAACAAGGGGCCCAATTTCAAGACACATTATGCTTGGTGCAGGGCAGTTTACACCAAACCCCATGGCGCACATCGCACCTTACACCAGGCATAATGCAAGTTGCAATTGCAAAAGGTGCCTTGCATCATGCCAATGCGGATTGCGCCAAAGGTGGGTTATGCCACCCACTACACCTGCAACCCACTGTGGCATAGCACAAGGGTGAGATATGGCAGCACCTGCACCCTATTCCAGACAGGCGGCTGCCATTACCCACTTGTGCCATTCCAGAACAGGGAATGGCTTAGCGGGGTTAGACAAGCTAGAAGGTGATATAAAGGGCATCTGTCATGGCACAGTGATGGATGCCCCCCCACTAGGGCTGCAGAATTGCCATGCCTGTGCTCCCCGTGCCCCCCCGCTCTGTTATGCTCCCCACCCCCTGAAGTTCAGGGAACCCTGGGGTCCATTTCATGAAGTGCCCCCCAAATGCCAGTGCCACCTGGTCAGCCCCCCCCCAATTCCCCCTGGTGCTTGCGGTGGTGTTCTGGGATGGGGAGGACTCCGGGGGGGGTCAGTTCTCTGCGGGCTGCGACTTGCGGTGCCCAGATCCATTGTGCCATTGCTGTAGTGCTAGCCTGCAGCTGCCGTAAGTCACAGGACATACAGTAGGTGCTAGGGACCCTGCCTGTCTTGAGATATGGTGCAGGGTCCCTGGCATAGGGCCACATGGTGCAACTCACATATGTCTGCGAGTTGCACCATGTGTTTTGGAATCGGACCCTAGGAGTTAACGATTCTTTGAATAACTGGAGGTCAATCACTCTCTTGAATTGTGATTATAAGATTCTCGCTAAAATATTGGAAAATAGAATATCAGCCTTTTTAGGAGAAATGATACATCCTGCTCAATTTTGCTCCATCTCTGGCAGGACTATTACAGAAGAGCTCATTTTATTATGGGAAATCTTTGACAGGGGTACATCAGAAGAGATTATGGGAATTTTACTCAGTCTAGATCAGACAAAAGCTTTTGACAGAGTATCTCACAGTTACATTTGGGACTGTCTCACACGCATGGGTTTCCACTTTCTTTCTTAACTTGAATACAAACATGTTACTCCCAGGCAACTGCAGCTCCATATGTCAATGGTTGGATTGGGAAATGGATGACAATTACAAGAGAGGTCTGACAGGGGTGCCCACTTAGCCCCCTTTTATACATCCTGACTCTTGAACCCTTCTTGGCACTTATTGAAAAATCAGAGGATATTAAAGGTATTTCATTAATAGTACTGGGACTGAAATAAAATGTATTGCATATGCTCATAGCATTTGTCTTGTTCTGGCAGACTTCCCCTCATGCACGGCCACAGAAGGCATGATGGTGGATCTCACGAAGGGCTCAGGTTCGGATTTTAACTTCGGTAAGAGCAAATATCTGCTCATAGGAAGCGTCGGCATGGAGAGAACACAAGTCTTTGGAATTCCTATAACTCAGATGGTATGTAAAATCTTTAGGTATCTACTTGGGGAGCAACAATGTGGATGTGTATAATTGGGAATATTTAATAAAAGAAGCACAAGGTAGGGTCCAGAGATGGAATGGATAGAGAATGTCAAAAAAAGAGGAGTTTTATGGTAAAGACCTTTTTGCTCAGCATGTTTCTACATTCATGTGCTGTCTTTCCCCCACCTAAACATTTGGACACCAGTATTTGTAGTATTTTTTTTCAGGCCATATGGGGCTGCAGATTGAACCCCATAAAAAGAGGTATCTTGTATCAAGACCTCAAACATGGGGGTCTCAAACTGAGGAATCCCATTGTATTTTTCTTCTGTCTGTTTTTTAACAAAAATGTTAAACCTATTTTAGAAGGGGTGCACAATATCTGGAGTTCTTGGGTATTAGACACACTCTTGCCCTAAACCCAGATCTGGGAACCCCTGGCTACCATACAGAAACAAAAATCTATACAGGGTCTGCCCACTTATTTTCAGTCATGTTTCAGTAAAAATCAAATGTTGGAGATTGCAAAGGGAGCAGATCTGTCAGCTTTCTCTGAAAGAATTATACAGCCAAATTGTAACTCAACATTTCCTCATAGGTCCACTTTTTTTACCCACCCAATCTACAATAGTCGGCAAATAGGAGATATGCTTACATCCCCCAGAATTCCATCTTTTATGTGGGACTCTCTTTGGTTGTGTACACATAAAAAACTGAATGTAAAAGGCAATCTCAAGCATAAAGAGCTCAGAGAGCGATGTTGCCCAAGGCAGACGTTATGCCAGGCTAAAGAAGAAACAATGCACCAGCTTGTTTTTGAGTATCCTTATATTATTCACTTTTGGACCTTTGCCTTTTCCATTTGGAAAAACACACCACTTTTGTTTTTCACTGAAGAGATCCTATTTTTAGGAATGTCACCACAGGCCTGGCATGAATATAATGCTGGCACAATTCATTTAATTTCGGCCAGTATAAAATATCACATCTGGCAGGCAAGATGTGCATGGTCACTTCAACAACATTTTATCACTCTGGAACAACTTTTTTGGAAGATTTTTTTTTTTTTAGTCTTTTGGTAACCGGTTAAAGCCCACTAGGCACAAGTGCCTGTTTTCAGGGGTAACCTGGGAGCACTGGGCAGTTAAGTGACTTGCTCAGAGTCACACAGTATGCAAGTGGAGGTTGTGAGAATCAAACTCAGATCTGGTCTGCTGGATGTATCAAGCTTGTTCACACCTCATTCCTCTAATCTCTAGGCTATGCTGCCAGCCCTTCTTACATTCATACATTCTTCAATTCAGTCTTTTCGATGGATAGAGTGTGTTACTTTATCCTCAGCTGTCTCCACCAAATACTGGAAACATATGCATTGGTTAGATATTGGCTAATGCAGTACAGATTTACGTTAACTTTTATTTTTCATTCTTTCTGTGTGAAGTAACACTCTATTGTATGCATCTTTGCTTTCCATTTATAATGACATTCTCCCCACTCTTTTCCTGTTAGAGTGGATGTGGTAATTCTTGTTCTGCTTTGGATGCTTATGTATCGTTACAGTTTTGCATTATTTATTTCAAACAGGGAAGGGCTGCCTTAATACTGATTTACATTAGTGGTTGGGGGGGATTTGTATGAGTTGTATGACGTAATACATAATTTGTTTTAAGTATAATTTTCTTTGTTTCACGTTACTACTTAGAATATGTTTTATGATTCCATGTAGGGGAGGTATGCATTAATATGTATTTGTTTTGCCATATTGCTTTCTGTTATTTTGTATTGTATAATGATTTCTTGTAGTTTGGCTAAAGAATTCACCTGCTGTTTTCTTATTTGGGGGGTGGTATGCAGTAACAATTATTTGCTTTGGGATTTTTTTGTTTTGATTTAAGAATTTACTATAGTTTTTTGCATTATTAGTCCAAAAAAAGGGACATGTATGCTTTAATACTTATTTACTTTCATGTTTTCCAATTTTTCTTTATACCATTTGTAGTATGTATTGTATGAATAATTTTTTCAGGTTGAATAAAACATTCCCCTCATCTTTGGTAGGGGGTGCTGCGACTGGTGCTGTGATGCCAGTCTTCCCAGAGTGGAGCAGTGGATGGATGTTTCTGAGGCAGAGGAGTGGGTCTCCTCCTCGGTCTCTTTAGCAAAAGAGACCACGATGGATATTAATATTTGCACTGAAGAAGCATATGTATTGGCAGCAGAGGAAGTAATGTACCTGTATGGCAATGGAGGAGGAAAAGAACAGCAAACTGCGGCAAGTATCCAGTTGGGGGTAGGACTCTGCGAACTAATGGCCGAGGAGGAAAGAAGTTTCTGCTTTGGCGGAAGAAACTGGAGGAAGTGCTGTAGGAACAGGAGCAGATTTCTAGGTCAGACAGAGTGGAATGGAGGAAAATTGAGACCAGAGATGGGGAAGTGAGCTGAAGCTCAGATGGAGCTGTAATGGAGGTGGAGGCCAGGAGACCAGAGTTAGATCATCAAGCGAGCTCTCCAAGGATGCAGGTAACCATAGTTACCATGGCAGAGGAATTGGATGGGAGTGGGGAGCAGGTGAAACATAGTACTAGGGCTTTAGGAAGCACAGAAATGATACAAAGGGGTGAAGATGTACAGGTGACTGTAGCAGAGAATGAAAACATGGGGACTAATGGAGAGAATTCTATTCTCCAAAATAAGCAGATTAATTTTACTATTGGAGTCACTATTGGAGGCACAGGAAAAAAACAAATGTGTAAAGACACCCAGAGAAAAGGAAAGAAGGCCAGGGGGAAAAATAAAGAGGGTGTGGTGCACACCACACAACAACCCTGTAGAGAACCTACTGATCAGGTAGCAGGGCCTTCAGTAGAACCTGCAGAATGGGTATCAAAATCGTTGGAGGCAGTAGGTTGGGCAAAAAAGCCTGATGGTTCTGGTTGGGATGCAAACCAGCCCATGTTGTTACAAAAGAAAACAGGAAATGCAAATCAAATGACACAGGGAAGCTACTCAAAAGTCTACCTAACCACAGCTCCTCCAGATCTGATGGGCTATATCCAGTCTTCCTTAAACTGATCTCTCCGGTGATTGCCAAGCCACTCACCTTCGTCTTTAACCTTGCCTTTCCACCTCCTCCATGCCTGACCCATGGAAGATAGTTAAGGTTATCCCCATTCTTAAATCTGGTGACCCCAAATCCTCCAACAATTACTGTCTGATATCCATCCTCCCCTCATCTCAGTAAACTACTGAGAGAGCAGTCCACAATCAGCTCACTAAGCACATAAGCAAATGCACCCTCCTATGCAAGCAACAGCACAGCTTTTTGCAAGAATCATTTCACCACCACTGCCCTCACCCTTCTGACCAACTACATCCTCTCTAACATGGATAATGGCAACGTCACTGGGGCTGTCTTCGTCGACCTCTCAAAGGCTTTTGACATGGTTAACCATGCTCTCCTTACCTCCAAGCTTAGCCTTCTTGGTTGTTCTCAGAAAGTCACAAGCTGGTTCACTAACTACCTTACTCATCGCTCACAATTCATGTATATTGGTCAAATCTGCTCCCCCAGGGGTCCCTCAAGGCTCAATCCTGGGAGCCCTCCTTTTTCTCCTTATTCGTTAATGTGTTTTTCTTCAATTGCCTCAACTGTCACTCTCTCCTGTATGCTAATGACCTTGTCCTTTTCCACAGTGACAAATCCATGGCCGCAATTTCCTCAGTTCTCTCGCACAACTATGCTGTGGCCCAAAGCCTATTCTCAAAAAACCTCCTCTTAGTAAATGCTCAAAAAACAAAATCCATGCTGTTCGGATCTAAGCCCTTCCTGGCCAAAACTAAAAACCATGCCACCTTACATATTCTCACCCCAGACGGCACAGCTCTGGAACACATCAGCACCTACAAATACTTGGAAGTACTGCTTAACCCCTCCCTCACCTTCACTGAGCATGCAAATTCCCTTGTCAGAAGGTTCCATCAAAAGTTAGGTGCCACCTATAGATTCAAGCAATACCTTACCCCTGAAGCCAGACTAGCCATTGTCCAGGGTAATCTTCTCCCTATTCTTGGCTACTGCTCCCCTATTTATGCCAGGACCTCAGCTACTGCCATGGCTAAACTCTCCGCTGCCAGCAACAGCGCCTGTCACTTTGCTTTATTGGCCCCATTCTCCACCAACCACTGTACCCTCTATAATACCCTTGGATGGCTACTGCTGCAAGGTCGCTTTGACCTAGCCCTCTGCTGCATGGTGGACAAAGTCATCCACACAGCTCCAGAATCCTCCCTAACTGCCCTTCTGAAAACCTGAACACTCCTCTGCAACCTCCACTCTAATGGTACTCACCATCTAGCTGTTCCTAGGGTATCCACCAGCATGGGTAGCAGAGCTTGGTCAGCAGCTGCCCCCTTGCAGTGGAACAAACTACTGGCTGAACTCCATTCCTTTGACGCTCACTCCAGTTTCAAGTCTTGCCTTAAAGTCTGGTTCCTGGCAAACTCATCCTGCCGCTGCTCTCAGGGGTCACATACCCATCCACACTAGTCAACTCCCCAGCCCAGGGGTTACCCACCTTCCCACACTAGTCAACTTCCCTGCCTACAAATGTTATATTGTATTTTCACAGTAATATTTTACTTCCTTGCCTGTACATATTGGCCCAGATATTCAAAAGGGTTGCTCCATGCGCAACAGGGTTGCGCATGCCCAAATCCCACATTGCGCCATTCTGCGATATTCAGCAGGAGGCAGTTGCACCACTGAAAACAAGCTGAGCAACAGCGCAATGCAAATGAATGCATGCTCAACATGAGGGGAGGAACCATGCATAAACTGCACAACCCGATATTCAGTCGGGCTGTGCAGAGTTGTGCAGGCGCAACCCCCAACCTGCGCCTGCACAACTCTGAGCAAAAAAAGGATCAAGTTGAGGGCCACCCACAGGTGAGCTGCTGTATTGCAGGGCGCAACACAGCAGCTGCCACCCGTGGCTGGCCCCCAACTCAATTCCTGTGCCCCCACCAGCCCGATCACGGGCAGTATGTATCAGACACCCCCAAACATCTCCCGATGCCCGATCGCGGGCAGTATGTATACAGACACCCCAAAACAGCTCCCAATGCCCGATCGCGGGCAGAACATGAATCAACCCACCCCAGTGCCCGATCGCGGGCAGAATGTGAATTAACCCCCAGTGCCCGATCGCAGGCAAAATGTAAATAGCCCTCCCCATCCCGAATATCTCCCTGGTGGTCCAGTGGACCGTAATGCCCAATCGCGGGCAGAATGTCCAGTGACAACCCCCCCAAACATCTCCCTGGTGTCTAGTGTCCCCCCACCCCACCCGCACGAAGCCCCTCCACCCGCTCCCCGGCGGCGGGCGCGGCAACATCCCACCGACTGACTGTCGGTGAGGGCTGCACGCCCATTGGCTCTAGCTCTGCACCAATGGGCATGCAGCCCTACTGGACATCAGTCGGCGGCAGTAGCGGCAGGCGGTGGGATGCTGCCACCCGCCGCTGCGGGGAGCAGGGTGGAGGGCTTCGTGGGTGGGTGGGGTGGGGAGACACTAAACACCAGGGAGATGCTTGGGGGTTGTCACTGGACATTCTGCCTGCGATTCGGGCATACGGTCCACTGGACCACCAAGGAGATATTCGGGTTAGGGGCATTTACATTCTGCCCGCGATCGGGCACTGGGGTTGATTCACATTCTGCCCGCGATCGGGCACTGGGGGTTGATTCATGTTCTGCCCGCGATCGGGCACTGGGGTTGATCTACGCTCTGCCCGCGATCGGGCATGGGGGTTGATTCACGTTCTGCCGCTTATCCGGGCACTGAAGTGTCTTGATACATACTGCCCGTGATCGGGCATCGGGAGATGTTTGGGGGGGGTGTTGTCTGCATACATACTGCCCGTGATCGGGCTACAGGGTGCGTCGGTCCCCGACGGCTGCTGCCTGGCAGAGCGGCCAGGCGCAAGTCCTCGGGGATCGGTGCACCTACATGCTAATGGCATGCAAATGGGGCCATAATCACATGCAAATGGCCCCCCCTGCGCCTTGCATGAATTATGGCCCCATTTGCACTTCACCTTTTGAATATCGGAAATTTGCGCATGGCGCAATGGTACTTGTGCCACCGCAAGTTTAATGCTCAACTCTGACAACTTGCGGTGGCACAAGTTCCACTGCGCCATGCACAGTGGCTGTGGCTGGGGGGTGATATTCAAAGGAGTTGCTCAATAGCGCAACTCCTTTGAATATCGCCCCGGCCACACCCCTGCGCAACTATTTTGAGCAGCACAAGGGCTTGCGCCTCAGAATGGCACAGTTTGAATAGCCGGGCCATTGTGTGTGTGTGTATATATATATATATATATATATATAGATATAGATATATATATATATATTTTTTTTTTACTGAGTATTCTGTGTATTACTTGCTCACTGGATGATGCAGTCACACATTGTACACTGTGCCTATGATTTGTTTCTTTTGTACCAAATCTCCTCATGTCTGATATTGAAACCTTGTATTCACTTTTCTCAAATGGACCTATGCATCAAGCCTGTATATTTTGCTTATTACTATTGTTGCTTGTATCAAATCTGTTTCATGTGTATTACTGTTACCTTGTACTCCACTGCCACCCTGAGCCATGTGTTATGGCCCGGGTCGTGCCTGAAAATGGTCCCTGGGATCAGTGCACTCACCCGGTTATCAAAGTCATAAATAAATAAATAAATAAGACATAGCAAGATGTGCATGACACTAGCTCACAGACCTCACAAATAACCCCTGGGCAGAAAGAAGCAGAAAGCTGCATGGAGCAGCAAGCAGAGGACAGTCACAACAATATGATAGCAGTGATAAGAGAAATAGGAGGGTAAAACAGCTTATGACTAAAGCTGCAGATCCCCCATCCCCTTCTTTAGAAGCTAGAGACTTGGTGGCCCCAAATACTGAAGGGGATCCTACCCCACGCATTTCTGAACTTGCTGACCGTCCTGCAGATGCAGCAGGAACCAGAATGCTGTCTACCAATGCCTGGAGTGCAAACACTAGGGAACGTTTATTTCCAGATAATGCAAGAAATGCCTCAGAACCAGCTGCAAGACAAAATGCAGTGCATCTCAAGTATAGAGGAGACATGAATGACATTCCGTACAGGTTATTTGTAGGAAGAGCACCACTGAAAACAGTATGAAATATTATGCTTATGAATTATATGCACTCATACACATGTCTGGGGACACAGTCTTCGACATAAGTTTTAAACACCCTGTTGGACTTGAGTCTCTCTGGAAGTAGTATCAGCTGCTTAAAAACACAGCAATCTGGAAACCATTTTTAGCAATTCCTCTGACTAAAGCAATATTTAAAAGGATCGCTGTACTCTTTTGAAATGAAGGAGTGAAAGTGGAGAACATAACTTACTGACTCAAACAGCACTGTGTGGTAAATGGGTACCCTGAGCCCATTTTAGATGAGGAGTACCCGTGGACTGGGAGATGGAAATACAAAGTCATCCTAAAACAAGAGAGTACAGTGACAAAGCATCTCCCTAACTGTTTTTTAGGGAGAGATAGAGGGGTCATATTTTATACAGGACAGCCTCGAGCCCGCTATAAGTGTGGGGAAGTGGGGTATTTAAGCAATATATGTGAAAAGCAGAAATGTGGCTTATGTGGTGAAGTGGATCACATTGGAGTGCAATATAGACAGCCACTAAAATGCAACCTTTGTGAGGAATACAGCCACACCTTCTGCAATCGTGTCTGGACCACACATAATAGTTTGGACCAGGCCCTGAGAGCAGTATGCTTATGTAGCTACTGCACAAAAAGAAAAACTGAGGGACATGAATTAATGACACAAATCAATGCATCAGATCTTAAGCTACAGAGAACAGTTCACCCCAGAAAAGATGTTCCAGAACATACTGGGGTAGCTGCCCAACAAATGTCAGACCCCCTTCCCCCCAGCACAAGGAAGTGCAAAATGTCACAAGAGGTACTGAGAAGCACACGCCTATCTCAGAACCTGCAGATAAAGAGCAAGAAGGAATACCTTTGAATGAGGTACATTCAGAGTTGGTGATTCCCAGAGAGGAAGGGCAAACAGAGACAGACATGCCGCCTTCTGAAGCATTACTAGACCCTCCATTCAAGAGAGTTAAGAGGCCTAAAACTGCACAAAAAGCACAACTACCACAAGTGCAGACTAAAGAACCAGATGAAATTCCTATTCAGAATTAATATGAGGCATTGATGGACTTAGAGGAAGAAGAGATGGGGAGAATCAGATGTGTCTTCAGTCACATCTTCACAACCTGAGACTAATGTAGAGACTGGACTGGGGGGAAAACCTAAACCCAAGAAAAAGAAGAGGAAATGAAAGAAGATCTGCTAACCTCAGACTTGTGGGACTTAAATTAACTACTGCAAATGTTAATAGCATAAAATCTTTAGACAGAAGGAAAATTACATTTGCTAGCTCAAATTCAGGGGGAGGGCAAGTATTCTTTCTGCAAGACACAAGATTACATACTTTAATGGATGTTGCAAATGCCCAGAAGGGTTGGAAGTGGAGTCCTTCTCTGTGGTCACTAGGAGAAGAACAATGCTCAGGTTTGGGTATTTTATTCTCAGGAATACAGGTTACTATTCTAAAGGTTTTAGACATACAGTATGCCCAGGAAGCGTTCTAATGGTGGATGTGGCAATACACAATATGACATACAGATTAATTAATACTTACGCCCCGCAGGCGAAAGCAGACAGATCATCCTTGTTTGAAAAAATAGAACCTTTCTTACATACATTTAAATACTATGGGGAGGGGGGGAGACTTTAATTGTGGGCCGAGTTATAGAGATTGGGGCAGAAAAACAGAGAAAATATATAGTGATACGAATATGCTACAGAGTATTCTGGGCATAGGTGTTTTAAAAGATATACATGACATAATAAATGCCCCACTGGAACATTACTTTTACAAAGGAAAGCTCTCCACTAGAATATATTTTTGGTTTGTCTCAGATAGAACTAAAGGAATTGCAGTGTAAATTATGCCATTAGAAACCTCAGACTGTGAGGCATTACAGGCACAAATAGGTTTCTATCATGATATCACTATAGGGAGGCACTGCTGGAGGATGAACACATCTATTCTACATCAAGAACAGGCTCAGTTGGTAGCACATCCGCCTCTGGACCAGAAGGTCGTGGGTTCTCGTCCCACACCGGGATTGGACTTGCACCTAAAAATCGCTTGCATCCGAGTGCAGTTTTGGGGGGTGCTGTACTGCTGGGGTGTGCCATCCTTCAGATGAGACGTTAAACCGAGGTCCCTTCTACCCATCCTGGTGTTGTCCTGGTGGGTGTCTGGTGGAAGTAAAAGAACCCAGGGCACTCTTCGCAAAGAGTAGGGAACATTCCTGGTGTCCTGGCCAACATTCCCCTTCCCATAAACCGGTTCATGCAATTATACAGGCTGTGTGTGGGTGATGATGTGCGATATGGCTGCCACCACACATTCAGTCACTTCACTACCAATCTAGCATTGCTTGTAAAGCGCTTTGGATGTATGAAAAGTGTTATATAAATGCTGATTCTTATTCTTCTTCTTCTTCTTCTAAAAAGGAGATAAAAGAATTATTAAGGGTAAAGCAAGACATCAGGTTTTTTTTTATGTGACAGCCCAGTGGACTGATGGGAAGACACTAAAAGAGACTTTAAGAATCTATTAATACAAATTTCTAAGACAAATGCAAAAAGTAAATATATTCAATATTTTGGGTTATGACCACAATATTTAAAACTAATAACGCAAATGAGGACTGCAGGAGGGGATATGATGGAGAAGTTAAACAATATTAAAGAGAAAATGTATGACTATCATAAGGAAAGAAAGGGTGAAATGGCAAAATATCAGCAATTTGCAACAGAGGGAACCAAAGAAAAAGTTAATCCGTATGACATAGCATTATAAGGGGTTAAAAAATCTATAATTACTTTTAGTAGATGAACAGATGTTAAGCAGGAAGACAATCAGGCGGAAATACAGCGGGTTATTCAAAACCACATCTGTGATAGTTTTCAGAAAGGAAGCTCTCCTCAGCAAGCTTCCTTTTTCAAACATATAGACATGCCAGAAACATCGCTAAAGGAAAAACGAGAACTAATAGCACCTATAAGTACAGAGGAAATTAGGGTGGCAAGAAGTAAGTTATCTTCAGGGACCAGGCCAGGGAGGGATGGCATCCCAAATGAGTTTAATAGAGAATATATAGATGAGTTAACCCCTTGGCTGCAACAAGTATATGGAGCAATACAAAGAGAGGAGAAGCTTGTGCCTAGCATGAATGATGGAATCATGATATTTCTTTATAAAAGGGTGATCCGCAGGATAGAAAAACTGGAGACCATTAAGCTTGTTAACAATGGACTACAAAATTTTGACTAAAGTTTTGATGGCAAGGTTGGCAAAAATAGCAAAGAAAGTGATTACAGCAGAACAAACATATCCCATATCAGATAGAAACGTATAACAAACCCTGATATTTGTAAGGGAACTCGTGGAACAAGGGCTGTCAGTGGAACTGGATGGCTATATACTAACTATAGAGCAAGAGACAGCATCTGATGTAGTTAAGAATGGTCATCTTTGGGCAGTGTTAAAACACTATGGTATCCCAGGACAATTTATTGCTCTGATAAAAATAAAATATAAAGAAGCACAAGTAACGCCCTTAATAAATGAACACTTTGGAACTCCTATTATTCTGAAGAATGGGTAAGGCAGTGCTGATCTGTGAGCCCGCTCCTGTATGTTTTGCGGATTGATTCTGTTTTAAGGTTCATAGAAAGTACAGAAAACATAACACCTATACACAGTAATACAGGACAGATATTTAAAAAAGTTTTGGCATATGTAGATGTCTGTGTTATTACAGTCCAGGACTTAGAATCAGGGAAATATGCACCGCATTTGCCAGAAAGTTTGAATAGAAGTATAGGCAAAAAAATTAATAAAGGCAAAAGTAAAACTTGAGCACTAGGAACAGCCCCAGTAAGTGATGACCTCCCAGTTTCAGTTACAAAGGAAGATGTTAAGATATTAGGAATATATTTTGGTAAACAAGAAGCAGAGGAAACAAGCATTTGTCAATGCCAAGTGTTGCTTGCTGTCATTAGCAGTGGAAGTGCAGGAGTCAGGCAGATGCAATACAGGAATGGCAGTAAAGTATTGAACTGACACCAACTCCACCCCCATCCTGCAGAGATGGACAGGCATTGAGTTGTGCCTTTGGGTCGTCGCCCATAACAGTCACGACATTTCACCTCACCCTACTCTGCAGACAAGTGTCAAGGTGTGCTTTGAAGTGTTCGGGCTTTACACTCACCTCATTCCATAAGGAAATACACTGAAATGGGTGCAGTATAGGAGAATGGGGTGAACTCTGGGGCCAAAGGGTCCAAGCCGCACCTCGATGCCAACCACTGGCTGCAGGGTGGGGGTGGAATGGCATGAGCATTACTGTCGACAATCCCAAGTCACACCCCTGATGCCTGTCAGTCCCTACAGGGTAGGGCGTTATGGTCAAAAACCCTAACACCCTGGGCGTTTCTTACTAATTTTTTTATTTATTTTTATTTATTTATTTATTTAAATTTCGGATAACACCTTTGAGAACAAGTTAATTTCATAAGTTCAATGTCAGATGAACAATATATATTGGGAAAGTATGAGACAGGGAACAAACAAAACAAGGAATACAAGATGTTACAAGACTGTATAACTAGAGAAATTCCAATACATGTGGCATTGTACATGGATGCCATGGTGCATATTTGATTAAAACCTGGAATTCAAAGGGTTATATTAGAGGGGGTGGGGTCTTACGAAACGACCCTTTACAGGGTCATGAGAACAGACTCAGCCTAATATCTAATAATCAACAAGGCAAGGGATGGCATCAGCCCAGGGCCTCGTCAGAGGTGAGAAGGTATGGGGCAAAGCATTTAATGTAAGCAAAGAGCACAGGAGATATAACAGGGGGGAGGGGGGATGGGGAAAGCCATGGAGGGGTGAGGGGAAAGAGTGGAAGGGATCAAGAGGTATTGTGAAGGAGAATAATTAGCAACTTAGAACAGTTATTTACATGCTGAGAACAGTTACGCATAAGATCAGGATAGCACAAGGTTAGAATAAGTGCTGGTCACAAGAAGGAAGGTTATTAGCCAGCCCGTCAGTGCAGCGGTGGGATTTCCACTTGTGACACCGGCGACCCGGGTTCAGGAGCGGACTCGGATCGTCGGGCTGGCGGGGTGAGTAGGATTGAGCGTCCCTACGGACAGCTCTCCCTTCTCCAGGGGAGAGTGCGGTAGCGCTTGAGCGCTTGAGGACTCGTGGCAGAGGTCAGGAGTTCTCCGCTGCCGACGCTAACATGGGGAGGAGGCGGGCAGGCTGGCATCATTGCACGTCCCTGCCTCCTCTGGGAGAAAGTGAGGAAAAGCAAAGGTGGGCAGGACCACCGAAGGATGAAGCCCTCCTTAGAGAACTTCACCTCACCACCGCCGCTGCAGGACCCCGACCAGTCACAGTTCTGGGATCACGAAGGTGGCCTGCGGCTCCACCCTCTGGGGGGTAAGCCAGGGGTGACCGAGGGTCCTCGGCAGCCATAGGCGGTGGGGGAGGTCTCAAGGGGCCGTGACCAGGGCAGAAAGCAGACGGTGGTCCAGCCAGTATAAAGGGCAAATTAAAAAAAAAAAAAAAAAGGAAGGAAGATTATTGGAAGCAGTCACAACTGGCATCAGCAACTAGCTGTTGCTTAAGTTTAACGTTGAAGAAGTCCAAGGTGGATGCTGAAGTGGTGTCATGGTGCAGCGTGTTCATCCATAGCTGGGCACGGTAGGCAAAGGACCTTTGTCCCAGAGAAATGTGACAGTGGGATATATTAAATATCTGGCCAGTAGAGCTTCTGGTGCAATGACAGTTGATAGTGGGGGTAATAAGCTTTTGCACTCCTGGGGGCATTTTTCCTAAGCTTATGGGTTTGGACAGTAAACATGTTTGGTACATGAGTCTACCTTTGAATTGGAGCCAGTTAACCTGAGCGTATATGTTGCAGGTATGGGACAGACAGGCTGAGCTGGTAAGGAGCCGGCAAGGAGCCAGCATGCTTTGTTGAGTGCAACTATGATGCGGCAAAGAGTTGTTTCAGTAGCTGATCCATAGATTGGTAAGCTGTAATCAATAAGCGAGACAAGAGAGCTTTGAATGGCCAGGTTAAGCGCCTCTGGGGTCAAACATTGTTTATGCCGATAATGTAGCCCAATGTGGGTGTTAACAGCCTTAGCAATGTTGTCAATGTGATAGGCATAGGTCATCGTACTGTCAATAGTAATCCCTAGATATTTAAAGAGCTGAACTAGCTCCAGGGGAGAGCCCTCTTCATTGGTGATAGAAAGAGGGTAAGTTCTGTGCCTATTTTGGGAGCTAGAGAACAGCATAGTTTTAGTCATGTTGTAATTCATAACTAACTTGTGCTTATGGAACCATCTTTCTATGACTACGAAATTACTCTGTAGCCTAGATTCAAGAACCTTAGGGTCTGGATCACTGGTAAACAGGACAGCATCGTCACCATATAAAAGGGTGTGACCCTGACAGGAGTAAGGAAGGTTGCTGAGGAAAATGGTAAATAAAAGAGGGCCCAAGATGGGCCCTTGAGGAACTCTAGATAGGACAGGTCTGCTATCTGAAAGGGTGTTACCAATCTTCACTTGCTGTGTACGTTTGTGCAGGTAACTTTCAAACCAGGCTACGCTGTCATGAGCTAGACCAATGGTGGTAAGCTGTTCAACCAGGAGGGCATGATTCACAGTGTTGAAAGCTTTGGTTAAATCAATGAAAGCAGCACTGACCAGGTGTCCTTGATCTAAGAAGTGGTGAATAAAGCCTGTGAACTCCAGAAGGGTGGTAGTGGTACTATGACCATTTCTGAACCCGTGTTGTTGCGGGTATTGTAGCTGATATTTTTCTAAGTATTCAACCACTTGGTCAGCCACTATACAGTGCGCTCAAGAGCTTACAAGAGTGGGGGCAGGATATTGATAGGCCTGTAGTTCCCAGTAATTGTGTGATCCCCAAACTTATGAACTGGTGCCACAGTGGCAGATTTCCATTTCTGAGGAAACTGAGAGTATCTAAGTGACATGTTAATAATATGTGTTAGAGGTGACAGAATTTCATCCAGCGTAAGGGCTACAAACTTAAGATCCAGGGTGTCACCACTAAAATCTTGATTTCCTTACTACCTTGAGTAGGTAATTCCTGGCTTCATGGGCTGAGAGGGTTTTGAAATAGAAAGAAGGATGAGAAGAGTGCAGAGTCTCTTTCCCTGAGTGGTCATTTGTGAGGAGGTGAGAGAAGTAGCCAGGTGGCAGGACACCGCTCAGGCCCGCGAAGGCATTATTAAAAGTGTTAGCAATAAGTTTGGGGCCGAGTGAGGGAACACCATCAATGATAAGCATGGTAGAGGCAGATCTGAGGTCTCTCCCAGTGACCTCTTTAAGATTAGTCCAAAATTTTCTGCCATCATTCCAGGTTCAAGAGAGCACTTCCTTATAATACTGATTTTTAGCTGCACGAGTAGCCCTCGTGCAGTTGTTTCTTGCCGCTTTGTACCTCTGGATGTTGGCCTGGTTACACAGGGTTACACAGGTTACACATTTTTGCTCCAAGTTTTCAACATGGGCTTTTTATGATCCCACTGCATGAACAGTGACACTATCAGTTCATTAGCAGAAAGGTGATTTTGCACAGCAACTGTGCCATTTGGCGCCACAGGTGCGAAAACACATTTTTCGAACAGGATGTGAAAAATGACAGCTGTACTGTTCATGAGGAGGTGTGAAAAATGGCAATGCTGAAAATCTGGAGTGAAAATATAAAAAAACTGGTGAAGTCATGAGTGTGTGTGTAGAAACTGCTCAACGCAAACCCGTAATGTAATTAGTTTTTGGATTTTTTACAGCAGATTTTCAACATAGGCATTTTAGGACCTCCACTCATGAACAGTGTCACAGTGATTTTCTTAATCTATCCTGAACACTAATTTCCTACAGCAACCATGCTATTCTGCGCCGGAAGTGCGAAAACACATTTCGGCCAGGGTGTGAAAAATGACAGCTGTACTGTTTATAAGGGTGTGTGGAAAAATGCCAATGTTGAAAATCTGGACTGAAAAGATTATAAATTTGTGAACTTACGAGGGTGCATGGAAATTGCACACAGTCATTTTATGGACTTTTGTCACCAAATTTTCAACATAGCCATTTTAAGACCTCTGCTCATGAACAGTGTCACTGTGATTTTCTTAATCTGTCCCAAACATTGATTTTGCACACTCACCACACCATTGTGTGCTACATGTGCAAAAACACATTTTGTTTGAGATGTGAAAAATGACATCTGTACTGTTCATAAGGAGGTGTGGTAAAATGGCAGTGCTGAAAATCTGGAATGAAAATATAAAAAATGCTCGAAGTTACGAGCATGCATAGGAACTGCACAACACACGCTCGTGAAAACAGTCATTTTTGGGAATTTCTTCACCAAATTTTCAACATTGGGTTTTTGGGGGCCTACCTCATGAACAGTGTCACTGTGATATTCTTAATCTGTCCTGAACATTGATTTCACACACCAACCACGCCATGCTCGAATTTACGAGCGGTCATAGGAACTGCTCAATGCATGCTCATAAAACAGAAATTTTGGGGACTTTTTTCACCAAATTTGCAACATAGGGTTTCTTGGGGCCTACCTCATGAACTTTGACACTGTTGTTTCATTAATCGATCCCAAAAGATGGTTCCGCGCAGTGACCACGAAATCAACTTTCATGACTGAATAACAAAATGACAGTGACTGAGTTCATGAGGTGGGGTCCCAAGAACTCCACATTGAAAATGTGGTGAAAAAATTCCCAAAGTGGCCAAGATATGGATCAAAGTTGGAAAAAAAAACATTTATGCCATTATACAGCTTACCGGCATTTCTTCAGTTTGCAGTTGGCTTTGAAGAATGCAAATGTGTTCCCGGTCCACCAAAGATCATCGCACTGGGCTCTGGAGGTAAATATGGGGTGAGGGGAAGTGTGGGAAGGTGGGTGCACAGTGGGTGGATGCGGGTTAGGGAGGGGTGGCATGAAAGACCACGAGGGACCATTTTCTGGTTTTACAGGTTTTACAAGTAAATAGATGATGTGGTACACTTTTTTGCATGCTGGGGTGGGCTCCCATTGTGTCAGCACACCTGGGTGCTTCTTTTTTGGTGGTGAGCTGGAGCCGACAGAGATTGGGCACCCCATCGGCCATACACTGTGCTTGTGCTTGGGGGGTGTGTGCATTAGATAAGGGGATTGGGCACCCCCTCGGCACACAACAAATGGGGGGACATCAAGCCAACAGGGATTGGGCTACCCAGTCGGTGAACTGGGTAGGGTGCATGCTGACAGGGGGATTGGACACCTACGGTCAGCTTTCTGTTTATTTATTGAAATGTTTCACCAGGAAGGCACACTGAATGGCAGGCAGTGGCTTTCCATTGGCTTTCTGGGGACTGTGAGAGGCCGATGGAGAAGCCGTCGCCATGGAGACACCACCCAATCAGCTGTTTTGGTAGCTTGTAATACACCAAAACAGCTGATTGCATGGTGACGTGGCCCAAATTTCCTGACACATTTAGGCATACTCCCTAACTGCTGAAAGCAATGTGTTTCTTGCACATGCATGCAAGCAACACAAAAACTGAGATCAGGTATATGAAGAGGCAAATAGGAAAGTACAGACTTGGAAGTCATGGAAAATAACTAGAAAAAAAGGTCCAGAAGCAAATGATTTGATACCTTTTATTGATCAACATAGCTGTAACAAAAAAAACAAAGTGCTTTAGCTTTCGGACCAACAAATCCTTCCTTGGAAACTTCAGGATCTGTTCTTACAAGGATCAATACGGCAAAGACTAAATCTGTGTGTAAGGAAAAAAGGGTGCATTTGATTAAGGCGTATATTGCACCTATTTTCTTGTATGTACAGTATCTCATCTCTATCCGCTGCCATATAGCATGCACACCAAGATAATGGGCCTTTTTTTCTATTTTTATGTGGGAGTAGGTTGAACCCAGTGAAAAGAGTGCATACATACAGTATAGGTCATTGAAAGAAGGATGACTGAATATGTTGCAGCTGTTGTTTTTTTCTTTTTAGTAATTTCTTTTTTAGTAATATTAGGCCTTCAGTACTAGGGAAAGAAGGATTAGGTACAGTATGTACAAGGCAGTGGGAAGGAGCTTTTTTACAGCATGGGGTAGAGGAAAATGGAACATGTTAGAAAAAACTTTACCCTCTTATGTTCAGACAACATTGAAATATACAGTATAAGGGTGTGAAAAAGTTAATTAAATTGGTTTTTGGATACAGATAAAAAGAAGTTCTATAAGACATTAATAGTTTAAACTAAAAGGAAGGGGGATGAATAAGGGTAGTACGGGGGAAAAGATTTCTAATAAAAGTAAAGTTAAAGGGGTAGCATCCTTAAAGGTTATGTTTTGTAATGCAAGGAGTTTGAATGAAGCATGCAGATCAGAATCGGAAATTCTGATCAAAATGGTGAAGTGGATATAGTAGGGGTAATCAAAACCTGGTGGAGGAATGAAAGTGGTTGGTCTCTACATATACCTGGCTACAAACTGATCAGTAGGAATGGGGGGGGGAGTTGCCCTTTTTGTTCGTGAATATTTAGGAATTATGAACGTAGAGGAAACAGCTGAGTTGGGAAAAGCAGAAATTATAACAATTGAACTTATGGGAATAAAAGGAAAACAAATGTAGGGTATCAATGTTCTATAGAGCACCAGGCACTGATTTAAAAGAGACAGAAGCATTTTTGGATTACATTGGTAATCTGGCAGAAGATACTGATGTAGTAATGATGGGGGATTTAAATATGCCAGAAATTGAATGGGAAAAGAAACAGACAGGTAACAACATATTTTGTAGATTTCAGGAAGAAGTAATGGCAGCATGTATCCAACAATGTATACAGAAGGCAACAAGGGGGGAGAACATACTGGATGTCATTTTTACAAATAGAAGTGATATCATCAAGCAGATTACTACTCAGCCACAAGTGGGGACGAGCGATCACAATTCTATGTTATTTGATTTAGAGTGGACTACTGAGTTGGTGAAAGGTAGTACAATTCAATACCTGTATAAAAAGGGTGATTATGGGGCTAGGAGAGAAGAACTAATGAGTATAAATTGGGAGGATATGATAAGTAATCAGGATATAGAGAAATTATGGGAAATGTTCCTACAAACAATAAATGAGATTAGAGGAAAGTATATCCCACAAAGGAAAGTTCACAATAATAAAGGCAAAAGGCCCCCATGGCTAACTAGGAGCATAGCCAGACTCTGTAGAAAAAAGAAAGCACTTTTCCAGAAGATGAAAAAGGATAAGACATCAGAATTTAGGGATAGGTATAGAACTATACTAAGGAAACTTAAAAGGGAAATTAAACAATCTAAAAAACAGCTTGAAATGAGATTGGCAATGAGTAAGAACAATAAAAGCTTCTATGCCTATGTAAATAGGCAGAGGGAAGGAAGTAGAATGGTTGGCCCATTAACAGTTAATGGAGAGGTGTTGTCAGATCCACTGGAAATGGCGAATTAATTTGCCAAGTGTTTTGGTTCTGTATATAAAGACAACAGTGACAGGCTAGGAATCAGGGTGGAGAGTTGTGGTAAACTGGATCCAAAAGAAATGATAACAGAAGAGAAGGTAATGAAAAAGATTATAAGGCTGAAGGTGGATAAGGCAGCGGGACTGGATGAGATCCACCCTTATATGTTGAAGGAGTTGAAAAATGAGTCGCTAACAGTTATTACGTTGATGGGGCAGAGGTCACTTGCCGAGGGTGTGATTCCTGAGGAGTGGTGAACAGCATATGTGGTGCCGATATATAAAAAGTGGAAAACAGATCAGGTGGTGAATTATCGACTGGTGAGCCTGATGTCAGTGGTGGTGAAAATAATTGAGGGTATCTTTGGCGAAGCTATAAAGGGCATCATGATAAGTAAGGGGAAGGTAGATAAGTATCAACATGGATTTGTCTCTGGCAGGTCTTATGAGACAAATCTGATCGCCTTATATGAGCATATAAATAAATGGGTGGATGAGAGGAAGAGTGTGCACAGGGTATTGCTGGACTTTAGATGAACTTTTGATACTGTCCCCCACTATAAGATTGCTGAGAAACTAATTCGTTTGGAAATTGATTTCTGCCTTGTAAAATGGGTGGATCAGTGGCTAAATAATAGGAAGCACCATTTTAGGATCTGGAGTTGCCTGTCAGAACCTCAGGGGGTGGGGAGTGGTATGCCCACGGGGTCAGTACTAGGACCATTGCTATTCAGCATATTTGTAAAGGACTTGGATATAGATACTGGGAATAAGATGGTGAAATTTGCTGATGATCTGAAAATAGGAGGGGTAGTGGATACATTTGATGATAGGTTAACTTTTGGAAGATATTTTATACACATTTTGGAATGGACAGAAGTAAATGGAATGAACTTTAATAATGATAAATGCGTCATAATGCATTTGGGAAGTCAAAATATGCAACTGAATTATTATATGAAGGATATAAAACTGAAGGTATCTACATGCGAGAGAGATCTGGGAATCTATATCCAGAATGACTTTAAAAATAGCATTCATAGTAGGAATATATCAAACAAAGCCATGTATTTAGTAAATAGTATTAGACGGGGTTTTCATTCTAGCGGTAGGGAGGTGCTGATGCTGCTGTACAGGACTCTGGTTAGGCCCTTACTGGATTATTGTTCCGCTGTATGGAGTCCTTTCCTAGTGAAAGATGTAAAGATGGTGGAACGGCCACAACAGTCCTACACAAGATTGATATCAGGGTGTGAAGGCTTGAATTATGAGGCTAGATTAAAGAGATTGGGTTTGTGGTCCTTGAGAGATAGGAGAACTAGGGTGGATTTACTGTTCCTGTACAACGGTTTAAAAGATGAGAGTATGAGGATGAGGATGGGACCAGAATTTAAAGATCAAGTGTACCAGTTGAGGGGACATGATAGGCAATTGAAGGAAACAGTATGCAGGACAGAAATAAGAAGAAATGGATTTAAATGTAGGGCAATCAGGATGTGGGACAGATTACCTCAGGTAGTCGTGGATGCAGAGAATGTGGAAATGTTTAAGGATAGATTGGATAAGCATTTTGCTGAAGTTGGTGACTTGTGTTACCACCACTGAATTGTGGGGAAAGCTTACATGAGCTTTGCTTTCTTGACTTTCCTATATTCCAGTATGAAATCCAATATGGAACAAATCATATTTGGAACAACCTGTGTTTTTCAGTAGAATTAAATATAGACAAGACTCTAGTTTTAGAAAGTATTACTGGATGTAGGATATCATTAAAAATGCAAGATGTCACATGGCTGTGTGGGCATCTGAGGTTAAATGTCAAGGGGAATCAAAAACATGAAAAACAGGAAGAAAAGGATGTGTTCGGAAGGAAACCTGTATAGGGCAAATTGAAACCATGAAGCATTTGTTTTTTGAATGTACATATATATACAGAGCTTTTAGGGGTCTCTAGCAGCACTATGGGATGAGGAGAACTTTGCAGGAATCACCTATGATGTACTAGTATTGGGACAATTGTCAGATGCATGGAAAAAGTGGAAAAAAGTACAGTATACAGGTATGTAGTTCTTGCATTTATCAAATGGTCTATCTGGCAAGCCAGGTGTCAAAGGGTATTGTGGCAAAGAGACGTATTGGTACAAGATATTTTATTTTGTATTCAAGATGAAATACAGAGGCCCAAATATTCAAAAGGGTTGCACCATGCACATCAGAGATGCGCCAGTGCAAGTCTGAAATGCACCATTCTGTGATATTCAGCGGGAGGCAGCTGTGTTGCTCAAATTGCAATGCGCAAGAGTGCAATGGTAATGAATGCATGCACAACAGGAGGGGGAGGAACCATGAATTAATGGCGCAGTGCGATATTCAACGACATGCACCATGTGCAATGGGGAGGAGGAGATGTGAGGAAGTGCGCCATAGTGGAAGTGAACCAAAATAAGAGGGAGCGAGAGAGGTGCAAGAACGCTACAGGAAGGCCTGCAGTGGGGGTGCGTTGGCTGCCAAACCAGGGAGAACAACAGAGAGAGGGACAGTGGTGGAGCAGGACAGGGCACACTTGTGCCACACAGGACAGGTCTGGGGAGCCAGACAAATAGGGCAGGGACAACAGGGCAGTGCTGCAGAATAGGCAGGGCAGTGGCAGGAGGCAGGACAGCAGAAGGCTGGAGGTGTACCCAGTGCAGGGGGAACAGCATAGAGGACAGCGGGGGGACCGGGACAGCATCTGTCAGGGGGGTGAACAACAGCCAGGGACATGGCCAGTGCCACTGTACAGATGGAGGCAGTAATGAGGGGTGTAAGAAGGCAGGCAGCAGGGGGGTACAGCCATGGAAGGGCCCGTCGGCAGTACACCCCGAAAAGGGGGTACCGAGCCCACATCACCTTCGAGCAGTATAGTGATACAGAGATCGTGGGTCGGTACTGCCTGAACCAGGCAGTCCTGAGGTGGCTCTGTGAGCTGTGCAGTGATGAGATGCAGGCACCCACATGATAGAGCCATGCTCTGTCAGTGGAGACCAAGGTGACTGCTGTCATGTGTCTGCTCACCACGGGCACCTTCCAAAGACCAACAGGGGACATGACAGGCAAAATCCAGTCTGCTGCATCACACCTACTCACACAGTTCCTCAGCGCACTGCTGCCACATGCTGTGGAGTACATCCATTTCCCCAGAACACAGGCAGAGTGCACAGCACACATACAAAACTTCCACAGGGTAGCATATATGCCTGCCGTGCTTGGGGCCACTGACTGCACCCATGTGGCCATCTGCACACCACCTGGCCTGGAAGACATTGCCTACCACAACTGCAAGGGATACTCCAGCATCAACTGCCAGGTGGTGTGCAATGCCAGGGGGTGCAAAAACAATGTCTGTGCCACGCACCCTGGGGGAGCACATGATGCCTTCATCTGGCACCAGTTAGCACTGTGCCACAGGTTTGAGAGTGGGGATATTCCCACTGGCCACCTAGTGGGTGAGTATGCACAACACACAGGATGACATGGGCAGCCATGTGGGGGAGGCATAGTCAGAGGTGCCATGGGTACCGGCCTTGACAGCCCATAGCAGAGCAATGCAGACCACCATACTAATGTACACCCTCTATACACAAGTGACAGTGGATACCCACTCCGTCCCTGGCTGCTCACACCATACCAGCACCCCGCCACCCCATCACAGCAACGATACAATGGGGCACATGCCACCACATGTAACATCATCGAGCATGTGTTTGGGATGCTTAAGTCATGGTACCAGTGCCTGGACAGATCTGGTGGTGCCCTACAATACAGCCCCTCAAGGCCTGCGGGCTATTCCTGGCCTGTTGTATCCTGTACAACATGGCCAACGACTGTGGGATAGCTGTAGAGGTTGAAGAGGTGGACAGCGATGGGGATGATGAGGACGCCGGTCCAGATGTTGATGAGCAGCCACCCCCTGGGTGAAGGGACCCCCGCCTGTTCAGGATGGTACAGCTGCACCGGGACACCATCACAGAGGAGCATTTTGGCCAACACAGGTAGGTCACGGGGCCATGTGCAACCACCACTGACAAGGGCACAACCCACACACATGTATGGATGAACACAAGGGGTGGATGGTGGATGGTTGCAAGTGAATGGGACTGAGTGTGGATCCGCTCACACCATCAGGGATGGGCATGGCTAAACCCGACACACACACACACACACCCACACCCACCCCAACACCCACACCACAAGACATGCACAAGGGGTAGAAGGCATGCCGACCACGACTGCAACACCTAGCCACAGACAGTCCCACACATGGCAATGCCCAGTGGCCATCACTGTGCATGTGTCAGATGCTGGGCACCATTGCACACTGGTGGACAGTGCAATGCAGGCATCATCATGCACACGCCACAGTGGCCAGCAGCTGGGAGGGTGTGCACATGGACTGTGTGTGTGCAGGGCCGGGTACCCCACCCGTGCATCTCATGGTGCACAACACACTGGACACAGAGCAGCAGCAGGCTGTGGCCATGGTGGGAGACAGGTCAGTCACGCGGACATCACGGATGCACTGAGACCTGCCAGCCATGCCAGGCTGACCATTGGCCTCATGAGGTGGCACAGAAGTACCCCCAGGGGTGACGCTGTGGGAATGTGACCGTGTTCACGCAGGGGTCTGCAGCTCACTGAACATGCCTGCACCAGGCATGCTTGGTATGCCCACAGCTGAACCTTGTGTCAACATGGGAGGTGTCGGACGACACCGGGAATGGGTGGTGGACATGGCACTGTGCGGTGTCTGTGGTGCATGGGCAAATAAGGTGCGTAATAAGTGTGTGCCCATTGTGGCCATGACAGCTTGCGAATGCCTGTGTCTGCCTGTCAATGGCGACGGTAACGTCCTCCTGCAGCTGGTCCATCCCTGCCAGGAGCAGACCAGTGTCTCTGCTGTGCTGCTCCTCTGCCTGACACTGGACTGCACTGAGTGCATCCACCACCGTCACAAGCCACAACTGCTGATCCACTGAATCATGGAGTATGCAGGTGTGCTCATCTAAGAGGTCATCTGCCTGATCGGCATGCTGTCCCTCATGGTGTTCACGGCCGTGCTGGACAGCACCCCTTGAGGTTGGGCACTGCACACCAGGGCCATGCCTGGGCATGTCCACAGGTGGTGCACTGACACGGTCCCCCAACACTGTCCCCTCGTCTCCATCGTCCGACTGCTGGCACTGCCCCTCTGGCTGCTGATCGCAAGGGCTCACCAGTGCCAATGCATCGTCCACAGCAGTCCCACCAGCCTGGATGCACACCAGTGCTGCCCCACTGGGGCATACAGGCATGGGATGGGATTGTGATGTCATGCAGGCCTCCATGGTGGCATCACCCAAGGCTATGCCTGTGCTGTTCCCTGCTGTGGGACCATCCTGCGTCCCACACGTATCACTGTCTGGGATGTGTGATCCATCATCATCATCGGTGCCTGATCCAGCACTAGTCCATGTCCCAACATGCTGGATTCCATGGTCGCTGTCATGCTGGGACACAGACAGGGCCTCATCCGCACCATCACCACCATCTTCGGTCTGAACAGACAGGCAGGTATGTGGTGGTACTGACCCACAGACACCTGTGGAGGTGGATGGGTGCTCCTCCATGTCCAGGGCCTCACCCATGGTGGACACACCCATCACTGCTGATCCATGTAGATGCTCAGGAGCTGTAAGGGAACACAGTAGCATTAATGTCACTGCCCTACCCTGTGGCACTCCCCTGCCCCCCACACAGTGACTGCACAGGACCTACCATGCAGTGACGGGTTGCCACCCATCTGGAAGCTACCACCTGGAATGTCCTCGATGGCACAACGCCACATGTTGCTGGCCATCCGCTCCTCCTGTGGCTTCAGGCAGGGCACATCTGGCTGCCCACCACCGGTTGCAGCACGTGCAGCCCTGATGGCAGCCACCTTGTCCTTAATCCTCCTCCTGTCTGTGCCAACCTTCTTCTTACATTCCTTCATGGACCGCTGGTGGCTGCCATGCTGGTTCACGGCATGTGCAACCTCACCCCATGCCGTAGCATGGGCCTGTGGTGTTCCCCTCTGTCCGCTGAGCAGCAGTTCCCTGTCAAGGTATGCCTCGAACAGGGTGTCTGTTTCTGCCAGTGTGAAGTTGGGCCTCCTCTTCTTCCAACATTCCTGTTCCACCTCTTCCTCACATTCGGTCATCGTAGAGCCTGTGGGAATGGCAGGTGTTACCTTTCACTGTGCAGTCCCATACATCTCCCACACACCACAGTCCACACTGGCAAACAGCATGCAACTCACCACAATAGACTGCAATACCAGACTATGGCCTCTGCAGCCCTATGTCGCATTTATATAGTGCAACGCATGCAAATGAGGCGAGGCTCAAATTTAAGTGGATGCTAATGCAGTAGCTGCACCATGGAATTGTTGATGAGCTGACTTGTATATGCCAGCTGAATATCATGCTGTTGCACCTTGCGCAATTGTGTTTAACATGCACAGGCACAGGCGCAGCTCTGTGAGGTGCGCGGTAGGCACCGCACAGCGCATGCCCGGGGTGTTGACGCTGATGCCTGTCATGCTGCTGATGTGCTGAGTGCAGGAGGCAGTGCAGGGCACTTCCACCACTGTGCTAGTGGTGTTAGTGCACTGTTCAAATGTATGGTGCCCTTGCCCTGGGGTGCTGTAGGTGCCGTGGTGCCACAGCGCAGTAGGCCACTACAGGAAGTCCCACACAGGTGCCCTACTGTGCTACATGCAGGGAGTACCAATCACGCTGTGGCTGTCCATGCACGAGAGACCCTTGACCCTGTGTCCAACCTTTGCCCCCTAGCTGCCATGCGTCCACATGGGTGCACCCCTATTGCGCTGTTCAGTGACTGCGCGATGGGGAATGGCAGGCAGTTCCGTGCAGCATCTATACGTGGCAGAAGTGCACTAGGGAGTGCAATATTGAATCAGAGACGATCTAAAGATGGCACGTCAGAGGGCAGCAATATGAAGCCAGATAGAACTGGCCAATTTGGTTGCACTGGTGGAGCCCCATGCTGGTGCACTGTTTGGTGAGGCACCTCTGCACAGGGCCAGGAGTGCCGTGTGGGAGGAGGTGGTGGCGCTGGAGGAGGTCACAGGGATGGAGAGGACATCAGAGCAGTGTCAACACTGGTATGGGGATCTCCAGTGGAGGGACCTGGACAGGCTTGTCCGCCAGTGGGCATGCACCAGGATAGGCACTGTTCCACAGCCAGGTAGGTGCCCATCCATACACTGGTTGCATCTGTACGGGTATCGTGGTGGGCATGTGTCCACCACATGGGGGGATGGTGTGGGCAGTGGTGGTGGTGGTATGGGGTGGGGGGGCTGAATGGTTTGGCTGTGAGGGATCACACACACCCAGGGTGGAAGGTCTTTGCTACTGGATTGTACTGATGTTCCTCTCTCCATGTTTGCACTCTAGGCCCTGAAGAGCGTCGCCATGCAAGGGAGGACAGGCAGAGATGTGAGCTGAGGAGAGGGGAGCTACATCCCCATGCCAGAGGTCCCATAGTGGGTCAGCGCCAGGACCAGCCCACTGATGGTGAGTGTCTTCCATCCAGGATTTTCTGTGCATGCTGTGTAGCAGGGCAGGCAGCGGGGCATGGCCACCATCCATTGACACCACTGCTGTGCACGCCACATGGTATAGTCAGCACTGTCCAGTGGCACTGCATATCTGGGTGTGCATCACTGGTGGTCCATGCATGCACCAGGTACATGGCTGTGCCACTGCCTTCGCACCGCATAGCCATGTCATTGTACAGCCACGGTGGTGCTGTGTGAGACTTGGGTGGTGGGTGTGTGCAGTGGTCCGCATGGCTGTGTGCACCTGAGTGGGCAGGTCTTGTGGACACGATCACTGTGGGTGGTCACACACCATCACAGGGGCGTGTCCCACAGCTGTATGCCATGCACAATGGGTGGGCTGCAGGGGGCTGTGCATTCACGCCTATTGACTCTGCTCCCTTGTCCTAGGTAGACAGCAGATGATGTGAATCGAGAGGGTGCTGCAGAAGCTTCTGCAGGTGGTCAGGGCCTCCTTGGAAATTCTCCAGAGGGTGGAGCAGCTTGGAGTCCACAGGAGGCATGGCAGGAGGTGCCATCAGAGTGGGGAGCAGGGCTCCCACTGAAATGCATGCACCCCAGGATTACACCTATCCCCCTGGACCCACCCTCACACCCCTCCTTCCCTCTCCCATATCTTCACCCCTGCCTCTTACCCACCCCCACCCAGTTTGTGGCCCTCACCCCTTTTGTATTGTAAATATCTGTAAATAGTTTTGTTATTACTGTTCCAATACATTTGTTTTGTTATGCCTACTGTGGTGGTCTCTGATTTGCAGTGGGCTAATGGTGCTCAGCTGCAGTGGTATGCATGGCGTCAGAGGTGGTGCTATCATGGGGGTGTGTGTGTGTGTGTGTGTCCGTAGGGAAGACAACTCTGGTGTGGGCATAGCTCTCAGCCACTGTCTGTGGTTTGTGTGTTGTTCCCTGTGCACTGGATGACTGTGTGCAGTGGTACATGGCGCATGCGCTGTGTGCATGGTGCACCTGTCAGACCATCCATGGCCTGTGCAGCTGCCACGCTTGCATGTCTGTGACCTGCACAGTCCGCTGGCATGTCAGTGGTGGCTGCCCATTCTGCACAGCCACTGCACCCAGCATGATGCCAGGTTGCCTCCTGTCACTGGTGTGGTGCATGTCTGCCTCGAGTGGCACTGTTGCCTCTGCTGTTGTTGTCCCACCTCGATGCTGTCACTTGTGTTTGTTGCAGGGGATGTGCTCCACTGTTTGTCACTTGTGCTCCAGCTGCATGCTGGTTGCGTATGGCATCGTGATGCCTGCACAGGGTTGCTGGCACACCTATGCCATGGATGGGTTCTGGCCGTGTGTACATGGCTGCCGTGGCCACATGCTGGGGGCTTGGTTGACCCACTACTGTGTCCCTGTGTTGGTGTGCCCTTGGGTATGGGTGGTTGTTTGTCTGTGCACTGTGTTGCATCCTGTGTGGTGCGTGCTTCCATGCACCACTGTGGGTGTCTGCGCTGGCTGTTGAGGCCAGTGCTGGGATGGGGTATGTCCTTGGGAGGGTGTGCAGGGTGCTGTACCATTGGTGGTGGGATCTGGGGCATGCCCGTCATGTGGGGTACCTCGTGTGCTGACGCATGGTCGGTCTCTCAGCTGTACTTTGGGGGGGACATGCATGGCGGCACTGTGTATAGAGTCATTGCATCACTGTCTGCTGCCGCCCACTGAAGGGTGCTCATGGTGGGGCTGCCTTGCATGGTTCTGTGGTGTACTGGATTGCATTGTCACAGTGGGGGTGGTGGCATGCATGGGGTGTCCTCCACTGTTGGGCGCTACTCCTGGGCAGGGTGTATGGGGATCATGGTGCAGACGTGCTCTGCATTGGTGGGATGGTGTGGTACAGGGTGGCCGGGTATCCATGTGTGACGGTCACAGCTTGCAAGGGGGTGTGCTGGGGCACCATGCCCCAACGGTGGGTTTATTGCTGGTGTCCCTTGGCCGGTGGTTCTTCCAGCTCTCCTCCGGTTCTGCAGTGCATGAGGTGTGGGGGGGCGATGTCTGTTCTGCTGTGTCTTCCTCTGCCCATCCCTACCATAGGTGGTGGGCCCCTGCGTCCTGTCTCTGCGCATCCCTGGTTGTGCTGCTGCGCTGCTGCCCTGCTCCACTGGGCATCCCTGGTTGTGCTATTGAGCATCTGACCTGTGCCACTGCACATCCCTGGTTGTGCTATAACGCAGTTGGCGCAATATTCAGTCATGTGTCGCAGGCTCATCTTGACCTGCACAGTGTTTGAATATTGCATGTGTTGCGCATGGGCGCAGTGGACTTGCGCATGCTGCTGGTATTGCGCTACTTTGTGGCACAGTTTGAATATCTGGGCCATAAAGTCTATCTGTATGGGGAAAAAACGATGGGAGTGGAGGTATGTAACCAGTTACAGGCAAGAATGGAATGGGTAGGTTAATGATAACAGGTCTAATAACAGACTAGGGGAAAGCAGAAGTTAAAAGGAAAGTAGGATTTAATAACAGAAGGTAGTGAAGCAAGGGAAAAGAAGGAAACAGAGTAGAATGGTTACAGGGTTATTACTGGACATAGTGAATATATGATGTATGTTATAAGAGACCTTGAATAGTTGTGATATTTGCCTTATAGAATCCTCGTCATTAAGGATGCTGATGAATTATATAATTAGTTAGAATTAGTTTGATCTTGTTGAGATGATGAAGTATGTAGCTTGCAATTCAATAGATAAAAAGGCCCCTGCTCTTTAAAGAGAGGGGGAGGGAGTAGAGAAATAGTGTTTGAGGGAGACTTTGTGTACAGTTATTTAAAGGAGAAATGTGTTATGCTTAAAGTTTTCAAAGTGTTTCTTGTTTCTTTTTTATTGGGTAGTATGAAGATAATACTATCTTGTTTTTGTTTATAATTAGCAATATAATTTGCATAACTTTTTCTTTGAGCACTGTATAGAGGAATTTGATTTGTTTCAGTTGTTGTTTTTGAATTCTAATAAAAAATTTCGCCTACTCTTTTCGAGAAGTGACATGGGATCTTTAACATCCACCTGAACTACCACCAGGACAGGCAGATGGGACCTCGGTTTAACGTCTTACCTGAAAGACAGCACCTCAGGAGTGCAGCACCCCCTCATGCTGCAATACACATGGTTCTCACCCATTTTGAACAATAAACAGATTGTGTTGACTAATTCTGTAGATATTCTAAACAGGAAAGTTTCCTCCCTTTTATCTGTTTTGCTTTCTAATATTGCTTGCGCTTCCTACTTTGGAGACATAAATATATATTTTTTAAGCTCACTGTTATTTGAACAATCTGAAGCAAAACTGCAAAATCCTTTGAAACACTTAGGAATTCCAGAAAAAGAGAGGTTAAGTGCTTTAACGCTTACCAGTTTTACTTGTTCAAGGAGTCTGTTTTTATACTTACTTCCCCGGCTTCCAGAGGTTACATGTAATTCATGAAGCAAGACATGCCTGTTGGTCATTAATCAGCATCAAACATATATCATTCCTCATGATGTACATTCCGTATGGAAGAAGCAGCAAACTAGGTATGGGGAAGACTCGCTTAGTGTGTGTGTGTGTGTGTGTGGGGGGGGTTGATAACCTTTTAAATGAGCTGGAAGGCCAAGCACACAGCAGAGAGGCCTGAACTATGGCTTTTGAGTGAAATAATAAAAGGCACTTTTACACACAGGTTTATGTAACGGAATAACTGTTACGGAAACAGTATTCCATTACGTCCCTTGTGTGTAAAGTGCATCTGTTTTGTTCCATAGGCGAACGTTCATCCAAACCACAATCTCTGCTTTTAACGGTTTGCACCGTTGTGTTCTGTTTCATTGGGCTGTGTAAAACAGCCATTCCAAAGCGGTGCACAAACAGCAATAGAGCAGCAAGCTCTGTGGGGGTGCTGAAACACAAATGGAGGTGGGTGCTGCTGGAAAACTCGTGGAGTGTAGAAGGGATCCTAAAAATGCAACAGAGTACAATGGCACCACAGGTAACGCTCATTTCATTTTAAAAACCTGTGTGTAAAAGCGCCTTTAATGAGCTGTAGTTTTTTGCAGGAAGGGGGTTAGTGCTTGCTGCTAGTTGTAAATCGCCTGAGTACTGCTACACTTTGAGGACAGCAGTAAAAATACCTGCCGTGTAGTGAGTGATTGCGCAGCCCCCTGCATGGACTCTCTGTCTTCCAGTATAGGGCCACCTAATGCCAGCTAACTGTAGTCAGTTGATTAATTGCCCCCCACTGCCAGCGAGCACCGGCTAAACCCCTGCAAATACAAATAAAGTAAACCTGGCAAGTGCATAGTTTATCATTGAGCTTACTGTTCTATAAGCATCTCTTGATGACTCTCCCGTTTCTTCATAGCCCCCAATTGTGATTGATCACCAACCGTCTTGGCCCAAATGCCCCCCCCCAACACTCTGTACACAGTGTACTTGTTGTGAAATAAAAGAAATGTGCAGGCATCCAAGATGGCAGCAGCTACCCCTATAGAGAACTCACTGCATCAGGCTCCCACTTTTGACTACTGTGATTGAGGACACTGGAGGAAATCTCAGCAGACTGCAAAAGTGGGAGCGCGCTGCATGTGGATCGCACTGAGGTTTGTGGTTTGTCATGAACTATATTTTTCAATTTGTTTGCACATCCTATACAGTGTTGATAGGGCTGGTTTGGTAAGCAAGAAGGAGACGACGGAGATTGTGATCATGGGGCTAGGAGTCGATGTAGAATCACTACGGGATGTTGGAGGCACGACTGAGGGTGGGGCTGAACTCACAAATGGGGATGGGAGTGAAAATCACAAATGGCACAGGGGTATTTCAAACCAGGACAAAACAAGATAATGAAAATGTCTTCAAACAAAAAAAATTAAAGAAAGAAAAAACACAGCCTGGAGGCGACGTTGGCTCATAGAGATTGAGGTGTTGAACTACCATGTGGTATGCTAAGTCTATTGATCTAGAGCCTGTGTTAGCAATAGAAGGGTAACTTGTCACGACGGACAGCTGTTGATATGTAAGCACCCAGTTAAATTTAAATTTAAGCTGGCATTTCATTGCTACACTTAAGCATAGTTCAAGGGTGCATTTTGCTGTTGTGTCTATGTGGGTACATTTAAAGAAGGGAATACAGAGGGGGGAGGTTTGTGGGGAAAAAAAAGTCATGTGAGGGAGGGAAGTTTTGGCAACTGACACTCATGAGTATGCCACAATGGTGTAATTCTGTAATCATATCCCATATGTAAAGTGGTGCCTTACTTGTTAAAAACAGGTGCACAAGTTAAAGGTTGCAAACTGTTCTCTTGTCTTTTTCAGCCGATTGTATTGGGATTTGTAGCACACTATAAAAGCCAGGCCATGACAGTTACTAGGAGGCCACTGTAATACCAGGTTTCACAGCAGCCTGTGAGGGGGGCGTGGGACTCGCACTCCAAAAAGATTGCAGCCAGGAGCAACATGCGGGGGTACAAGAGGCTGACTCTGACGCACTCAGCTCTGCTTGCTGGGTGGTGTACATCAAAGGAAAGAGCCAACCTATAATTGGGTCAGCTCTTTTCTTTGAAATACACAAAGTTTCCACCCATCAAGCCAGAACACTATCATGGTCAGCCTGGCAGATGACTGGAGTGAGACTGCAGGGCTGTTGAGAGCTGGGGAAAGAACCCCCCCCCACACACTGGTTTTGAATCTCCTTTTTTTATTTATTCCATTAGTAATACTGCCTCTTTAAAAATTTGATTTGATGTGGTGGTGCATTAAGAGTGTGTCCAAGCGTTCCCGAGTCTGACATGTGCCCCTGCCACTGACGCCACTGCCAATCATTCTGTATATAAGGGAGGTCCTTGTTGTGAGCCAATGACAAGCAACCCCTTCCTGAACTGCCAATCAGCTCCTGACCCTTGCTTAGTGCTAAGCTGCTCCTTAGTCTTTCACACTGCCGCCTCCCACAGAGTAATTGACTGGCCAATCAGTAGTACAGCAGGCATGTAAGCATGCCCATAATGCAACAGTGCTGCCCAGAATTCACACTGCTCCACTGACTGCTGAGCTGCAAGATGGATTGAGGACGCAAGGTGAGGGAAATTTCGGAAAAAACAAGGAAAGCAATGTGGCCACAGCACCAAGTCGGGCTTATTACTGAGTATTTTTATTGCCAGTCTAGTAATAAATGTTGCTGGCAGCTGCTGGATGATAATTGCTAACGTAATTCAGCAAGACAGTGCTGGGACTGCTGTTGGTCATTGAGGAGAGGTCAGGGAGCAGGTGAGTGGGCTAGCAGCTAGCAGCATTTGGTTCTGACAGAAATATGGAAAGAAAAAACTGAAATCCAGTCTGCTTCTTGTAAAATAATATGGCCCAGATACTCAAACTGCACCATTCTGAGGCGCAAGCCCCAGCGCTGCTCAAAATAGTTGCGCAGGGGTGTGGCCAGGGCGATATTCAAAGGAGTTGCGGGCGGCGGGGCGGCAGGTGGGTGGGATGCTGCCGCCCGCTGGCTGCCGGGGGGGGAGCGGGGTAGAGGGGCTTCGTGGGTGGGTGGGGGGACACTAGACACCAGGGAGATGTTTAGGGGGTTGTAACTTGACATTCTGCCCGCGATCGGGCATTAAGGTCCACTGGACCACCAGGGAGATATTCGGGTTGGGGGCTTTTACATTCTGCCTCGATCGGGCACTGGGGGAGTTGATACGTTCTGCCTGATCGGGCTTTGGGAGATGTGTGGGCGGAGGTTGTTTTAAGTTCTGCCTGCGATCGAGCTGGTGAGGGCACAGGGACCGAGTTGCGGGCCAGCCAGGGGTGGCAGCTGCTGTGTTGCGCCCTGCAATACAGCAGCTCACCTGTGGGTGGCCCTCAACTTGATCCTTTTTTTTTTGGCTCAAGGTTGTGCAGGCACAGGTTGGGGGTTGCGAATGCACAACTCTGCACAACCCGACTGAATATCAGGTTGCGCAGTTTATGCATGGTTCCTCCCCCTCCTGTTGAGCATGCATTCATTTGCATTACGCTGTTGCGCAACCTGTTGTCAGTGGTGTAACTGCCTCCTGCTGAATATCGCAGAATGGCGCATTTTTGGATTTGCGCATGCGCAACCCTGTTGTGCATGGCGCAACCCTTTTGAATATCTGGGCCTATGTGTTTTGAGCTCTCGAGAGCCTTATCATCCCTCTGTGTGTCTGCCTGAATTTTGTTCAGTCTCAGTCCTACCTCTGCAGCAAAAGGGGATGATGAGACTCTCAAGAGCGCACAGATTATTTTACAGGAGGCAGACTGGAGTTCAGTCTTTTACCTTTTTTCACATTTCTGTCAGAACTTGCTGCTATCCCCTTTTCTGCAGAGGCTGGAGTGAGACTGAGCAAAATTCAGGCAGCCACACAGAAGGACAATGAGGCTCTCAAGAGTGCACAGATTATTTTACAGGAGGCAGACTGGAGTTCAACCTAAATTTTGCTCAGTCTCAGTCCAGCCACAGTCTGCAGCAAAAGGGGATAGCAGCAAGTTCTGCCAGAGATACAAAAAAAAAAAAACAAACAAACAGAAAAAGACAACTCCAGTCTTCCTCTTGTAAAATAATCTGTAAATTCTCAAGAGCCTCATCATCCCTCTGTGTAGCTGCCGGAAGTTTGCTTAGTTTTAGTCCAACCTGTGCAGCAAAATGTCTGCTGTATTACTTTTTTTGTCCAGTATTGTTGCGTACAGATAATTTTTTTCTACATAGTTTTTTTTCTCTTTTTTTTTTTTACTTTCTGCCACTTCTGGGTCAAACTACGTGTAAGGATTACTTCTGCAACCCCAAGTAACCTGTTATCCTGTAATATGTGTACTGGTTCATTTATTTATTTGCAACTTAAGAGATCAGTTACAACAACTATACATCTTCCTACAGTTTTTCCTTTGACTTTGTGTCCAGTCCTTTGCAGCCTAGCTAGCACAGTTTGTCACTGTTGATTACACGCAATGAATCACTGAGCATATAGTAACTTGGGGCTTCTATGGGCCTAGCAGCCGCAGACCACTAATATCTAGCTGCCTGCAGGGTGAATTCATACTTCTATTCTATACGCGAGGTTAGCAAAATGCTGACATTAGCCTGGACTATGTCAAGCCAGCAGGTGATGGTTGCAGCAAATATATGTATCACTTATACTACAATGTCAGCATTTTGCTAACCTCATGTACAGAACACAAGAATGTATTCAACCTGCAACCAGGCACATCATAATTTTAGACCAATGGGGTGGAGGAGAGCTCAGATAGGTGTTGTTTAGCTTCAAAGTAAGCCAGAAAATGCACCACAGAGCATATAGAACCCATGGGCTTCTAGGGGCCTTGAGCCCCCCAGACTCCCGGCTTTTTAAAAAAAAGTAAAAGTCTACAAAAAAAATGCCCCTTGTAAAAATCCTGGTGAGGGTCCAGCAGCACCCAGACCCTATTATCTGGCTGGCTGCAGGGTGAATACATACTTCTGTTCTGTATATAAGGTTAGCAATATGTTGACATTCATAGCCTGGCTTATGTCAAGCCAGCAGGTGACTACAGTGTCAGCATTTTGCTAACCTCATGTACAGAATACAAGTATGTATTCACCCTGCAGCCAGATACCTCATAAATTTAGAGCAAGGAGTGGGGGAGAGCTAACATATGAGTTATTTAGCTTCAAAATAAGCCAGAAAATGCACCACAGAGCATATACAACCCCTGAGCTGCTGGGGCATGGCTGCCCAAAGACCTCTGGCTTTTGTGAAAAAGTCACAGACTCCAAAAACAGAACCCCACTTTTAAAAATCCTAGCAATGGGCCTGGACTAACGAGCCCCCTACAGATCACTCTGAACTGGACTGGCAGTGTCACACCCCTCAAAAGGCATTCTCTGTGGCAAAGAGTTGCATGCATGTGCGCACACAGCAAACATAAAAAAGACTTTAAAGGGCTGAGTAAAGTTTGAAGTGTTACTTAACACGAAAGCAGAAGGAATAATATGACTCTTTACATTATAGCTGCTGTTACAGTACAGGGAGTTTTTTTTTATTAAAGAAGAAATGCATATAAAAAGTTACAGCAATTTTAATACAGTAGGGCTAAAACAAGCTAAGTAATGCTGTTTTACAGCAAACAGAGTCCATTAAAGAGGACTGGTCCCAGTACTGAGACCTGCGGCACCCTGCTAGTCATCCTCCCTTCTATGCAGTGAACTCCATTTACTACCACCCTCTGTCACCTATCCCTTAACCAAGTTCCTATCTAGTTTACCACCTTTGGACTCACCCCTAAGCTGCCCAGTTTCCTTATGAATCTCCTATGTGGAATGGTGTTGAAAGCCTTACTGAAATCTAGGTAGGCTACGTCCAGTGCTCCACCCTGCTCTATTTCCCTAGTCGCTCAGTCAAAGAAATCAATCAATTTGTTTGACATGACATCTCCTCCCCTACATAAATCCATGCTGTCATGGGTATTGTAACTCACTGGTTACAAGATACTCCACAATCTTGTCCTTCAGCTGTGTCTCCATTAACCTCCCCACCACCGAAGTCAGGCTGAGTGGCCTGTAGTTGCCAGCCTTATCCCTGCTACCACTTTTGTGAAGTGGGATTACATCTGCTCTCCTCCAGTTCTCCGGAACCCTGCCTTTGTCCAGAGAGCTATTAAATAGGGCTGTCTGAGGTGTAGCAAGTACCACCCAGAGCTCCTCAGGACTCTTGGATGCACTCTGTCTGGCCCAGTCACTTTGGCAACCTTCGGATTAGCGAGTCCCTTCAGGGCTTTCTCCTCTGAAAAATGATTCATGTCTACCTTCCTTTCTCCCTCCAATGCTCCTGTTGCTTTGTGTAGCCCATCCCCTTCTCCTTCATCTGTGGACACTGAACAAAATTATTTGTTCAGGATATCTGCCTTCTCCTGGTCCTCCTTTGCACAGTCTCCTTCCCTTCTCAACCATTTACAGTTCCTCACCTGGGCTTTCTGGTATCACTTATATACCTAAAAAATGTCTTGTCCCCTTTAGTTACCTCCTGGGCTAGTCTCTCCTCAGTTTGCACCTTCATGCTCCTTACTGCTTTCTCTGCCTCCCTTTGTTTCTCATGATACACCTCTCTTTCATCTTATGTCCGCATCTCTTTATACCTTCTGAATGCAACCTTTTAACCTTTACCTTTTCAGCCACTTGTTTCAAGAAACACAGCAGCCTCTTTTTTGTCTTGCTTTTCCTCACTTGCTTTGTGCAGAGGTTCATTGCCTTCACTATGCGCTCCCTTAGCTTTGCCCATTGTTCCTCCACCCCAGCCAGGTCATACCCTGACTATTTCACCCTGAAGCATTCACCCATGATTTTTTAAATCTTCTCTCCTGAAGTCCAGGACCCTTTCCCTTGCGTGGTTTAATTCCATGTAGCAGTCCAGTCACTGTGTTAGGTAGTCAGACATAAAGCCTCTGTCTTTATTCAGCCTACTTTCCAGAGTGTTAAAAGTTTGCATAAATTTGAATTCTGAGGCCCTTCTATCTCTCTGTGTTCTGAAACTGCCCTTCGGGACTACCAGTTCTATAGCATCTAAACTATGCCCCAAGCTGAGGAAATACTTACCCACTGGTGTGTTTGTGATCTGGTGTATGATAATGTGGTGGTGTAGGTTCATTCGCTTCCTAAGAGTCTGTCCTGTATCCCTCACGTAAAGATTCATGTTGGGGCACTTTGAGCATATGGTCAGATATAAATCAGATCAAATCAAATCAAATTGTCTTTATTTATAAAAAGGCGCCTTTCTAAAATCAAGGCACCTGTACAATAAAATATATAAAATAAAAATAAATAATTCGAAAAGCCAAACATATAAATTACAGAAAATACAATAGTATAACATACAATAGCAGCAGCACTAATCCCCGAATGCCAAACCAAAAAGATAGGTCTTCAAGGCATTCTTGAAGCTCTGGACAGTCAGGCATTCTCGTACCCGATGAGGTAGAGAATTCCACAGGGACAGGGCAGCAAAACTAAATGCCCTTGCTCCAGATGTTTGCAATCAGACCCTGGGAATCTCTAGCAATCCCTCATCGGTAGATTGGAGAGGACGGATGGGACAGTAGGGACAAAGGAGATCTTTCAGGTAACCTGGTCCCTGGTCATGTAGGGCCTTATAGGTTAATAAAGCAACCTTGAAAGGTGACCTGCCGCTGTATTGGCAGCCAGTGCAGACCGCAGAGCACAAGTGTTATATGACTGGTTCTGGAAGTACCAGTCAATAGCCTGGCTGCCGTGTTCTGTACGAGCTGCAAGCGATGGATATCAACCCCAGGTAGCCCTAGGTAAAGGGCATTGCAGTAGCCATGACAAGAGGTAATGAAGGCATGAACCAACGTTGGAAGATCATCGGGAGGAACCAGGTGTTTCACCGAGGCGATATTTCTCAGATGGTAAAAAGAGGTTTTAATAACTGCTAACACCTGTGACTTTAGGGTCAAACAGTCATCAAACATAATGCCCAGGTTCCGCACCTGGTCTGAGGTAGCTAGCTGGACGCCTCCAAGCCATAGACCTGAAGGGGAACCTGCCAACATACCCACCTCACGACGACCCGGGTCCACCACCAACATATACAGCATTAGCAGAGCTGCAGTTAAATGACCCCTGGATTTTGTAGTCCTGTTTCTTGTGAGGAATGGAGACATTATCTGTTGTAATGATGTGCATCTTTGACATCTTCTCTGTTGACAGCAGAATGTCCCTAGTACAAACTTACCTGGGAATGTCTTCTGGCATCTTGCTTCAGACAATACATTGCTATAAACTGAGGCATTGCCTATATGCCAGGAGCTGGAGCTGTGGAAAGATACCTTACAACCTTTCATCCTGTTGGAGAATACGATTGGGATCTTTAATCTTGGGCGGGTGTTTAGTGTGGGCACTATATGTGACAACCGATGGTGTGCGGTCGTTTTTCTGTTTTTTCTTATATTCCAGTAAGTTCTTTCTGGGTATTCTTGTTAATCTGCAGATCTGATTTTCTATGGTCTGTTGGTAGTATCCTTGATTTGTGAAGGCTTCTCAGAGGGTCCTGATATGTCTGTCTTTGTCTTCTGTGTCAGAGCATATTTGACTGTACTGTATTGTTTGACTGTAGATGATGGACTGGTTTGTGTGCTTGGGGTGGAAGCTCTTATGCAGGTAGTTGAATCGGTCAATGGCATTGCAGTAAGTGGATGCCTGTATTTTTCCATCTTTTATGTTGATATTGGTGTCCAGAAAGCTGACTTGTGTGTCCGAGAAACTGATTTAAATTTTATGGTGGGGCAATAGGTTTTTGTTTGCGTGTCTTCATTAAAAAAAAAAAAAAAACTTCCTGTATTGTGACAGCACCTAGAATGTAAATAAGAGTTATTACTCCTTCTGCTTTGGTGTTCATTAGCCAGTCATAGTTTACTCATACCTTTGAAGTTTTTTTTTCCTTTTTTCTCGCATTCCTTGTCAATAAACATACAGCAATGCAGGTGGACAACTCCTCAATAAACACCTGTATATAAATAGTTTCTTAACACCTTCTGCTCATCTCCGGTCTGATGTAACCAGCATCACAAGGCTTCATTCAGCTGCTGTAGGCTAAAATATTAACTTCTGCTTAGAAACAGCACCTTCCTGTTCTTACTGTGACAACGATTAGAATGTAAATAATGGCTTTATGCCAACTGGTTTGATAGCAGCACTGCAAAGTTCCTGCAATTTTGTACCTACATTACTAAAAGAATCAAACCCATATATTATCCTCAGTGGCATTCCTCTTCCCTTCTTCTGCCACCTTCCCCGGATCTGCTACCGGACCTTGGGCTGGGCACCCATCTAAAAGTATAGGCTCTCTCTGTGTGAGCACCCCAGAATGTGCACTGCCATCCTCGGCGGCATTTCTCTTCCCTTCTGCTGCCGCCTGCTCCCAGACCTGCTTCCATGGTTCCTTCCCTACCTTGAGCTGGGTGCCCCTCTAAAAGTACAGGCTGTCTCTGAGTAAGCACCCTGGAATGGGCGCTATCATCCTCGGTGGCATTCCTCTTACCTTCTGCTGCTGTCCTCCCCTGGATCTGCTGCTGTGGGTCCTGCCCTACCTTGGGTTGCATGCCCCTCTAAAAGTACAGACTCTGTCCGAGTGACAGCCCCTGAATGGGCACTGCCATCCTCAGTGGCATTCCTCTTCCCTTACAGGAGTTGTTATGTGTACTACTGGTCTTTAAGTTTTTGTATAAATTGTTTTGTGTACAATGTGTAAATGTGAAAACTTAATAAAGCTTATTAAATTTGAAAAATTCTTCTTGCCTTCTTCTGCCGCCCTCCCCTGGATCTGCTACCGTGGCTTCTGCCATGCCTTGGGCTGGGCACCCCTCTAAAACTTTAGGCTTTCTCTGAGTGAGCGCCCCAGAATGGGCTCTGCCATCCTTGGTGGCATTTCTCTTCCCTTCTGCTGCTGCCCCCAGTTCTGCTACTGTGGCTCCTGCCCTACTTTGGGCTGGACACCCCTCTAAAAGTACAGGTACGCTCAGCTTACCACTTGCCACCTCCATAAACTCCTCAGATGGGGTGCCGAGATTTCCTTCCCTGAACATAGTGGAGCGCCTGCTGGATTAAGCTGTTTGGATGCTACCTTGTTGCTCTGAGCCCTGATTGGTCAGTTCATCCTCTCAGCTTAAACTCTGTGTCTTACTGCTATTTTTAACTATTCTCTGCATCTTCTACATGCACTGTGGACCTTTACTGTGCTTTCTACTCTGCTTATCTGTTTTGCTTAACTTTTCTCCCACCCCGCACCGACACTCTTTAAATGGGCTTTCTGCCTATACAGCTCCTCCTCACTTACTCAACCAACCAATTGTTCAGTCTGCTAGTGATTCCCTTAAAGTGCCTCAACCCTATTTGCATGATATACCCTTGCTTACATTTTCACCTACTCACCAATTATCTCTCTATTCCCTCCCTTCATTTATAATCTAATCATGGTCTTTTCTATATTTCTACCTACAATTTCTACTCTGTTGTCTCTGACTCACTCACTGCCTAGATCTTTGGTTCTCCCTCCTACCCTGTTCTTGATATCTAACTCTCAGCGGAACCTCTCTGTCATGACTAGCCCCTTATCTTCAATCTCTCACCACTACCTACATTATCTTCCTAATCTGCCTCCATTCTGTTTCATCCCGTCTCACCATGTCACTAATTCTTTCTTGCACTCTCATTCTATCCATTTCTTCTGTTAGCTCTCCTCCCTCCTCAAACCCCTCCTCGTCGGCACCCCTGCAGTCCACTCCAGGCTTGTAAGTCCACTCCACACATATTCTACAACCTCCGCTCCTTACCATGTATTCTGGTCACATTTCCCATTCTTACCTTGTTCATCTCTTCTCTTGCTGCCTAGCTCAAGTACCATAATTCATTTGCTCAAAATTTATTTTTCCTCCCCTCGTTCCCACCCTTCATACTCACACTCTGTATCAGTTCGCCCTTGGTACAAGAGCATTAAGTGTCTCTACCTTACTATCACTCTTCTAATTCTAGCTGCTGGTGACATAAATCCCAACCCAGGTCCTCTCCACTAAGCCCTAACCCCAATCCTTCTGCCCTTCCTCGTGGATTTAAAATCTGCCACCTAAATGGCAGAAGCCTCCTCCCAAAAATTGACTTGCTTGTACCTCTCACAGGATCTCTAACCCCTGATGTTCTTATACTCCCCTGACTTCTGGCTCAATGCTAAAATTCCTGATGCCTCCATCGCCTTTTCTGGCTTTCTTCCTTTCCTGACAAGACCGTGTTGGTAGAGGTGGTGGAGTGGTGTGGTTATATACATCTCCTCTGTTATCCAATTCGCTATTATTCTATCGACATCTCTCCCTTCAGCTTATGAGTTTCTTAGTGTCCGTCTCTCCCTCCCCTTCTCTGTACCTATCTTTGCGGTGGGGGTTTATTGCAGCCCTGGCCTCAACACTGCTACTGCCATGGATCTCCTAAAAACTATAGTCTCGCTTACCTCTGAAAGCAAACTCTTTGTTATGGATGACTTCAATCTCAGTTGGCTGTCTTCCTCTCTAAATAAACCTGTAATGATTTAGCTGCACTGAACCTCTCACAATGAATTCAGGAGCCTAGCTGACTAAATCATAAAACTCTCAACCACTCTCTCATTGACTGGGCCCTTACCACACACCCCCACAGAGTAATTCAATCAGACCTTCTCATAGATGCTTTAAGTGATCATCACATGATCTACTTAGTCCATAAAATCCACAGACCTAAGGCCCACACAAAATTCTGCATACTAGATCCTTTAAATCTCTTGACCTCTCCCCCCCTTATATGACCTAGTGCTCACTTACTGATCTCTCACTTCTTCAGTTAATACTGTAGATGATGCTCTGTCATGTTTCACCAGCAATTTCCTTCGAGTCTGGAATAGCCATGCCTCAATTAGATGCTCCAGTGTACAAGGAAATCACTTTCTATGGGTTACTCCTGAACTATTGGCCTGTCAGCGTGCTCATGACAAGGCCTGGAAGACACACAAAGCCTCCCAATTACTAAGTGACTTACAACAATACCGTACACTCCGTAACTCCTTCAGCAAGGCCATTACACTGGCAAAAGCTGAATACTTCCACTCTACTTTCTAGACACTTATAAATAAACCCTCAAAATTCTGGAAAGTAGTCCATTCCCTATTCTCCCCCCACCCCTTCTATTTCACTCCATGACACAAATGGATCATGAATATCTAACCCTCAGCCTATAGCCACTGAATTTAACACCTACTTCACTTCCTGTGCTTCTTCACTCCTATCTATCATCCCTCCTTCACCCTTTCCTACTCCTCATCCCCACTCCTCCAGTTCTCCCCATGTAGCAGCAACCCTAAATGTGACCCCTTCTCCTTCTCACTAGTTTCACCCGCAGAAACCTTAGCAGCCCTCCTAAAGATCAACCCCAACATAGGTAGATCGCCAGATGGCCTTGATCCTAAACTTCTATTCTTATCTTCTCCAGCTACCTCCTCTCCTCTCCTCTCCTCTCCTCTCCTCTCCTCTCCTCTCCTCTAGCAGATTTACTAAACCTGTCCTTCTCATTGACAAAGTACGGTCTGCCTGGAAATATGCAGTTGTCCTCTCGCTTCCCAAGGGTGGTGACCCCACTTCTCCTGGCAATGACCACCCTCTCTCTCTCCTCCCTATTCTTGTCAAGTTACAGGAGCACTTGGTCCTCTCTCAACTCATTGCATTTCTCTCTGAATCCTCCTTCACTTCTTTCCAATCTGGGTTTCGAAAGGATCACTCCACCACCATCCTCCCTGCTTCGGATCACTGATTGCATCTTCTCTGGGATGGATTGTGGCCCAATCACTGCCGCTATCTTTGTCAATCAATCAATCAATCAATCAGCCAATCAATTAAAATCTTTGTTTATCCAGGTGGGCACCATTGAGCAAGGCTCATTTGCAAGATGGACCTGGTCATGAGAACATCATTGTACAGTAACAGTGACCCTCTTGGACTTTGTTGATTCCCTTGTGGTACTTGAAAGTTTCTATCATGTCCCCCCTCTCTCTCCTTTCCTCGAGGCTATAAATATTAAGCTCCTTAAGTCTCTCTTCATATGTCTTCCAGTGCAGACCCTGCACCATTTTAGTTGCTCTCCTCTGGACAGCTTCCATCCTATCTATGTCTTTGCGGAGATTGGGTCTCCAGAACTGCATGCAGTACTCCAGATGGGGTCTCACCAGCTGTCTGTACAGAGGGATAATAACTTCCTGTTTTCTACTGGCGATGCCTCTCCCTATGCATCCCAGTATCCCCCCAGCCCACCTTGCTGCCCTCTCACATTGCTTGCCCACCTTTAGGTCATCTGATATGACTACCCCCAGGTCCCTTTCCATTTTTGTTGTTGTTAGTATCTCACCCCCCCATTGTGTACTCTTCCCTTGGGTTTTTGTTTCCCAGGTGCATTACCTTGCACTTCTTAGCATTGAATTTAAGCTACCATACATTTGACCATTCCTCTAACCTTGCCAAGTCCCTTCTCATCCTTTCCACCCCACCTTGTGCATCAACTGTGTTGCAGATCTTTGTGTCATCTGCAAGGAGACATACTTTTCCTACCAGTCCCTCTGCAATGTCGCTTATAAAGACATTGAAGAGGACCGGTCTTAATACTGAACCCTGCGGTACCCCACTAGTAACCCCCCTTTCTTCAGAGTGGACTCCATTTACTATTACTTTCTGTGTCCTATTCTCCAGCCAGTTCTTTACCCAGGCTGTCATCTTGGGACCCACTCCCAGGCTGGCTAACTTATATTAATCTTTTTGTGTGGGACTGTGTCAAATGCCTTACTAAAGTCTAGGTAGGCCATGTCCACAGCCCCTCCCTGATCTACTACTTTGGTCACCCAGTCTAAGAAATCTATCAGATTTGTTTGGCATGACCTTCCTGCTGTGAATCCATGCTGCTTACATCCTGTGCCCTCTGGTCTCTGATACTCAACAATTCTTTCCTTCAGAAGTGATTCCATCATTTTCCCTATCACTGAGGTTAAACTAACAGGTCTGTAATTTCCTGCTTCTGTCTTGCTCCCACTTTTGTGAAGGGGAATCACATCTGCCCTCCTCCAGTCCTCAGGTACCACCCCATCCTCCATGATTTGTTAAAAGGGTAGTCAGTGGTGTCACTAGTTCTACCTTAGTTCTTTTAGAATTCTGGGATGAATCCCATCAGGCCCATTGCTTTGTCCACCTTCAGTTTTAAGAGTTCTTTCAGAACCCTTTCTTCTGTAAATGGGCTGGTATCAACTTCTGTATCCAGAGTGTTTCTACTGTTTGTTTTAGGTACCTCCCCCTCTTCTTTTGTAAATACTGAGCAAAAATATTTGTTTAGTATCTCTGCCTTTTCACAGTCACCCTCTGCCCACCCTCCCTCCCCTTTATTAAGCCTCACTATCCCTCCCTTGGTCTTCCTTCGCTCCCTGATGTACCTATAGAAGGTTTTATCCCCCTTCTTAACTGAGTTGGCTATCTTTTCCTCGGTTTGGGCCTTTGCTGTTCTGACTGCCTTCCCAGGTTCCTTTTGCTTTAACTGATACAGTTCTCTGTCCTGCTCCTTCTGTGATTCCTTGTACTTCCTGAATGCTTTCTTTTTCTCTTGAACCTTCACTACCACTTCCTTTGAGAACCATAGTTGTTTCTTACATCATTTTGTTTTGTTTATTTGCTTCACACAAAGGCTTGTTACCTCTGTGATGGCAGTTTTTATTATTCCCCATTGTTCTTCCACCCCTCCTTCCTGCCCATTTGCTAGTGCATTCCTTAGGCACTCACCCATTTTGGCAAAGCCAGCCCTCCTAAAGTCCAGTACTTTTGCCTTTGTATGGCTTGACTCTATTGCTGTGTTTATTGTGAATTATATTGTTCGATGGTCGCTAGTTTCCAGATGGCTACCCACTTCTACAACTCTGATCCTCTCTTCATCTCCATTTGAGAGAACCAGGTCTAAGATTGCTCCCTCTCGAGTGGGCTCCAATACTAGTTGTCTAAGGCATGCCACCTGTAGGGCATCTAGAATAACCCCACTCTTTGAAGTGGCTGCTGCAAGTGCACTCCAGTTAACATCTGGCATATTCAGATCACCCATCAGCAATATCTCCCCTTTTTCTGCCATTCTAAGTATACTTTATATAATTTCCTTGTCCATTTCCTCCCCCTGAGAAGAGGGTCTGTACACAACCCCTGTGTGGATTGTGGTGCCATTGCTGGTCTCCAAATTTACCCACAGTGCTTCTTCTCCTCCCTGTTTTCCCTTTTGTTCTGTTGCTTTGATTTCTTCCCTTATGTAAAGAGCTACTCCTCCTCCTCTTTTACCCTCTCTGTCCCTCCTGTAGATAGTGTATCCTGGTATGTTTATGTCCCAGTCATGGTTTTGTGTGTACCATGTTTCTATGACTGCCACGATATCCAGATGTTCCTCCTCCATCAAGGCCACTAATTCAGGAAGCTTGTTACTCAGACTATGGGCATTGGTACTCATTGCTCTCCATTTTTTATGGCGTTACCTTCTTTTGTAGCATCCCCCACTGACCTTTCTACCTCAGTCTTTTTCTCATTTAATACCCTGTTTCGTAGGGAGAGGCTGGGATTTTCCTGCAGCTTATCAGTGCCTCCCCCCTTGACTAGTTTAAAAGCTTGCCAATGAAGCATTTAAACCGATTGCTCAAAAGACTTGTTCCCTTCCTGGACAGATGCAGACCATCCTGCCAGTATAAGATGGTGTCCCTCCAGGTGGAACCTCAGTCCTCAATGAAGCCAAACCCCTGTGCTCCACACCATTTTTTCAAACAATCATTAAACTGCATGGTGCAAAGTACCCTCACCTCACTCATGCCATTGACAGGCAGCACCTCAGAGAAGGATACTGTGTGTGCTACTTGTCTTAGGCCCCTCCCCAATTCTACAAAGTCCTTCTGCACTGTTCTGATCTCATGATGAGCCAAGTCATTGTCCCTAGGTGGACAATGATATCCAGCTCAGACTCCCATGCAGCTGTTCTCATGATCCTGAGGATACGCTTCCTGTCCCTCCAAGCCATGGCACCAGGCACCTTACTTCAGTTTTCCCTGCTCCCCCCAGTTCTGTCCACCTAATAATTGAGTCCCCCACCAGGAGCTGCTTCCTTTCCTTGTGGTGTCCTCTGCCTCCTTCCTGTGGGCCTCCCTTGTGATAGTTGTCCTCAGCCTCCTTAGTCTCCTCTGCGGGTGCATCCATAGGGGAGCTATGCTCCCTCAAAATGGTGTATGGATTGTGGAGCGGAACAACTGACAGGGTGTGCCTCTGTTCCACCATCCTCACCCTCCCTGAGCCCATTGTGGTCCAACTGCTGTGCTTTCTTTGCAACCTCTGAGGTAGTGGTGGTGGCTGTGGTGCTCCCTGAATAGGGGAGGTTCCCTTCCTACCGTCCAGTGTGGGCTGGGGGAAGGTTCCCTTACTACTGTCCAGTGTGGCCTGAAGACGGGCAACGTCCTGCCTCAGGGCAGAGAGTTGTCTGCAAATAGGGCAGCACCTCAGCCTCCAGAAAGACTCCTGGAAGACTGCTGCCCCCCAGCCATTACATTGCACTACTCCCCACATGTTTATCTACTTTTCTTTTGTGTGTGTTTGTGTGTGTGATTGGTTTGTTATGTAGAAATATATATATATATATATATATATATATATATATATATATATATATATATATTATACAATGTGTATGCTTATATTGTCAGTGCAGTGTGCTAGAGAGGATATGACAGTGATATGCACCTTGCAGTCTTGAGGAAATGATGTCAGAACCCCAGGTATAAAGGAACTATTTCCAGGGGTGGGTGGGGTGAGGGTGGGAAGGGGTTGGGCCTAAACTGTGACCTCACAAAATAATCAGCTAAAAGCTCTGACCCACCACTGCGATGAGTGTCTTCCTGTCAGCAAGATACCCTACACAACAATTTGACAGATAAAATACCCTGCTAATCAAACAGAGAAAAATACAGACATCCAAGGCAGACACAGGTAAACCTCCCCAGCCCCAAAACAGCCTGGTGGTTTGTGCTCTGAAAGCAGTCAGCCCCAAAATAAGTCAGCTGTGCTTTAAACTCTTCCTGCACTGAAAATCTTAAGAACTGTAACAAACTTAAAGCTAGATCCACCTCCCTCTGTTGCTTGAAAGTCTGTCTTTTCCTGACAATTCTAAGTTCCTTATTTCACCTTTCAGTTAGAAGTAGCCTCCACCTGCAGAATGTCTGGTAAAAACCAAAGACAATTGTAAGGTTCACCTCCCTCTGTTGTGAGTTCAAAGTTCAATATAGAATTTGCAAGTGCAATATAGAATTTCTCACACAGCTCACAGCTGAGTAAAGAAGTACACTCAGACTAAGAGGACAGCTCAGCTTCAAGTTTTTTTGCAAACCGTTCCACAAGGTAGTCAACAAGAAACTTATGGCAGCTCTGCTGAAACGAGATTTGACCTTCAGAACTTGGAAGGTGATTAGGGAATAGCTTCTGAATGCATAGGTGCCCATTACACTCCAGGGAATACAATCAGAGATGTAACGGGGAGCTTGTTGGTTACAGCTCTGAAGGCCCAAAGAGAGGCATTTCTATTTCTCCTATAATGAAGCGAAGTCCAGCCCACTGCTGAGTACAAAGAGCAATGCTGTGTGGAAAGAGGAAGGCTGGTTATGAACCTGATTGCTCTGTGGTAAAGGGTGTCCAATTTTGCCAGGGCAGAGGCAGTGCAGTGGCAATAGAGAAGGTCTGCAAAAGCTATTAATGAAAGGAAGGTGGCTTGAACCAACTGCAGTTTGGCCTCCTTAGTAAGAAGGTAGTTAATTCTGTAGAAAATTCCTAATCTTTGTCTTAGTTTCTTCTGAAGTTCTTTGAGATGTTCAGAGAAGGAAAGTTTGTGATAGAGCCATGCACCCAAATATTTGAATTTTGGCACATACTCTAGTTTTTCTCCAAGTACTGTGGTGATCTGAGGGATAGCCCCCATGCATGCAGGATTTGCCACATAAGTGAAAGGGGAAAAGGGCATTGCTTTTGTTTTTTTCACATTAAGCAGAAGCTTTTTGCTTATGAGCTGGTATTATAATAGGTTAAATTTGGCTTGGAGGTCTTCATACGCTGCTTCCAGCATTGGGTGACTCAAGTAAAGTACTGTGTCATCAGAAAACAAGTGGATATTGGGTTTATTGATGGTATCATTGATGTTGTTAATATAAACTGCAAACAAGAGGGGACCAAGGATAGACAGGGACAATGGATTTCCCTTTTTACCAGTAACACCGGTAAAAATCACGGAATCCTGCTTGGTTTGTGGATTTTGAATTCTTGTACCGGTGCCTCACGGAAATTGCATTTCACTGCACAGAATCCCTAATATTTCAGCATATTTTTAAATGTTTTTATTTTCTCTTTCTCTGCCCCCTTCTCACAGCATCAGTCTCCACTTTTCAGAGATCCCTAGGCTGGCTATCCCTTAGCTTTACCCCAGGTAATGCTCAAGAGCTCCTGTGAGCCTGCACCCATCCTGCCTAGGTTGTACTCCCCAGGTGGGAAGGGAGGGAACCCCAGGTCACCCCTCCACAGTCCTTTAACGTGTGTCAGGCAGCCCAGTGGGTCCCTCATGGAAACTGGTTATGAAGTCTGGGGCAGCTGGGTCCCTTCTACCAGCAGCCGATGTGGGGTGATTGTTGCTGGTTTTCTGGTCTCTGTTCCTGAGGACACCAACACTTGAGGGGATCCAAGGAAGTAGGGCACATAGAGACGTGGCACTACTCCAGATCCTGGCTAGCTTCCTCTCTTCTCAAATGCTCTTCAGCCTCATTGCACCACCACCTGTGGTCACCCAGGTGGCAGTAAAGCAGCAGGTCCTGCAGGCCATCGTTCCCAGAGGAGGAGAGTGGCCCCCCAGCTGCTCAATCCTACTCCCCTGGCCAGGCCTGTAGCAACCCGAATTCACTTCTGACCCTGAGTGCCTGGCATTGCAAGCAGTAGTGCTACCTCAGGCTATTTACAGTGCTCTGTCAACTATACACCCACTTTGGTGTAAGAAAACATAAGCAGATGGAGAGGGAAATAATTCAGTTTTAGTAAAATGTTGCAAAGTGTTCAATGTTCATAATTTGCACTGTAGGTACTGTGCACTATTATTGAAATCATATATTAAAACATTATATATGGGTGTTATGGCTGACAGTATAGCCTAGAGGTTAGAGTAACAAACAATGATCAAACTGAGTACATTTAGAAGACTTGGGTTTGAGTCCCACAACCTCCACTTGCATACTGTGTGACTCTGAGCAAGGCACTTAACCTCCACAGTGCTGCTGGGTCACCTCTGAAAACAGGCAGTTTTGCCTGGTGGGTTTACCCAGTTTACACAAAAATATAAAAAAAATACCAATATATGTTTACTACATCATACAGTAGTCAGCGTACCATGTAATTTATCTGAGTTGTACTCAGGCTGCAATGATGTTGTATAGGTAAATATAAATGTTCAGATACATTTTTGTTTTATAAGCTTGTTTTTAGACTTTAGTCAGGTTTTTATTGTATTTTTTGCATATGAACATCTAGGATATATATTGCTAAGCGCAGGATCACTGTTACCAACTAGTTTATTCAAGTTTATAATCAGCAGGGCCATCCAAAATCCTCAGCTGTTTGATTGAAAGTGAGTCTGAATGAAAGTATGTTCACAAGGCACAAGCTGCCTTACTATTTATTTAGGTGAATGGGATAGAAACATAGACTTTGACGGACCACCTAGTCTGCCCATTTCATCACTTGCACCTTCTCTCCCACCTGTTGTGTCAGTCTCTGTGACAACAAAAAGTTTTCTGACAGACTGCTTTAATAAAAAGCAAATGTTACGTGTTTAAGTGTACTTATGCTTGGCCAGTGGATTTGAAAGCACATTCAGTGACACATGGAAGGTAAGACCCCAGGGGCTGTATGATGCTGGTGGGTAGAGAGGTGCTCAATTCACATCTGAGCTCAAACATGAAAACTGAGAGACACCCTTTTCATGGAGACCAAGGGGGAAAAAAAAGTAATCCACATGTTTGTGAGATGCATTAGAAGGTCCTCCACTAATCACTTGTGAATTTTTTTTAGGTGAAGACACTATTTCAAAGAAGCAAATTCAGGCAGTCTGTTTTGTTCCTCCTACCCCCTGGCCATCCACTCCTTCAGGCCTGCCAAGTCCCCTTACCACTGCTGCTGAGTCCCCCCCACCATCCACTGCCCCTTATGGCCATGCGACCAGGTAACCCAAATTAACCCTTCATCGGTGGGTCCCTATCCCTATCCCTGTGGGAGGCTAACAGGGGAATACAATCACCCTAAAGAGCTTCCTGTATATCCCAGGCATGGCAGAGGTCATAACAGACACATGTGTCTGGGATGTCGTGCTTATGGAGGGACTGGAAGCCATCCTCTAGGTAGCCAGCAGGTGTTTTTCCATTTTTGTGGGAGCATGACAGGCCACATGATGTCAAGACACAAGCTGACATCCATCACGCTCTCTTCCTCAATGAGGGCCAATGTGTTGCCATGCCTCCAGCCTCCACCTGGGGCCAGCAAATGCTGAGCTGTGAATATACTCTCCCTCCAAGGAGAAGATGAGTGGTTGTTGGACACTCAAGCCTTCACCCCCCCGGCCGGTCTTCCACCACCCAAACCCATTCCCAAACCCTGGTCAGTGGTGTCACTGGCAGAAATCCAATTCAGGCAGTTAAATGATAGGAAAAAACAAATGTGGTCCACCTTAGTAGTGGTGGTGGTTCAGATTAATTCACATCTGAGTTCTAACAAGCAAAGAGACCCAATAATTTGTAACATGTGCATGTGGGGTGTGGGTGTTGAAGAAAGGAGATCATAGTGCTGTCACTACTGCCATCACCCCTGAGGGATGTGGACTGCATTGTTGCTACTACCATCACACCTGAAAGGCGGGGGGGGCCGTAGTGCTTCTGCCATAACTACTGGTGGATGGGGAATGTTGTACTGCTGCTGTCCCACCTGAGGGATGGTGGCCATAGTGCTGATACTGCCATCACTCCTGAGGTATTCAAAATGTGGTACTGCTGCCATCACACCTAATGGATAGGGACAGCAGTGCTGCTGCTCCCATCACACCTGAGGGAGGGGGGACACAGTGTTGTTGCTGCTGCCAATGCACCAGAGGGATGGGGACCTTACTGCTGCTTCCATTACACCTCAGGGATGGAGGCTGTAGTGCTGTTGCTGCCATCATATTTGGTACCTAAAATAACTTTAAATTGGTACAAGGATGAAAGGATGTGCAATAGTGGAGGTCAAAACTGCTAAAATGCATGTTAGCAGAGTTAAAAATTGTTAAATAAAGTACACAAAACCAAACACCGGTAAAACCGGATTATGGCTTAGCAGACACCGGTGACAGTACCGTTTTTTACAATGTGAAAAATTGAATTTGCCCTTTCTCAATCCCAGTAAACCAGTGTCCCTGACTGGATAGATTCCTGAGGCACCCCCCTCAGCATAGGTTTAATTGGAGAAAGATCACCTTCAGCTTTAACCTACCGTTTCTGTTCTGCAAGGTAGTCAGCAAACTAGCACATAGAGTTAGGGTCTAGACCTAAGTTACTTAGAGAGGATAGAAGCAGGCTATGGTCAACTGTGTCAGAGGCCTTACTTAGATTTAAAAAAATGGCACAGACATGATTCCTATTATCAAAGTCAAGGAGCCAATCATTGGTCACTTTTGCTAAGGCAGTTATGGTGCTGTGTTTTGCTCTGAAACCAGACTGAACAGGGTTTAACAGGCTTCTGGATTCTAGGTACACCCTTAGCTGATCACTCACTATCTTTTCTAATAATTTAGACAGAATGAGTAGGAGGGAGATCAGCCTATAATTATTAAGGTCACAGGGGTCACCTGATTTTAGAAGAGGGATGACATGGGCTATTTTCCATTGTGGGGGAGGCTCCCCTGGGATAGAGACAGGTTGAAGAGGTGGGTGATTGGCACTGCCAACACATGATATGTACATTTCAGATAGTACAGCTCTATGGAGTCTGAGCCTGCACTCTTCTTGGTATCCAATTGCAGCAAAAGGTCTTCCACCTCTTTTAGAGAGGCAGGTAGGAGGGAGAAGACCTCCTTGGTAGAAGGGGGCTCATGAATCGATAAGCCCTCCTGAATACGTACGGCATTGGCAGGGGAGCTATCAAATGCTGGCCCAGCAGTTGTGAAATGATTGTTAAGTGCTTCCAGTATCGCTGAACGGTCAGAGATGATGCTACTACTGGAAATAATTTTTGATGGTAGGGAATTACTAGGTGAATGAACAGACATGTCCTTTATTGTTTTCCAGAATTTTGAAGGATTCCTTGAGGCAGAGGCTAGCTCTGTGCGATAGAAAGCAGCCTTGGCTGCTCTGACCAACTTTGTGCACTTGTTGCGTGCTCTCCTAAAATGGCACCAGCCTGAGTCGTTCTTGCTTCTGCATGCTTTTTTCCATAGTGTGTCCCTTTCTAGCAGGGAAGCGTTGAGTTCTGGTGAAAACCAGTGGCAAGTGCTGCTCCTTACACGTACTTTTACCATTGGTGCTTGCCTGTTTAAGGTCACAGTTAGTATATAGTGAAAAATAGTAAATGCCTCATTAACCATTTTGGCTGGGTAGAAATCCTGCCAATGTGGTGAATGTTTCAATTCATCGATTAGGCAAGCAAGTTGAGGTTGCGTTTACATCTCTTGATTGAAAACTTTGCTATGAACTGTGGATTGTGCACAGATCTAATACTGGCGATGAAACAGTGATCGCTTATGTCAGAGAAAAATGTTCCAACATGGGAGAACAGATGTGGTTTGTTAACCAAAATTACATCTAAGAGGGTGCTGTTACTGGGGTTCTTTTTATTAGGGCAAGTTGGCTCGACTATGAGTTGCACCAGCCCCAAAGATGTCACAAAAGGATTTCAAGGGGGCCGAGGCTTTAGATAACCAGTAGTAGTTCAGATTGCCAAGAATAATGGTTTCAAGTGTACTAAGTCCCATTGCAGAGCTTTGATGAGACAAGAGATGAGACCCCATGGATGGGGGCCTGTAGCAACCTATTAAACAGAGTGCACAGGAAGGATAAAGGTCAATCTTTAGGGTCAAACACTCAAATTCATTAGGGGAGGAGGATGCTTCTATGCATGATACTGAGAATTTGTCCCTAACATAGATTGCCACCCCTCCTTCTCTTGATTGCCTACCAGCTTGGAAGAGTAAGTAGTTTGGGATGTTGATTTCACTGTCTGTAGTGGCAGGCCTAAGCCAGGTCTCAGTGATCACCAGAACATCTGGTAGGGTGTGGCTCAACCAAGCCTGGATCAAGGTGAATATTTTGAGCAGGCTACAGACATTGAGATGCATAAATGACATTCCTTTAATATCCGCCAGGTGTGAGGGAGAGGCAAGGGTATCTAGAGGCCCTGGGTTGAGTTCAATATTGCCTGAGCACAATAGCAATAGTAGCAAAATCCTTTTCAAGGCAGCAAAAGTTAGTTTGTAGTCTCTATTCCTTGATTAGCTGGGGGGCGATGACATTGGATAAACCTATCACTGCTCCTGGTGCTATACTGACCTAGGTTGCAGCCACTAGGGTCCTGGCAGAGGCATGCCAGGAGGAGGAAGTATCAAGATGGGAGGGAGGAGTACTCCACAGAGGCAGTTCTGGAGATGTCCCACTTCCAGGCAAATACAGCTGTAATATCCAAAAGTCCAGCAGTACTTCCTGAGAGGAGTTGAAAAGCAAATGACAGGGAGAATCGCAAGGCACATCCCCCCCATGGAGGAATGTGGGGTCTGTTAGAGCATGCTGGGCACCATCAGAGCAAGGGACCAACAGAGCAGCAAGATGTTTCCTCCCATGATGGGTCTTATACACCACAGGATCAGGCTATGAAGTCCACAGACAGTATCAAATACTGAGCCTATAGTTGTCCTGACTGATGAGCATTCAGGGGAGACTGGAGAAGGATAATGGACCCCGGCAGTAGTTTAATGTGAAAAGACAGCAGATGGTTAAACTATGAGAAGGTGTGGTGCCAGTGGGCATAGCAGATGAGGGGAAGCAGGATGAAACATAGAAACACAGAAACATAGACTTTGACGGCAGATAAGGACCACATGGCCCACCCAGTCTGCCCATTTCCTTACCTACTGGATAAACTGCAGATTCTAGTTAATCAACAGCCTACTTCCTGCAACCCTGAAGCGTATATAATGAATGGAGGGGTGGGGGATGGGTGGGCGGGTGAAAAAAATGCGGCTTTTGCCATACCTTGAAAGGCGAGTCCAGCCTGTAGGTCTTGGGTGGCAGCTTAGTGAGTGCCGACCAGCCGGTGTCCGAGGATGCCTCGGCTAGTGAGCTGGAGAGCCCTGGGAGGCTTCACATGGCTGGGGGAAGAGAGAGAAAGGGAGGATTAAGTACTGGCAGAGACAAAGGGCCCAGCAGAAGCCAGCGGGGTTCCAATCTGCACCTCAATCGGAGCAATTTGGAAAGGCACCCGGCTGACTGGGATGCTGCTGAATATATGCACAGGAAAAACTGAATCACAAATTACACCCTGGGAAGATAGCTTACCACACAGTAAACTAAATCAGTACAAATTCAACAAAATGTTTTGGCAAGGCAAAGAAATTACAGCACTTTTCAGATTCAGTAGGAATAGCAAGAGTGGAAGTGGACTGCTGGCCAGTCGGAATAGAGTGGTGAGAGGTGCCCACATTCAGATTGGACATTGGCTTTTGCCATACCTTGAGAAGGAGCGAGTCCACCCTGGAGGTCTAGGGTGGTGGCTTGGTGAGTGCCGACCGCCCGGTGTACGAGGATGCGTCGGCTTGTGAGCTGGAGAGCCATGGGAGGCTTCACATGGCTGGGGGAAGAGAGAGAAAGGGAGAATTAAGAACTGGCAGAGACAAAGGGCCCAGCAGAAGCCAGCGGGATTCCAATCTGCACCTCAATCAGAGCAATTTGGAAAGGCACAGAGCTGTCTTACTAAGGCTTCCAACACTGTTTTGCACTGTCTCCTTCTAAGTAACCTATCTACTGCTGGCCTATTGGACTCTGCCTTAAATTGGTTCAGTGCTTACCTAACTGGTAGATCCCAGTCAGTTAAAATAGCTGACTCCATTCCCCCCAATAAATACTGGTGTGCCTCAAGGATCGGTGTTAGGCCCTATACCTTTTCATCTTCTTAAATGACCTCCAGCAGGTATGCAACTCTTCCTCTATCCATTTGTACGCCAATGACACTGTCCTGTTTACTTCAGGCCAGTCTCCCACTGATGTAACTGTCACAAACTCACTCAACAGGTCAGCCCTCTACTCCCAAAGTGCCAACCTTCGGGTGTAGTCTTGTGAACAGTTAACATAACAAGGTAACCCTCTTGTCTGTTTTGTGGGTTCACGCGGACCTTTGGTCTCAAGTTCTGAAGGGATTCAAACTGTGAACCTCTTGTTAGCATACCCAATGTACAGGCTCAGATAATTCTGTCTTCAGGGGGCCAGATATCTTTGCCTATGGGCACCTAACCAGGTGTACAGAAATAAACCCTTAAAAACTGTAATAAAAGACCTCAGATTTAAAACGCTTACCCTTTTCCAGTTTGGTATCACCATTCAAGCTTATGTACTGTGTCTGCTTTAACCATATATACTCTACTTGTAAAGGAAAGAAATCAAAGATGACCAAGTAAGCTCTAAAAATAGAGTTTTAGTAAAATAGATAAAAAAATAAGTAACACATAAAATACAGAACTATTATATCACAAGACATACAAATCTCTTAAACAAAACAGGTTTTAACAGTGCAATTCCTATTACAGTACTTAGATTTCTCTCTCTCTCTCTCTCTCTCTCTCTAAATAACTGCTTAAACTGCTCACAGATGTTTCTTTGTCAGAGTCTAGATAGAAGTGTCTCTGAAGGAAAACAGAATAATGCTTAAAAGCTGGTTTTCCCCACCAATTTGCATGAGGTCACCTAGCTCCTCCCTGTCAGAATATATAAAAAATATTCCTACATAAAAACAGGATATCTTTTCCAAGTATTAAATTCTGCAACTCCAACATAACTCATATTTTCAAATGACTCTCTTTGATCTTATGATAAGCTTCCCCCTTCCAGGATATAAAAGCATCTTTTATGACTTCGCACTAAAACATCGTACCCTGCTCTTCTTCCTCTAAGTGTTATACAAGTTTATGATCTTCCCTCTTAGCAAGTACAGCTATAATTACTTTAGTTAAAGTCTGTAATTAGCTTTGGGCCTTCCAAGTAACACCTTGTATTTAAAACCTGTGTGTGTGTACCATACTCACATGCTGTCTCAGCATTTCTCAAGAGAGACAGTCCATAATCCATTTTTATATTACAAAAAATGATACAGCACTCAGAACTGGCTGTCCATGTCACAGTAACTACCAGAATTCAAGCTGACTTTGACAAAGTTCAACACTGGTTTAGCTCACATCAGCTCTTTCTCAATACCAAAAAAACTGTCTCCATGATCTTTGGCACCAGGCAGAGACTCTCAAGTAGAGATGCAGTGAATTTAAATTCAGAGGGCGAAGTGAACGCGAAGTGGTAACTTCACGTTGTCACTCAGCTATGTGGAGTGGGCAATGCAAAGTGCTCACTCCGCCTTGTCATTATCATTTTGCGTTAAGGTGGAATGGCAATGCGAAGTAAGGCAAAGTTATTGTTTTTAATGGACTTTGCATTCCTCATTATGATTCTAAGTGATCCACTTGGTGTTTCAGATTTGGCAGCCCCCCCGATCACATGGCTTAGAGTACTGTAAGTCACATGCTCTTTAGCTCGGCAGGAAGAAAGTGAGTCATACAAGCAGACACTTTTACTTTCTCCTGCGCAGACGGAGAGAGAGTAGTGTGTTTTGTGACTGCTGATATTTTGAGATCAGAGTGAGGAGGAGATTTAAACTTTGATTTAGCCCCAACAGCTTTTTTAAAAGCTATATTTTTTTGTCTTTTCTGTACTCTTTTTTAACTTTATTTGTTCTTTCTGAAAATTTTATTTTTCTTACCTTTATAAATAGTTAGTTGTTTGTGTCTGTGTGACTGTGTGTGTGTGTGTGTTGTGTGACAGTGTGAGTAGTGATTGTTTGAACTGAGGGAGCTCAGTAGGAGAGATGGATCACGGTGAGGGAATGTCTGGGGCAGAAGCAGCTCTGGGAGAGTGTAGTAGTGGTAAGCATCACACTGTGCGCATGTGTGGAGGACATGGGCGCCCATTCCTGTTGGACCACTCAAAACTTGTGAGTGTCCCCCCCAAAAGCAGGACAAGCACTGCCTACTGTCCTGACTCTGAGGCAGTTGAATCACCACCAAGTCCAGCACCAGGTCCTCTGGAGCAGGATGTGCCTGTTCCCCCAGGCCCAGGTATGAATCCCATCCCTGTTCAGCACTGTGACCAGCTGGTTGCCACTTCATCTGGCCATCCCCTGCCTGTGCCTGGTTCTCCCTGCACCTCTGTTGTTTGGCAGTTTTTTGACTGTGTCGGGGGAGACAGCAGTGTGGTCAAGTGCCGCCTATGTGAGGTGGAGGTGCACCGTGGTCCCCGGGGGACTCACCTGGGGACTGGGGACCAACACACCCATATGCTCACTCACCAGCAGTTGGAGTGGCAGTCTGCCACAGAACAGACCATGCGTGTACCTGCTGGCCATTCTGTGGCAGATGGTGCAGCTGTGCATTGTGGCATCCCTAAGAAGAGAGGGCCACAGCAGCACCTGCTGCTCACCAGCACCCACCCACCCCCCACCCCCCACCAGCAGATCAGCCTGTAGAATGTGTGGACCCCAGAGAACTGCATGTAACACAGGCTGACTTGGCAGTTCTCTGGAGTGCTGTCGAGGAGAACAATGAGAGGTTGAGTGCTGTGGAGCAGCGGCTGGATCACATAGAGGAACATCAGTTGCAAATTATGTCCATGCTGGAACTGCTGCTGGATCACCATGGAATCCCACATTATTTTTTTTTCCTCACACCATGTGCCCCCCACACCTTCCTTGCTGTGTTATAAATTGTATTCCTCCACCATCCCCGACCCTTGTATGTAATTATGCCCTTTTTTTGTTGTCTTCCATATGCATGACACTTTGTATTCTGAGCAGTGCAAGTATTCTGTACTAAACTGCATGTGTGCAGTCAGTCTTCTTTCCAGTCTGTGTATGTACTGCAGACACTGTCCTACTCCCCGACTTAAAAACAAACATTAATGGGTACAATGGTGGGGTGGTGAAGCACGGACAGATACTACAAGACAGGCTTACAATACATCCAAGTAACTATTAAAAAAAATTAATGTTTTGATTCGTGACATGATCTTGAATCATGATTTGTGAGTGCATTCGTGACTGTGATGATGAAGAAATGTGAATGCCTACCGCCTACGGCTATACTTCCCCGATGAGCTGTAGCTTAAAACTCCCAGACTTAAAAACATGTATCAATGAGTACAATGGTGGGGTCGTGAAGCCTGGAGACATACTACAAAACAGGCTTACAATACATCCAAGTAACTAGAAAAAAAATGAATGTTATGATTCGTAACGTGAATGATCGTGAATCATGATTTGTGACTGCATTTGTGACCGTGATGATGAAGAATGTGATTTGTATCACGAGTGACTTGTGATGATGTTCCTGACTTAAAAATGCATATCGATGAGTACAATGTTCATGCAGAATTAAGCACCACACCTGTCCAATACTCTGAAAGGAAGCCAAAGAAACAACTGTGACTTAAGTTACAGATGGAGATTGGGCCATAAAGAGATCCAAATGCACAGACAGATTAAGATTGCGCTGCGCACTGAAGAGATGCAGATGCAAAGGCACAACACTTAACAAGTGCTCACCATTAGAAATTCAAATTTGGAAAAGAATACCTTTGTCGGTTGGGGCGAGCCACGACGGGGGGCAGTGTACTGCACTGCTGCAGTAACTGTCACTAGTACTAGAACCAGTAAAGATACCACAAAGAAGTACAAACATCACACAGCTGCAGTGGATAGCAGGTTTACATTGCTGAAATTGTTATGTGGCACAATAAAAGGTGTCTGATTTGATGACACGCGTCACACACATACTCACACACACTAAGTAATGCATGCAAATTGAAAACTTCAGTAATATAACCACATATTTTAAACAAACTAATATTATGCACTGCTGCACCACAACAATCAGCAAAAAAATGGCAAGAAATATTGAAAATATTACTGTGTGTACATTAACACAGTTATACAAGAAAAATATCACCAAAACAGAAAACATTGTTTTTTTCTTTAAGTTAATCTACCTACACCACAGATACGCCCCTCCCCCAAAGCACACTTCCACTGTCTCTCAGTTCACAGACTGAATGTTGTACATTAACATTTAAAATCCATACACAAACAATAAACGCTCGATGATATGAGCACCAGAGGGTTTCCTATAATCGATGAACTAAAGTTTCAGCAAAAAAATTACTCAAAATGGCTTTTTAACAGCTTTTTGAAGGTTTGAATCTCAGAGAGCTCTCAGAGCAGATTGTTTACTACAGCTTCCTACACACACTACCCCAAACTGAGGCTGTGCAGAACAATCTAGAGCCCATGTGACCTGAAATCCCATGAATCACTACAAAATTCACCTTTGGAGCTTAAAAACAAAGCGAAGTGGTAAGAAGTACATTGTTTTCAATGTACTTAGCCTTAAGTAGTGGAGTAATGGTTTGGGAAGGCGGAGTAATGTGAAATAAGTGTTTTCAATGGGTTTGCATTACCATTAATAGCATGAAGTACGCCATCACGTTGCTTGAAATTACCTCCAGCATTAAGCCTTCACCTCTGAATCACTCCATGAAGCGAATTGGGGCCACTTCGGCCATCACTACTCTCAAGGCTCCATTCCCTTCCCCATCTCCACACCCTTGATGGAACTACACTAGAGGATGTTACCTCCTTTAGCTACCTAGGTGTGTGGCTTGACCAGCACCTTAACTTTTCTGTTCATGTGGACGTTATCCTGAAAAAAATGCACCCCAAATTAGGTGCCTTGTACAGAAACCATAGTTTCCTGTCTCTACTGGTAAGGCGTGAACGTGAGCAGAAAATGATTCTCCATATTTCTGACTACTGCAATGTAGTCTACAGTGTCACTCCCAAGTCCTCCCTAACCAGATTGGATGCTTTCTTTAACTCTTTCTGTCTCTTTGTCCTGGATACTCCTCCTCACACTCACCACTCTTCCTTATATAATGATTTTGGCTTCCCTTCTTTTCCCTTCTCTGGACAATTGGTGCCTATACCACAGTACTAAATGAATTTCTAAATATTGGTTCAGTTTTCTCCCTCCCTGTCTTGCATCCTCCATCAGCACTCCTCCCCCCTGCCCACTCCTTAAGATCACAGGTCACCTGTACCCTGGTTGTACCACACTGTTCATCTTCCACAGATCAATCTGCATTTTTGTACCAATTCCCAAAATGCTGGACTCAACTGCCTCCACAAATAACTCTCTTCCAGCCCTCATTCGCTCTCTCCCTCCCTGCACAACTTCCTCTCTCACAACTGTTCCTGCTTCTAGCACTGGTATCTCCCTTCCCCCATCTTTCACCTAATTTTTGTCCATGCTTCCTAAACTGTTCTAGCACTTTATTTTCACTAGCACTTTATACTTGCATATCACTCATGCGTCCTTTTTGTCAAACTCTGTTATTGAAGTCCTTGCATTAATTGTTAAATAACTGTAAGTTATATTTGTTTGTATTGCTCAATTATACACTGTTATGTTGAGCCTGCCCACTGATGCAGTGGTAGCACTACTGCTCATGATGCCAGCAACCCGGGTTCAGGAACGAACCAGCGACACTGGAGGGCCTGCTGGGAGGGGAAACTTGAGTGCCTGATGGGCATCTCACTTCCCCTGGGAGGGAGGGGGGATGAAGGTGCTGTCCTGACTGCTGGTGGAGGCCAGAGGTACAGCAGCCCAAGCCACACTGTGGGGGGGGAGTGTGGTAGGATGTCAGCATTCATGCCTTGACATCATGGTGCAACCACGTCTCCAGAGACCACAGGGAGAAAAATGGAGCTAGCTTGAGCTCCACCGATATGAAAAGGTGCCTTTCACCACTTGACCAACGAGGCTACAATGAGGTGCCCGAAGAGACATGGGGTTCACTCCACCCCAATCTCACCTGGAGGGAAAGCCAAGGCTTCATGAGGGCGTCTGACTGGTGGATCAAGGAGTCAAGAGGGTCGGGGGAAGCCCAGCTGGACCCAGAGGACAAAAAGTGCAATTAAAAAAATATATACTGTTATGTTGCTCCTTCTCCTGTACCAGCCTGCCCCAGGATGCACGGGGAGACGAGCAATTGTATTGCTCAGTGTGCCTTTCCCGGTGAAACTTTTCAATAAAGAAATGAATAAAATATATAAAGTGCTTCACCTACATTGTGTAATGTACCTGAAAAAGAGGCTGAACTTTGGGCTCCCAACGCTTGTATCTTTAACTTTTCAGTAGCCTAATAAAGGTATTATATGTACAGAGCAAAAGTATTCCCTTTTTGTTTCTCTCCTGCAAGAGATATTCCAATGCTGATTCCAAATTGATTTTACACAAAATGCAGAGACCCAATGATAAAAACTTCTGAAGAAGTTCTGTACTGAAAACATTCCTGGATAATATGTGTAAAAATGGTAAAAGCAATTCGGGCAAGCACAGATAAAAAAGAACAAAACTAAACCTAAAAAAGAGACACAGACAGCTAACAAACTACTACCACAGCCATCTTGAAAGCAATACAATTGTAGAATAGAATTATAGATTAGATTAGACTAGACTAGAATTTAATGTTTGTAATAACCTTTTTTGTAGTTTCTTTTTTTATGTTTCTGTGTTTAATTTCTATTATCAACTAGCTCTCTTCCTAGTATTTCAACTAAGACAACAAATTATTTTCTTGATAAATTGCATTGCTGTTGTTTTTTATGATTATTTATATTTATTATTTACATATGTAATGTATGTTAAATGTTGTATTATATTGTGATGTGAGTTGTTTATTGTAAACATCTTGACTGTATATGTATTCAGTCCCCGGGTCGTACATGAAAACGGGCCTTTGGCTCATTGTACTTACCTGGTAAACAAATGTTTAAAATAAAAAAAACTCTAGCAAGAGCCAATGTGGTTGCAAAATAATGGTATTGTGGGCAGTGAGTGATGTGAAAACTAGTAATTCTTATCACTAGCACTTAACTTAATACTTAGCACTTATGCAACCCTGACCCCGGCTACTTTAATCTTAAGTCAGCACCCCTTGACTGAATCCCTGGCATCTGTAGCTGGCATGCACATATTTAAATTTTGATATCCAACCCTGGCTTTGGGAAAGTATACCTGACTCACTATTCAGGACAAGGTTGTGGTGTCAGGTTAGAGATCCTGGGTCCTGGGGTGAGAATTTTACTAGGCAAATGTTAGATCTAATACTTAGAAGGGTACCCAGTAAATCCACACAGGAGCAATAACTGCAATGTCCAAACATTCAAATGGGATTATTCAGTGGGTCTTTCATTTAGATGTAAAGCTGATATTGAAAAGATTTGAGTGGCCCCCACAGGCTTGCTACAGCTGAACACTGACTTTAAACAGGGTCAGCCTGCTTTTTGCAGAACAGCACACTTGGCAAAACAACAAGCTTGGCAGGACATTTACTTTTTCTATGACTGCTATACTCCCACCGGTGTGGGACATTGTATTTGTGAGACATTGCACCAACATTTGTATTTCCTCTGCTTGGGGCAGCTGAACCTTGTTCTGACTAAAAACTTCACATCCCTCTGCTTGAGTACTCTTGTGCCACAGAGCCCTATCTAACCAGATGTAAACTTGTACTTTAGACTGTTACAGTGTTTTACAGACTTGTACTTTAGACTTTTAAAGTATTTTCCAGACTTTACTCTGTGCTAACTCTGAATCCTGTCAGCTTCTGGATTGTTTGCAAAAACTGGGGTGTCTCCTACTCTCTGCTCTCAGCTCCTAGCTTTCCATACTTTTCTGAGAAACCACTTTGTTGATACAACACTGGTTAGCATTGAAATTTGAAACTTGGCCTGCAGCCCCCAGACATTACCCTTGTATTTTAAAATCTGACATTGTCCCAGAAGGAGGATAACAATCTCTATTGGCCCAGTATTTTTGAAGAAGTGGAAAACTACTGTCAGGCTTGTATGCAGTGCCAGAGGGTGGAAAACATTGGGGAGAGTTCTAAGGCAGCTTTGATTCCCCTGCCTGTTATCAAAGAGCCATTTTGGTGAGTTGCTGTGGACATTGTGAGGCTACTTAGTGCCTCAAGTTGCACCAGCAAGCGGTACATTTTGTTGGTCATGGATTACGTCACAAGCTACCCAGAGATGGTGCCCTTGTCCTCAATTGAGGTTGAGAAGGTGATTGATGAACTGCTGGGGGTGTTCAGCCAGGTTCACCCAGAAGAGACTGTTGGACCAGAGCACTAACTTTATGTCTTATCTGATGGTTAGTCTTTGGAAGAAGTGTGGGATAAGGAGGCTCAGTGCCTCATTATACCACCCTGGACTAATGGTCTGGTGGAGCAATTCAGTGAGTCTCATAAAATCATGTTGAGGGCATTCACTGACCAGCATGTGAGAGAGTGGGCCAAGTACCTACCCCATCTCCTATTTGCATATAGGGAAGTCCCCCAGGAGTACATAGGCTTCTCACCCATCAAGCTTCTGTTTTGCCATAGGGTAAGTAGTCCCATTGATTTGGTAAGGGATGAATGGGATGGTGAGCTTGCTCCCCAAGGAAAATCCATTATGGAGTATGTCCTTAATGGGTGTTTGCCCAGGAATACCTAGCAGCTGCACAGCAGAAGCAGAAGACCTGGTTAGTTCAGTTCAGTACAGTTCATTCATTGTTGACAATCACAATGTTGTCTTTACAAAAATATGTTACACATATATCATTTAACATCCAATTATAAATTTAAAATCACAATATTTTAAACATATATAGCTTTTCAAATATAAATAAACAATAGTCAAACTAAATAAAATTACTTATCTTCAGTGATCATAGTCAGGGTGTCCTTATCTAGTCTTTTCTAATATGTAATTTTTTTCTTTCTATTATTTACAATATTTAGCTACCCTTTTTAGCATGTTACCGTCTTTGGGTTTAAGTAAATAATTAAATTGACACCTTGGCTTCATATCCAATGAGGCCAGAACTTCCCCTTACAGACTTCTTCTTTCACTGTTATATAATGGGCAAAACAATAATAAATGGAATTATGTAGTCTTACCTAAGTTACAGACACATATCTCATTATTTGTTTTATTATACAAACTTCTCAGGACTTAGCTGTACAAGAAACCAAACTGAGCTTTAGAGAATGCTTTCCTTTGATGTTATTTTTTCAAATCACTCGGATGATAGTCCATTCCCAGCTGTGTATTATTATTCTTCGCTAGCCAATGGCTAAACTTAAGGTTTTTTGCCATACTTCCTTCTTTTTGTAAGTTATGTCCTGTATTCTTCTCTTAATTTCTTCCTTAATATCCTCCTTTTCAACTATTTGACTATTAGGTATTAATTGTATCAGTCCATATGGTCTAATTATTGCTTCTAAAGTATACATGCTTGGATACCTAAAGCCCAAGTTACCAAAGTATATTGCTTCCTCTAAACACATTCTTGGGATTCTATTATTAGGCATGTTATATATTTTAAACCAATATGAGGCTAATCTTTGTTCTACAATACATTTTAAAGGTAATTGACCTATCTTGAATCTTGTTAATACAGATGCAGCATGTTGAGGTATCCCCAATAATTTCTTGTAGAAAGCATTCGCTGAAGCTTCAAGTTTATCAATACACACACTACCCCATATTTCACATCCATAGAGGACTTGGCTTTTAATTTTAGCATTAAATGTCCAGAGAGAGCCCGTCACAGATTGACCCACATATTTATAAGCAAACCTTTCCATCAATGGAGCCAGAAGACCTGGTAAGACTGTGGGGCCAGAATCTGGGAGTACAAAGTTGAGCAATGATTGATGGTGCTCATTCCGGTCTGGCAGAACAAATTGCAGATGACTTGAGAAGGGCCTTACTTAGTGTTCAGTAGGGTGGATGATGTTAATTACATGGTGGAGCTACCATTCAGGAGATACAAGCAGCGAGTTTACCATGCAAACGTGATGAAAGTATACCATGACTGGGAAGATATGGCCCTGGCTGTGTGCAACTCTCCAGAGGAGGATGCAGGAGCAGACCTGCTGGTGGTTCTCCTGGGAGAAGTTAAGGGAGAATCCTCGGTGGATGCTGTCACCCTCTTGAAGCAGCTGACATGAGCCCAAGCTGCCAGAATGAGTGGGGTGCTGTGTAAAGTACATTTGATGAAATGTTTACATGGAAACTGGAGTATACCACATTGATAGAGAACTACATGGATAGAGAGAGTCCCAAGCCCTGCTGAGACAGCCACCCTACAGAGTCCCAGATGGAGTACGGCATGCCATAGAGGGGCAGCTCAAAGAAATGCTGTGTGATCCAGGAGTCCAGTAGTCCCTGGGTCTCTCCAGTGGTACTAAGCCCCAAAAAGGATAGGGCCATGAGGTTCTACATCAACTACCACAACCTCAACAACTGCATGGAGTTGGATACATGCCCCATGCCCAGAACAGATGAGGTCCTAAAGTGGTTAGGGGAGCCCTTTATCTGTCCACCATAGACCTGACAAAGGGTTATTTACAGGTACCTCTGACCCCCAAAGCCAGAGAGAAAGGTCACCAATGTCATCCTGTTTGGATTATTCAAGTTCAGGGAAATACCATTTGGGATGCTGAATGTGCCAATCACCTTTCAACGGATTGTGGACTGAATTCTGAATGGGGCATGAGACTTTGCTCTGGCACACATGAATGACATCGCCTTCTACAGCCAGGCTTGGGAAGATTACATCAGGCACATGACTGAGGTGTTCCACCAACTTCAGGCCTCTGGGCTTACAGTCAAGGCAGAAACGTGTCTGATAAGAATGGTAGAAGTGCCATACCTTTGGCACAGGGTAGGAAGTGGGTACATCTGGCTTGAGCCAATGAAAGTCAAGGCCATGGTGAGGTGGGGACCTGAATCACACCAAGGGCTGTCTTTGTCATAGAAGCACTGGAGTCGTGGTGTGTTTCTGTCCCAGTAGTTCCCCAAGGACGTCACACATGCAGGACATCAAGGTGTGCATGTGCACACTATGTGGGCATCTAGAAGCCAATTTTGTGATGTTCTTCCCTCCCTTACAACTCACTCCACCTGCACTACCACCTGTGTGCACCCTGGTGGCAGTATTGCCACGGGGCAGGGAACGCTCCCTCCCCAGAGGAGTAGAGCATCCTGTGGGATGCTCAATCCTCTTTCCAGTGGTGAACCGCTGAGTGACTTTCTGGTGAGATTGGACAAGGGTTTGACCATGCTGCTGAAATATGCTAAAAGGAGGTGATATATTTTACACTGTATCTTTATTCTAGTGAGTGGGCATGTTGGATGACTGGTATACAAAACTACTGCCAGGCACACTCCAAAATGCCTTTTAAATATACTTGTATTTTGCTGTTACTCTAGCATTCTGGGCTAAATTCCCCCCAAACCACCAGGGAGAGCCTTTTAAAGGCTAAAAGTGCTTTATTTGTATTTCTAAAACCTTGCTATTAGGAGTGTGAGCGGAAGCTGTGTAAAGCTTAATGCTTCCAGTTTTACTGTATAAAATCACTAGCTCAATGAGCGGGGCGAGCGTGTGTGGGGACACGTGAAGAGACGTGTGATGTTGCGCATGTCTACCGTGTCCACTGTGGACACTTGGACAAGGGCACATCAGTATAGCTGATATTATCCATTGAACTAAGCTGATAATTCATATCTAGGGTTACTGGTTGTGAGTATCAACAATTATAAAACAAGCTAAAAATTACTGTTCCTCATGTAAAATGTACGCTATTGGGAAACAATCTCCCAATTTTATTTGTGATAAATGCCAGTTGGTTACCACACTGCAAGAGGATATTAAATGCCTCACAATTAGATCTACTAGCGGTACTGAGATAGAAGCACTTGAAGATTATATAGATCAGATGTCAATGTTGTTAAAAGTTGAAACATCAACAACTTGTACTAATAAATTCTCTACAGGACAAGAAATAGATTCTATATTACATTGTACCTCTTCCTTTATAGAGAACTGTTTAATAAGTTCTGCATCTGCTAATATAAACCGTGAGTTTAAATCTCAGGCATTATTGCCCCTTGAAAGAGATGAATGGGTGACTATTCTAAATAATAAAACTAACAAACACAGTAGTTGTAAGCCTATTGTTGCCCCCACATTACCAACGCGTAATCCCTTTCATCCTTTGTCTTTCGTAAATGATGATGGACTAAATAGCCCTAAAATCTTGAATGAGTGTCCTACTACATTGGGAAGCAGTACAGTAGATACAACAAACACTAATTCCCTCCTTCCCTTAGTAACTTCAAAAATTGATGATCAGCCAGTCCTGCATAATATCCCTTCTATTTTAAACAAACAACAAGAAAAATGTTCCCCCTCCAAACTAAAAAACAAACAAGTTTTTGTCTTGGGTGATTCCAATATTAAATTTACTGATAGAGCCATCTATAACCCAGATAAAAGCAATAGAACTTGTTCTAGTTACAGATGGGCTAGAGTGTCTGACATAACGCCTATGGTAAAATCCATTTTGTCCCAAGCAGGAAAAAATCCTCTTGTAGTCATCCATCTTAAGACTAATGATATCAATATAACATGAACTGAACAATTTAAACAAGACTATGTTGCCCTTCACAATATTCTTGAAGAAAGAGGGTGTGATATATGTTTTTCTGAGATTTTACCAGTTCCCAGGGCATCCCCCCATACTTTAAGTAAAATCAAAGTTATCAATGAGTGGTTATGAAAATGGTGTCTTAGACAGGATCTTCCTTGCTTAACACTTTGGAAAGAGTTTAATGGCTACCCATTTCTCTTTTGCTGGGATGGTTTGCATCTCAGCAGAAGAGGGAGTACATTGCTGGGACGTAAGATCAGTGCTTTTATTCAAAACCATTTAAACTAACACCAATGGGGGAGACTGGACTTAAACCTAAATCTGTTAATACATCTAGCCCTGTTCATAAGAAACAACAACTTAATATCATGTCTCTTAATGTTCGTTCTCCAAGTACCCTCAAACTGGCTGAATTAGAAGTTAAAATTCAACTCCATAATCTTAGTTTAATATCTATATGTGAGACATGGGGGAATTCAGATAGATTATGGTCAGTAGAGATACCAGGATTTAAACTTTATACTAAAAATAGATTAGGAAACAGGAAGGGGGTGGGGTATGTCTCTATATAAAGAATGACATTCCATGATTTGAGATAACTTCTAATGCCCAAAATGCAAGTATATGGGTCATCCTTCAATTATATGGTCAACCAAAGATGGTAGTAGGTACTTGTTATAGACCTCCATCTTCTGATACAGATTATACTTTATCCCTAACAAAAGAAATATTTTCACTGGCTACAAATGGTACAGTCCTCACTTTAGGGGATTTTAACCTACCATCAATTGATTGGGAAACCTTAACTGGTAGTTCTCAACATGACAAACTTTTCTTATCAACAATTACAGATCTGGGTCTTGTTCAATTAATTAGGGAACCAACCCAAGGGAATAACACCTTAGATTTACTCATCACTAACAATGAAAATAAAATAACTAATCTTAACATTATAGACCCTCTGGGCAGCAGTGATCACATGGCTGCACAGTTTTCTATTACTTATGATTCATACACTCAAAACAATAAACTTATGGAAAGGCAAATTTTTCTAAAATTAATGAAATTCTAAATAACATCAATTGGGCAAATAAGCTTTCATTACTAAATACTGAAGAAACATGGACATACTTTAAAAAAAAATTATGATCTCGAACATCAGTATGTTCCAATAAAATATAAATATAACAAAAAGGGAAAGATACCCTTGTGGTTTAATAACACCATTAAAAAACAAATTAAACTTAAACAGTCACTTTTTAAAATCCTAAAAAACTGTGCTATTAATGTTAGACAGGAAGCATTACATAAATACAGAAAATCAGTTAAGGATTTAAAAAAATTCTATAATTACAGCAAAACATAATCTTGAATTTAGAATAGTTCATACAAAGGATTCTCATAAATCATTGTTTTCTTATCTTAATGAAAAAAAGGGAACAATAGATTGGTAGGCCGAATAGTTATTAATGATTCAACAATTGTTTCTGATTCAGAAACAGTAACAGTATTAAATGACTACTTTTGCTCCATTTTTCCCAACCTGATAATTGTATTCAATCTTCTAACTTCATTACCTACCCTAATGACTATAATATTTCCCCGCATAATATAATGACTGTACTTAAAGCAATAAATAAAACTACTAGTCCTGGTCCTGACAATATTAACGCCAAATTTTTGTTAGGTACACTAGATACCATTACTCTTCCACTCGCTATAATATTTAATAAATCTCTACAAGAAACAAAAATTCCAATAGAGTGGCTTTCAGCTATTGTCACTCTTATCTTTAAACAAGGGATGCGTTCCAATATTGAAAATTATAGACCTATAAGTCTCACTTCAATTCCTTTCAAGGTGATGGAGAAAATTATCAAAACTATCATTGAACATGAAGTGGCCTCCTTAAATATTATAGATACAACTCAGTATGGATTCAAACAGGGTTACTCTTGTACTACTAACTTACTCACTTTTTATGAATGTGTAAGTAAGCACATAGATAACAATATTCCTATTGATGTTATTTTATTGGACTTCAGCAAGGCATTTGATAAGGTATCCCATGCAATTCTGGTGAACAAACTCACCTATTTGGGTTTCTCTCCAGTAATTGTCAGATGGGTGAATTGCTGGCTGACTGGCAGGATACAGAGAGTCAGGATAAATGGTGTGTTGTCTGAGAGTGGAAGAATGACTAGTGGTGTCCCACAAGGCTCTGTCCTGGGACCCACTTTGTTTAATTTATTCATCAGTGATATGAATATAAAATCAACAAATAAATCAAATTTGCTGATGACACAAAACTAGGAGGAAGGGTGGATAATCCAATAAACCAACAAATACTCAAGCAAGACTTCACCACCATTGAGCAGTGGGCAATAAATAAAATGTGCTTCAATGAAAACAAATGCTCGGTATTACACATGGGCAAAAATAATCCTAGACAGACTTATATACTTAACAATATAAATATCAAATTGGTCATCAGTGAAAAAGATTTGGGAATTTTGGTAAACTGCAAATTGTCATCTAAAGACCACTATAATAAAGTAGCTAATACTGCACATTTTTTACGTAGACGAATAAATAACACTTTTATTTCTAAAACTGAGCAGTGTATAATCACTTTATATAGATCCCATGTTTGGCCATATATGGATTGTGGGTCTCCATTTTGGAGCTGTTATTTAACTACTGACATTAAAAGGATCGAACAAATACAACACAGAGCAACAAAAATTATTCCTTATCTAGCTCACTTAAATTATGAAACAAGATTAGAAAAGATGGGTCTATTCTCACTTGAACAAAGAAGGGAAAGAGGTGATCTTCTTCAATTGTTTAGGATTATGCAGTCCCCAGTCTTAATGGACTCATGCAGTATCTCTTATGCAATAAGGAAGATAGTACCAAGACTACACAATAAACAGTTAAATATTGGAAAGGCAAGAACAAATAAAAGACAAAATTCTTTTTCTATTAGGTCATCTAAATTGTGGAATAAACTACCACAACATTTAGTGGACTGTTTGAATATATCTATCTTTAAAAAACAACAGGATAACTGGTCCTTTGATTAAAATTATCTTGGGAAAAAATATCCCACTATGTGGGGGACAATCTCAATGGGCCTTGGCCTTCTTTTGTTTCTAATACCAAGTAACCAAGTAACCAAGTAAGTACCCTGCAGTCCCTAGGAATGTCAGTACTTTTCTCTTGGTCATGGCCCCACATCTTATTTATTTATTTATTTTTTTACTTTTTACCCCCACCTCTGCGGAGCTTGGCAGGTGGCTCCAGCTCTCCCTTTGGAGGGACTTGTTTTCTGGCCCTGATCAACCTTCACCAGCTATGCCCCAGAGTTTCCCTGTGAATTAGCCCCCTATGGTAGGGCAGGGAAAAGGAGCACTGGCTTTACTCCCCACCCTAGAGCACAATCCAGAATCAGGGGCTTGCTGGTATGGTGGTGCATCAGGCCATCGTGGAGCCTGTGACTTCTGGTGTTTTCCTTCTCTTTACTCCCCAGGCCCCCATATGTGCAATGGGTGGAGATGGCTGGACTCCACCTCTGGGGAGGCAGCCATATGCCCTGTACTTGGGATGGCCCCACATTTTTAACATAGCTTCTTATGACCCCACCTCATGAACAAGGGTGGTGAAAGAGTTCAAATCCCACCAAAAAAAGGTGCTGTCAAAAAGTGATCATGAATTTATCTTTTCTGGCTAGATTTGTCTAATTCCACTACCATTAGTCATTAGATTGGGTCCCACAAAAGCCATGTTGAAAATCTGGGGTCAAAATATGTAAAAATGCCAGAATGCCACAGGGGATATCGGGCGCCCCAGCCACCTTTCAGCAACTGATGGAATGAGCGGTGGGAGACATGAATTTGCTGGAATGCCTGGTGTACTTGGATGATGTCATTGTGTTTGGGAGCTCCCTAGAGGAACATGAGAGTTGACTGTTCAAAGTACTAGACCGACTGGAAGATTTTGGTGTCAAGCTGTCCTTTGACAAGTGCCAGTTTTGAAAAACCTCTGTGAAGTATATGGGGCAAGTAGTGTCCACAGAGGGGTTAAAGACTGATCCTAGTAAAGTTGAAGCCTTGACTACTTGGCCCCAGGCCCACAATTTGGAAGAACTACAACATTTCCTGGGATTCTGTGGCTACTACCCCCTGTTCATAATGGACTATTCCAAAGTGATTTGGCCACTCTTATCTCTACCATGACATCACTGCAGCAGAGCTAGATGCACTGAGATGAAGGTGCTAAAAGTGAAAACAGTCATGTGACACCACTGCAGCAAAGCTAGAAGCTCTGAGACCAAAGATGCTGAAAGTGAAAACTACCATGTCACCTCTGCAGCAGAGCAAGATGCACAGAGATCAAAAGTGCTGAAATAGAAAAGTCTTGTGACACCTCAACAGCAAAGCTGGATGCACTGAGATCAAAGGTGCAGAAAGTGAAAATGGCCATGACACCTCTGCAGTAGAGCTAGATGCACTGAGATCAAAAGTGCTGATAGTGAAAGCTGCCATGCGACATCTCTGCAGCAGAGCTAGATGCACTGACATCAAAAGGGCAGAAAGTGAAAACAGTCATGGGACACCTCTGCAGCAGGGCTAGATGCACTGAGATCAAAGGTGCTGAAAGTGAAAACTGCCATGTGATATCTCTGCAGCAATACTAGAGGCACTGGGACCAGAACTGCTGAAAGTGGAAACAGAGATCTGACACCTCTGAAGCAAAGCTAGATGCACTGAGATCAACAGTGCTGAAAGTGAAAACTGCTATGACACCTCTGCAGCAGAGCTAGATGCACTGAGATCGAAAGTGCTGAAAGTGAAAACAGCCATATAACACCTCTGCAGCTGAGCAAGATGCACTGAGATCAAAAGTGCTGAAATTGAAACCAGTCACGAGACACCTCAACAGCAAAGCTAGATGCACTGAGATCAAAAGTACTAAAAGTGAAAACAGTTATGTGACACCACTGCAGCAGAGCTAGATGCGCTGAGATCAAAAAGAGCTGAAATTGAAAACAGTCATGTGACACCGCAACAGCAAAGCAAGATGCACCGAGATCAAAGGTGCAGAAATTGAAATCTACCATGACTCCCCTGCAGCAGAGCAAGATGCACTGAGATCAAAAAGTGCTGAAACAGAAAAGTCATGTGACACCTCTGCAGCAGAGCTAGATGCACTGAGATCAAATGTGTAGAAAGTGAAAACTGCCATGACACTTCTGTAGCAGAGCAAGATGCATTGTGATCAAAAGTGCTAAAAGTGAAAACTGCCATGACCCCACTGCAGAAGAGCTAGACACACTGACATCAAAAGTGCTGAAACTGAATATATTCATGTGACACCTCAACAGTAAAGCTAGATGCACTGAGATCAAAGGTGCTGAAAGTGAAATTAGCCATGACAGCTCTGCAGCGGACCTAGATGCACTGAGATCAAAAGTGCCGAAAGTGAAAACAGCCATGTGACACCTCTGCAGAAGATCTAGATGCATTGAGATCAAAAGTGCTAAACTGAAAACAGCCATGTGACACCTATGCAGCAGAACTGGATGCACTGAGTTCAAAAGTGCAAAAAGTGAAAACTGGCATACTACACCTATGCAGCAAAACTAGATGCACTGAGATCAAAGGTGCTGAAAATGAAAACAGCCATCTGACACCTCTGCAGCAAAGCTGGATGCACTGAGATCAAAGGTGCTGAAAGTGAAAAATGCCAAAAGACCTCTGCAGCAGAGCTAGATGCATTGAGATCAAAAGTGCTGAAATTGAAAACAGCCATGTGACACCTCTGCAGCAGAATTGGATGCACTGACATCAAAAGTGCAAAAAGCAAAAACTACCATATGACTCTTGTGCAGCAAAGCTAGATGCACTGAGAACAAAAGTGCAGAAAGTGAAAACAGCCATATGACACCTCTGCAGCAGAGCCAGATGCATTGAGATTAAAAGGGCCAAAATTGGAAAGTGCCATGTGACAGATCTGCGGAAGAACTAGATACAGAGAGATTAAAAGAGCAGAAATTGAAAACAGACTTGTGACAGCTCTGCAGCAGAACTGAACGGACTGAGATAAAAAGAGCTATAAGTGAAAACTGCCATGCGACACCTTTGCAGCACAGCAAGGTGCTCTGAGACCAAAGGGGTGAAGGTGAAAGCTGTCATGTGACACCATTGCAGCAGAGCTAGAGGAACTGAGATCCAAAGTGTTGAAGATGAAAGCTGACATGTGACACCTCTACAGCAGAGCTAGATGCACTGAGATCAAAAGCGCTGAAAGTGAAAACAGCTATGTTACAACTCTGCAACAGAGCTAGAAGCATTGAAATCAAAAGTGCTGAAAGTAAAATCAGTCATGTGACACCTCTGCATCAGAGCTAGATGCACTGAGATAAAAGGTGCAGAAAGTGAAAACAGTCATGTGACACCTCTGTAGCAGAGTTAGTTGCACTAAGATCAAAAGTGCTGAAATTGAAAACAGTCATAAGTCATCTCAACAGCAAAGCTAGATGCACTGAGATCAAAAGTGCTGAAAGTGAAAACAGTCATGTGACACCTCTGCAGCAAAGCTAGATGAACTGAGATCAAAAGTGCAGAAACTGAAAACAGTCCTGTGACACCTCAACAACAAAGCTAGATGCACTGACATCAAAGGAGCTGAAATTGAAAACAGTAATGTGACACCTCTGCAGCAGAGCTTGATGCACTAAGACGAACGGTGCTGAAAGGGAAAACTACCATGACACCTCTGAGCAGAGCTAGATGCACTGAGATCAAAAGTGGTGAAAGTGAAAACAGTCATGTGACTCCTCTGCAGCAAAGCAAGATGCACTGAGATCAAAGGTGCTGAAAGTGAAAATGGCCAAGACACCTCTGCAGCAGAGCTAGATGCACTGAGATCAAAACTGCTGATAAAGAAAACAGTCATGTAGCACATCTGCAGCAGAGCTAGATGCACTGAGCTCAAAGGTGCTGAAAGTGAAAACGGCCCTGTGATACTTCTGCAGTAGTGCTAGATGCACTGAGATCAAAAGTGCTGAAAGTGAAAACAGCCATGTGATACCTTTGAAGCAGAGCTAGATGCACTGAGATCAAAAATGCTGTAATTGAAAACAGTCATGTGACACCTGAACAGCAAAGCTAGATGCACTGAGATCAAAGGTGCTGAAATTGAAAACTATCATGTGACACCTCTGCAGTAGAGTTAGATGTGTTGAGATCAAAGGTGCTGAAAGTGAAAACAGTCATGTGACAACTCTGCAGCAAAGCTAGATGCACTGTGACCAAAGGGGCTGAAAGTAAAAACTACCAAGACACCTCTGCACCAGAGCAAGAAGCACTGAGATCAAAAGTGCTGAAATAGAAAAGTCATGTGACACCTCAACAGCATAGCTTGATTCACTGAGACCAAAGGCGCTGAAAGTGAAAACAGCCATGACACCTTTGCAGCAGAGCTAGATGCACTGAGATCAAAAGTGCTGATAGTCTAAGTTGTCATGTGACATCTCTGCAGCCAAGCTAGATGCTCTGAGATCAAAGTTGCTGAAAGTGAAAACTGCCATAACACTTCAGCAGCAGAGCTAGATGTGCTGAGATCAAAGGTGCTGAAAGTGAAAACAGTCATGTGACACTTCTGCAGCAAAGCTAGTTGCACTGAGATCAAAGGTGATGAAAGTGAAAACCACCATGACACCTCTGCAGCAGAGCTAGATGCACTGACATCAAAAGTGCTGAAATTTAAAATATTCATGTGACACCTCAACAGCAAAGCTAGATGCACTGAGATCAATGGTACTGAAAGTGAGAACTGCCATAACACCTCAGCAGCAGAGCTAGATGCACAGAGAATGAAAGTGCTGAAAGTGAAAACAGTCATGTGATATGTCTGCAGTAGAGCTAGATGTGCTGAGATCAAAGGTGCTGAAAGTGAAAACAGTCATGTGACAACTCCGCAGGAAAGCTAGATGCACTGAGATCAAAGGTGCTGAAAGTGAAAACTGCCATGACACCTCTGCAGCAGAGCTAGATGCACTGAGATCAAAAGGACTGACAGTGAAAACTACCATGTAACATTTCTGCAGGAGAGCTAGATGCACTGAGATCAAAAGTGCAGAAAGTGAAAACAGTCATGTGACGCCTGTGCAGCAGAGGTAGATGGACTGAGATCAAAAGTGCTGAAAGTGAAAACTGCCATGTGATATCTCTGTAGCAATGCTAGCTGCACTGAGACCAAAAGAGCTCAAAGTGGAAACAGTGATGTGATACCTCTGCAGCAAAGCTAGATGCACTGAGATAAAAGGTACTGAAAGTGAAAACTGCAATAACACCTCATCAGCAGAGCTAGATGCACGGAGATTGAAAGTGCTGAAAGTGAAAACAGTCATGTGCCACTTCTACAGCAAAGTCAGATGCACTGAGATCAAAGGTACTGAAAGGGAAAAATGCCATGACACCACTGCAGCAGAGCTAGATGCACTGAGATCAAAGGTGCTGAAAGTGAAAACTGCCATGACGCCTCTGCAGCAGAGTTAGATGCACTGAGATCAAAAGGGCTGACAGTGAAAACTACCATGCAACATCTCTGCAGCAGTGCTAGATGCACTGAGATCAAAAGTTCAGAAAGTGAAAACAGTCATGTGATATCTCTGCAGCAGAGTTAGATGCACTGAGATCAAAAGGGCTGACAGTGAAAACTACCATGCAACATCTCTGCAGCAGTGCTAGATGCACTGAGATCAAAAGTGCTGAAAGTGAAAACAGTCATGTGGCAGCTCTACAGGAAAGCTAGATGTACTGAGATCAAAGGTGTTGAAAATGAAAACTGCAATGTGACACCTCTGCAGCAGAGATAGACGCACTGAGATTAAAAGGCCAAAAATTGAAAAGTGCCATGTGACACATCAGCGGAAGAACTAGATGCAGTGAGATTAAAAGGGCTGAAATTGAAAAGAGTCCTGTGACAGCTCTGCAACAGAACTGAATGGACTGAGATCAAAAGTGCTATAAGTGAAAACTGCCATGCAACACCTTTGCAGCAGAGCTAGGTGCACTGAGACCAAAATTTGTGAAGGTGAAAGCTGTCACATCACATCACCGCAGCAGAGCTAGAGGATCTGAGATACAAAGTGCTGAAAGTGAAAACAGCCATGAGACACCTCAACAGCAAAGCTATATCCTCTGAGATCAAAACTGCTGAAAGTGAAAACAGCCATGTGACACCTTGGCAGCAGAGCTTGATGCAGTTAGATCAAAAGTGCTAAAAGTGAAAACTGCCATGAGGCACCTCAACAGCAAAGCTATATCCTCTGAGATCAAAAGTGCTGAAAGTGAAAACAGTCATGTGACACCAGTGCAGCAGAGCTAGATGAACTGAGATCAGAAGTTCTGAAATTGAAAACAGTTATGTGACACCTCAACAGCAAAACTAGATGCACTGAGATCAAAGGTGCTGAATTTGAAAATACTCATGTGACACCTCTGCAGCACAGCTAGATGCGCAGAGATAATAGGTGCTGAAAGAGAAAATGGCCAAGTGACACCTCTGCAGCAGAGCTAGATGCACTGAGATAAAAGGTGCTGAAAGTGAAAACAGTCATGTGACACATCTGCAGCAAGGCTAGATGCTGTGAGATCAAAGATGCTGAAAGTGAAAACTACCATGTCAATTCTGCAGCAGAGCAAGATGCACAGAGATCAAAAGTGCTGAAATAGACAAGTCATGTGACACCTCAACTGCAAAGCTAGATGCACTGAGATCAAAGGTGCAGAAAGTGAAAACTGCCATGACACCTCTGCAGAAGAGTTAGATGCACTGAGATGAAAAGTGCTGAAAGTGAAAACAGTCATATGACACCTCTCCAGCAAAGGAAGAAGCACTGAGATCAAAGCTGCAGCAAGTGAAAAAAGCCATGACACCTCTGCAGCAGGGCTAGAAGAACTGAGCTGAAAGGAGCTGAAAGTGAAAACTGCCATGACAACTCTGCAGCAGAGCTAGAAGCACTGAGATCAAAAGTGCTGAAAGTGAAAACTGACATGTAACAGCTCTGCAGCAAAGCAAGATGCACTGAGATCAAAGGCGCTGACAGTGAAAATGACCATGACACCTCTGCAGCAGAGCTAGATGTACTGAGATCAAAATGCTGATAGTGAAAGCTGAAATGCGACATCTCTTCAGCAGAGCTAGATGCACTGAGATAAAAGGTGCTAAAAGTGAAAACAGTCATGTGATATCTCTGCAGCAATGCTAGATGCACTGAGACCAGAACTACTGAAAGTGGAAACAGTGATGTGACACCTCTGAAGCAAACAAAGCTAGGTGCACAGAGATCAAAGGTGCTGAAAGTGAAAACTGCGATGACACCTCTGCAGCAGAGCTAGATGCACTGAGATCAAAAGTGCTAAAAGTGAAAACAGTCATGTGACACCACTGTAACAGAGCTAGATGCTCAGAGATCAAAAGTGCTGAAATTGAAAACAGACATGTGACACCTCAACAGCAAAGCTAGATGCACCGAGATCAAATGTGCAGAAATTGAAATCTACCATGACACCCCCTGAAGCAGAGCAAGATGCACTGAGATCAAAAGTGCTGAAATAGAAAAGTCATGTGACACCTCTGCAGCAGAGCAAGGTGCACTGAGGTCAAAGGTGTTGAAAGTGAAAACAGTCAAGTGACACCTCTGCAGCAGAGCTAGATGAACTGAGATTAAAAGTGCTGAAGTTGAAAAAATTCATGTGACACTTCAACAGCAAAGCTAGATGCACTGAGATCTATGGTGCTGAAAGTTAAATTAGCCACGATACCTCTGCAGCGCGGACCTAGATGAACGGAGATCAAAAGTTCTAATAGTGAAACCTGCCATGCGACATCACTGCAGCAGAGCTAAATGCACTGAGACCAAAAGTGCTGAAAGAGGAATACGTGATGTGAGACCTCTGCAGCAAAGCTAGATGCAATGAGATCAAAGGTGCAGAAAGTGAAAACTGCCATTACACCTCAGCAGTAGAGCAAGAAACATGGAGATCGAAAGTGCTGAAATTGAAAAGAGTCATGTGACACTTCTGCAGCAAAGCTAGTTGAACTGAGATCAAAGGTGCAGAAAGTGAAAACTGCCATGACACCTCTGCAGCAGTGCTAGATGCACTGAGATCAAAAGGGCTGACACTGAAAACTACCATGCAACATCTCTGCAGCAGAGCTAGATGCACTGAGATCAAAAGTGCAGAAAGTGAAAACAGTCATGTGGCAGCTCTTGGCAGCTCTGCAGGAAAGCTAGATGCACTGAGATCAAAGGTGCTGGAAGTGAAAACTGTAATGTGACACCTCTGCAGCAGAGATAGATGCACTGAGATTAAAAGGGTAAAATTGAAAAGTGCCATGTGACATATCTGCAGAAGAACTAGATGCAGTGAGATTGAAAGTGCTGAAATTGAAAATAGTCCTGTGACAGCTCTGCAGCAGAACTGAATGGACTGAGAACAAAAAGGCAATAAGTGAAAACTGCCATGCGACAGCTTTGCAGCAGAGCTAGGTGCACTGAGACCAAAATTTGTGAAAGCTGTCACATCACACCACTGCAGCAGAGCTAGAGGATCTGAGATCCAAAGTGCTCAAGGTGAAAGTTTCCATTCAACACCTCTGCAGCAGAGTAAGACACACTGAGATCAAAAGTGCTGAAAGTGAAAACAGTCATGTGACACCTCTGCAGCAGAGATAGATGCATTGAGATCAAAAGTGCTGAAAGTGAACATAGCCATGACACCTCTGCAGCAGAGCTAGAAGCACTGAGATCAAAAGGGCTGACACTGAAAACTACCATGCAACATCTCTGCAGCAGAGCTAGATGCACTGAGATCAAAAGTGTAGAAAGTGAAAACTGCTATGACACCACTGAAGCAGGGCTAGATGCACTGACACCAAAAGTGCTGAAATTTAAAATATTTATGTGACACCTCAACAGCAAAGCTAGATGCACTGAGATCAAAGGTACCGAAAGTGTGAACTGCCATAACACCTCAGCAGCAGAGCTAGATGCACGGAGATTGAAAGTGCTGAAAGTGAAAACAGTCATGTGACATGTCTGTAGCAGAGCTAGATTTGCTGAGATCAAAGGTACTGAAAGTGAAGACAGTCATGTGACACCTCTGCAGCAAAGCTGGATGCACTGAGATCAAAGGTGCTGAAAGTGAAAACTGCCATGACACCTCTGCAGCAGAGCTAGATGCACTGAGATATAAAGGGCTGATAATGAAAACTACCATGCAACATCTCTGCAGCAGAGCTAGATGCACTGAGATCAAAAGTGCAGAAAGTGAAAACAGTCATGTGACACCTGTGCAGCAGAGGTAGATGGACTGAGATCAAAAGTGCTGAAAGTGAAAACTGCCATGTGATATCTCTGTAGCAATGCTAGCTGCACTGAGACCAAAAGAGCTCAAAGTGGAAACAGTGATGTGATACCTCTGCAGCAAAGCTAGATGCACTGAGATAAAAGGTACTGAAAGTGAAAACTGCAATAACACCTCATCAGCAGAGGCTAGATGCACGGAGATTGAAAGTGCTGAAAGTGAAAACAGTCATGTGCCACTTCTACAGCAAAGTCAGATGCACTGAGATCAAAGGTACTGAAAGTGAAAATGCCATGACACCACTGCAGCAGAGCTAGATGCACTGAGATCAAAGGTGCTGAAAGTGAAAACTGCCATGGCACTCTGCAGCAGAGTTAGATGCACTGAGATCAAAAGGGCTGACAGTGAAACTACCATGCAACATCTCTGCAGCAGTGCTAGATGCACTGAGATCAAAAGTTCAGAAAGTGAAAACAGTCATGTGATATCTGCAGCAGAGCTAGATGCACTGAGATCAAAGGCTGACATGACAAACTACCATGCAACATCTCTGCAGCAGAGCTAGATGCACTGAGATCAAAGTGCTGAAAGTGAAACAGTCATGTGGCAGCTCACGGAAACTAGATGTACTGAGATCAAAGGTGCTGAAAGTGAAAACTGCAAAGTGACACCTCTGCAGCAGAGATAGACGCACTGAGATTAAAAGGGCAAAAATTGAAAAGTGCCATGTGACACATCAGCGGAAGAACTAGATGCAGTGAGATTAAAAGGGCTGAAATTGAAGAGTCCTGTGACAGCTCTGCAACAGAACTGAATGGACTGAGATCAAAAGTGCTATAAGTGAAAACTGCCATGCGACACCTTTGCAGCAGAGCTAGGTGCACTGAGACCAAAATTTGTGAAGGTGAAAGCTGTCACATCACATCACCGCAGCAGAGCTAGAGGATCTGAGATACAAAGTGCTGAAAGTGAAAACAGCCATGAGACAACCTCAACAGCAAAGCTAGATGCACTGAGATCAAAACTGCTGAAAGTGAAAACAGCCATGTGACACCTTGGCAGCAGAGCTTGATGCAGTTAGATCAAAAGTGCTAAAGTGAAAACTGCCATGAGGCACCTCAACAACAAAGCTATATCCTCTGAGATCAAAAGTGCTGAAAGTGAAAACAGTCATGTGACACCAGTGCAGCAGAGCTAGATGAACTGAGATCAAGTTCTGAAATTGAAAACAGTTATGTGACACCTCAACAGCAAAACTAGATGCACTGAGATCAAGGTGCTGAATTTGAAAATACTCATGTGACACCTCTGCAGCACAGCTAGATGCGCAGAGATAATAGGTGCTGAAAGAAAAATGGCCAAGTGACACCTCTGCAGCAGAGCTAGATGCACTGAGATAAAGGTGCTGAAAGTGAGAAAAGTCATGTGACACATCTGCAGCAGGCTAGATGCTGTGAGATCAAAGATGCTGAAAGTGAAAACTACCATGCCAATTCTGCAGCAGAGCAAGATGCACAGAGATCAAAAGTGCTGAAATAAGACAAGTCATGTGACACCTCAACTGCAAAGCTAGATGCACTGAGATCAAAGGTGCAGAAAGTGAAAACTGCATGACACCCTGCAGAAGAGTTAGATGCACTGAGATGAAAAGTGCTGAAAGTGAAAACAGTCATATGACACCTCTCCAGCAAAGGAAGAAGCACTGAGATCAAAGCTGCAACAAGTGAAAAAGCCATGACACCTCTGCAGCAGGGCTAGAAGAACTGAGCTGAAAGGAGCTGAAAGTGAAAACTGCCATGACAACTCTGCAGCAGAGCTAGAAGCACTGAGATCAAAAGTGCTGAAAGTGAAAACTGACATGTAACAGCTCTGCAGCAAAGCAAGATGCACTGAGATCAAAAGGCGCTGACAGTGAAAATGACCATGACACCTCTGCAGCAGAGCTAGATGCACTGAGATCAAAATGCTGATAGTGAAAGCTGAAATCGACATCTCTTCAGCAGAGCTAGATGCACTGAGATAAAAGGTGCTAAAGTGAAAACAGTCATGTGATATCTCTGCAGCAATGCTAGATGCACTGAGACCAGAACTACTGAAAGTGGAAACAGTGATGTGACACCTCTGAAGCAAACAAAGCTAGGTGCACAGAGATCAAAGGTGCTGAAAGTGAAAACTGCGATGACACCTCTGCAGCAGAGCTAGATGCACTCAGACTAAAAGTGCTAAAAGTGAAAACAGTCATGTGACACCACTCTGTAACAGAGCTAGATGCTCAGAGATCAAAAGTGCTGAAATTGAAAACAGACATGTGACACCTCAATAGCAAAGCTAGATGACCGAGATCAAATGTGCAGAAATTGAAATCTACCATGACACCCCTGAAGCAGAGCAAGATGCACTGAGATCAAAGTGCTGAAATAGAAAAGTCATGTGACACCTCTGCAGCAGAGCAAGGTGCACTGAGGTCAAAGAGTGTTGAAAGTGAAAACAGTCAAGTGACACCTCTGCAGCAGAGCTAGATGAACTGAGATTAAAGTGCTGAAGTTGAAAAGGCATGTAGCAACACTTCAACAGCAAGCTAGATGCACTAGAGATCAATGGTGCTGAAAGTTAAATTAGCCATGATACCTCTGTGGACCTAGATGAACTGAGATCAAAAGTTCTAATAGTGAAACCTGCCATGCGACATCACTGCAGCAGAGCTAAATGCACTGGGACAAAGTGCTGAAAGAGGAATCGTGATGTGACACCTCTGCAGCAAAGCTAGATGCAATGAGATCAAAGGTGCCGAAAGTGAAAACTGCCATTACACCTCAGCAGTAGAGCTAGAAACATGGAGATCGAAAGTGCTGAAATTGAAAGAGTCATGTGACACTTCTGCAGCAAAAGTTAGAACTGAGATCAGAGGTGCAGAAAGTGAAAACAGTCATGTGACACTTCTGCAGCAAAGCTAGTTGAACTGAGATCAAAGGTGCAGAAAGTGAAAACTGCCATGACTACTCTGCAGCAGTGCTAGATGCACTGAGATCAAAAGGCTGACACTGAAAACTACCATGCAACATCTCTGCAGCAGAGCTAGATGCACTGAGATCAAAAGTGCAGAAAGTGAAAACAGTCATGTGATACCTATGCAGCAGAGCTAGATGCACTGAGATCAAAGGGCTGACAATGAAAACTACCATGCAACATCTCTGCAGCAGGCTAGATGCACTGAGATCAAAAGTGCTGAAAGTGAAAACAGTCATGTGGCAGCTCTTGGCAGCTCTGCAGGAAAGCTAGATGCACTGAGATCAAAGGTGCTGGAAGTGAAAACTGCAATGTGACACCTCTGCAGCAGAGATAGATGCACTGAGATTAAAAGGGTAAAAATTGAAAAGTGCCATGTGACATATCTGCAGAAGAACTAGATGCAGTGAGATTGAAAGTGCTGAAATTGAAAATAGTCCTGTGACAGCTCTGCAGCAGAACTGAATGGACTGAGAACAAAAAGACAATAGTGAAAACTGCCATGCGACATCTTTGCAGCAGAGCTAGGTGCACGAGACCAAAATTTGTGAAAGCTGTCACATCACACCACTGCAGCAGAGCTAGAGGATCTGAGATCCAAAGAGCTCAAGGTGAAAGTTGCCATTCAACACCTCTGCAGCAGAGTAAGACACACTGAGATCAAAAGTACTGAAAGTGAAAACAGTCATGTGACACCTCTGCAGCAGAGATAGATGCATTGAGATCAAAAGTGCTGAAAGTGAACATAGCCATGACACCTCTGCAGCAGAGCTAGAAGCACTGAGATCAAAAGGGCTGACACTGAAAACTACCATGCAACATCTCTGCAGCAGAGCTAGATGCACTGAGATCAAAGTGTAGAAAGTGAAACTGCTTGACAATACTGAAGCAGGGCTAGATGCACTGACACCAAAAGTGCTGAAATTTAAAATATTTATGTGACACCTCAACAGCAAAGCTAGATGCACTGAGATCAAAGGTACGAAGTGTGAACTGCCAAACACCTCAGCAGCAGAGCTAGATGCGGAGATTGAAAGTGCTGAAGTGAAAACAGTCATGTGACATGTCTGTAGCAGAGCTAGATTTGCTGAGATCAAAGGTACTGAAAGTGAAGACAGTCATGTGACACCTCTGCAGCAAAGCTGGATGCACTGAGATCAAAGGTGCTGAAAGTGAAAACTGCCATAACACCTCTGCAGCAGAGCTAGATGCACTGAGATATAAAGGGCTGATAATGAAGAACTACATACAACATCTCTGCAGCAGAGCTAGATGCACTGAGATCAAAGTGCAGAAAGTGAAAACAGTCATGTGACACCTGTGCAGCAGAGGTAGATGGACTGAGATCAAAAGTGCTGAAAGTGAAAACTGCCATGTGATATCTCTGTAGCAATGCTAGCTGCACTGAGACCAAAAGAGCTCAAAGTGGAAACAGTGATGTGATACCTCTGCAGCAAAGCTAGATGCACTGAGATAAAAGGTACTGAAGGTGAAAACTGCAATAACACCTCATCAGCAGAGCTAGATGCACGGAGATTGAAAGTGCTGAAAGTGAAAACAGTCATGTGCCACTTCTACAGCAAAGTCAGATGCACTGAGATCAAAGGTACTGAAAGTGAAAAATGCCATGACACCACTGCAGCAGAGCTAGATGCACTGAGATCAAAGGTGCTGAAAGTGAAAACTGCCATGACGCCTCTGCAGCAGAGTTAGATGCACTGAGATCAAAAGGGCTGACAGTGAAAACTACCATGCAACATCTCTGCAGCAGTGCTAGATGCACTGAGATCAAAAGTTCAGAAAGTGAAAACAGTCATGTGATATCTCTGCAGCAGAGCTAGATGCACTGAGATCAAAAAGGCTGACAATGAAAACTACCATGCAACATCTCTGCAGCAGAGCTAGATGCACTGAGATCAAAAGTGCTGAAAGTGAAAACAGTCAAGTGGCAGCTCTACAGGAAAGCTAGATGTACTGAGATCAAAGGTGCTGAAAGTGAAAACTGCAAAGTGACACCTCTGCAGCAGAGATAGACGCACTGAGATTAAAAGGGCAAAAATTGAAAAGTGCCATGTGACACATCAGTGGAAGAACTAGATGCAGTGAGATTAAAAGGGATGAAATTGAAAAGAGTCCTGTGACAGCTCTGCAACAGAACTGAATGGACTGAGATCAAAAGTGCTATAAGTGAAAACTGCCATGCGACACCTTTGCAGCAGAGCTAGGTGCACTGAGACCAAAATTTGTGAAGGTGAAAGCTGTCACATCACATCACCGCAGCAGAGCTAGAGGATCTGAGATACAAAGTGCTGAAAGTGAAAACAGCCATGAGACACCTCAACAGCAAAGCTAGATGCACTGAGATCAAAACTGCTGAAAGTGAAAACAGCCATGTGACACCTTGGCAGCAGAGCTTGATGCAGTTAGATCAAAAGTGCTAAAAGTGAAAACTGCCATGAGGCACCTCAACAGCAAAGCTATATCCTCTGAGATCAAAAGTGCTGAAAGTGAAAACAGTCATGTGACACCAGTGCAGCAGAGCTAGATGAACTGAGATCAGAAGTTCTGAAATTGAAAACAGTTATGTGACACCTCAACAGCAAAACTAGATGCACTGAGATCAAAGGTGCTGAATTTGAAAATACTCATGTGACACCTCTGCAGCACAGCTAGATGTGCAGAGATAATAGGTGCTGAAAGAGAAAATGGCCAAGTGACACCTCTGCAGCAGAGCTAGATGCACTGAGATAAAAGGTGCTGAAAGTGAAAACAGTCATGTGACACATCTGCAGCAAGGCTAGATGCTGTGAGATCAAAGATGCTGAAAGTGGAAACTACCATGCCAATTCTGCAGCAGAGCAAGATGCACAGAGATCAAAGTGCTGAAATAGACAAGTCATGTGACACCTCAACTGCAAAGCTAGATGCACTGAGATCAAAGGTGCAGAAAGTGAAAACTGCATGACACCTCTGCAGAAGAGTTAGATGCACTGAGATGAAAAGTGCTGAAAGTGAAAACAGTCATATGACACCTCTCCAGCAAAGGAAGAAGCACTGAGATCAAAGCTGCAGCAAGTGAAAAAAGCCATGACACCTCTGCAGCAGGGCTAGAAGAACTGAGCTGAAAGGAGCTGAAAGTGAAAACTGCCATGACAACTCTGCAGCAGAGCTAGAAGCACTGAGATCAAAAGTGCTGAAAGTGAAAACTGACATGTAACAGCTCTGCAGCAAAGCAAGATGCACTGAGATCAAAGGCGCTGACAGTGAAAATGACCATGACACCTCTGCAGCAGAGCTAGATGCACTGAGATCAAAATGCTGATAGTGAAAGCTGAAATGCGACATCTCTTCAGCAGAGCTAGATGCACTGAGATAAAAGGTGCTAAAAGTGAAAACAGTCATGTGATATCTCTGCAGCAATGCTAGATGCACTGAGACCAGAACTACTGAAAGTGGAAACAGTGATGTGACACCTCTGAAGCAAACAAAGCTGGGTGCACAGAGATCAAAGGTGCTGAAAGTGAAATCGCGATGACACCTCTGCAGCAGAGCTAGATGCACTGAGATCAAAGTGCTAAAAGTGAAAACAGTCATGTGACACCACTGTAACAGAGCTAGATGCTCAGAGATCAAAAGTGCTGAAATTGAAAACAGACATGTGACACCTCAACAGCAAAGCTAGATGCACCGAGATCAAATGTGCAGAAATTGAAATCTACCATGACACCCCTGAAGCAGAGCAAGATGCACTGAGATCAAAAGTGCTGAAATAGAAAAGTCATGTGACACCTCTGCAGCAGAGCAAGGTGCACTGAGGTCAAAGGTGTTGAAAGTGAAAACAGTCAAGTGACACCTCTGCAGCAGAGCTAGATGAACTGAGATTAAAAGTGCTGAAGTTGAAAAAATTCATGTGACACTTCAACAGCAAAGCTAGATGCACTGAGATCAATGGTGCTGAAAGTTAAATTAGCCATGATACCTCTGCAACGGACCTAGATGAACTGAGATCAAAAGTTCTAATAGTGAAACCTGCCATGCGACATCACTGCAGCAGAGCTAAATGCACTGAGACCAAAAGTGCTGAAAGAGGAATACGTGATGTGACACCTCTGCAGCAAAGCTAGATGCAATGAGATCAAAGGTGCCGAAAGTGAAAACTGCCATTGCACCTCAGCAGTAGAGCTAGAAACATGGAGATCGAAAGTGCTGAAATTGAAAAGAGTCATGTGACACTTCTGCAGCAAAGCTAGTTGAACTGAGATCAAGGTGCAGAAAGTGAAAACAGTCATGTGACACTTCTGCAGCAAAGCTAGTTGAACTGAGATCAAAGGTGCAGAAAGTGAAAACTGCCATGACACCTCTGCAGCAGTGCTAGATGCACTGAGATCAAAAGGGCTGACACTGAAAACTACCATGCAACATCTCTGCAGCAGAGCTAGATGCACTGAGATCAAAAGTGCAGAAAGTGAAAACAGTCATGTGATACCTATGCAGCAGAGCTAGATGCACTGAGATCAAAAGGGCTGACAATGAAAACTACCATGCAACATCTCTGCAGCAGAGCTAGATGCACTGAGATCAAAAGTGCTGAAAGTGAAAACAGTCATGTGGCAGCTCTTGGCAGCTCTGCAGGAAAGCTAGATGCACTGAGATCAAAGGTGCTGGAAGTGAAAACTGCAATGTGACACCTCTGCAGCAGAGATAGATGCACTGAGATTAAAAGGGTAAAAATTGAAAAGTGCCATGTGACATATCTGCAGAAGAACTAGATGCAGTGAGATTGAAAGTGCTGAAATTGAAAATAGTCCTGTGACAGCTCTGCAGCAGAACTGAATGGACTGAGAACAAAAAGACAATAAGTGAAAACTGCCATGTGACATCTTTGCAGCAGAGCTAGGTGCACTGAGACCAAAATTTGTGAAAGCTGTCACATCACACCACTGCAGCAGAGCTAGAGGATCTGAGATCCAAAGTGCTCAAGGTGAAAGTTGCCATTCAACACCTCTGCAGCAGAGTAAGACACACTGAGATCAAAAGTACTGAAAGTGAAAACAGTCATGTGACACCTCTGCAGCAGAGATAGATGCATTGAGATCAAAAGTGCTGAAAGTGAACATAGCCATGACACCTCTGCAGCAGAGCTAGAAGCACTGAGATCAAAAGGGCTGACACTGAAAACTACCATGCAACATCTCTGCAGCAGAGCTAGATGCACTGAGATCAAAAGTGCAGAAAGTGAAAACAGTCATGTGACACCTCTGCAGCAGAGGTAGATGGACTGAGATCAAAGGTGCTGAAAGTGTAAACTGCCATGTGATATCTCAGTAGCAAAGGTAGATGCACTGAGATCAAAAGTGCTGAAAGTGGAAACAGTGATGTGACACCTCTTCAGCAAAGCTAGATGGACTGAGATAAAAGGTGCTGAAAGTGAAAACTGCAATAACACCTCAGCAGCAGAGCTAGATGCACGGAGATTGAAAGTGCTGAAAGTGAAAGCAGTCATGTGACACTTCTGCAGCAAACTAAGATGCACTGACATCAATCGTGCTGAAAGAGAAAACTGCCATGACTCCTCTGCAGCGGAGCAAGATGCACTGAGATCAAAAGTGCAGAAATTTATAATATTCATTTGCACCTCAACAGCAAAGTTAGATGCACTGAGTTCAAAGATACTGAAAGTGAAAACAGCCATGACACTTCTGCAGCGTACCTAGATGCACTGAGATCAAAAGTGCCGAAAGTGAAAACAATCATGTGGCAGCTCTGCAGGAAAGCTAGATGCACTGAGAACAAAGGTGCTGAAATTGAAAACTGCCATGACACCTGTGCAGCAGTGCTAGATGCACTGAGATTAAAATGGCCAAAACTGGAAAGTGCCATGAGGCACATCTGTGGAAGAACTAGATGCACTGAGATTAAAAGTGCTGAAATTGAAAACAGTCTTGTGACAGCTCTGCAGCAGAACTGAATGGACTGAGATCAAAAGCACTATAACTGTAAACTGCCATGCAACACCTTTGCAGCAGAGCTAGGTGTAGTGAGACCAAAGGGGCTGAAAGTAAAAACTACCAGGACACCTCTGCAGCAGAGCAAGATGCACTGAGATCAAAAGTGCTGAAATAGAGAAGTCATGTGACTCCTCAACAGCAAAGCTTGTTTCACTGAGACAAAAGGTGCTGAAAGTGAAAACGGCCATGACAACTTTGCAGCAGAGCTAGATGCACTGAGATCAAAAGTGCAGAAATCAAAAAGTCATGTGACACCTCAACAGCAAAGCTTGATTCACTGAGACCAAAGGTGCTGAAAGTAAAAACGTCCATGACACCTTTGCAGCAGAGCTAGATGCACTGAGGTAAAAAGTGCTGATAGTGAAAGTTGTCATGTGACATCTCTGCAGCCAAGCTAGATGCTCTGAGATCAAAGCTGCCGAAAGTGAAAACTGCCATAACACCTCAGCAGCAGAGCTAGATGTGCAGAGATCAAAGGTGCTGAAAGTGAAAACAGTAACGTGACACTTCTGCAGCAAAGCTAGTTGCACTGAGATCAAAGGTGCTAAAAGTGAAAACTACCATGACACCTCTGCAGCGGAGCTAGATGCACTGAGAACAAAAGTGCAATCATTTAAAATATTCATGTGACACTTCTGCAGCAAAGCTAGTTGCACTGAGATCAAAGGTACTAAAAGTGAAAACAGCCATGACACCTCTGCAGTGGACCTAGATGCACTGAGATCAAAAATGCCGAAAGTGAAAACAGTCATGTGGCAGCTCTGCAGGAAAGCTAGATGCACTGAGATCAAAGGTGCTGAAATTAAAAACTGCCATGACACCTCTGCAGCAGAGCTAGATGCACGGAGATTAAAAGGGCCAAAATTGGAATGTGCCATGTGACACATCTGCAGAAGAAGTAGATGCACTGAGAACATAAGTGCTGAAATTGATAACAGTCTTGTGACAGCTCTGCAGCTGAACTGAATGGACTGAGATCAAAAGCGCTATAAGTGAAAACTGCCATGCGACACCTTTGCAGCAGAGCTAGGTGCACTGAGACCAAAATTTGTGAAGGTGAAAGCTGTCACATCACACCACTGCAGCAGAGCTAGAGGATCTGAGATCCAAAGTGCTGAAGGCGAAAGTTGCCATGCGACACCCCTGCAGCAGAGTAAGACACACAGAGATCAAAAATGCTGAAAGTGAAAACAGCTGTAAGACACCTCAACAGCAAAGCTAGATGCACTGAGATCAAAAGTGCTGAAAGTGAAAACAGTCATGTGACACCTTGGCAGCAGAGCTAGTTGCAGTTAGATTAAAAGTGCTAAAGGTGAAAACAGCCATGAGGGACCTCAACAGCAAGGCTATATGCTCTGAGATCAAAAGTACTGAAATTGAAAACAGTCAACAAACACCAGTGCAGTAGAGCTAGGTGAACTGAGATCAGAAGTGCTGAAATTGAAAACAGTTATGCGACACCTCCACAGCAAAGCTAGATGCACTGAGATCAAAGGTGCTGAAATTGAAAACACTCACATGACACCTCTGCAGCAGAGCTAGATGCACTGAGATAAAAGGTGCTGTAAGTGAAAACGGCCATGTGACACCTCTGAAGCAGAGATAGATGCACTGAGATCAAAGGTGCTGAAAGTGAAAACAGTCATGTGACACATCTGCAGCAAAGCTAGATGCTCTGAGACCAAAGGTGCTGAAAGTGAAAACTACCATGTCACCTCTGCTGCAGAGCAAAATGCACAAGGACCAAAAGTGCTGAAAAAGAAAAGTCATGTGGCACCTCAACAGCAAAGCTAGGTGCACTGAGAACAAAGGTGCAGAAAGTGAAAACTGCCATGACACCTCTGCAGAAGAGCTAGATGCACTGAGATGAAAAGTGCTGAAAGTGAAAATAGTAATGACACCTCTGCAGCAGAGCTAGATGCACTGAGATCAAAGGTGCTGAAAGTGAAAACTGCCATGACACCTCTGCAGCAGAGCTAGATGCACTGACATCAAAGGTGCTGAAATTGAAAACAGTAATGTGACACCTCTGCAGCAAAGCAAGATGCACTGAGATCAAAGGTGCTGAAAGTGAAAACCACCATGACACCTCTGCAGCAGAGCTAGATGCACTGAGATCAAAAGTGCTGAAAGTGAAAGCTACCATGTGACTGACCTGAAGTACAGCTAGATTCACTGAGTTCAAAAATGCTGATAAAGAAAACAGTTATGTGATACATCTGCTGCAGAGATAGATGCACTGAGCTCAAAGGTGCTGAAAGTGAAAACAGCTCTGCTGATACCTCTGCAGTAGTGCAAGATGCACTGAGACCAAAAGTGCTGAAAGTGAAAACAGCCATGTGACACCTTTGCAGCAGATCTAGATGCAGTGAGACCAAAATGCTGAAATTGAAAACAGTCATGTGACACCTGAACAGCAAAGCTAGATGCACTGAGATCAAAGGTGCTGAAACTGAAAACTATCACGTGACACCTCAGCAGCAGAGCTAGATGTGCTGAGATCAAAGGTGCTGAAAGTGAAAACAGTCAAGTGACACCTCTGCAGCAAAGCTAGATGCACTGAGACCAAAGGGGCTGATAGTAAAAACTACCAAGACACCTCTGCAGCAGAGCAAGATGCACTGAGATCAAAAGTGCTGAACTAGAAAAGTCATGTGACACCTCAACAGCAATGCTTGATTCACTGAGACCAAAGGTGCTGAAAGTAAAAACGGCCACGACACCTTTGCAGCAGAGCTAGATGCACTGAGGTAAAAAGTGCTGATAGTGAGAGTTGTCATGTGACATCTCTGCAGCTAAGCTAGATGCTCTGAGATCAAAGCTGCCGAAAGTGAAAACTGCCATAACACCTCAGCAGCAGAGCTAGATGTGCAGAGATCAAAAGTGCTGAAAGTGAAAACAGTAACGGGACACTTCTGCAGCAAAGCTAGTTGCACTGAGATCAAAGGTGCTGAAAGTGAAAATTGCCATGACACCTCTGCAGCAGAGCTAGATGCACTGACATCAAAAGTGCTGAAATTTAAAATATTCATGTGACACCTCAACAGCAAAGCTAGATACACTGAGATCAAAGGTACTGAAAGTGTGAACTGCCATAACACCTCAGAAGCAGAGCTAGATGCACAGAGATTGAAAGTGCTGAAATTGAAAGCAGTCATGTGACACATCTGCTGCAGAGCTAGATGTGCTGAGATCAAAGGTGCTGAAAGTGAAAACAGTCATGTGACACCGCTGCAGCAAAGCTAGATACACTGAGCTCAAAGGTGGTGAAAGTGAAAACTGCCATGACACCTCTGCAGCCGAGCTAGATGCACTGAGATCAAAAGGGCTGATTGTGAAAGCTTCCATGCAACATCTCTGCAGCAGAGATAGATGCATTGAGATTCAAAGGTGCTGAAAGTGAAAACTGCCATGTGATATCTCAGTAGCAAAGCTAGATGCACTGTGATCAAAAGTGCTGAAAGTGGAAACAGTGATGTGACACCTCTAGAGCAAAGCTAGATGCACTGAGATAAAAGGTGCTGAAAGTAAAAACTGCCATAACACCTCAGCAGCAGAGCTAGATGCTCGGAAATTGAAAGCGCTGAAAGGGAAAACAGTCATGTGACACTTCTGCAGCAAAGCTAGATGCACTGAGATCAAAGGCGCTGAAAGGGAAAACTGCCTTGACACCTCTGCAGTAGAACTAGATGAACTGTGATCAAAACTGCCGAAAGTGAAAACTGCCATGACACCGCTGCAGAAGAGCTAGATGAACTGAGATCAAAAGTGCTGAAATTTAAAATATTCATGTGACACCTCAACAGCAAAGCTAGATGCACTGAGATCAAAGGTACTGAAAGTGAAAACAGCAATGACACCTCTGCAGTGGACCTAGATGCACTGAGATCAAAAGTGCTGATAGTGAATACAGTCATGTGGCAGCTCTGCAGGAAAGCTAGATGCACTGAGATCAAAGGTGCTGAAATTGAGAACTGCCATGACACCTCTGCAGCAGACCTAGATGCACTGAGATTAAAAGGGCAAAAATTGAAAAGTGCCATGTGGCACATCTGTGGAAGAACTAGATGCAGAGAGATTAAAAGTACTGAAATTGAAAACAGTCTTGTGACAGCTCTGCAGCAGAACTTAATGGTCTGAGATCAAAAGTGCTATAAGTGAAAACTGCCATGCGACTCCTCTACAGCAGAGCTAGGTGCACTGAGACCAAAATTTGTAAAGGTGAAAGCTGTCATGTCACACCTCTGCAGCAGAGCTAGAGGAACTGAGATCCAAAGTGCTGAAGGTGAAAGTTGCCATGCAACACCTCTGCAGCAGAGCTAGACGCACTGAGATCAAAAGTGCTGAAAGTGAAAACATCCATGTGACACCTCTACAGCAGAGCTAGATGCATTGAGATCAAAAGTGCTGAAAGTGAAAACAGCAATGAGACACCTACACAGCAAAGCTAGATGCATTGAGATCAAAAGTGCTGAAAGTGAAAACAGCCATGGTGACACCTCTGCAGCAGAGCTAGATGTAATGAGATCAAAAGTGCTAAAAGTGAAAACAGCAATGAGACACCTCCACAGCAAAGCTTGATGCACTGAGATCAAAGGTGCTGAAATTGAAAACAGCCATGATACCTCTTCAACAGAGCTAGATGCGCTGAGTTAAAAGGTGCTGAAATTGAAAATAGTCATGTGACACATCTGCAGAAAAGCTAGATGCTCTGAGACCAAAGGTGCTGAAAGTGAAAACTACCATGTCACCTCTGCAGCAGAATAAGATTCACTGAGATCAAAAGTGCTGAAATAGAAAAGCCATGTAACACCTCAACAGCAAAGCTAGATGCACTGAGATCAAAGGTGTAGAAAGTGAAAACTGCCATGACACCTCAGCAGCAGAGCTAGATGCACTGAGATGAAAAGTGCAGAAAGTGAAAACAGTCATATGACAATTCTGCAACAAAGCAAGATGCACTGAGATCAAAGCTGCAGAAAGTGAAAAAAGCCCTGACACCTCTGCAGCAGAGCTAGAAGCACTGAGCTTAAAGGAGCTGAAAGTGAAAACTGCCATGACAACTGTGCAGCAGAGCTAGAAGCACAGAGTTCAAAAGTGCTGAAAGTGTAAAGAGACATGTGACACCTCTGCATCAAAGCAAGATGCACTGAGATCAAAGGCGATGAAAGTGAAAATGGCCATGACACCTCAGCAGCAGAGCTAGATGCACTGAGATCAAAAGTGATGATAGTGAAAGCTACCATGTGACTTCTCTGCAGCAGAGCTAGATGCACTGAGATCAAAAGTGCAGAAAGAGAAAACAGTCATGGGACACCTCAGCAGCAGGGCTAGATGCACTGAGAGCAAAGGTGCTAAAAGTGAAAACTGCTATGTGATATCTCTGCAGCAATGCTAGATGCACTGAGACCCGAACTGATGAAAGTGGAAACAGTGATCAGACACCTCTGAAGCAAAGCTAGATGCACTGAGATCTAAGGAGCTGAAAGTGAAAACTGCCATGACACCTCTGCAGCAGAGCTAGAAGCACTGAGATCAAAAGTGCTAAAAGTGAAAACAGTCCTGTGACACCACTGCAGCAGAACGAGATGCGCTCAGATCAAAAGTGCTGAAATTGAAAATAGTCATATGATATTTCAACAGCAAAGCTAGATGCACCGAGATCAAAGGTGCCGAAATTGAAATCTACCATGACACCCCTGCAGCAGAGGAAGATGCATTGAGATCAAGAGAGCTGAAATAGAAAAGTCATGTGACACCGCTACAGCAGAGCTAGATGCACTGAGATCAAAGGTGTTGAAAGTGAAAACTGCAATGACACCTCGGCAGCAGAGCAAGATGCTTTGTAATCAAAAAGTGCTGAAAGTGAAAACTGCCATGACACCGCTACAGAAGAGCTAGATGCACTGATATCAAAAGTGCTAATATTGAAAATATTCATGTGACACCTCAACAGCAAAGCTAAATGCACTGAGATCAAAGGTGCTGAAAGTGAAATAAGCATGACCCCTCTGCAGATTACCTAGATGCCCTGAGATCAAAGCTGTGAAGGCAAAAGCTGTCATGTGACACCTCTGCACCAGAACTAGGGAAACTGAGCTCCAAAGTGTTGAAGGTGAAAGCTGCCATGCGACACCTCTGCAGCAGAGCTAGATGCACTGAGATCAAAGGTGCAGAAAGTTAAAACAGTCATGTGACACCTCTGCAACAGGGGTAGATGCACTGAGATAAAAAGTGCTGCAAGTGGAAACAGCCATGTGACTCCTCTGCAGCAGAGCTAGATGCACTGAGATCAAAAGTGCTGAAATTGAAAACAGTCATGAGTCACCTCAACAGCAAAGCTAGATGCACTGAGATCAAAACTGCTGAAAGTGAAAACAGTCATGTGACACCTCTGCAGCACAGCTAGATGAACTGAGATCAAAAAGTGCAGAAATTGAAAACAGTCATGTGACACCTCAACAGCAAATCTAGATGCACTGACATCAAAGATGCTGAAACTGAATACAGTTACGTGACACCTCTACAGCAGAGCTTCATGCACTGAGACGAAAGATGCTGAAAGGGAAAACTACCATGACACCTCTGAGCAGCGCTAAATGCACTGAGCTCAAAAGTGCTGAAAGAGAAAAGAGTTATGTGACACCACTGCAGCAAAGCTAGATGCCCTGAGATCAAAGGTGCTGAAAGTGAAAACAGCCATGAAACCTCTGCAGCAGAGCTAGAAGCACTGAGCTCAAAGGTGCTGAAAGTGAAAACAGCCATGTGATACTTCTGCGGCAGTGCTAGACGCACTGAGATCAAAAGTGCTGAAAGTGAAAACAGCCATGTGACACCTCTGGAGCAGAGCTAGATGCACTGAGATCAAAAGTGCTCAAACTTAAAACAGTCATGTGACACCTGAATAGCAAAGCTAGTTGCACTGAGATCATAGGTGCTGAAATTGAAAACTATCATGTGACACCTCTGCAGCAGAGCTAGATGTGCTGAGATCAAAGGTGCTGAAAGTGAAAACAGTTGTGTGACACCTCAGCAGCAAAGCTAGATGCTCTTAGACCAAAGGTGCTGAAAGTGAAAACTACCAAGACACCTCTGCAGCAGAACAAGATGCACTGAGATTGAAAGTGCTGATAGTGAAAGCTGTCATGCGACAACTCTGCAGCAGAGCTAGATACACTGAGACTAAAAGTGCTGATAGTGGAAACAGTGATGTGACACCTCAGCAGCAAAGCTAGATGTGCTGAGATCAAAGGTGCCGAAAGTGAAAACTGCCATAACACCTCAGCAGCAGAACTAGAAACAGAGAGATCGAAAGTGCTGAAAGTGAAAATAGTCATGTGACACTTCTGCAGCAGAGCTAGAGGTGCTGAGATCAAAGGTGCTGAAAGTGAAAAGTGCCATGACACCTCTGCAGCAGAGCTAGATGAACTGTGATCAAAAGTGCTGAAAGTGAAAACTGCCATGACACCACTGCAGAAGAGCTAGATGCACTGAGATAAAAAGTGCTGAAATTTAAAATATTCATGTGACACCTCAACAGCAAAGCTAGATGCACTGAGATCAAAGGTACCGAAAGTGATAACAGCCATGCCACCTCTGCAGCGGACCTAGATGCATTGAGATCAAAAGTGCCAAAAGTGAAAACAGTCATGTGGCACCTCTGCAGGAAAGCTTGGTGCAGTGAGATCAAAGGTGCTGAAATTGAAAACTGCCATGACTCCTCTGCAGCAGAGCTAGATGCACTTTAATCAAATGTGCTGAAAGTGAAAACAGCCATGTGGCACCTCTGCAGCAGTACTAGATGCATTGAGATCAAAAGTGCTGAAAGTGAAAACAGCCATGTGACACCTCTGGAGCAGAGCTAGATGCACTGACATCAAAAGTGCTGAAACTTAAAACAGTCATATGACACCTGAATAGCAAAGCTAGTTGCACTGAGATCAAAGGTGCTGAAATTGAAAACTATCATGTGACACCTCTGCAGCAGAGCTAGATGTGCTGAGATCAAAGGTGCTGAAAGTGAAAACAGTTGTGTGACACCTCAGCAGCAAAGCTAGATGCTCTGAGACCAAAGGTGCTGAAAGTGAAACTACAAGACACCTCTGCAGCAGAACAAGATGCATTGAGTTGAGAAAGTGCTGATAGTGAAAGCTGTCATGTGACAACTCTGCAGCAGAGCTAGATGCACTGGACTAAAAAGTGCTGATGGTGGAAACAGTGATGTGACACCTCAGCAGCAAAGCTAGATGTGCTGAGATCAAAGGTGCCGAAAGTGAAAACTGCCATAACACCTCAGCAGCAGAGCTAGAAACAGAGAGATCGAAAGTGCTGAAAGTGAAAATAGTCATGTGACACTTCTGCAGCAGAGCTAGAGGTGCTGAGATCAAAGGTGCTGAAAGTGAAAACAGTCATGTGACACTTCTGTAGCAAAGCGAGTTGCACTGAGATCAAAGGCGCTGAAAGTGAAAACTGCCATGACACATCTACAGCAGAGCTAGATGCACTGTAATCAAAAATGCTGAAAGTGAAAACTGCCAAGACACCGCTGCAGCAGAGCTAGATGCACTGAGATTAAAAGTGCTGAAATTTAGAATATTCATGTGACACCTCAACAGCAAAGCTAGATACACTGAGATCAAAGGTACTGGAAATGAAGACTCTTATATCACCACAGTAGCAGAGCTTGAAGCACGGAGATCGAAAGTGCTGAAAGTGAAAACAGTTAAGTGACACTTCTGCAGCAGAGGTAGATGCACTGAGATCAAAGGTGCTGAAAGTGAAAATTGGCATGTGATATCAGTGCAGCAGAGCTAGATGCACTGAGACCAAAACTGCTGAAAGTGGAAACAGTGATGTGACACCTCTGCAGTAAAGCTAGATGCACTGAGATAAAAGGTGCTGAAAGTAAAAACTGCCATAACACCTCAGCAGCAGAGCTAGATGCACAGAGATTGAAAGTGCTGAAACTGAAAACAGTCATGTGACACTTCAGCAGCAAAGCTAGATGCACTGTGATCAAAAGTGCTGAAAGTGAAAACTGCCATGACACCACTGCAGAAGAGCTAGATGCACTGAGATAAAAAGTGCTGAAATTTAAAATATTCATGTGACACCTCAACAGCAAAGCTAGATGCACTGAGATCAAAGGTACTGAAAGTGATAACAGCCATGCCACCTCTGCAGCGGACCTAGATGCATTGAGATCAAAAGTGCCAAAAGTGAAAACAGTCATGTGGCAGCTCTGCAGGAAAGCTTGGTGCAGTGAGATCAAAGGTGCTGAAATTGAAAACTGCCATGACACCTCTGCAGCAGAGCTAGATGCACTTTAATCAAACATGCTGAAAGTGAAAACAGCCATGTGGCACCTCTGCAGCAGTACTAGATGCATTGAGATCAAAAGTGCTGAAAGTGAAAACAGCCATGTGACACCTCTGCAGCAGAACTAGATGCATTGAGATCAAAAGTGCTGAAACTGAAAACAGACATGTGACACCTCTGCAGTAGAACTGGATGCACTGAGATCAAAGGTGCAAAAAGTGAAAACTGACATATTACACCTATGCAGCAAAACTAGATGCACTGTGATTAAAAGTGCAGAAAGTAAAAACAGCCATGTGACACGTCTGCAGCAGATATAGATGCACTGAGATTAAAAGGGTCAAAACAGAAAACAGCCATGTGACACATGTGCTGCAGAGCCAGCTGCTATGATATTAAAAGTACTGAAATTGAAAACAGTCTTGTGACAACTTTGCAGCAAATCTGAATGCACTGTGATCAAAAGTGCTAAAAGATAAAATTACCATGCAACACCTCTGCAGCAGAGCTAGGTGCACTGAGACTAAAGGTGTGAAGGTGAAAGCTGTTAGGTGACACCTCTGCAGCAGAGCTAGAGGAAATGAGATCAAAAGTGCTGAAGGTGAAAGCTACTATGCAACACCTCTCTAGCAGAGATAGACACACTGAGATCAAAAGTACTGAAAGTGAAAACTGCCATGACACCACTGCAGCAGAGCTAGAGGCATGGAGATCAGAAATGCTGTAAGTGAAAACAGTCATGTGACACATCTGCATCAGATCTAGCTGCACTGAGATCGAAAGTACTGAGAGTAAAAACAGTCATGTGACACTTCTGTAACTAAGCAAGATGCACTGATGTCAAAGGTGCTTAAAGTGAAAACTGCTATGACACCTCTACAGCAGAGCTAGATGCACTGAGATTAGAAGTGATGAAATTGAAAATATTTATTTGACACCTCAACAGCAAACCTAGATGCACTGAGATCAGATGTGCTGAAAGTGAAATCAGCCATGACACCTCTGCAGAGGACCTAGATGCACTGAGATCAAAAGTGCTGAAAGTGAAAACTGTCATGACACCATTGCAGCAGAGCTAGATGCACTTAAATCAAAAGTGCTGAAAGTGAAAACAGCCATGTGACACATCTGCAGCAGAGTTAGATGCATTGAGATCAAAGGTGCTGAAATTGAAAGCAGCCATATGACACCTCTGCAGCAGAACTGGATGCAGTGAGATCAAAAGTGCAAAAAGTGAAAACGAACATATTACACCTATGCAGCAGAACTAGATGCACTGAGATCAATGGTGCTGAAAGTCAAAACAGCCACGTGACATCTCTGCAGCAAAGCTAGATGCACAGAGATCAAAAGTGCTGAAACTGAAAACAGATATGTGACACCTCTGTAGCAGAACTGGATGCACTGGCATCAAAGGGCAAAAAGAGAAAACTGCCATATAGCACCTCTGCAGCAAAGCTTGATGCACTGTGATCAAATGTGCAGAAAGTGAAAAAAGTCATGTGACAGCTCTGCAGCAGAACTGAATCCACTGAGATCAAAAGCACTAAAAGAGAAAATTGCCATGCGACACCTGTACAGCAGAGCTAAGTGCCCTGAGACCAATGGTGTGAAGGTGGAAGCTGTCAGGTGACATCTCTGCAACAGAGCTAGATGAACTGAGATCAAAAATGCTGAAGGTGAACGCTGCTATGCAACACCTCTGCAGCAGAGCTAGACGCACCGAGATCAAACATGCTGAAAGTGAAAACAGCCATGTGACACCTCTGGAGCAGAGCTAGATGCACTGAGATCAAAAGTGCTGAAACTGAAAACAGTCTTGTGACACCTGAATAGCAAAGCTAGTTGCACTGAGATCATAGGTGCTGAAATTGAAAACTATCATGTGACTCTGCAGCAGAGCTAGATGTGCTGAGATCAAAGGTGCTGAAAGTGAAAACAGTTGTGTAACACCTCAGCAGCAAAGCTAGATGCTCTGAGACCAAAGGTGCTGAAAGTGAAAACTACCAAGACACCTCTGCAGCAGAGCAAGATGCACTGAGATAGAAAGTGCTGATAGTGAATGCTGTCATGCGACAACTCTGCAGCACAGCTAGAAACACGGAGACCAAAAGTGCTGATAGTGGAAACAGTGATGTGACACCTCTGCAGCAAAGCTAGAGGTGCTGAGATCAAAGGTGCTGAAAGTGAAAACTGCCATAACACCTAAGCAGCAAAGCTAGAAACAGAGAGATCGAAAGTGCTGAAAGTGAAAATAGTCATGTGACACTTCTGCAGCAGAGCTAGAGGTGATGAGATCAAAAGTGCAAAAAAAATGAAAACTAACATATTACACCTATGAAGCAGAACTAGATGCACTGAGATCAAAGGTGCTGAAAGTGTAAACAGCCATGTGACATCTCTGCAGCAAAGCTAGATGCACAGAGATCAAAAGTGCTGAAACTGAAAACAGATATGTGACAGCTCTGCAGCAGAACTGGGTGCACTGTCATCAAAGGGCAAAAAGAGAAAACTGCCATATGACACTTCTGCAGCAAAGCTAGGTGCACTGTGATCAAATGTGCAGAAAGTGAAAACAGGCATGTTACATATCTGTGGCAGAGCTAGATGCACTGAGATTAAAAGTGCTTACATTGAAAACAGTCATGTGACAGCTCTGCAGCAGACCTGAAAGCACTGAGATCAAAAGCGCTAAAAAAGTAAATTGCCATGCGACACCTCTACAGCAGAGCTAGGTGCACTGAGACCAATGGTGTGAAGGTGGAAGCTGTCAGGTGACATCTCTGCAACAGAGCTAGATGAACTGAGATCAAAAGTGCTGAAGGTGAAAGCTGCTATGCAACACCTCTGCAGCAGAGCTAGACGCATTGAGATAAAAAGTGCTGAAAGAGAAAACAGCCATGTGACACCTCTACATCAGGACTAGATTCACTGTGATCAAAGGTGCAGAAAGTGAAATCAGTCATGTGGGACCTCTGCAGCAGAGTTAGATGCACTGAGACCAAAAGTGCTGAAAGTGAAAACAGTCATGTGAGACCTCTGCAGCACAGTTAGATGCATTGAGATACAAGGTGCTGAAAGTGAAAATCATCAGTCATGTGATACTTGTGTAGCAAAGCTAGTTGCACTGAGATCAAAGGTGCTGAAAGTGAAAACTGCCATGACACCTCTGCAGAACAGCTAGATGCACTGTGATCAAAAATGCTGAAAGTGAAAACTGCCAAGACACCACTGCAGCAGAGCTAGATGCACTGAGATCAAAAGTGTTGAAATTTAAAATATTCATGTGACACCTCAACAGCAAAGTTAGATGTACTGAGATCAAAGGTCCTGGAAGTGAAAACTGCCATCAGAACTAGAAGCAGAGAGATCAAAAGTGCTGAAAGTGAAAACAGCTATAACACCTCAGCAGCAGAGCTAGAAGCACAGAGATCGAAAGAGCTGAAAGTGAAAACAGTTAAGTGACACTTCTGCAGCAGAACTAGATGTGCTGAGATCAATGGTGCTGAAAATGAAAATAGTCATGCGACACTTCTGCAGCAGAGCTAGATGTGCTGAGATCAAAGGTGCTGAAAGTAAAAACAGTTATGTGACACCTCTGCAGCAAAGCTAGATGCACTGAGATAAAAGGTGCTGAAAAAGAAAAGACATGTGACACCTCAACAGCAAAGCTAGATTCACTGAGAACAAAGGTGTTGAAAGTGAAAATGGCCATGATATCTCTGCAGCAGAGTGAGATGAACTGAGATCAAAAGTGCAGACAGTAAAAACAGTCATGTGACACCTCTGCAGCAGAGGTAGATGCACTGAGATCAAAGGCTCTGAAAGCGAAAACTGCCACGTGATATCTATGCAGCAAAGCTAGATGCACTGAGACCAAAAGTGCTAAAAGTGGAAACAGTCAAGTGACAGCTCTGCAGCAGAACTGAATGCACTGAGATTAAAAGCACTAAAGGAGAAAATTGCCATGCGTCACCTCTACAGCAGAGCTAGGTGCACTAGGACCAATGGTGTGAAGGTGGAAGCTGTCAGGTGACATCTCTGCAACAGAGCTAGAGGAACTGAGAACAAAAGTACTGAAGGTGAAAACTGCTATGCAACACCTCTTCAGCAGAGCTAAATGCACTGAGATAAAAAGTGCTGAAAGAGAAAACAGCCATGTGACACCTCTACATCAGAATTAGATACACTGTGATCAAAGGTGCAGAAAGTGAAATCAGTCACGTGAGACCTCTGCAGCAGAGTTAGATGAACTGAGATCAAAAGTGCTGAAAGTGAAAACAGTCATGTGAGACCTCTGCAGCAGAGTTAGATGCACTGAAATCCAAGGTGCTGAAAGTGAAAACAGTCATGTGACACTTGTGTAGCAAAGCTAGTTGCACTGAGATCAAAGATGCTGAAAGTGAAAACTGCCATGACACCTCTGCAGCAGAGCTAGGTGCACTGTGATCAAAACTGCTGAAAGAGAAAAGTGCCAAGTCACCGCTGTAGCAGAGCTAGATGCACTGAGATCAAAAGTGCTGAAATTTAAAATTTTCATGTGACACCTCAACAGCAAAGCTAGATGCACTGAGATCAAAGGTACTGAAAGTGATAACAGCCATGCCACCTCTGCAGTGGACCTAGAGGCATTGAGATCAAAAGTGCCAAAAGTGAAAACAGTCATGTGGCAGCTCTGCAGGAAAGCTTGGTGCAGTGAGATCAAAGGTGCTGAAATTGAAAACTGCCATGACACCTCTGCAGCAGAGATAGATGCACTTTAATCAAACATGCTGAAAGTGAAAACAGCCATGTGGCACCTATGCAGCAGTACTAGATGCACTGAGATCAAAAGTGCTGAAACTGAAAACAGCCATGTGACACCTCTGCAGCAGAACTAGATGCATTGAGATCAAAAGTGCTGAAACTGAAAACAGACATGTGACACCTCTGCAGTAGAACTGGATGCACTGAGATCAAAGGTGCAAAAAGTGAAAACTGACATATTACACCTATGCAGCAAAACTAGATGCACTGTGATTAAAAGTGCAGAAAGTAAAAACAGCCATGTGACACGTCTGCAGCAGATATAGATGCACTGAGATTAAAAGGGTCAAAACAGAAAATAGCCATGTGACACATGTGCGGCAGAGCCAGCTGCTATATTAAAAGTACTGAAATTGAAAACAGTCTTGTGACAACTTTGCAGCAAATCTGGATGCACTGTGATCAAAAGTGCTAAAAGATAAAATTACCATGCAACACCTCTGCAGCAGAACTAGGTGCACTGAGACGAAAGGTGTGAAGGTGAAAGCTGGTAGGTGACACCTCTGCAGCAGAGCTAGAGGAAATGAGATCAAAAGTGCTGAAGGAGAAAGCTACTATGCAACACCTCTCTAGCAGAGATAGACACACTGAGATCAAAAGTGCTGAAAGTGAAAACTGCCATGACACCACTGCAGCAGAGCTAGAGGCATGGAGATCAGAAATGCTGAAAGTGAAAACAGTCATGTGACACCACTGCATCAGATCTAGATGCACTGAGATCAAAGGTGCAGAAAGTGAAAACAGTCATGTGAGCCCTCTGCAGCAGAGCTAGATGCACTGAGATCGAAAGTACTGAGAGTAAAAACAGTCATGTGACACTTCTGTAGCTAAGCAAGATGCACTGACGTCAAAGGTGCTTAAAGTGAAAACTGCTATGACACCTCTACAGCAGAGCTAGATGCACTGAGATTAGAAGTGATGAAATTGAAAATATTCATTAGACACCGCAACAGCAAACCTAGATGCACTGAGATCAAATGTGCTGAAAGTGAAATCAGCCATGACACCTCTGCAGAGGACCTAGATGCACTGAGATCAAAAGTGCTGAAAGTGAAAACTGCCATGACACCACTGCAGCAGAGCTAGATGCACTTAAATCAAAAGTGCTGAATGTGAAAACAGCCATGTGACACATCTGCAGCAGAGTTAGATGCATTGAGATCAAAGGTGCTGAAATTGAAAGCAGCCATATGACACCTCTGCAGCAGAACTGGATGCAGTGAGATCAAAAGTGCAAAAAGTGAAAGCGAACATATTACACCTATGCAGCAGAACTAGATGCACTGAGATCAATGGTGCTGAAAGTCAAAACAGCCATGTGACATCTCTGCAGCAAAGCTAGATGCACAGAGATCAAAAGTGCTGAAACTGAAAACAGATATGTGACACCTCTGCAGCAGAACTGGATGCACTGGCATCAACGGGTAAAAAGAGAAAACTGCCATATAACACCTCTGCAGCAAAGCTTGATGCACTGTGATCAAATGTGCAGAAAGTGAAAAAAGTCATGTGACAGCTCTGCAGCAGAACTGAATCCACTGAGATCAAAAGCGCTAAAAGAGAAAATTGCCATGCGACACCTGTACAGCAGAGCTAAGTGCCCTGAGACCAATGGTGTGAAGGTGGAAGCTGTCAGGTGACATCTCTGCAACACAGCTAAATGAACTGAGATCAAAAGTGCTGAAGGTGAAACTGCTATGCAACACCTCTGCAGCAGAGCTAGACGCACTGAGATCAAACATGCTGAAAGTGAAAACAGCCATGTGATACTTCTGCGGCAGTGCTAGACGCACTGAGATCAAAAGTGCTGAAAGTGAAAACAGCCATGTGACACCTCTGGAGCAGAGCTAGATGCACTGAGATCAAAAGTGCTGAAACTGAAAACAGTCTTGTGACACCTGAAAAGCAAAGCTAGTTGCACTGAGACCATAGGTGCTGAAATTGAAAACTATCATGTGACTCTGCAGTAGAGCTAGATGTGCTGAGATCAAAGGTGCTGAAAGTGAAAACAGTTGTGTGAAACCTCAGCTGCAAAGCTAGATGCTCTGAGACCAAAGGTGCTGAAAGTGAAAACTACCAAGACACCTCTGCAGCAGAGCAAGATGCACTGAGATTGAAAGTGCTGATAGTGAATGCTGTCATGCGACAACTCTGCAGCACAGCTAGAAACACGGAGACCAAAAGTGCTGATAGTGGAAACAGTGATGTGACACCTCTGCAGCAAAGCTAGATGTGCTGAGATCAAAGGTGCTGGAAGTGAAAACTGCCATAACACCTCAGCAGCAAAGCTAGAAACAGAGAGATCGAAAGTGCTGAAAGTGAAAATAGTTATGTGACACTTCTACAGCACAGCTAGAGGTGATGAGATCTAAAGTGCAAAAAAATGAAAACTAACATATTACACCTATGAAGCAGAACTAGATGCACTGAGATCAAAGGTGCTGAAAGTGTAAACAGCCATGTGACATCTCTGCAGCAAAGCTAGGTGCACAGAGATCAAAAGTGCTGAAACTGAAAACAGATATGTGACAGCTCTGCAGCAGAACTGGGTGCACTGGCATTAAAGGGCAAAAAGAAAACTGCCATATGACACTTCTGCAGCAAAGCTAGATGCACTGTGATCAAATGTGCAGAAAGTGAAAACAGGCACGTTACATATCTGTGGCAGAGCTAGATGCACTGAGATTAAAAGTGCTTACATTGAAAACAGTCATGTGACAGCTCTGCAGCAGACCTAAAAGCACTGAGATCAAAAGCACTAAAAAAGTAAATTGCCATGCGACACCTCTACAGCAGAGCTAGGTGCACTGAGACCAATGGTGTGAAGGTGGAAGCTGTCAGGTGACATCTCTGCAACAGAGCTAGATGAACTGAGATCAAAAGTGCTGAAGGTGAAAGCTGCTATTGAACACCCTTGCAGCAGAGCTAGATGCATTGAGATAAAAAGTGCTGAAAGAGAAAACAGCCATGTGACACCTCTACATCAGGACTAGATTCACTGTGATCAAAGGTGCAGAAAGTGTAATCAGTCATGTGGGACCTCTGCAGCAGAGTTAGATGCACTGAGATCAAAAGTGTTGAAAGTGAAAACAGTCATGTGAGACCTCTGCAGCAGAGTTAGATGCATTGAGATACAAGGTGCTGAAAGTGAAAATCATCAGTCATGTGATACTTGTGTAGCAAAGCTAGTTGCACTGAGATCAAAGGTGCTGAAAGTGAAAACAGTCATGTGACACTTGTGTAGCAAAGCTAATTGCACTGAGATCAAAGGTGCTGAAAGTGAAAACTGCCATGACACCTCTGCAGAACAGCTAGATGCACTGTGATCAAAAATGCTGAAAGTGAAAACTGCCAAGACACCGCTGCAGCAGAGCTAGATGCACTGAGATCAAAAGTGTTGAAATTTAAAATATTCATGTGACACCTCAACAGCAAAGTTAGATGCACTGAGATCAAAGGTACTGGAAGTGAAAACTGCCATCAGAACTAGAAGCAGGGAGATCAAAAGTGTTGAAAGTGAAAACAGCTGTAACACCTCTGCAGCAGAGCTAGAAGCACAGAGCTTGAAAGAGCTGAAAGTGAAAACAGTTACATGACACTTCTGCAGCAGAACTAGATGTGCTGAGATCAATGGTGCTGAAAATGAAAATAGTCATGTGACACCTCTGCAGCAAAGCTAGATGCACTGAGACAAAAGGTGCTGAAAGTGAAAACTGCCATGTCTCCTCTGCAGCAGAGCAAGATGCACTGAGATCAAAAGTGCTGAAAAAGAAAAGACATGTGACACCTCAACAGCAAAGCTAGATTCACTGAGAACAAAGGTGTTGAAAGTGAAAATGACCATGATATCTCTGCAGCAGAGTGAGATGAACTGAGATCAAAAGTGCAGACAGTAACAAACAGTCATGTGACACCTCTGCAGTAGAGGTAGATGCACTGAGATCAAAGGTTCTGAAAGTGAAAACTGCCATGTGATATCTATGCAGCAAAGCTAGATGCACTGAGACCAAAAGTGCTAAAAGTGGAAATAGTCAAGTGACAGCTCTGCAGCAGAACTGAATGCACTGAGATCAAAAGCGCTAATGGAGAAAATTGCCATGCGTCACCTCTACAGCAGAGCTAGGTGCACTAGGACCAATGATGTGAAGATGGAAGCTGTCAGGTGACATCTCTGCAACAGAGCTAGAGGAACTGAGATCAAAAGTGCTGAAGGTGAAAGCTGCTATGCAACACCTCTGCAGCAGAGCTAAATGCACTGAGATAAAAAGTGCTGAAAGAGAAAAACAGCCATGTGACACCTCTACATCAGAACTAGATTCACTGTGATCAAAGGTGCAGAAAGTGAAATCAGTCATGTGAGACCTCTGCAGCAGAGTTAGATGCACTGAGATCCAAGGTGCTGAAAGGGAAAACAGTCATGTGACACTTGTGTAGCAAAGCTAGTTGCACTGAGATCAAAGGTGCTGAAAGGGGAAAACTGCCATGACACCTCTGCAGCAGAGCTAGGTGCAATGTGATCAAAATGCTGAAAGAGAAAACTGTCAAGACACCGCTGCAGCAGAGCTTGATGCACAGAGATCAAAAGTGCTGAAATTTAAAATATTCATGTGACACCTCAACAGCAAAGTTAGATGCACTGAGATCAAAGGTACTGGAAGTGAAAACTGCCATCAGAACTAGAAGCACGGAGATCAAAAGTGCTGAAATTGAAAATAGTCATTTGACACCTCTACAGCAGGGCTAGATGCAATGAGATAAAAGGTGCTGAAAGTGAAAACTGCCATGGCACCTCTGCAGCAGAGCAAGATGCACTGAGATCAAAAGTGCTGAAAAAGAAAAGTCATGTGACACCCCAACAGCAAAGCTAGATTCACTGAGAAAAAGGTGCTGAAAGTGAAAATGGCCATGACATCTCTGTAGCAGAGCTAGATGAACTGTGATCAAAGGTGCTGAAAGTAAAAACTGCCATGCAACATCTCTGCAGCAGAGCTAGATGAACTGAGATCAAAAGTGAAGAAAGTAAAAACAGTCATGTGACACCTCTGCAGCAGAGGTAGATGCACTGAGATCAAAGGTGTTGAAAGTGAAAACTGCCATGTGATATCTATGCAGCAAAGCTAGATGCACTGAGACCAAAAGTGCTGAAAGTGGAAACAGTGATGTGACACCACTGCAGTAAAGCTAGATGCACTGAGACAAAAGGTGCTGAAAGTGAAAACTGCCATAACGCCTCAGCAGCAGAGCTAGATGCACAGAGATTGAAAGTGCTGAAACTGAAAACAGTCATGTGACACTTCTGCAGCAGAGCCTGATGCACTGAGATCAATGGTGCTGAAAGTGAAAACTGCCATGACACCTCTGCAGCAGAGCTAGATGAACTGAAATCCAAAAGGGCTGGAAGTAAAAACTATCATGTGACACTGCTGCAGAAGAACTAGATGCACTGAGATAAAAAGTGCTGAAATTTAAAATATTCATGTGACACCTCAACAGCAAAGCCAGATATACCGAGATTAAAGGTACTGAAAGTGAAAGCCATGACACCTGTGCAGCGGACCTAGATGCATTGAGATCAAAAGTGCCAAAAGTGAAAACAGACATGTGACAGCTCTGCAGGAAAGCTAGATGCACTGAGATCAAAGGTGCTGAAATTGAAAACTGCCATGACACCTCTGCAGCAGAGCTAGATGGACTTTAATCAAAAGTGCTGAAAGTGAAAACAGCCATGTGACACCTCTGCAGAAGAGATAGATGCATTGAGATCAAAAGTGCTGAAATTGAAAATGGCCATGTGACACCTCTGCAGCAGAGCTAGGTGCACTGAGATCAATGGTGGGAAGGTGGAAAATGTCAGGTGACTTCTCTGCAACAGAGCTAGATGAACTGAGATCAAAAGTGCTGAAGGTGAAAGCTGCTATGCAACACCTATGCAGCAGAGCTAGACACACTGAGATAAAAAGTGCTGAAAGAGAAAACGGCCATGTGGCACCTCTGAAGCACAGCTAGATGCACTGAAATCAGAAGTGCTGAAATTGAAAACAGTCATGAGACTCCTTGACAGCAAACCTTGATGCACTGAGATCAAAAGTGCTGAAAGTGAAAGCAGTCATGTGACACCTCAACAGCAAAGCTAGATGCACTGAAATCAAAGGTCTAAAATTTAAAACAGTCATGTGACTCCTCTGCAGCAGAGATAGATCCGCTGAGATCAGAAGTGCTGAAAGTGAAAACAGTCACATGACAGCTTTGCAGCAAAGCTAGATGCACTGAGACCAATGGTGCTGAAAGTGAAAACTACCATGACACCTCTACAGCAGAGCTGGATGCACTGAAATAAAAAGTGCTGAAAATGAAGCAGTCATGTGACACCTCAACAGCAAAGCTACATGTACTAAGATCAAAGGTGCTGAAAGTGAAAACAGTCAGGTGACACCACTGCAGCAAAGTCAGATGCACTGAGACCAAAGGTGCTGAAAGTGAAAACTACCATGACAGCTCTGCAGCAGAGCTGGATGCACTGAAATAAAAAGTGCTGAAAATGAAGCAGTCATGTGACACCTCAACAGCAAAGCTACATACACTGTGATCAAAGGTGCTGAAATTGAAAACAGTCATGTGACATCTCTGCAGCAGAGCTAGATGCATTGAGATCAAAGGTGCTGAATGTGAAAACTGTCATGTGCCACCACTGCAGCAAAGCTTGATGCACTGAGACCAAAGCTGCTGAAAGTGAAAACTATCATGACACCTCTGCAGCAGAGCTAGGCGCACTGAGATCTAAAGTGCTGAAAGTGAAACAGTCATGTGACACCTCAACAGCAAAGCTACATGCACTGAGATCAAAGGTGCTGCAAGTGAAAACCACCATGAGCCCTCTGCAGCAGAAACAGACGGACAGATCAAAAGTATTGAAAGTGAAAACAGCCATGTGGCACCTCTGCAGCAGAGCTAGATGCAGTGAGATCATAAGTGCTGAAATTGTAAACAGTCATGAGACACCTCAACAGCAAAACTAGATGCACAGAGATCAAAAGTGCTGAAAGTGAAAACAGTCATGTGACACCTCTGCAGCAGTTAGATGAAATGAGATCAAAAGTGCTGAAATTTAAAACAGTCATGTGACACCTCAACAGCAAAGCTAGATGCACTGAGATCAAAGGTGCTGAAATTGAAAACTGTCATGTGACACCGATGCAGCAAAGCTAGGTGTGCTGAGATCAAAGGTGCTGAAAGTGAAAACAGTCATGTATCAGCTCTGCAGAAAAGCAAGATGATCAGATTCCAAAGGTGCTGAAAGTGAAAACTACCATGACACATGTGCAGCAGAGCAAGAAGCACTGAGTCAAAAGTGCAGAACTAGAAAAGTCATGTGACACCTCAACAGGAAAGCTAGATGCAGTGAGATCAAAGGTGCTGAAAGTGAAAACTGCCAAAATACCTGTGCAGGAGAGCTTGATGCACTGACATCAAAAGTGCTGAAAGTGAAAACGGTTATGTGACACGTCTGCAGCAGAGAAAGATGCACTGAGATCAAAAGTGCTGAGTGTGAAATCCAACATGAGACATATCTGCAGCACAGCTAGATGCAGAGAGACCAAAAGTTCTGAAAGTGAAAACAGTCATGTGATATCTCTGCAGCAGAGCTAGATGCACTGAGATCAAAGGTGTTGAAAGTGAAAACAGTCATGTAACACCTCTGCAGCAAAGCTAGATGCACTGAGATCAAAGGTGCTGAAAGTGAAAACAGACACGTGACACCACTGCAGCAAAGCTAGATTCACTGAGACCAAAGGTGCTGAAAATGAAATCTACCATGACACTTCTGCAACAGAGCTCGATGCACTGAGCTCAAAAGTGCTGAAAGAGAAACAGTAATGGGACACCTCAACAGCAAAGGTACATGCACTGAGATCAAAGGTGGTGAAATTGAAAATAGTCATGTGACACCTCTTCAGGAGAGCTAGATGTGCTGAGATCATAGGTGCTGAAAGTGAAAACAGTCATGTGACACCTCCCCAGCAAAGCTGGATGCACTGAGACCAAAGGTGCTGAAAGTCAAAACTACCATGACACCTCAGCAGCAGAGCTAGATGCACTGAGAACAGAAGTGTTGAAAGTTAAAACAGTCATATGACACCTCTGCAGCAAAGCTAGAGTCATTGAGATCAAAGGTGCTGAATGTGAAAACTGTCATGTGCCACCACTGCAGCAAAGCTTGATGCACTGAGACCAAAGCTGCTGAAAGTGAAAACTATCATGACACCTCTGCAGCAGAGCTAGACGCACTGAGATCTAAAGTGCTGAAAGTGAAACAGTCATGTGACACCTCAACAGCAAAGCTACATGCACTGAGATCAAAGGTGCTGCAAGTGAAAACCACCATGAGGCCTCTGCAGCAGAAACAGACGGACAGATCAAAAGTATTGAAAGTGAAAACAGCCATGTGGCACCTCTGCAGCAGAGCTAGATGCAGTGAGATTGTAAGTGCTGAAATTGTAAACAGTCATGAGACACCTCAACAGCAAAACTATATGCACAGAGATCAAAAGTGCTGAAAGTGAAAACAGTCATGTGACACCTCTGCAGCAGTTAGATGCAATGAGATCAAAAGTGCTGAAATTTAAAACAGTCATGTGACACCTCAACAGCAAAGCTAGATGCACTGAGATCAAAGGTGCTGAAATTGAAAACTGTCATGTGACACCGATGCAGCAAAGCTAGGTGTGCTGAGATCAAAGGTGCTGAAAGTGAAAACAGTCATGTATCAGCTCTGCAGAAAAGCAAGATGATCAGATTCCAAAGGTGCTGAAAGTGAAAACTACCATGACACATGTGCAGCAGAGCAAGAAGCACTGAGTCAAAAGTGCCAGAACTAGAAAAGTCATGTGACACCTCAACAGGAAAGCTAGATGCAGTGAGATCAAAGGTGCTGAAAGTGAAAACTGCCAAAATACCTGTGCAGGAGAGCTTGATGCACTGACATCAAAAGTGCTGAAAGTGAAAACGGTTATGTGACACGTCTGCAGCAGAGAAAGATGCACTGAGATCAAAAGTGCTGAGTGTGAAATCCAACATGAGACATATCTGCAGCAGAGCTAGATGCAGAGAGACCAAACGTTCTGAAAGTGAAAACAGTCATGTGATATCTCTGCAGCAGAGCTAGATGCACTGAGATCAAAGGTGTTGAAAGTGAAAACAGTCATGTAACACCTCTGCAGCAAAGCTAGATGCATTGATTCCAAAGGTGCTGAAAGTGAAAACTACCATGACATCTCTGCAGCAGAGTAAGATGCACTGAATCCAAAGTGCTGGACTAGAAAAGTCCTATGACACCTCAACAGCAAAGCTAGATGCAGTGAGATCAAAGGATCTGAGACTGAAAACTGCCAAGACACCTCTGTAGGAGAGTAAGATACACCGAGATTAAAACTGCTGAAGGTGAAAACATTTATGTGACACCTCGGCAGCAGAGCTAGATGCACTATGATCAAAAGTGCAGATAGTGAAAATCGTCATGCGACATACCTACAGCAGAGATAGATGCACTGAGATCAGAAGTGCTGAAAGTGAAAACAGTCAAGTGACTCCTCTGCAGCAGAGCTAGATGCGCTGAGATCAAAGTTGCTGAAAATGAAAATGGTCTTGTGACACCTCTGTATCAAAGCTGGATGCACTGAGACCAAAGGTGCTGAAAGTGAATACTAACATGACACCGCTGCTGCAGAGCTAGATGCACTGAATCAAAAGTGCTGAACTAGAAAAATTTTAAGACACCTCAACAGCAAAGCTAGATGCAGTGAGTTCAAAGGTGCTGAAAGTGAAAACTGCCAAGACACCTCTGCAGGAGAGCTAGATGCACTGAGATCAAAAGTGCTGAAGGTGAAAACAGTTATGTGACACATCTGCAGCAGCGCTAGATGCTCACAGATGAAAAGTGCTGATAGTGAAATCTGCTGTTCGACATATCTGCAGCAGAGGTAGATGCACTGAGATCAGAACTGCTGAAAGTGAAAATAGTCATGTGACTCCTCAGCTGCAAAGCTAGATGCACTGAGATCAGAAGTGATGAAAGTGAAAACAGTTGTGTGGCACCGCTGCAACAGAGTTAGATGAACTGAGGTAAAAACTACTGAAATAGAAAACAGTCATGTGACACGTCAACAGCAAAGCTAGATGCAATGAGATCAAAGGTGCTCACATTTAAAACCATCAGGTGACACCTCTGCAGCAGAGCTAGATGCACTGAGATCAAAAGTGCTGAAAGTGAAAACAATCATGTGATTCCTAGGCAGCAAAACTAGATGCACTGAGACCAAATATGCTGAAAGTGAAAACTGTCATGACACCTCTGTAGCAGAGCAAGATGCACTAAGATAAAAAAGAGCTGAAATTGAAAAGTCATGTGACAACTGAAAAGCAAAGCTAGATGCACTGAGATCAAAGGTGCTGAAAGTGAAACGGTCATGAGACACCTCAAATGCAAAGCTATATGCACTGAGATCAAAGGTGCTGAAATTGAAAATACTCATGTGACACCTCTGCAGCAGAGCTAGATGTGCTGAGATCAATGGTGCTGAATGTGAAAACAGTCATGTGACACCTCTGCAGCAAAGGTGGATGCACTGAGACCAAAGGTGCTGAAAGTGAAAACTACCATGACAACTCTGCAGCAGAGCTAGATTCAGAGAGATCAATAGTGCTGAAAGTGAAAACGGTCATTTAACACCTCTGCGGCATATCTAGAAGCACAGATTCCAAAGGTGTTGAAAGTGAAAACTACCATGACACCTCTGCAGCAGAGCAAGATGCACTGAATCCAAAGTGCAGAACTAGAAAGGTCATATGACATCTCAACAGCAAAGCTAGATGCAGTGAGATCTAAGGAGCTGAAAGTGAAAATTTGCCAAGACACCTGTGCAGGAGAGCTTGATGCACTGAGATCAAAAGTGTTGAAAGTGAAAAGAGTTATGTGACACCTCAGCAGCAGAGTTTGATGCACAGAAATAAATAGAGCTGATAGTGAAATCCACCTTGTGACATATCTGCAGCAGAGCTAGATGCGCAGAGACCAAAAGTGCTGAAAGTAAAAACAGTCATGTGACACCTCTGCAGCAGAGGTAGATGCAATGAGATCAAAAGTGCTGAAAATGAAAACCGTCACGTGACACCTCAACAGCAAAGTTGGATGCACTGAGATCAAAGGTGCTGAAATTGAAAACAGTCATGTAACACCTCGGCAGCAAAGCTGGATGCATTGATTCCAAAGGTGCTGAAAGTGAAAACTACAATGACACCTCTGCAGCAGAGCAAGATGCACTGAATCAAAAGTGCTGAACTAGAAAAGTTTTAAGACACCTCAACAGCAAAGCTAGATGCAGTGAGTTCAAACGTGCTGAAAGAGAAAACTGACAAGACACCTCAGCAAGAGAGAGCTAGGTGCACTGAGATCAAAACTACTGAACATGAAAACAGTTATGTGAACCTTCACAGCAGAGCTAGATGCACTGAGATCAGCAGTGCTGATAGTGAAATCCGCCGTGCGACATATCTGCAACAGAGGTAGATGCACTGAGATCAGAAGTGCTGAAAGTGAAAACAGTCATGTGACACCTCTACATCAGAACTAGATGCACTGTGTTCAAAGGTGCAGAAAGTGAAACCAGTCATGTGAGACCTCAGCAGCAGAGCTAGATGAACTGAGATCAAAAGTGCTGAAAGTGAAAACAGTCATGTGACACCACTGCAGCAGAGCTAGATGCACAGAGACCAAAAGTGCTGAAAGTAAAAACTACCAAGACACCTCTGCAGGAGAGCTAGATGCACTGAGATCAAAAGTGCTGAGGTGAAAACAGTAATGTGACACCTCCACAGCAGAGCAAGATGCATTGAGATCAAAAGTGCTGATAGTGAAATCCATCATGCGACATATCTGCAGCAGAGCTAGATGCACTGAGATCAGAAGTGCTAAAAGTGAAAACAGTCGTGTGACTCCTCTGCTGCAGAGCTAGAAGCACTGAGATCAAAGGTTCTGAAAATGAAAACGGTTATGTGACACCACTTCATCAAAACTGGATGCACTGAATCCAAAGGTGCTGAAAGTGAAAACTACCAGGACACCTCTGCAGCAGAGCTAGATGAAACTGAGATCAGAAGTGCTGAAAGTTAAACCAGTCATTTGATACCTCTGCAGCAAAGCTAGAAGCACTGAGATCAAAGGTGCTGAAAGTGGAAACAACCATGACACCTCTGCAGCAGAGCTAGATGCACTGAGATCAAAAGTGCTGAAAGTGAAAACTGTCATGACACCTCTGTAGCAGAGCAAGATGCACTAAGATAAAAAGAGCTGAAATAGAAAAGTCATGTGACAACTGAAAAGCAAATCTAGATGCAATGAGATCAAAGGAGCTGAAAGTGAAACGGTCATGTGACACCTTTGCAGCAGAGCTAGATGCGCTGAGATCAGAGGTGCTGAAATTGAAAATGGTCATGTAAAACCTCAGCAGCAAAGCTAGATGCACTGATTCCGAAGGTGCTGAAAGTGAAATCAACCATGACACCTCTGGAGCAGACCAAGATGTACTGAATCAAAAGTGCTGAACTAGAAATATTTTAAGACACCTCAACAGCAAAGCTAGATGCAGTGAGTTCAAAGGTGCTGAAAGTGAAAACTGCCAAGACACCTCTGCAGGAGAGCTAGATACACAGAGATCAAAAGTGCTGAAGGTGAAAACAATTATGTGACACGTCCGCAGCAGAGCTAGATGCACTAAGATCAAAAGTGCAGATAGTGACATCTGCCGTGCGACATATCTGCAGCAGAGGTAGATGCACTGAGATCAGAACTGCTAAAAGTGAAAATAGTCATGTGACACCTGAGCTGCAAAGCTAGATGCACTGAGATCAGAAGTGCTGAAAGTGGAAACAGTTGTGTGGCACAGCTGCAGCAGAGCTAGATGAACTGAGGTCAAAAGTGCTGAAATAGTAAACAGTCATGTGACACGTCAAGAGCAAAGCTAGATGCACTGAGATCAAAGCTGCTGAAATTTAAAACAGTCAAGTGACACCTCTGCTGCAGAGCTAGATGCACTGAGATCAAAAGTCCTGAAAGTGAAAACAGTCATGTGACACCTAGGCAGCAAAGCTAGATACACTGAGACCAAATGTGCTGAAAGTGAAAACTGTCATGACACCTCTGTAGCAGAGCAAGATGCACTAAGATAAAAAGTGCTGAAATAGAAAAGTCATGTGACAACTGAAAAGTAAAGCTAGATGCACTGAGATCAAAGGTGCTGAAAGTGAAACGGTCATGTGACACCTTAAATGCAAAGCTAGATGCACTGAGATCAAAGGTGCTGAAATTTAAAACAGTCAAGTGACACCTCTGCTGCAGAGCTAGATGCGCAGAGATCAAAAGTGCTGAAAGTGAAAACAGTCATGTGACAGCTAGGCAGCAAAGCTAGATGCACTGAGACCAAATGTGCTGAAAGTGAAAACTGTCATGACACCTCTGTAGCAGAGCAAGATGCACTAAGATAAAAAGAGCTGAAATTGAAAAGTCATGTGACAACTGAAAAGCAAAGCTAGATGCACTGAGATCAAAGGTGCTGAAAGTGAAACGGTCATGTGACACCTCAAATGCAAAGCTACATGCCCAGAGATCAATGGTGCTGAAATTGAAAATACTCATTTGACAGCTCTGCAGCAAAGGTGAATGCACTGAGACCAAAGGTGCTGAAAGTGAAAACTACCATGACACCTCTGCAGCAGAGCTAGATGCAGAGAGATCAATAGTGATGAAACTGAAAACAGTCAGGAGACACCTCAACAGCAAAACTAGATGCAAAGAGATCAAAAGTGCTGAAAGAGAAAAAAGTCATGTGACACCTCTGCAGCAGAGTTAGATGCAATGAGATCAAAAGTGCTGAAAATGAAAACAGTCACGTGACACCTCAACAGCAAAGCTAGATGCACTGAGATGAAAGGTGCTGAAATTGAAAACTATCATGTGACAGTTCAGCTGGCAGAGCTAAATGCGCTGAGATCAAAGGTGCTGAAAGTGAAAACTGTCATGTAACACCTCCACAGCCAAGCTAGAAGCACTGATTCCATAGGTGCTGAAAGTGAAAACTACCATGACACCTCTGCAGCAGAGTGAGATGCACTGAATCCAAAGCACCGAACTAGAAAATTCATATGACACCTCATCAGTAAAGCTAGATGCACAGAGACCAAAAGTGCTGAAAGTAAAAACAGTCATGTGACACCTCTGCAGCAGAGTTAGATGCAATGAGATCAAAAGTGCTGAAAATGAAAACCATCACGTGACACCTCAACAGCAAAGTTGGATGCACTGAGATCAAAGGTGCTGAAATTGAAAACAGTCATGTAACACCTCTGCAGCAAAGCTGGATGCATTGATTCCAAAGGTGCTGAAAATGAAATTACAACACCTCTGCAGCAGAGCAAGATGCACTGAATCAAAATTGCTGAACTAGAAAAGTTTTAAGACACCTCAACAGCAAAGCTAGATGCAGTGAGTTCAAAGGTGCTGAAAGTGAAAACTGACAAGACACCTCAGCAGGAGAGCTAGATGCACTGAGATCAAAAGTACTGAATGTGAAAACAGTTACGTGACACCTTCGCATCAGAGCTAGATGCACTGAGATCAGCAGTGCTGATAGTGAAATCCGCCGTGCGACATATCTGCAGCAGAGGTAGATGCACTGAGATCAGAAGTGCTGAAAGTGAAAAAAGTCGTGTGACACCTCTGCTGCAAAGCTAGATGCACTGAGATGAGAAGTGCTGAAAGTGAAAACATTCGTATGGCACAGCTGCAGCAGAATTAGATGAACTGAGATCAAAACTGCTGAAATAGAAAACAGTCATGTGACACATCAACAGCAAAGCTAGATACACTGAGATCAATGGTGCTAACATTTCAAACAGTCAAGGACACCTCTGCAGCAGAGCTAGATGAGCTGAGATCAAAGTGCTGAAAGTGAAGACAGACATGTGACAGCTTGGCAGCAAAGCTAGATGCACTGAAACCAAATTTGCTGAAAGTGAAAACTGTCATGACACCTCTGTAGCAGAGCAAGATGCATTGAGATAAAAAGTGCTGAAATAGAAAAGTCATGTGACAACTGAAAAGGAAAGCTAGATGCACTGAGATCAAAGGTGCTGAAAGTGAAAACAGTCATGTGACACCACTGTAGAAAAGCTAGATGCCCTGAGATCAAATGTGCTGAAAGTGAAAACAGCCTTGTAACACCTCTGCAGCAGAGCTAGATTCATTGAGATCAAAAGTGCTGAAAGCAAAAACAGTCATGTGACACCTCTACATCAGAACTAGATGCACTGTGTTCAAAGGTGCAGAAAGTGAAACCAGTCATGTGAGACCTCTGCAGCAGAGCTAGATGAACTGAGATCAAAAGTGCTGAAAGTGAAAACATCCATGTGACACCTCTGCAGCAGAGCTAGATGCACTGAAGTCAAAAGTGCTGAAATTGAAAACAGTCATGGGAGTCCTCGACAGCAAAGTTAGATGCACTGAGATCAAAAGTGCTAAAAGGGAAAATAGTCACGTGACACCTCTAAAGCAAAGCTAGATGCACTGATATCAAATGTGCTGAAAATGAAAATGGTCATGTGACACCACTGCAGCAGAGCTAGATGCAGAGAGCCCAAAAGTGCTGAAAGTAAAAACTGCCAAGACACCTCTGCAGGAGAGCTAGATGCAATGAGATCAAAAGTGGTGAAATTAAAAACAGTCATGTGACACCTCAACAGCAAAGCTAGATGCACTGAGATGAAAGGTGCCGAAATTGAAAACTATCATGTGACACTTCTGCTGGCAGAGCTAAATGTGCTGAGATCAAAGGTGCCGAAAGTGAAAACTGTCATGTAACACCTCTGCAGCCAAGCTAGATGCACTGATTCCATAGGTGCTGAAAGCAAAAACTACCATGACACCTCTGCAGCAGAGCAAGATGACCAGAATCCAAAGTGCTGAACTAGAAAAGTCATATGACACCTCATCAGCAAAGTTAGATGCAGTGAGATCAAAGGTGCTGAAAGTGAAAACTGCCAAGACACCTCTGCAGGAGAGCTAGATGCACTGAGATCAAAAGTGCTGAACGTGAAAACAGTAATGTGACACCTCCGCAGCAGAGCAAGATGCGATGAGATCAAAAGTGCTGAAAGTGAAAACAGTCATGTGACACCTAGGCAGCAAAGCTAGATGCACTGAGAGCAAATGTGCTGAAAGTGAAAACTGTCATGACACCTCTGTAGCAGAGCAAGATGCACTAAGATAAAAAGTGCTGAAATTGAAAAGTCATGTGACAACTGAAAAGCAAAGCTAGATGCACTGAGATCAAAGGTGCTGAAAGTGAAACAGTCATGTGACACCTCAAATGCAAAGCTACATGCACTGAGATCAATGGTGCTGAAATTTAAAATACTCATTTGACAGCTCTGCAGCAAAGGTGAATGCACTGAGACCAAAGGTGCTGAAAGTGAAAACTACCATGACACCTCTGCAGCAGAGCTAGATGCAGAGAGATCAATAGTGATGAAATTGAAAACAGTCAGGAGACACCTCAACAGCAAAACTAGATACAAAGGGATCAAAAGTGCTGAAAGAGAAAAAAGTCACGTGACACCTCAACAGCAAAGTTGGATGCACTGAAATCAAAGGTGCTGAAATTGAAAACAGTCATGTAACACCTCTGCAGCAAAGCTGGATGCATTGATTCCAAAGGTGCTGAAAGTGAAAACTACAATGACACCTCTGCAGCAGAGCAAGATGCACTGAATCAAAAGTGCTGAACTAGAAAAGTTTTAAGACACCTCAACAGCAAAGCTAGATGCAGTGAGTTCAAAGGTGCTGAAAGTGAAAACTGACAAGACACCTCAGCAGGAGAGCTAGATGCACTGAGATCAAAAGTACTGAACTTGAAAACAGTTATGTGACACCTTCGCATCAGAGCTAGATGCACTGAGATCAGTAGTGCTGATAGTGAAATCCGCCGTGTGACATATCTGCAGCAGAGGTAGATGCACTGAGATCAGAAGTGCTGAAAGTGAAAACAGTCATGTGACACCTCAACAGCAAAGCTAGATGCACTGAGATGAAAGGTGCTGAAATTGAAAACTATCATGTGACACTTCTGCTGGCAGAGCTAAATGCGCTGAGATCAAAGGTGCTGAAAGTGAAAACTGTCATGTAACACCTCTGCAGCCAAGCTAGATGCACTGATTCCATTGGTGCTGAAAGTGAAAACTACCATGACACCTCTGCAGCAGAGCAAGATGCCCTTAATCCAAAGTGCTGAACTAGAAAAGTCATATGACACCTCATCAGCAAAGCTAGATGCAGTGAGATCAAAGGTGCTGAAAGTGAAAACTGCCAAGACACCTCTGCAGGAGAGCTAAATGCACTTAGATCAAAAGTGCTGAACGTGAAAACAGTAATGTGACACCTCCGCAGCAGAGCAAGATGCACTGAGATCAAAAGTGCTGATAGTGAAATCCGTCATGCGACATATCTGCAGCAGAGCTAGATGCACTGAGATCAGAAGTGCTAAAAATGAAAACAGTCATGTGACTCCTCTGCTGCAGAGCTATAAGCACTGAGATCAAAGGTTCTGAAAATGAAAATGGTTATGTGACACCTCTGCATCAAAACTGGATGCACTGAATCCAAAGGTGTTGAAAGTGAAAACTACCATGACACCTCTGCAGCAGAGCTAGATGAAACATAGAAACATAGAATTTGACGGCAGATAAGGACCGCTTGGCCCACCCAGTCTGCCCATTTCCCTGCCTACTAGATAAGCTGCAGATCCTAGTTAACCAGCAGCCTACTTTTTCCTACCCCCATCCCCTAGAATTGCCTTATGACTGTCCCATGCGTTGCTTGAATTCCACCACTTTTTTGACTACCACGACCTCCTCAGAGAGGCGTTCCATGCATCCACAACCCTCTCTGTGAAAAAATACTTCCTTAAATTACCTCTGGGCAGCCCCTCTATCTTCAAATTGTGCCTTCATATTCTTGCACACCTCTTTTTTGAAAGATGCTACCCTCTTGGACTTTGTTGATTCCCTTAAAGTACTTGAAAGTTTCAATCAAGTCAATGAAACTGAGATCAGAAGTGCTGAAAGTTAAACCAGTCTTTTGACACCTCTGCAGCAAAGCTAGAAGCCCTGAGATCAAAGGTGCTGAAAGTGGAAAAAACCATGACACCTCTGCAGCAGAGCTAGGTGCACTGAGATCAAAAGTGCTGAAAGTGAAAACTGTCAAGACACCTCTGTAGCAGAGCAAGATGCACTAAGATAAAAAGAGCTGAAATAGAAAAGTCATGTGACAACTGAAAAGCAAATGTAGCTGCACTGAGATCAAAGGAGCTGAAAGTGAAACGGCCATGTGACACCTCTGCAGCAGAGCTAGATGCGCTGAGATCAGAGGTGCCGAACGTGAAAACATTCATGTGACACCTCTGCAGCAAAGCTGGATGCACTGAGACCAAAGGTGCTGAAAGTGAAAACTACCATGACACCACTGCAGCAGAGATAGATGCACTGAGATCAAAAGTGTTGTAAGTGAAAACAGCCATGTGACACCTCTGCAGCAGAGCTAGATGCACAGAGATCAAAAGTGCTCAAATGGAAAACAGTCATGAGACACCTCAACAGCAAAACTAAATGCAATGATATCAAAAGTGCTGCAATTGAAAACAGTGATGTGACACCTCTGCAGCAAAGCTAGATGCACTGTGATCAAAGGTGCTGAAATTGAAAACAGTCATGTGACACCACTGCAGCAGAACTAGATGCACTGAGACCAAAAGAGCTGAAACTGAAAACTGCAGAGGCACCTCTGCAGGAGAGCTAGATGCAATGAGATCAAAAGTGGTGAAATTGAAAACAGTCATGTGACACCTCAACAGCAAAGCTAGATGCACTGAGATGAAAGGTGCTGAAATTGAAAACTATCATGTGACAGTTCAGCTGGCAGAGCTAAATGCGCTGAGATCAAAGGTGCTGAAAGTGAAAACTGTCATGTAACACCTCCGCAGCCAAGCTAGAAGCACTGATTCCATAGGTGCTGAAAGTGAAAACTACCATGACACCTCTGCAGCAGAGCGAGATGCACAGAATCCAAAGCACCGAACTAGAAAATTCATATGACACCTCATCAGTAAAGCTAGATGCACAGAGACCAAAAGTGCTGAAAGTAAAAACAGTCATGTGACACCTCTGCAGCAGAGTTAGATGCAATGAGATCAAAAGTGCTGAAAATGAAAACCATCACGTGACACCTCAACAGCAAAGTTGGATGCACTGAGATCAAAGGTGCTGAAATTGAAAACAGTCATGTAACACCTCTGCAGCAAAGCTGGATGCATTGATTCCCAAAGGTGCTGAAAATGAAAATTACAATGACACCTCTGCAGCAGAGCAAGATGCACTGAATCAAAATTGCTGAACTAGAAAAGTTTTAAGACACCTCAACAGCAAAGCTAGATGCAGTGAGTTCAAAGGTGCTGAAAGTGAAAACTGACAAGACACCTCAGCAGGAGAGCTAGATGCACTGAGATCAAAAGTACTGAACGTGAAAACAGTTATGTGACACCTCCGCAGCACAGCAAGATGCACTGAGATCAAAAGTGCTGATAGTGAAATCCATCATGCGACATATCTGCAGCAGAGGTAGATGCACTGAGATCAGAAGTGCTGAAAGTGAAAAAAGTCGTGTGACACCTCTACCACACAAAGATAGATGCACTGAGATGAGAAGTGCTGAAAGTGAAAACATTCGTGTGGCACAGCTGCAGCAGAATTAGATGAACTGAGATCAAAACTGCTGAAATAGAAAACAGTCATGTGACACATCAACAGCAAAGCTAGATACACTGAGATCAATGGTGCTAACATTTCAAACAGTCAAGTGACACCTCTGCAGCAGAGCTAGATGAGCTGAGATCAAAAGTGCTGAAAGTGAAGACAGACATGTGACAGCTTGGCAGCAAAGCTAGATGCACTGAAACCAAATTTGCTGAAAGTGAAAACTGTCATGACACCTCTGTAGCAGAGCAAGATGCACTGAGATAAAAAGTGCTGAAATAGAAAAGTCATGTGACAACTGAAAAGGAAAGCTAGATGCACTGAGATCAAAGGTGCTGAAAGTGAAAACAGTCATGTGACACCACTGCAGGAAAGCTAGATGCCCTGAGATCAAAAGTGCTGAAAGTGAAAACAGCCTTGTAACACCTCTGCAGCAGAGCTAGATGCATTGAGATCAAAAGTGCTGAAAGTAAAAACAGTCATGTGACACCTCTACATCAGAACTAGTTTCACTGTGTTCAAAGGTGCAGAAAGTGAAACCAGTCATGTGAGACCTCTGCAACAGAGCTAGATGAACTGAGATCAAAAGTGCAGAAAGTGAAAACATCCATATGACACCTCTGCAGCAGAACTAGATGCACTGAAGTCAAAAGTGCTGAAATTGAAAACAGTCATGGGAGTCCTCGACAGCAGTTAGATGCACTGAGATCAAAAGTGCTAAAAGGGAAAATAGTCATGTGACACCTGTAAAGCAAAGCTAGATGCACTGATATCAAATGTGCTGAAAATGAAAACAGTCATGTGACACCACTGCAGAAGAGCAAGGTGCACAGAGACCAAAAGTGCTGAAAGTATAAACTGCCAAGACACCTCTGCAGGAGACCTTGATGCAATGAGATCAAAAGTGGTGAAATTGAAAACAGTCATGTGACACCTCAACAGCAAAGCTAGATGCACTGAGATGAAAGGTGCTGAAATTGAAAACTATCATGTGACACTTCTGCTGGCGGAGCTAAATGCGCTGAGATCAAAGGTGCTGAAAGTGAAAACTGTCATGTAACACCTCCACAGCAAAGCTAGATGCACTGATTCCATAGGTGCTGAAAGTGAAAATTACCATGACACCTCTGCAGCAGAGCAAGATGCACTGAATCCAACGTTCTGAACTAGAAAAGTCATATGACACCTCGTCAGCAAAGCCTAGTTGCAGTGAGATCAAAGGTCCTGAAAGTGAAAACTGCCAAGACACCTCTGCAGGAGAGCTAGATGCACTGAGATCAAAAAGTGCTGAACATGAAAACAGTAATGTGACACCTCCGCAGCAGAGCAAGATGCACTGAGATCAAAAGTGCTGATAGTGAAATCCATCATGCGACATATCTGCAGTAGAGCTAGATGCACTGAGATCAGAAGTGCTAAAAGTGAAAACAGTCATGAGACACTTCAACAGCAAAACTAGATGCAAAGAGATCAAAATTGCTGAAAGAAATAACAGTCATGTGACACCTCTGCAGCAGAGTTAGATGCAATGAGATCAAAAGTGCTGAAATTGAAAACTGTCATGTGAAAAATCAACAGTCAAGCTTGATGCACTGAGATGAAAGTTGCTGAAATTGAAACTGTCACGTGACACCTCTGCTGGCAGAGCTAGATGCACAGATTCCAAAGGTGTTGAAAGAGAAAACTAACATGACACCTCTGCAGCAGAGCAAGATGCACTGAATCCCAAAGTGCAGAACTAGAAAGGTCATATGACACCTCAACAGCAAAGATAGGTGCACTGAGATGAAAGGTGCTGAAATTGAAAACTATCATGTGACACTTCTGCTGGCAGAGCTAAATGCACTGAGATCAAAGGTGCTGAAAGTGAAAACTGTCATGTAACACCTCTGCAGCCAAGCTAGACGCACTGATTCCATAGGTGCTGAAAGTGAAAACTACCATGACACCTCTGCAGCAGAGCAAGATGCACTGAATCCAAAGTGCTGAACTAGAAAAGTCATATGACACCTCATCAGCAAAGCTAGATGCAGTGAGATCAATGCTGCTGAAAGTGAAAACTGACAAGACACCTCTGCAGGAGAGCTAGATGCACTGAGATTAAAAGTGCTGAACGTGAAAACAGTAATGTGACACCTCCGCAGCAGAGCAAGATGCACTGAGATCAAGAGTGCTGATAGTGAAATCCATCATGCGACATATCTGCAGCAGAGCTAGATGCACTGAGATCAGAAGTGCTAAAAGTGAAAACAGTTGTGTGACACCTCGGCTGCAAAGATAGATGCACTGAGATCAGAAGTGCTGAAAGTGAAAACAGGCATCTGACTGTTCTGCTGCAGAGCTAGAAGCACTGAGATCAAAGGTTCTGAAAATGAAAACGGTTATGTGACACCTCTGCATCAAAACTGGATGCACTGAAACCAAAGGTGCTGAAAGTGAAAACTACCATGACACCTCTGCAGCACAGCTAGATGAAACTGAGATCAGAAGTGCTGAAAGTTAAAAGAGTCATTTAACACCTCTGCAGCAAAGCTAGAACCACTGAGATCAAAGGTGCTGAAAGTGGAAATAACCATGACACCTGTGCAGCAGAGCTAGATGCACTGAGATCAAAAGTGCTGAAAGTGAAAACTGTCATGACGCCTCTGTAGCAGAGCAAGATGCACTAAGATAAAAAGTGCTGAAATAGAAAAGTCATGTGACAACCGAAAAGCAAATGTAGATGCACTGAGATCAAAGGAGCTGAAAGTGAAACGGTCATGTGACACTTCTACAGCAGAGCTAGATGCGCTGAGATCAGAGGTGCTGAACATGAAAACATTCATGTGACACCTCTACAGCAAAGCTGGATGCACTGAGACCAAAGGTGCTGAAAGTGAAGACTACCATGACACCTCTGCAGCAGCGATAGATGCACTAAGATCAAAAGTGTTGTGAGTGAAAACAGCCATGTGACACCTCTGCAGCAGAGCTAGATGCACAGAGATCAAAAGTGCTCAAATGGAAAACAGTCATGAGACACCTCAACAGCAAAACTAAATGCAAAGAGATCAAAAGTGCTGAAAGAGAAAACTGTCATGTGACACCTCTGCAGCAGAGTTACATGCAATGAGATCAAAAGTGCTGCAATTGAAAACCGTCATGTGACACCACAAAAGTCAAGCTGGATGCACTGAGATGAAAGGTGCTGAAACTGAAAACTATCATGTGACACTTCTGCCGCCAGAGCTGGATGCGCTGAGATCAAAAGGTGCAGAAAGTGAAAATGGTCATGTAACACCTACACAGCATAGCTAGATGCACATATTCCAAAGGTGCTGAAAGTGAAAACTACCATGACACCTCTGCAGCAGAGCATGATGCACTGAATCCAAAGTGCAGAACTAGAGAAGTCATATGACATCTCAACAGCAAGGCTAGATGCAGTGAGATCTAAGGTGTTGAAAGTGAAAACTGCCAAGATGCCTGTGCAGGAGAGCTTGATGCACTGAGATCAAAAGTGTTGAAAGTGAAAGCAGTTATATGCCACCTCTTCAGTAGAGCTAGATGCACAGATATCAGAAGTGCTAAAAGTGAAAACAGTCATGAGACACTTCAACAGCAAAACTAGATGCAAAGAGATCAAAATTGCTGAAAGAAAAAACAGTCATGTGACACCTCTGCAGCAGAGTTAGATGCAATGAGATCAAAAGTGCTGAAATTGAAAACTGTCATGTGACAAATCAACAGTCAAGCTTGATGCACTGCGATGAAAGGTGCTGAAATTGAAAACTGTCACGTGACACCTCTGCTGGCAGAGATAGATGCACTGAGATCAAAGGTGTTGAAAGTGAAAACAGTCATTTAACACTTATGCAGCATAGCTAGATGCACAGATTCCAAAGGTGTTGAAAGTGAAAACTAACATGACACCTCTGCAGCAGAGCAAGATGCACTAAATCCAAAGTGCAGAACTAGAAAGGTCATATGACACATCAGCAGCAAAGCCAGGTGCACTGAGATGAAAGGTGCTGAAATTGAAAACTATCATGTGACACTTCTTCTGGCTGAGCTAAATGCACTGAGATCAAAGGTGCTGAAAGTGAAAACTGTCATGAAACACCTCTGCAGCCAAGCTAGATGCACTGATTCCATAGGTGCTGAAAGTGAAAACTACCATGATGCCTCTGCAGCAGAGCAAGATGCACTGAATCCAAAGTGCTGAACTAGAAAATTCATGTGACACCTCATCAGCAAAGCTAGATGCAGTGAGATCAATGGTGCTGAAAGTGAAAACTGACAAGACACCTCTGCAGGAGAGCTAGATGCACAGAGATCAAAAGTACTGAACGTGAAAACAGTCATGTGACACCTCTGCAGCAGAGCTAGATGTACTGAGCTCAAAGGTGCTGAAAGTGAAAACAATCATGTGACACCTCTGCAGCAGAACTAGATGCACTGAGATCAAAAGTGCTGAAATTGAAAACAATCATAAGACACCTCAACAGCGAAGCTAGATGCACTGAGATCAAAGGTGCTGAAATTGAAAACTATCATGTGACCTCTGCAGCAGAGCTAGATGTGCTGAGACCAAAGGTGCTGAAAGTGAAAACTACCATGACACCTCTGCAGCAGAGCAAGATGCACTGAGATCAGAAGTGTTGAAAAGGAAAATTCATGTGACACCTCAACAGTAAAGCTAGATTCACTGTGACCCAAGGTGCTGAAAGTGAAAACTTCCATGACACCTCTGCAGCAGAGCTAGATGCACTGAGACCAAAAGTGCTGAAAGTGAAAACAGTTTTTTTTGACACCTCTGCATTAGGGCTAGGTGCACTGAGACCAAAGGTGTGAAAGTGAAATCTGTCATGAGACACCTCTGCAGAAGAGCTTGAGGAACATGAGATGAAAAGTGCTGAAGGTGAAAGCTGCCATGCAACACCTCTGCAGCAGAGCTAGACACACTGAGATCAAAAGTGCTGAAAGTGAAAACAGGTATGTGACACTTGTGCAGCAGAGCGAGATGCATAGAGATCGGAAGTGCTGAAAGTGAAAACAGTCATGTGACACCTCTGCTTCAGAGCTAGGTGCACTGAGACCAAAAGGTGCTGAAAGGAAAACAGTCATGAGCCACCTCTACAGCTAAGCTCGATGCACTGATACCAAAGGTGCTGAAAGTGAAAACTATCATGTCATCTCTGCAGCAGAGCTAGGTGCCCTGAGATTAAAAGTGCTTAAAGTGAAAACAGACATGTGACACCTCTGCAGCAGAGCTAGATGCATTGAGATCAAAAGTGCTGAAATTGAAAACAGCAATGTAACCCCTCTGCAGCAGAACTGGATGCACTGAGATCAAAAGTGCAAAAAGTAAAAACTGACATATTACACCTATGCAGCAAAGCTACATACTGAGATCAAAGGTGCTGAGATTGAAAATAGTCAAGTGACACCTCTGCAGCAGAGCTAGGTTCACTGAGATCAAAGGTGCTGAAAGTGAAACAGTCATGTGACACCTCTGCAGCAAAGATAGATGCAGTGAAACCAAAGGTGCTGAAAGTGAAAACTACCATGACACCTCTGCATCAGACCTAGATACCCTGAGATCAAAAGAGCTGAAAGTGAAAACAGTCATGTGACACCTCCACAGCAGTGTTAGATGTACTGAGATCAAAAGTGCTGAAATTGAAAACAGTCATGTGACTCCTATGCAGCAAAGCTAGATGCACTGAGGTCAAAGGTGCTGAAAGTGAAGATGGCCATGACATCTCTGCAGCAGAACTAGATGCAGTGATATCAAATGTGCAAGAAGCAAAAACTGCCATATGTAACCTCTGCAGCAAGGCTAGATGCACTGAGATCAAAAGTGTAGAAAGTGAAAACAGCCATGTGACACTTCTGCAGCAGAGCTAGATGCACCGAGATTAAAAGGGCAAAAATTGAAAAGTGCCATGTGACACATCAGCGACAGAGCAAGATGCACAGAGATCAAAAGTGGTAGAAGAGAAAAACTGCCATACGACACCTCTGCAGCAGAGCTAGGTGCACTGAGACCGAAGGTGTGACGGTGAAAGCTGTCATGTGACAGTTCTGCAGCAGAGCTAGAGGAAATGACCTTAAAAGTGCTGAAGGTGAAAGCTGCCATGCAACACCACTGCAGCAGAGTGTGACACACTGAGATCAAAAGTGCTGAAAGTGAAAACAGGCATGTCACTCCTGTGCAGCAGAGCTTGATGCATTGAGATCAAAAGTGCTGAAAGTAAAAACAGTCATGTGACACCTCTGCATCAGACATAGATGCACTGAGATCAGAGGGTGAGAAAGTGAAAACAGTCATGTGACACCTCTGCAGCAGAGACTGATGCACTGAGGTCAAAAGTGCTGCAAGTGAAAACAGCCATGTGACAACTCTGCAGCTGAACTAGATGAACAGAGATCAAAAGTGCTGAAATTGACAACAGTCATATGACACCTCAAGAGCAAAGCAAGATGCATTGAGATCAAAGGAGCTGAAAATGAAAACAGTCAGGTGACACCTCCACAGCAGAGCTAGACGCTTTGAGGCCAAAGGTGCTAAAAGTGAAAACTATCATGACACCTATGAGAAGAGTGAGATGCACTGAGTTCAAAAGTGCTGAAAGTGAAAACAGTCATGTGACACCTCTGCAGCAAAGTTAGATGCACTGAGGACAAAGGTGCTGAAAGTGAAAATGGACATGACACTTCTGCAGCAGAGCTAGATGCTCTGAGATCAAAAGTGCTGCAAGTGAAAACAATCATGTGACACCTCGGCAGCAAAGCCAGATGCACTGAGATCAAAGGTGCTGAAAGCGAAAACGGTCATGACATCTCTGCAGCAGAGCTAGATGCACACAGGTCAGAAGTGCTGAAATTGAAAACAGTCATGTGACACCTCCACTGCAGAGTTAGATGCACTGAGATCAGAAGTGCTGAAATTGAAAACAGTCAAGTGACACCTCAAAAGCAAAGCTAGATGCACTGAGATCATGGCGTGGAAATTGGAAACTGCCATGTGTCACCTCTGCAGCAGAGCTAGATGTGCTGAGATCAAAGGTGCTGAAAGAGAAAACAGTCAAATGACACCTCTATAGCAAAGCTAGGTGCACTGAGACCAAATGTGCTGAAAGTGAAAACTAAAATGACACCTCTGCAGCAGAACAAGTTGCACTTAATGAAAAGTGCTGAAATTGAAAAGTCATATGACACCTCAACAGCAAACCTATATGCACAGAGATCAAAGGTGCTGAAAATGAATACTGGGATGACACCTCTGCAGTATAGCTAGATTCACTGAGATCAAAGGTGCTAAAAGTGAAAACTGCCATGACATCTCTGCAGCAGAGCTAAATACACTGAGATCAAGAATGCTGAAAGGGAAAAGAGTCATGTGGCACTTCTGCAGCAAAGCTAGATGCACTGAGTTCAAAGGTGCTGAAAGTGAAAACTGCCATGACACCTCTGCACAGAGCTAGATGCACTGAGATCAAAATTGCTGAAAGTGAAAGTGAAAACTGCCATGTCACCTCTGCACAGAGCTAGATGCCCTTAAATCAAAATTGCTGAAATGGAAAACAGCCACATGACACCTCTGCAGCAGAACTAGATGCATTGACATCCAAAGTGCAAAAAGTGAAAACTGACATATTACACCCATGCAGCAAAACTAGATGCACTGAAATCAAAGATGCTGAAAGTGAAAACAGCTATGTGACACCTCTGCAGCAAAGCAAGATACACTGAGGTCAAAGGCACTGAAAGTGAAAAATGCCATTACACCTCTGCAGCTGAGCTAGGTGCAGTGAGATGAAAGGAACTAAAAGTGAAAATGGCTATGACACCTCTGCAAAAGAGCTAGATGCACTGAGATCAAAAGTGCTGAGAGTAAAAGTGAAAGTGAAAATGGCCATGTCATCTCTGCAGCAGAGCTAGATGCCATCAAATCAAAAGTGCTGAAAGTGAAAATGCCATGTGACACCTCTGCAGCAGAGCTAGATGCATTGAGATAAAAAGTGCTGAAATTGAAAACAGTCATCCGGCAGCTCTGCAGCAGAACTGAATGCACTGAGATTAAAAGCGCTGTAAGTGAAAACTGCCATGCAGCTCCTCTGCAGCAGAGCAAGGTGCACTGAAACGGAAGGTGTAAAGATGAAAGCTGTCATATGACACCTCTGCAGCAGAGCTATAGGAACTGAGATCAGAAGTGCTAAAGGTGAAAGCTGATATGTGACACCACAGCAGCAGAGCTAGATGCACTGAGATCAATGGTGCTGAAAGTGAAAACTGCCATGACACCTCTCCAGCGAAAATAGATGCACTGAGATGAAACGTGCTGAAAGTGAAAGTGAAAACTGCTGTAACACCTCTGCAGCAGAGCTAGTTGCACTGAGATCAAAAGTGCAGGAAGTGAAATCAGCCATGTGACACCTCTGCAGCACAGCCAGATTCACTGAGATTAAAAGGGCCAAAATTGAAAAGTGCCATGTGACACATCTGTGGAAGAGCTAGATGCACTGAGATTAAAAGTGTTTAAATTGAAAACAGTCTTGTGACAGCTTTGCAGCAGAACTGAATGGAATGAGAAAAAAAGTGCTATAAGTGAAAACTGTCATGTGACACCTCTGCAGCAGAGCTGGGTGCACTGAGACCAAAGGTGTGAAGGTGAAAGCTGTCATGTGGCACCTCTGCAGCAGAGCTAGAGGAACTGAGATCCAAAGTGCTGAAGATGAAAGCTGCCATGCGACACATCTGCAGCAGAGCTAGATGTACTGAAACCTAAAGGGCTGAAAGGAAAAACAGTCATTAGACACCTATGCAGCAGAGCTAGGTGCACTTAGAACAAAAGAGCTGAAAGTGTAAACAATCATATGGCACCTCTGCAGCAGAGCTAGATGCACTGTGAACAAAAGTGCAGAAAGTGAAATCTGCCATGCAACGCCTCTGCAGAAGAGCTAGGTGCACTGAGATCAAAAGTACTGAAAGTGAAATCAGTCATGAGAAACCTCTGAAGAACAACTGGAAGCACTGAGATCAAATGTGCAAAATGTGAAAACTGACATATGGCACCTATGTATCAAAACATGATGTGCTGAGATCAAAAGAGCTGAAAGAGGAAACAGCTATGTGACACCTCTGCAGCAAAGCTAGATGCACTGAGATCAAAAGTGCTGAAAGTGAAAACAGTCATGTGACACCTCTAAAGCAAAGCTAGATTCACTGAGATCAAAGATGCTGAAAATGAAAACAGTCATGTGACATCACTGCAGCAGAGCTAGATGCACAGAGACCAAAAGAGCTGAAAGTGAAAACAGTCATGTGATACCTCTGCAGCGGCGTTAGATGCACTGAGATGAAAAGTGCTGAAAATGAAAACTATCATGTGACACCTCTGCCGGCAGAGCTAGATGAGCTGAGATCAAAGGTGCTGAAAGTGAAAATGGCAATGACACCTCGGCAGCAAAGATTGATGCACTGAGATCAAAAGTCTTGAAATTGAACTCAGTCATGAGACACGGTAACAGGAAAGCTAGATGCACAGAGATCAAAAGTGCTGAAAGTGAAAACAGTCATGTGACACATCTTCAGCAGACTTAGATGCACAGAGACCAAATGTGCTGAAAGTGAAAACTGTCATGACACCTCTGCAGCAGAGCAAGATGCACTGAGATCAAAAGTGCTGAAATCAAACAGTCAAATGACAACTGAAAAGCAAAGCTAGATGCACTGAGATCAAAGGTGCTGAAAGTGAAAATGGTAATGTAACACCTCTGCAGCAAAGCTAGATTCACTGATTCCAAAGGTGCCGAAAGTGTAAACTATAATGACACATGTGCAGCAGAACAAGATGCACACAGTCAAAAATGCAGAACTAGAAAAGTCATATGACATCTCAACAGCAAAGCTAGATGCAGTGAGTTCAAAGGTGCTGAAAGTGAAAACTGCCAAGACACCTGTGCAGGAGAGCTTGATGCACTGAGATCAAAAGTGCTGAAAGTGAAAACAGTTATGTGACACGTCTGCAGCAAAGTTAGATGCAATGAGATCAAAAGTGCTGAAATTGAAAACAGTCATGAGACACCTCAACAGCAAAGGTAGATGCACTGAGATCAAAGGTGCAAAAATTGAAAACTATCCTGTGACACCTCTGCCGGCAGAGCTAGATGAACTGAGATAAAAGGTGCTGAAAGAGAAAATGGTCATGTAACACCTCTGCAGCAATGCTAGATGCAATGATTCCAAAGGTGCTGAAAGCGAAAACTACCATGACACCTCTGCAGCAGAGCAAGATGCACTGAATCAAAAGTGCTGAACTAGAAATGTCTTATGACTCCTCAACAGCAAAGCTAGATGCAGTGAGTTCAAAGGTGCTGAAAGTGAAAACTGCCAAGACACCTCAGCAGGAGAGCTAGATGCACTGAGATCAAAAGTGCAGAAGGTGAAAACATTTATGTGACACCTCCACAGCAGGGCTAGATGCACTGAGATCAAAAGTGAGGATAGTGAAATCTGCCGTGCGACATATCTGCAGCAGAGGTAGATGCACTGAGATCAGAAGTGCTGAAAGTGAAAATAGTCATGTGACACCTCTGCTGCAAAGCTAGATGCACTGAGATCAGAAGTGCTGAAAGTGAAAACAGTCATGTGGCACCGCTGCAGCAGAGCTAGATGTATTGAGCTCAAAGGTGCTGAAAGTGAAAACAATCATGTGACACCTCTGCAGCAGAAATAGATGCACTGAGATTAAAAGTGCTGAAAGTGAAAACAGGCATGTGACACTTTTGCATCAGAGCTAGATGCATAGAGATTGGAAGTGCTGAAAATAAAAACAGTCATGAGACAACTCTGCTTCGGAGCTAGGTGCACTGAGACCAAAAGCTGCTTAAAGTGAAAACAGACATGTGACACCCGTGCAGTAGAGCTAGATGCATTGAGATCAAAAGTGCTGAAATTGAAAACAGCAATGTAACCCCTCTGCAGCAGAACTGGATGCACTGAGATCAAAAGTGCAAAAAGTAAAAATTGACATATTACATCTATGCAGCAAAGCTACATACACTGAGATCAAAGATGCTGAGATTGAAAATAGTCATGACACCTCTGCAGCAGAGCTAGGTTCACTGAGATCAAAGGTGCTGAAAGTGAAACAGTCATGTGACACCTCTGCAGCAAAGATAGATGCAGTGATACCAAAGGTGCTGAAAGTGAAAACTGCCAAGACACCTGTGCATCAGACCTAGATACCCTGAGATCAAAAGTGCTGAAAGTGAAAACAGTCATGAGACACCTCTGCAGCAAAGCAAGATGCACTCAGATCAAAGGTGCTGAAAGTGAAAACAGTGTTGAAAACTCTGCAACAGAGCTAGATGCACAGAGATCAAAAGTGCTGAAAGTGAAAACAGTCATGTGACACCTCCACAGCAGAGTTAGATGCACTGAGATCAAAAGTGCTGAAATTGAAAACAGTCATGTGACACCTCTGCAGCAAAGCTAGATGCACTGAGGTCACAGGTGCTGAAAGTGAAAACGGCCATGACACCTCTGCAGCAGAGCTAGATGCACTGATATCAAATGTGCAAGAAGGAAAAACTGCCATATGTAACCTCTGCAGCAAGGCTAGATGCACTGAGATCAAAAGTGTAGAAAGTGAAAACAGCCATGTGACACTTCTGCAGGAGAGCTAGATGCACCGAGATTAAAAGGGTAAAAATTAAAAAGTGCCTTGTGACACATCAGCGGCAGAGCAAGATGCACTGAGATCAAAAGTGGTAGAAGTGAAAAACTGCCATACGACACCTCTGTAGCTGAGCTAGGTGCACTGAGACCGAAGGTGTGACGGTGAAAGCTGTGATGTGACACTTCTGCAGCAGAGCTAGAGGAACTGACATAAAAAGTGCTGAAGGTGAAAGCTGCCATGCAACACCACTGCAGCAGAGCTTGACACACTGAGATCAAAAGTGCTGAAAATGAAAACAGTCATGTGACACCACTGCAGCAGAGATAGATGCACTGAGGTCAAAAGTGCTGCAAGTGAAAAGAGCCATGTGACACCTCTGTAGCAGAGCTAAATGCACTGAGATCAAAAGTGCTGAAAGTGAAAACAATCAGGTGACAACTCTGCAGCAGAACTAGATAAACAGAGATCAAAAGTGCTGAAATTGAAAACAGTCATGGGACACTTCTGCAGCAAAGTTAGATGCACTGAGGTCAAAGGTGCTGAAAGTGAAAACGGACAAGACACCTCTGCAGCAGAGCTAGATGCCCTGAGATCAAAAGTGCTGAAATTGAAAACAGTCATGAGACTACTCAACAGCAAAACTAGATGCTCTCAGGTCAAAAGTGCTGACATTGAAAACAGTCATGTGACACCTCCACTGCAGAGTTAGATGCACTGAGATCAGAAGTGCTGAAATTGAAAACAGTCAAGTAACACCTCAACAGCAAAGCTAGAAGCACTGAGATCAAGGCGCTGAAATTGGAAACTGTCATGTGTTACCTCTGCAGTGGAGCTAGATGTGCTGAGACCAAATGTGCTGAAAGCGAAAACCAAAATGACACCTCTGCAGCAGAGCAAGATGCACTGAATGAAAAGAGCTGAAATTGAAAAGTCATATAACACCTCAACAGCAAACCTATATGCACAGAGATCAAAGGTGCTGAAAATGAATACTGGGATGACACCTCTGCAGTACAACTAAATGCACTGAGATCAAAGGTGCTAAAAGTGAAAACTGCCATGACACCTCTGTAGCAGAGCTAAATACACTGAGATCAAATATGCTGAAAGTGAAAGCGAAAACTGCCATGTCACCTCTGCACAGAGCTAGATGCCCTTAAATCAAAAGTGCTGAAATGAAAAACAGCCACGTGACACCTCAACAGCAGAACTAGATGCACTGAGATCCAAAGTGCAAAAAGTGAAAACTGACATATTACACCCATGCAGCAAAACTAGATTCACTGAGTTCAAAGATGCTGAAAGTGAAAACAGCCATGTGACACCTCTGCAGCAAAGCTAGATACACTGAGGTCAAAGGCACTGAAAGTGAAAAATGCCATTACACCTCTGCAGCTGAGCTAGGTGCAGTGAGATGAAAGGCACTAAAAGTGAAAACGGCTATGACACCTCTGCAAAAGAGCTAGATGCACTGAGATCAAAAGTGCTGAAAGTGAAAACAGCCATGCGACACCTCTGCAGCAGAGCTAGATGCATTGAGATCAAAAGTGCTGAAATTGAAAACAGTCATCAGACAGCTCTGCAGCAGAACTGAATGCACTGAGATTAAAAGCGCTGTAAGTGAAAACTGCCATGCGACTCCTCTGCAGCAGAGCAAGGTGCACTAAGACCGAAGTTGTAAAGATGAAAGTTGTCATGTGACACCTCTGCAGCAGAGCTATAGAACTGAGATCAGAAGTGCTGAAAGTGAAAGCTGATATGCGACACCACTGCAGCAGAGCTAGATGCACTGAGATCAATGGTGCTGAAAGTGAAAACTTCCATGACACTGCTCCAGCAAAAATAGATGCACTGAGATGAAATGTGCTGAAAGTGAAAGTGAAAACTGCCATAACACCTCTGCAGCAGAGCTAGTTGCACTGAGGTCAAAAGTGCAGGAAGTGAAATCAGCCATGTGACACCTCTGCAGCACAGCCAGATGCACTGAGATTAAAAGGGCCAAAATTGAAAAGTGCCATGTGACACATCTGTGGAAGAACTAGATGCACTGAGATTAAAAGTGTTTAATTTGAAAACAGTCTTGTGACAATTTTGCAGCAGAACTGAATGGAATGAGAAAAAAAGCGCTATAAGTGAAAACTGTCATGTGACACCTCTGCAGCAGAGCTGGGTGCACTGAGACCAAAGGTGTGAAGGTGAAAGCTGTCGTGAGACACCTCTGCAGCAGAGCTAGAGGAACTGAGATCCAAAGTGCTGAAGATGAAAGCTGCCATGTGACACGTCTGCAGCAGAGCTAGATGTACTGAAACCTAAAGGGCAGAAAGGAAAAACAATCATTAGACACCTATGCAGCAGAGCTAAGTGCACTGAGACCAAAAGAACTGAAAGTGAAAACAGTCATAAGGCACCACTCTAGCAGAGCTAGATGCATTGCGATCAAAAGTGCTGAAAGTGAAATCTGCCATGCAACACCTCTGCAGAATAGCTAGGTGCACTGAGATCAAAAGTACTGAAAGTGAAAACAGTCATGTGAAACCTCTGCAGAACAACTGGAAGCACTGAGATCAAATGTGCAAAATGTGAAAACTGACATATGGCACCTATGCAGCAAAACATGATGCGTTGAGATCAAAACTGCTGAAAGAGAAACAGCTATGTGACACCTCTGCAGCAAAGCTAGATGCACTGAGATCAAAAGTGCTGAAAGTGAAAACAGTCATGTGACACCTCTAAAAGCAAAGCTAGATGCACTGAGATCAAAGATGCTGAAAATGAAAACAGTCATGTGACACCACTGCAGCAGAGCTAGATGCACAGAGACCAAAAGTGCTGAAAGTGAAAACAGTCATGCGATACCTCTGCAGCGGAGTTAGATGCAATGAGATCAAAAGTGCTGAAATTGAAAACAGTCTTGTGACACCTCAACAGTAAAGCTAGATGCACTGAGATGAAAGGTGCTGAAATTGAAAACTATCATGTGACACATCTGCTGGCAGAGCTAGATGCGCTGAGATCAAAGGTGCTGAAAGTGAAAACGGTCATGTAACACCTCTGCAGCAAAGCTAGATGCACTGATTCCAAAGGTGCTGAATGTGAAAACTACCATGACACCTCTGCAGCAGAGCAAGATGCACTGAATCCAAAGTGCTGAACTAGAAAAGTCATATGATACCTCATCAGCAAAGCTTGATGCAGTGAGATCAAAGGTGCTGAAAGTGAAAACTGCCAAGACACCTCTGCAGGAGAGATAGATGCACTGAGATCAAAAGTGCTGCAGGTGAAAACAGTTATGTGACACCTCCACAGCAGAGCTAGATGCACTGAGATCAAAAGTGCTGATAGTGAAATCCATCATGCGACATATCTGCAGCAGGACTAGATGCACTGAGATCAAAACTACTGAAAGTGAAAGTGAAAACTGCCATGTCACCTCTGCACAGAGCTAGATGCCTTTAATCAAAAGTGCTGATATGGAAAACAGCCACATGACACCTCTGCAGCAGAACTAGATGCACTGAGATCCAAAGTGCAAAAAGTGAAATCTGACATATTACACCCATGCAGCAAAACTAGATGCAGTGAGATCAAAAATGTTGAAAGTGAAAACAGCCATGTGACACCTCTGCAGCAAAGCTAGATACACTGAGGTCAAAGGCACTGAGAGCAAAAAATGCCATTACACCTCTGCAGCAGAGCTAGGTGCATTCAGATGAAAGGCACTAAAAGTGAAAATGGCAATGACACCTCTGCAAAAGAGCTAGATGCACTGTGTTCAAAAGTGCTGAGAGTGAAAGTGAAAGTGAAAACGGCCATGTCATCTCTGCAGCAGAGCTAGATGCCCTCAAATCAAAAGTGCTGAAAGTGAAAACAGCCATGCGACACCTCTGCAGCAGAGCTAGATGCATTGAGATCAAAAGTGCTGAAATTGAAAACAGTCATGAGACAGATCTGCAGCAGAACTGAATGCACTGAGATTAAAAGTGCTATAAGTGAAAACTGCCATGCGACTCCTCTGCAGCAGAGCAAGGTGCACTAAGACCGAAGGTGTAAAGATGAAAGTTGTCATGTGACACCTCTGCAGCAGAACTATAGGAACTGAGATCAGAAGTGCTGAAAGTGAAAGCTGATATGCGACACCACTGCAGCAGAGCTAGATGCACTGAGATCAATGGTGCTGAAAGTGAAAACTTCCATGACACCGCTCCAGCAAAAATAGATGCACTGAGATGAAATGTGCTGAAGGTGAAAGTGAAAACTGCCATAACACCTCTGCAGCAGAGCTAGTTGCACTGAGGTCAAAAGTGCAGGAAGTGAAATCAGCCATGTGACACCTCTGCAGCACAGCCAGATGCACTGAGATTAAAAGGGCCAAAATTGAAAAGTGCCATGTGACACATCTGTGGAAGAACTAGATGCACTGAGATTAAAAGTGTTTAATTTGAAAACAGTCTTGTGACAGCATTGCAGCAGAACTGAATGGAATGAGAAAAAAGTGCTATAAGTGAAAACTGTCATGTGACACCTCTGCAGCAGAGCTGGGTGCACTGAGACCAAAGGTGTGAAGGTGAAAGCTGTCATGAGACACCTCTGCAGCAGAGCTAGTGGAACTGAGATCCAAAGTGCTGAAGGTGAAAGCTGCCATGCGACACGTCTGCAACAGAGCTAGATGTACTGAAACCTAAAGGGCTGAAAGGAAAAACAGTCATTAGACACCTATGCATCAGAGCTAGGTGCACTGAGATCAAAAGAGCTGAAAGTGAAAACAGTCATATGGCACCTCTCTAGCAGAGCTAGATGCATTGCGATCAAAAGTGCTGAAAGTGAAATCTGCCATGCAACACCTCTGCAGAATAGCTAGGTGCACTGAGATCAAAAGTACTGAAAGTGAAAACAGTCATGTGAAACCTCTGCAGAACAACTGGAAGCACTGAGATCAAATGTGCAAAATGTGAAAACTGACATCTGGCACCTATGCAGCAAAACATGATGCGTTGAGATCAAAACTGCTGAAAGAGAAACAGCTATGTGACAACTCTGCAGCAAAGCTAGATGCACTGAGATCAAAAGTGCTGAAAGTGAAAACAGTCATGTGACACCTCTAAAGCAAAGCTAGATGCACTGAGATCAAAGGTGCTGAAAATGAAAACAGTCATGTGACACCACTGCAGCAGAGCTAGATGCACAGAGACCAAAAGTGCTGAAAGTGAAAACAGTCATGTGATACCTCTGCAGCGGAGTTAGATGCAATGAGATCAAAAGTGCTGAAATAGAAAACAGTCTTGTGACACCTCAACAGTAAAGCTAGATGCACTGAGATGAAAGGTGCTGAAATTGAAAACTATCATATGACACATCTGCTGGCAGAACTAGATACACTGAGATCAAAGGTGCTGAAAGTGAAAACGGTCATGTAACACCTCTGCAGCAAAGCTAGATGCACTGATTCCAAAGGTGCTGAATGTGAAAACTACCATGACACCTCTGCAGCAGAGCAAGATGCACTGAATCCAAAGTGCTGAACTAGAATAGTCATATGATACCTCATCAGCAAAACTTGATGCAGTGAGATAAAAGGTGCTGAAAGTGAAAACTGCCAAGACACCTCTGCAGGAGAGATAGATGCACTGAGATCAAAAGTGCTGCAGGTGAAAACAGTTATGTGACACCTCTGCAGCAGAGCTAGAAGCACTGAGATCAAAAGTGCTGATAGTGAAATCCATCATGCAACATATCTGCAGCAGAACTAGATGCACTGAGATCAGAAGTGCTGAAAGTGAAAACAGTCATGTGACACCTCTGCTGCAAAGCTAAATGCACTGAGATCAAAAGTGCTGACAGTGAAAACAGTCATGTGACTCCTCTGCGGCAGAGCTGGAAGCACTGAGATCAAAGCAGTTGAAAATAAAAATGGTCATGTGACACCTCTGCATCAAAGCTGGATGCACTGAGACCAAAGGTGCTGAAAGTGAAAACTACCATGACACTTCTGCAGCAGAGCTAGATGCACTGAGATCAGAACTGCAGAAAGTTAAAACAGTCATGTGACACCTCTGCTGCAAAGCTAGATGCACTGAGATCAAAAGTGTTGAAAGTAAAAACAGTCATGTGACACCTCTACATCAGAACTAGATGCACAGTGATCAAAGGTGCAGAAAGCGAAATCAGTCAAGTGGGACTTCTAGAGCAGAGCTAGATGAACTGAGATCAAAGGTGCTGAAAGTGAAAACAGCCATGCGACACCTCTGCAGCAGAGCTAGATGAACTGAGATCAAAAGTACTGAAATTGAAAACAGTCATGTGACACCTGAAAAGCAAAGCTAGAGGCACTGTGATCAAAGGTGCTGAAAATGAAAACAGTCATGTGAAACCACTGCAGCAGAGCTAGATGCACTCAGACCAAAGGTGCTGAAAGTGAAAACTACCATGATACCTCTGTAGCAGAGCTAGATGCACTGAGATCAGAAGTGCTGAAAGTTAAAACAGTCTTGTGACACCTCGGCAGCAAAGCTAGATGAACTGAGATAAAAGGTGCTGAAAGGGAAAATGGCAATGACACCTCTGCAGCACAGTTAGATGCACTGAAATCAAAAGTGCTGAAATTGAAAACAGTCATGTGACACCTCAACAGTGAAGCTAGATGCACTGAGATCAAAGGTGCTGAAATTGAAAACTATCATGTGACCCCTCTGCAGCAGAGCTAGATGTGCTGAGATCAAAGGTGTTGAAAGTGAAAATAGTCATGTGACACCTCTGCAGTAAAGCTAGATGCACGGAGACCAAAGGTTCTGTAAGTGAAAACTACCATGACACCTCTGCAGCAGAGCAAGATGCACTGAGAACAGAAGTGCTGAAAAGGAAAAGTCATGTGACACCTCAACAGCCAAGCTAGATTTACGGTGACCCAAGCTGCTGAAAGTGAAAATTTCCATGACACCTCTGTAGCAGAGCTAGATGCACTGAGACCAAAATTGGTGAAAGTGAAAACAGTTCAGTGACACCTCAGCAGTAGAGCTGGGTGCACTGAGACCAAAAGTGTGAAAGTGAAAGCTGTCATGAGACACCTCTGCAGAAGAGCTAGAGGAACATGAGATGAAAAGTGCTGAAGGTGAAAGCTGCCATGCAACACCTCTGCAGCAGAGCTAGATGCACTGAGATCAAAAGTGTTGAAAGTGAAAACAGCCATGTGACACTTGTGCAACAGAGCTAGATGCATAGTGATTGGAAGTGCTGAAAGTAAAAACAGTCATGTGACACCTCTTCTTCAGAGCTAGGTGCACTGAGAGCAAAAGGTGCTGAAAGGAAAACAGTCATGAGCCACCTCTGCAGCAAAGCTCGATGCACTGATACCAAAGGTGCTGAAAAATGAAAACTATCATGTCACCGCTGCAGCAGAGCTAGGTGCCCTGAGATTAAAAGTGCTTAAAGTGAAAACAGACATGTGACACCCCTGTAGCAGAGCTAGATGCATTGAGATCAAAAGTGCTGAAATTGAAAACAGCAATGTAATCACTCTGCAGCAGAACTGAATGCACTGAGATCAAAAGTGTAAAAAGTGAAAACTGACATATTACACCTAGGAAGCAAAGCTTCAGACACTGAGCTCAAAGGTGCTGAGATTGAAAATAGTCAAATGACACCTCTGCAGCAGAGCTAGGTTCACTGAGATCAAAGGTGCTGAAAGTGAAACAGTCATATTACTCCTCTGCAGGAAACATAGATGCAGTGATACCAAAGGTGATGAAAGTGAAAACTACCATGACACCTCTGCATCAGAGCTAGATACCCTGAGATCAAAAGTGCTGAAAGTGAAAACAGTCATGTGACACCTCGGCAGCAAAGCTAGATGCACTAAGATCAAAGTTGCTGAAATTGAAAATGGTGTTGACACCTCTGCAGCAGAGCTAGATGCACTGAGATCAAAAGTGCTGAATTTCAAAATAGTCATGAGACGCCTCAACAGCAAAACTAGATGCACAGAGATTAAAAGTGCTGAAAGTGAAAACAGTCATGTGACACCTCCACAGCAGATTTAGATGCAGTAAGATCAAAAGTGCTGAAATTGAAAACAGTCATGAGACACCTCTGCAGCAAAGCTAGGAGCACTGAGGTCACAGGTGCTGAAAGTGAAAACGGCCATGACACCTCTGCAGCAGAGCTAGATGCACTGATATCAAACGTGCAAGAAGCAAAAGCTGCCATATGTAATCTCTGCAGCAAGGCTAGATGCACTGAGATCAAAAGTGTAGAAAGTGAAAACAGCCATGTGACACTTATAAAGCAGAGCTAGTTGCACTGAGATTAAAAGGGAAAAAATTGAAAAGTGCCATCTGACACATCAGCGGCAGAGCAAGATGCATTGAGATCAAAAGTGGTAGAAGTGAAAAACTGCCATACGACACCTCTGCAGCACAGCAAGGTGCACTGAGACCTAATGTGTGATGGTGAAAGCTGTCATGTGACACTTCTGCAGCAGAGCTAGAGAAACTGACATAAAAAGTGCTGAAAGTAAAAACAGGCATGTCACTCCTGTGCAGTAGAGCTTGATGCATTGAGATCAAAAGTGCTGAAAGTAAAAACAGTCATGTGACACCTCTGCATCAGAGATAGATGCACTGAGATCAGAGGGTGAGAAAGTGAAAACCGTCATGCGACACCTCTGCAGCAGAGATAGGTGCACTGAGGTCAAAAGTGCTGCAAGTGAAAACAGCCATGTGACACCTCTGCAGTAGAGCTAAATGCACTGAAATCAAAAGTGCTGAAAGTGAAAACAGTCATGTGACAACTCTGCAGCAGAACTAGAAGAACAGAGATCAAAAGTGCTGAAATTGAAAACAGTCATGTGACACCTCAAGAGCAAAGCTAGATGCACTGAGATCAAAGGTTCTGAAATTGAAAAGTCATGTGACACCTATACAGCAGAGCAAGATGCTTTAAGACCAAAGGTGCTAAAAGTGAAAACTACCATGACACCTATGAGTAGAGTGAGATGCACTGAGTTCAAAAGTGCTGAAAGTTAAAACAGTCATGTGACACCTCTGCAGCAAAGTTAGATGCACTGAGGTCAAAGGTGCTGAAAGTGAAAACAGACATGACACCTCTGCAGCAGAGCTAGATGCCCTGAGATCAGAAGTGCTGCAAGTGAAAACAATCATGAGACACCTCAGCAGCAAAGTCAGATGCACTGAGATCAAGGTGCGGAAATTGGAAACTGTCATGTGCCACCTCTGCAGCAGAGCTATATGTGCTGAGATCAAAGGTGCTGAAAGAGAAAACAGTCATGTGACACCTAAGCTAGGTGCACTGAGACTAAATGTGCAGGAAGTGAAAACTAAAATGACACCTCTGCAGCAGAGCAAGATGCACTGAATGAAAAGTGCTGAAATAGAAAATTCATATGACATCTCAACAGCAAACCTATATGCACAGAGATCAACAGTGCTGAAAATGAATACTGGGATGACACCTCTGCAGTACAGCTTGATGGACTGAGATCAAAGGTGCTAAAAGTGAAAACTGCCATGACACCTCTGCAGCAGAGCTAAATACACCGAGATCAAAACTGCTGAAAGGGAAAACAGTCATGTGGCACTTCTGCAGCAAAGCTAGATGCACTGAGATCAAAGGTGCTGAAAGTGAAAACTGCCATGACACCCCTGCACAGAGCTAGATGCACTGAGATCAAAAGCGCTGAAAGTGAAAGTGAAAACTGCCATGTCACCTCTGCACAGAGCCAGATGCCCTTAAATCAAAAGTGCTGAAATGGAAAACAGCCATGTGAACCTCTGCAGCAGAACAAGATGTACTGAGATCCAAAGTGCAAAAAGTGAAAACTGACATATTACACCCATGCAGCAAAACTAGATGTACTGAAATCAAAGATGCTGAAAGTGAAAAAAGCCATGTGACTCCTCTGCAGCAAAGCTAGATACACTGAGGTCAAAGGCAATGAAAGTGAAAATTGCCATTACACCTCTGCAGCTGAGCTAGGTGTAGTGAGATCAAAAGTTCTGAAAGTGAATACAGTTATGTTACACCTCTGCAGCAAAGCTAGATGCACTGAGATGAAAGGCAATACAAGTGAAAATGGCTAGAACACCTCTGCAGTAGAGCTAGATGCACTGAGATCAAAAGTGCTGAGAGTGAAAACAGCCATGTGACACCTCTGCAGCTGAGCTAGATGCATTGAGATCAGAAGTGCAGAAATTGAAAACAGTCAACAGACTGCTCTGCAGCAGAACTGAATGCACTGAGATTAAAAGCGCTATAAGTGAAAACTGCCATGCGGCTCCTCTGCAGCAGAGCAAGGTGCACTGAGACCGAAGGTGTGAAGATGAAAGCTGTCATGTGACACCTTTGTAACAGATCTATAGGAACTGAGATCAGAAGTGCTGAAGGTGAAAGTTGAAATGCAACACCACAGCAGAACAACTAGATGCACTGAGAGCAATGGTGCTGAAAGTTAAAACTGCCATGACACCTCTCCAGCAAAAATAGATGCACTGAGATGAAATGTGCTGAAAGTGAAAACTGCCATAACACCTCTGCAGCAGGGCTAGTTGCACTGAGATCAAAAGTGCAGGAATTGAAATCAGCCATGTGACACCTTTGCAGCACAACCAGATGCACTGAGATTAAAAGGACCAAAATTGAAAAGTGCCATGTGACACATCTGTGGAAGAGCTAGATGCACTGAGATTAAAAGTGTTTAATTTGAAAACAGTCTTGTGACAATTTTGCAGCAGAACTGAATGGAATGAGAAAAAAAGTGCTATAAGTGAAAACTGTCATGTGATACCGCTGCAGCAGAGCTGGGTGCACTGAGACCAAAGTTGTGAAGGTGAAAGCTGTCATGTGACACCTCTGCAGCAGAGCTAGAGGAACTGAGATCCAAAGTGCTGAAGGTGAAAACTGCCATGCGACACTTCTGCAGCAGAGCTAGATGTACTGAAACCTAAAGGGCTGAAAGGAAAAACAGTCATTAGATACCTATGCAGCAGAGCTAGGTGCACTGAGATCTAAAGAGCTGAAAGTGAAAACAGTCATATGGCACCTCTGCAGCAGAGCTAGATGCACTGCGATCAAAAGTGCTGAAAGTGAAATCTGCCATGCGACACCTCTGCAGAAGAGCTAGGTGCACTGAGATCAAAAGTACTGAAAGTGAAAACAGTCATGTGAAACCTCTGCAGAACAACTGGAAGCACTGAGATCAAATGTGCAAAATGTGAAAACTGACATCTGGCACCTATGCAGCAAAATATGATGCGCTGAGATCAAAAGTGCTGAAAAAGAAAACAGCTATGTGACACCTCTGTAGCAAAGCTAGATGCACTGAGATCAAAGGTGCAGAAAATGAAAACAGTCAAGTGACACCACTGCAGCAGAGCTAGATGCACAGAGACAAAAAGTGCTGAAAGTGAAAACAGTCATGTGATACCTCTGCAGCAAAGCTAGATGCACTGAGATGAAAGGTGCTGAAATTGAAAACTATCATGTGACACCTCTGCCGGCAGAGCTAGATGCTCTATTAAAGGTGCTGAAAGTGAATACGGTCATGTAACACCTCTGCAGCAAAGCTAGATGCACTGATTCCAAAGGTGCTGAATGTGAAAACTACCATGACACCTCTGCAGCAGAGCAAGATGCACTGAATCCAAAGTGCTGAACTAGAAAAGTCATATGACACCTCATCAGCAAAGCTAGTTGCAGTGAGATCAAAGGTTCTGAAAGTGAAAACTGCCAAGACACCTCTGCAGGAGAGCTAGATGCACTGAGATCAAAAGTGCTGAAGGGGAAAACAGTTATGTGACACCTCTGCAGCAGAGCCAGATGCACTGAGATCAAAAGTGCTGATAGTGAAATCCGCCATGCGACATATCTGCAGCAGAGCTAGATGCACTGAGATCAGAAGTGTTGAAAGTGAAAACAGTCATGTGACACCGCTGCTGCAAAGCTAGATGCACTGAGATCAGAAGTGCTGAAAGTGAAAACAGTCGTGAGACTCCTCTGCGGCAGAGCTGGATGCACTGAGATCAAAGGTGTTGAAAAGGAAAACAGTTATATGACACCTCTGCATCAAAGCTGGAGGCACTGAGACCAAAGGTGCTGAAAGTGAAAACAGTCATGTGTTACCTCTGCAGCGGAGTTAGATGCAATGAGATCAAAAGTGCTGAAATTGAAAACAGTCTTGTGACACCTCAACAGTAAAGCTAGATGCACTGAGATGAAAGGTGCTGAAATTGAAAACTATCATGTGACACATCTGCTGGCAGAGCCAGATGCACTGAGATCAAAAGTGCTGATAGTGAAATTCATCATGCGACATATCTGCAGCAAAGCTAGATGCACAGAGATCAGAAGTGCTGAAAGTGAAAACAGTCATGTGACACCTCTGCTGCAAAGCTAGATGCACTGAGATCAGAAGTGCTGAAAGTGAAAACAGTCATGTGACTCCTCCGCGGCAGAGCTGGAAGCACTGAGATCAAAGGTGTTGAAAATAAAAATGGTCATGTGACACCTCTGCATCAAAGCTGGATGCACTGAGACCAAAGGTGCTGAAAGTGAAAACTACCATGACACTTCTGCAGCAGAGCTAGATGCACTGAGATCAGAAGTGCAGAAAGTTAAAACAGTCATGTGACACCACTGCTGCAAAGCTAGATGCACTGAGACCAAAGGTGCTGAAAGTAAAAACTACCATGACACCGATGCAGGAGAGCTAGATGCACTGAGATCAAAAGTGCTGAAAGTGAAACTGTCATGTGACACCTTAAATGCAAAGCTACATGCACTGAGATCAAAGGTGCTGAAATTGAATATAGTCATGTGACACCTCTACAGCAAAGCTGGATGCATTGAGATCAAGGGTGCTGAAAGTGAAAACAGTCAATTGACACCTCTGCAGCAAAACTGGATGCCCTGAGACCAAAGGTGCTGAACATTAAAACTACCATGTCAACTCCGCAGCAGAAATAGATGCACTGAGATCAAAAGTGTTGTGAGTGAAAACAGCCATGTGACACCTCTGCAGCAGAGCTAGATGCAGTGAGATCAAAAATGCTGAAAATGAAATCAGTCATGAGACACCCTCTGCAGCAGAGTTAGATGCAATAAGATCAAAAGTGCTGAAATTGAAAACCATAATGTGACACCTCAACAGCAATGCTAGATGCAGGGAGATCTAAGGTGCTGAAGGTGGAATCTGCCAAGATACATGTGCAGGAGAGCTTGATGCACTGAGATCAAAAGAAGGCAGAATAGTGCAGTGGTCTAAGACTCTCAGCTGCAAATCTGGAGAAATCCAGCAGACCAGACCTGGGTTTGAATCCCACAGCTTCCACTTGCATACTGTGTGACCCTGAGCAAGTCACTTAACCTCCATGTGCTCCCAGGTTGCTCCTGTAAAAAAGCTTTTAGCTTAGTGTGCTATACCTGGTTAAAAAAACAACAAAATAAAAATAAATAAATTAAAAAAAGTTCTGAAAGTGAAAACAGTCATGTGACACCTCTGCAGCAGAGTAAGATGCAATGAGATCAAAAGTGCTGAAAGTGAAAACAGCCATGTGACACCTCTGCAGCAGAGCTAGATGAACTGAGATCAAAAGTACTGAAATTGAAAACAGTCATGTGACACCTGAAAAGCAAAGCTAGAGGCACTGTGATCAAAGGTGCTGAAAATGAAAACAGTCATGTGACACCTATACAGCAGAGCTAGATGCTTTAAGACCAAAGGTGCTAAAAGTGAAAACTACCATGACACCTATGAGTAGAGTGAGATGCACTGAGATCAAGGTGCGGAAATTGGAAACAGTCATGTGAAACCACTGCAGCAGAGCTAGATGCACTCAGAACAAAGGTGCTGAAAGTGAAAACTACCACGATACCTCTGCAGCAGAGCAAGATGCACTGAGAACAGAAGTGCTGTAAAGGAAAAGTCATGTGACACCTCAACAGCCAAGCTAGATTTACGGTGACCCAAGCTGCTGAAAGTGAAAATTTCCATGACACCTCTGTAGCAGAGCTAGATGCACTGAGACCAAAATTGGTGAAAGTGAAAACAGTTCAGTGACACCTCAGCAGTAGAGCTGGGTGCACTGAGACCAAAAGTGTGAAAGTGAAAGCTGTCGTGAGACACCTCTGCAGAAGAGCTAGAGGAACATAAGATGAAAAGTGCTGAAGATGAAAGCTGCCATGCAACACCTCTGCAGCAGAGCTAGGTGCCCTGAGATCAAAAGTGCTGAAATTGATAACAGCAATGTAATCACTCTGCAGCAGAACTGAATGCACTGAGATCAAATGTGTAGAAAGTGAAAACAGCCATGTGACACTTATAAAGCAGAGCTAGTTGCACTGAGATTAAAAGGGCAAAAATTGAAAAGTGCCATGTGACACATCAGCAGCAGAGCAAGATGCATTGAGATCAAAAGTGGTAGAAGTGAAAAACTGCCATACTACACCTCTGCAGCACAGCAAGGTGCACTGAGACCTAATGTGTGATGGTGAAAGCTGTCATGTGACACTTCTGCAGCAGAGCTAGAGGAACTGACATAAAAGGTGCTGAAGGTGAAAACTGTCATGTGACACCTCTGCAGCAGAGCTTGACACACTGAGATCAAAAGTGCTGAAAGTAAAAACAGGCATGTCACTCCTGTGCAGTAGAGCTTGATGCATTGAGATCAAAAGTGTTGAAAGTAAAAACAGTCATGTGACACCTCTGCATCAGAGATAGATGCACTGAGATCAGAGGGTGAGAAAGTGAAAACCGTCATGCGACACCTCTGCAGCAAAGATAGGTGCACTGAGGTCAAAAATGCTGCAAGTGAAAACAGCCATTTGACACCTCTGCAGTAGAGCTAAATGCACTGAAATCAAAAGTGCTGAAAGTGAAAACAGTCATGTGACAACTCTGCAGCAGAACTAGATGAACAGAGATCAAAAGAGCTGAAATTGAAAACAGTCATGTGATACCTCAAGAGCAAAGCTAGATGCACTGAGATCAAAGGTGCTGAAGTTGAAAAGTCATGTGACACCTATACAGCAGAGCTAGATGCTTTAAGACCAAAGGTGCTAAAAGTGAAACTACCATGACACCTATGAGTAGAGTGAGATGCACTGAGTTCAAAAGTGCTGAAAGTTAAAACAGTCATGTGACACCTCTGCAGCAAAGTTAGATGCACTGAGGTCAAAGATGCTGAAAGTGAAAACAGTCATGTGGCACCTCCACAGCAGAGTTAGATGCACTGAGATCAAAAGTGCTGAAATTGAAAACAGTCTTGTGACACCTCAACAGCAAAGCTAGATGCACTGAAATCAAGGTGCTGAAATTGGAAACTGTCATGTGTCACCTCTGCAGCAGAGCTAGATGTGCTGAGATCAAAGGTGCTGAAAGAGAAAATAGTAATGTGACACTTCTATATCAAAGCTAGGTGCACTGAGACCAAATGTGCTGAAAGGGAAAACTAAAATGTCACCTCTGCAGCAGAGCAAGATGCACTGAATGAAAAGGGCAGAAATAGAAAAGCAATATGACTCCTCAACAGCAAACCTATATGCACAGAAATCAAAGGTGCTGACAATGAATACTGAGATGACACCTCTGCAGTACAACTAGATGCACTGAGATCAAAGGTGCTAAAAGTGAAAACTGCCATGATACCTCTGCAGCAGAGCTAAATACACTGAGAGCAAAAATGATGAAAGGGAAAACAGTCATGTGACACTTCTGCAGCAAAGCTAGATGCACTGAGATCAAAGGTGCTGAAAGCAAAAACTGCCATGACACCTCTGCAAAGAGTTAGATGCACAGAGATCAAAAGTGCTGAAAATGTAAGTGAAAACTGCCATGTCACCTCTGCAGCAGAGCGAGATGCCCTTAAATCAAAAGTGCTGAAATGGAAAACAGCCACATGGCACCTCTGCAGCAGAACTAGATACACTGAGATCCAAAGTGCAAAAAGTGAAAACTGACATATTACACCAAAGGCCCCTAGAATTCTGCGGCTGCAGAATTTTTCGCAGAACTTGCAATCTACCGCAGAACTTCTGCAGTGCCGCAGAATTCACTCTTCTTGGTGATTTTTTATTAATATTTCTGTTTATACATAGAATCTGGTTCCTTCCCCTTTATATCCAAAACCCCTATATGTTCAGAATGTGATGTTATCATTGCTATAACATCATACATTAGCAATGAAATGGCTGCATTCTGCAACAGAAATGAACAGTCACTTATCTACCACAGCTCCCACTGCCAGAGACGGTGGCACAGCACATCATGCATGGTGATATTTGCTCAACCTGCACTACAGCCTAATACAATTTTCAGTCTTACATTATTGCACTATGGCCAACTTAAACAAAACCTTGTCAATAGCACAGACCTGTTAAGTGCATACCTCACTTTGTACAAACCTATTTGTGCCTTTAAGGTATAGAGATGCTATCTGAAATGAATAACTGGTAAAATTAATTAAACTGTCTAAATTTTTTAAGAAAAATAAAGTAATTATGCCCAGAAAAGTGAAATATAATAATGTGTAGACCTGTTGAAAGAATAGACCTGTTAAATAAATAACTACACTGTATGCATTTTTGCCAGGGTTATGAGTACATATTGCCATTGGTTTTTTAGAATCACCTAAAAGTTATTGAGAAATGCTGTGTGCTGGGGCAGCTGTTGGGCCAGAGGGTAGCATGCTGTGTTTCCGTGCTGGCAACTCAGGTTCAGAGATTAGCTCTGGTTGCTGGCTGGGCAGCACAAGGATTGGTGGAACACATTGCTGCTCGGAGGTATGGTGCAATGTTCTGTCACATGGCGGACGCATTGTGATGGGCCAGAGAGCTGTATCTCACAATTGCTTCACATGCATGTCATGGCCTGATGGTGTTACGCAGTGTGTCAGGGAAAGCAGGTTGACATGACAAATGAGTTTGCAATAACTTTTCTATGCCATTTCCAATGGATCCTGTATGAATGAGGATACAAGTTCATGGAAATAAAAAATATATATATATATATATATATATATATATATATATATATACATACATACATATACATACATACACACACAAAATATCTCTGTCTCTCTCACTACACACACATACATATGCATATTTGTATGTATGTTACAGATTGCATATAAATATGCAAGTGATACACAGTGGGAACCTCATGAGTGGTGTTGAAAGCACATACAAATATATAAGTGATAGACAGTGGAAACATCATTAGTGGGATAGATAGCATGCATATAGAAATACCTTATTTATCACATAAGATCACCTCTGCATATGTCATTTATGCAACAGGCTAGGGCCTTAAGGGAGAGACATTTGTTTTGCTTTTTTAGGCAAAAAATTATTTTTATAAGTTTATTTTTTGAACTAGTGTTACTGTGCTTTCCACCATTCTGATTACTATAACCACTGGCATGAAAAAAAAGCCAGGATGGCAAGCTGACAATGTGATGTTGTAGTTTGTTAGTGCCGCAGAACTTCCACAGAAATTACAAACCACTGCCACAGAAGTTCCGTGGCAAATGGTAGTCTTGCCGCAGAACTTGGTCCCATTGTGTCACAGAAAAGAATGGGCCCTGATTACACCTATGCAGCAAAACTAGATGCACTGAGATTAAAGACACTGAAAGTGAAAACAGCCATGTGACACCTCTGCAGCAAAGCTAGATGCACTGAATCCAAAGTGCTGAACTAGAAAAGTCATATGACACCTCATCAGCAAAGCTAGATGCAGTGAGATCAAAGATGCTGAAAGTGAAAACTGCCAAGACACCTCTGCAGGAGAGCAAGATGCACTGAGATCAAAAGTGCTGAAGGTGAAAACAGTTATGTGACACCTTCAAAGCAGAGCTAGATGTACTGAGATCAAAAGTGCTGATAGTGAAATCCGTCATGCGACTTATCTACAGCAGAGCTAGATGCACTGAGATCAGAAGAGCTGAAAGTGAAAACAGTCATGTGACACCTCTGCTGCAAAGCTAGATGCACTGAGATCAGAAGTGCTGAAAGTGAAAACAGTCGTGTAACTCCTCTGCGGCAGAGCTAGATGCACTGAGATCAAAGGTGCTGAAAATGAAAATGGTCATGTGACACCTCTGCATCAAAGCTGGATGCACTGAGACCAAAGGTGCTGAAAGTGAAAACTACCATGACACTTCTGCAGCAGAGCTAGATGCACTGAGATCAGAAGTGCTGAAAGTTAAAACAGTCATATGACACCTCTGCAGCAAAGCTAGAAGCACTGAGATCAAAAGTGCTGAAAGTGAAACAGTCATTGGAAACCTTAAATGCAAAGCTACAGGCACTGAGATCAAAGGTGCTGAAAGGGAAAATAGTCATGTGACACCTCTACAGCAGAGCTGGATGCACTGAGATCAAAGTTGCTGAAAGTGAAAACAGTCAAGTGACACCTCTGCAGCAAAGCTGGATGCACTGAGACCAAAGGTGCTGAAAATGAAAACTACCATGACACCTCTGTAGTAGAGATAGATGCACTGAAATCAAAGGTGTTTTAAGTGAAAACAGATATGTGACATCTCTGCAGCAGAGCTAGATGCAATGAGATCAAAAGTGCTGAAATTGAAAACAGTCATGAGACACCTCAACAGCAAAATGAGATGCAAAGAGATCAAAAGTGCTGAAAGTGAATACAGTCATGTGACACCTCAGCAGCAGAGTTAGATGCAATAAGATCAAAAGAACTGAAATTGAAAACCGTCACGTGACACCTCAACAGCAAAGCTAGATGCAGGGAGATCTAAGGTGCTGAAAGTGGAAACTGCCAAGATACCTGTGCAGGAAGGCTTGATGCACTGAGATCAAAAGTGCAGAAAGTGAAAACCGTTAAGTGACACCTCTGTAGCAGAGCTAGATGCATAGAGATCAAAAGAGCTGATAGTGAAATCCACCATGTGACATATCTGCAGCAGAGCTAGATGCACAGAGACCAAAAGTGCTGAAAGTCAAAACAGTCATGTGAGACCTCTGCAGCAGAGTTAGATGCAATGAGATCAAAAGTGCTGAAATTGAAAACAGTCATGTGACACCTCAACAGCAAAGCTAGATGCACTGAGATGAAAGGTGCTGAAATTGAAAACTGCCATGACACCTCTGCTGGCAGAGCTAGATGCACTGAGATAAAGGTGCTGAAAGTGAAAACTACCATGATATCTCTGTAGCAGAGCTAGATGCACTGCGATCAGAAGTGCTAAAAGTTAAAACAGTCTTGTGACACCTCAGGAGCATAGCTAGATGAACTGAGATCAAAGGTGCTGAAAGTGAAAATTACAATGACACCTCTGCAGCAGAGCTAGATGCACTGAAATCAAAAGTGCTGAAATTGAAAACAGTCATGTGACACCTCAACAGCAAAGACTGATGCACTGAGATCAAAAGTGTTGGAATTGAAATCAGTCATGAGACACCGCAACAGCAAAGCTAGATGCATAGAGATCAAAACTGCCGAAAGTGAAAACAGTCATACTAACATACTACTTGCCAGCAGATGAGGTCTTACGGTCTATCGAGTCTTTATTAAGATCCACCAACAACACCACTCATTCCCCTTTTGGTCCACACTGGGCAATGATGTTGTCCAGCAGACCATCCTCTAGAACATCACTCATCCCGCGGGGCCTATATACTACACCCAACTTGACCTTATCTCCTGCTATGGATCGTTAGGTAACCCATAAGGCCTCCACATTTCCCTCTGCCTCTTCTACCCTAGCAATTTCTATGTCATCTCTAATGAACATAGCCACTCCACCCCTTCCTTTCTATGCTTCCTAAGCATAGTGTACCCCCGTACGTTTAGGTCCCAGTCATGGTTTTTGTTGGCCCACATCTCCGTGATGGCCACCACATCCACCCCCAACCCCCGAACAGCATGGCCTGGAACTCTGGCAACTTGTTTCTCAAGCTCCTGGCATTTACTAACACCAATACCCACCCCTTATCCCTGATCCTCTATGTCGAACCCCACCCAGATTCCTTATACTTCCATCCTCCTTCTGCTCCTCAAGAAACCTACACCCCCAGTCTGTTTCCCCTCTCCCCTCTTGGGCTTGAAGGCTACTCCCCTCATCTGTAGGAGAGGGCTTCTGGTCTGCACCTCCCTTATCCCTTCCCCCCTCACAAGTTTAAACCCCACCTTTCTTGAATGTAGTCAGCCATCCCCTGTTTAAGGAATTCCTTCCCTAATGGGTCCCTCATGTGACACCTCTTCAGCAGACTTAGAAGCACTGAGACCAAATGTGCTGAAAGTGAAAACTGTCATGACACCTCTGCAGCAGAGCAAGATGCACTGAGATCAAAAGTGCTGAAATTGAAAAGTCAAGGGACAACTGAAAAGCAAAGTTAGATGAACTGAGATCAAAGGTGCTGAAAGTGAGAACGGTCATGTAACACCTCTGCAGCAAAGCTAGATGCACTGATTCCAAAGGTACTGAAAGTGAAAACTACCATGACACATGTGCAGCAGAGCAAGATGCACAGAGTCAAAAATGCAAAACTAGAAAAGTCATATGACATCTCAACAGCAAAGCTAGATGCAGTGAGATCTAATGTGCAGAAATTGAAAACTGCCAGGACACCTGTGCAGGAGAGCTTGATGCACTGAGATGAAAAGTGTTGAAAGTGAATTTGTTATGTGACACCTCTGCAGCAGAGTTAGATGCAATGAGATCAAAAGTGCTGAAATTGAAAACAGTCATGTGACACCTCAACAGCAAAGCTAGATGCACTAAGATCAAAGGTGCAGAAATTGAAAACTATCCTGTGATACCTCTGCCAGCAGAGCTAGATGCACTGAGAAGAAAGGTGCTGAATGTGAAAACAGTCATGTAACACCTCTGCAGCAAAGCTAGATGCTCTGATTCCCAAGGTGCTGAATGTGAAAACTACCATGACACCTCAGCAGCAGAGATAGATGCACTGAGGTCAAAAGTGCTGCAAGTGAAAACAGTCATGTGACACCTCTGCAGCAGAGCTAAATGCACTGAGATCAAAATTGCTGAAAGTGAAAACAGTCATGTGACAACTCTGTAGCAGAACCAGATGAACAGAGATCAAAAGTGCTGAAACTGAAAACAGTCATGTGACACCTCAACAGCAAAGCTAGATGCACTGAGATCAAAGGTGCTGAAATTAAAAACAGTCATGTTACACCTCTGCAGCAGAGCTAGATGCATTGAGACCAAAACTGCTGAAAGTGAAAACTACCATGACACCTAAATGTAGAGTGAGATGCACTGAGTTCAAAATTGCTGATAGTGAAAACAGTCATGTGACACCTCTGCAGCAGAGCTAGATGTACTGAACTCAAAAGTTCTGAAATTGAAAACAGTCATGGGACTCCTCGACAGCAAAGTTAGATGCACTGAGATCAAAAGTACTGAAAGTGAAAACAGTCAAGTCACACTTCTCCAGCAGAGCTAGATGAACTGAGATTAAAAGTGCTGAAATTGAAAACAGTCATGTGACACCTCTAAAATAAAGCTAGAGGCACCGTGATCAAAGGTGCTGAAAATGAAAACAGTCATGTGAAACCACTGCAGCAGAGCTAGATGCACTCAGACCAAAGGTGCTGAAAGTGCAAACTACCATGATACCTCTGTAGCAGAGCTAGATGCACTGCAATCAAAAGAGCTGAAAGTTAAAACTGTCTTTTGACACCTCGGCAGCAAAGCTAGATGAACTGAGATCAAAGGTGCTGAAAGTGAAAATTACAAAGACATCTCTGCAGCAGAGCTAGATGCACTGAAATCAAAAGTGTTGATATTGAAAACAGTCATGTGACACCTCAACAGCAAAGACTGTCACACTGAGATTGAAAGTGTTGGAATTGAAATCAGTCATGAGACACCGCAACAGCAAATCTAGATGCACAGAGATCAGAAGTGCTGAAAGTGAAAACAGTCATACTAACATACTACTTGCCAGCAGATTAGGCCTTACGGTCTATCGAGTCTTTATTAAGGTCCCCCATCAACACCACTCCTTCCCCTTTTGGTCCACACTGGGCAATGATGTTGTCCAGCAAACCATACTCTAGAACATCACTCATCCTGGGGGGCCTATATACTACATCCAGCATGACCTTATCTCCTGCTAGTGATCGTAAGGTGACCCATAAGGCCTGCACATTTCCCTCTGCCTTTTCTACCCTAGCAATTTCTATGTCATCTCTAATGAACATAGCCACTCCACCCCCTCCTTTCTATCCTTCCTAAGCATAGTGTACCCCCGTACATTTATTTATTTATTTATTTAAACAGCAGTTTGGAAAATCTTTGAGCCATAGGCTCATTTACAAAGGTACCTTGTCACAGTAAGACAGACGAAAATACACAATGTAACAGTACAACACAGTATAACAGTAACTTAAGACATAGATACAAACAAGCTGGTACAGGTAGGATTGATGCAAACAATACCAGAGTTATGTTGTCCTTAGCAGCGTAGTAGTAAGCTTTGTCATAAGTATTGAGTACGGCTTTGACTAGTGGCAATTACAGCTTTGGGTGTCACTAAGGTGGTTACATAAGGAAGTTTTGAAGTGAGATATAGTTGGAGCTTCGGAGATGGAGTGGGGCAGTGTGTTGAACCAGGAGGGGGCCCTAAAGCTGAAGGTTCTTTGCCCATTAGAGGTCCTAGCTCTAGGGATAACAAGAGAGGTTATCCCAGAGGTCCGAGTATGAAGTAGTGGGTCAAAGCGGCATATGGTGGTGGTCAATCCTGGTGGGGATAGACCAAGGAGGGTCTTTTTTGTAAGGGTACAGGTCAGATATTTGAGGCGGTTGTCAAGGTCAAGTACCAGCACTTTAGCATACCGTAGACAGGTGTGTGTTAGCCTAGGTGCCCCAGTAATTAACCTGCAGGCCTTATTCAGAGTAGTGCGAAATTTATGGAGTGCGGTCTGATCAGCAGCACCGTATACCGGCAGTCCATAGTCCACTAGGGACAGGATAGAGGAGGTGACTGCAAGTCGAAGAGCCTCCGGGGGGAGGCAGTGTTTATACAGATGTAAGATGCCCAATTGGATATTAGTGGCAGTGGCTAGGCAGCGATGTGTCCATGGAAGGAGAGGAGGGGTCAAAATGGATCCTAGGTATTTATAGAACAAACTTGTTCGAGTGGGAGAAGAGGACCCAGAGTGAATGAGGAGTTTGAAGTTGCAGGACTTGTTTTGAGGATGAGTGAAGAACATGGTTTTGTTTTTCAAGATTTATCACCAATCTATGTTCCTTGAACCAGCCCTCGGCTTCAGTGAAGGACTTCTGCAGCGAGTCCTGGAGGGCAATATGGTTATGACTTGAGGCAAAGATGACTACATCATCAGCGTACAATAGAATGTTCCCCGAGAAAGAGCATGGAAGGGTGTTAAGGTAAAGGGAGAATAGTAATGGGCCCAGAATGGAGCCCTGGGGAACCCCAGAAAAGATCAGACAGATGTCTGAGTAGGTCCCATTAATTTACACACTGTGAGTGGTCAGACAGATAACTGGTGCACCAGGAGATAGGCCCAGCAGCAAAACCAGAGAGACTAAGGGCATCAAGAAGGAGGGTGGGAGACAGTGTGAAAGCTTTGAGAGGTCAATGAAGACAGCACCAGCCAAGAACCAGTGTCTAGGAGGAGTGGAGAAAGTTGGAGAACTCTAGGAGGCTGTGTTGGTACTGTGGCCGCTCAGAAGCCATGCTGCTCAGGACATAGGACATTGTAGGTGGAGAGTAGTCAGAGATTTGAGAGGCCACCACTTTTTCCAAGGCCTTGGAGAGAGAGAGAATGGAGATTGGCCGATAGTTTCCAGCCACAGTCCTATCACTACCTTTAAAGATAGGGGTGACAGTGGTGACTTTCCAGGCAGTTGGAACCTTCCCCAGGCAAAGAGAGTGGTTGATGAGGCACGTGATCGGGGTAAGGACTGTGTCTAAGACCAGCTGTAGGATACACGGATCCAGGGTGACACTGCCTGTACTATTACTCTTGAGGGCAGTGACAAGGTGTGGCCTAAGTTCTTGGGCAGAAACACAGCGGAGGAGAAAATAAGGGTGAGAAAGATTTACGGCAGGTGCTGGGGAAGGGAGGTCAAAACATTTGTAGGGAGGATAGGGCTAAGGTCAATGAATGAGGTGGTGAGGTGGTTGGCTATGAGGGCTGATTCTCAGGAGATCACGCCATTAATGTTGATCTGGGTGGGTGAGGGGGGAGTGTGCACTCCCATTTAACTGTTTAATGTTATCCCAGAAGGTTCTGGGGTTCCCCCATGAGGCAGTGAGTGAGGACCGATAGTGCTCAGACTTGGCCTTTCTGATGGCCCGAGTGCACTTGTTTCGGGCAGCAGCATATAACTGCATGTCACTGGGCCGGCCAGTCTCAATGGCACGGTGCCATAGGTTGTCCCTTTGTTTGAGTTTGTGTGTCAAAGCTGGGGTTACCCAGGGTGCATTCTGCCTTTTAGAATGGTGGGTCAACATTGGGGCAAAGATATCACAGGCATTATTAAAAGTTTGGGTAAACAAGAAGAGAGCTGTGTCAATGTCAGGAGTTGCCTGTATAGGAGACCAGTCAATTTGGGACAGAAGTTCCTTAAGTTTTATCAGTCCACCAAGTATTAGATGCCGCCGGCATGTGGACTGTGCTATGGGTTTGGGGACTGAGGATGACCAGTGGAATAGAATGGGGAGTGATCACTGAGAGAGTCTGGGAGGACTTGTACATTGGGGATCCGATTAGGGCGGTTGGTGAGTACCACATCAAGCAGGGTACTGGAGCCTCTCTTGGGGTTAGTCCTGGTAGGGTGGGTAACTAGTTGCGTTAGGTCTATTGCAGAAAAGGAGTCTCGGGTAGAGGAGGAGGAGGAGGGGCTGAACCAGTTGACATTTAAGTCACCCACCAGAATTTGATCAGCGGAAGGATGTAGTGAGGAAAGGTATTCTGTAAGAGAGGCAATGGCCTGCGTTTGGTCCCTGGGGGGCACGTATGCAGTAGTCAGATAAAGAGGTCCCTTTAAAGGGTCAGGGGTTAGTTTCAGCGTAAGCGCCTGGGCCCTGGAGACAAGGATGTGAACAGGCAGGTCTAGTACGGGGAGAGATTCCTTGACATAAAAAGCACAGCCGCCACCCCATCTCCCAACACGGTCAGACTGGAAGAGGGTGAAACCAGGGAGGGAGACTAGGGAGTCAGGTTGGGATTTCGACAGCCAAGTCTCAACCAGAGTGATGACATCAGGGTTAATTGATGTGACCAGGCATTGTAGTGAGTCAAACTTTTTTAGGAGGCTACAGATATTCATGGAGACCATGCATAGACCTGTGGTGCTAGTCGGGGAGCTCCTGGGAACCGGGCCAGGGTTGGGGTGAATGTTCCCTGACAGGAGTAGTAGCATGGCTAACACCCTGGCTGGGAGATGGTGAGAGGATTTCCTACGATTGACATGAGAGGGGGGAGGGGAGGTAAAGGGAGCAGGGGTTAGGCAGGGTGGTACAGGAAGGGAAGGCAAGAATAGGAAGACACCCAGATGTGCCTGAGGTGAGGAGGAAGGTAGGGGGAGGGCAGGGAGGACCGAGACACACAGAGGTCCCAAGGGGCAGGAGAGCAGGTTCAGGAGCAAGGGAAGGGAGGGGTGCCAGGGTACAGTGTAGAGTAGCAAATGGGTAAGTGGGTAAGTGCACTGCTAGTGGGGATAGGCACAGCATGAGGCAGGGCCAATAAATTGTGGTGAGCAAGATCCAAGGGAAGTAGTACTGTATAGGTAGGAGTAGGAAGTAGCGAGGGAGCATAGGTCCCTCTAGTGGCCAGCAGGTATAACCTGAAAATGGGAGAGTGGGGAGATAGGGTCTGGGCAACAGGACGTGACGTCACTGGATGTGATGTCAGGGGGTGGAGCCTTAAATTGACAGCTGCCCCTGGGTGGGTGGTTGATTGGGGCAGGCGGGGCAGGTGGCGCGAAGCGTCGTTGCGTTTGCACCCCCCTGCAGGTGTCCAGATGAAGAGAAGAGGCTCTTTTTACCTTGAAAGTTATCAGGCTGGAAATTCGGCTTCCTCAGCTCCTCAGGTGAGCTGCTTGTGTTGCTTGTTTGTCCTGAGTGCCAAGCTTTGGGGGGGGCTGCCTATGTAGTAGAGACAACAAAGCCTCTCATTACTATGCAGCAGGAGAATATGTTGTGACTTTCACAAAGGAGCTCCACTCTAAGCAAACAGGGCTATTCCAAAATGAGGTCACACTAGGACCCAGCTATCCTAATACCTTCAGTTACAAGCACAATTAGATCCAATACCACAGTATTCAACAAGTCTGATCTATATTAGCTGCTTAGTATATCTGGCTTTAAGGTATAATCAGCAATTAGATCCAATACCACAATATTAAAAAAGTCTGCTCTATATTAGCTGCTTAGTATATCTGGCTTTAAGGTATAATCAGCAATTAGATCCAATACCACAATATTAAACAAGTCAGCTCTATATTAGCTGCTTGGTATATCTGGCTTTAAGTTAAAATCAGCAAGGCAACTCTAGGGCACCCAGTGAGTCCCTAGCTTTACACTTCAGCATTAGTAGCATGAAGAGAAGCAAATAACAAGCCCACCCAGTGGTGAACAGGGAACAAAGTTCATAAAATATAAGTGTTCATCAGGTAGCACCCCCCTGCAAGTGTCCAGACGAAAAGAAGAGGCTCTCTTAACCTCGAAAGTTATCAGGCTGGAAATTCGGCTTCCTCAGCTTCTCAGGTGAGTTGCTTGTGTTGCTTGTGTTGCTTGTTTGTCCCTAGTGCCTAGCTTGGGGGGGGGCTGTCTCGAAAGTTATCAGGCTGGAAATTCAGCGTCTCAGCTCCTCAGGTGAGCTGCTTGTGTTGCTTGTGTTGCATGTTTGTTCCGAGTGCCTAGATTGGGGGGGGCTGACTCGAAAGTTATCAGGCTGGAAATTCAGCTTCCTCAGCTCCTCAGGTGAGCTGCTTGTGTTGCTTGTGTTGCTTGTTTGTCCCGAGTGCCCAGCTTGGGGGGGGGCTGCCTCGATAGTTATCAGGCTGGAAATTTGGCGTCCTCAGCTCCTCAGGTGAGCTGCTTGTCTTGCTTGTTTTGCTTGTTTGTCCCAAGTGCCTAGCTTGGGGGGGACTGCCTCAAAAGTTATCAGGCTTAGGTCCCAGTCTTAGTTTTTTTTGGCCCACATCTCAGTGATCGCCACCACATCCACCCCCCATTGAACAGTATGGGTTGGAACTCTGGCAACTTGTTTCACAAGCTCCTGGCATTTACTAACACCAACACCCAGCCCTTATCCCTAATCCTCTATGTCGAACACCACCCATATTCCTTATACTTCCATCCTCCTTCTGCTCCTCCTGAAACCTCCACCCACAGTCTGTTTCCCCTTTCCCCCCAATTGGGCTTGAAGGCTACTCCCCTCATCTCTAGGAGAAGGCTTCTGGTCAGCCCCTCCGTTATCCCTTCTGCCCTCACAAGTTTAAACCCAACCTTTCTTGAATGTTGTCAGCCATCCCCTGTTTAAGGACTTCCTTCCCTAATGGGTCCCTCATGTAACACCTCTTCAGCAGACTTAGAAGCACTGAGACCACATGTGCTGAAAGTGAAAACTGTCATGTCACCTCTGCAGCAGAACAAGATGCACTGAGAACAAAAGTGCTGAAATCAAAAAGTCAAGGCACAACTGAAAAGCAAAGCTAGATGCACTGAGATCAAAGGTGATGAAAGTGAAAACGGTCATGTAACACCTATGCAGCAAAGCTAGATGCACTGATTCCAAAGGTGCTGAAAGTGAAAACTACCATGACACATGTGCAGCAGAGCAAGATGACCAGAGTTAAAAATGCAGAACTAGAAAAGTCATATGACATCTCAACAGCAAAGCTAGATGCAGTGAGATCTAATGTGCTGAAAGTGAAAACTGCCAAAACACCTGGCAGGAGAGCTTGATGCACTGAGATGAAAAGTGTTGAAAGTGAAAACAGTTATGTGACACCTCTGCAGCAGAGTTAGATGCAATGAGATCAAAAGTGCTGAAATTGAAAACAGTCATGTGACACCTCAACAGCAAAGCTAGATGCACTTAGATCAAAGGTGCAGAAATTGAAAACTATCCTGTGACACCTCTGCCAGCAGAGCTAGATGCACTGAGCTAAAAGGTGTTGAAAGTGAAAACGGTCATGTAACACCTCTGCAGCAAAGCTAGGTGCACTGATTCTCAAGTTGCTGAAAGTGAAAACTACCATGGCACCTCAGCAACAGAGATAGATGCACTGAGGTCAAAAGTGCTGCAAGTGAAAACAGCCATGTGACACCTTTGCAGCAGGGCTAGATGCATTGAGATCAAAAGTGATGTAAGTAAAAACAGTCATGTGACACCTCTGCAGCAGAGCTAGATGCATTGAGACCAAAGCTGCTGAATGTGAAAACTACCATGACACCTATAAGTAGAGTGAGATGCACTGAGTTTAAAATTGCTGATAGTGAAAACAGTCATGTGACACCTCTGCAGCACAGCTAGATGTACTGAACTCAAAAGTGCAGAAATTGAAAACAGTCATGGGACTCCTCGACAGCAAAGCTAGATGTACTGAGATCAAAAGTGCTGTAAATGAAAGCAGTCATGTGAAACCACTGCAGCAGAGCTAGATGCACTCAAACCAAAGATGCTGAAAGTGAAAACTATCATAATACCTCAGTAGCAGAGCTAGATGCACTGTGATCAGAAGTGCTGAAAGCTAAAACAGTCTTGTAACACCTCAGCAGCAAAGCTAGATGAACGGAGATTAAAGGTGCTGAAAGTGAAAATTACAATGACACCTCTGCAGCAGAGCTAGATGCACTGAAATCATAAGTGCTGAAATTGAAAACAGTCATGTGGCACCTCAACAGCAAAGACTGATGCACTGAGATCAAAAGTGTTGGAATTGAAATCAGTCATGAGACACCACAACAGCAAAGCTAGATGCACAGAGATCAAAAGTGCTGAAAGTGAAAACAGTCATACTAACATACTAACATACTACTTGCCAGCAGATTAGGCCTGACGGTCTATCGAATCTTTATTAAGGTCCCCCATCAACACCACTCCTTCCCCTTTTGGTCCACACTGGGCAATGATGTTGTCCAGCAAACCATCCTCTAGAACATCACTCATCCCTGGGAGCCTATATACTACACCCAGCCTGACCTTATCTCCTGCTAGGGATCGTAAGGTGACCCATAAGGCCTGCACGTTTCCCTATGCCTCTTCTACCCTAGCAATTTCTATGTCATCTCTAATGAACATAGCCACTCCACCCCCTCCTTTCTATCCTTCCTAACCATATTGTACCCCCGTATGTTTAGGTCTCATTCATGGTTTCTGTTGGCCCACATTTCCGTGACCGCCTCCACATCCACCCCCACCCCCTTGTACAGCATGGCCTGGAAATCTGGCAACTTGTTTCCCAAGCTCGTAGCATTTACTAACACCAACCCCCACCCCTTATCCCTGATCCTCTATTTCGGACCCCACCCAGATTACTTATACTTCCATCCTCCTTCTGCTCCTCCTGAAACCTCCACCCCAGTCTGTTTCCCCTCTCCCCCTTGGGCTTGAAGGCTACCCCCTCATCTCTAGGAGAGGGCTTCTGGTCTGCACCTCCCTTATCCCTTCCCCCCTCACAAGTTTAAACCCCACCTTTCTTGAATGTAGTCAGCCACCCCCTGTTTAAGGACTTCCTTCCCTAATGGGTCCCTCATGTGACACCTGTTCAGCAAACTTAGAAGCACTGAGACCAAATGTGCTGGAAGTGAAAACTGTCATAACACCTCTGCAACAGAGCAAGATGCACTGAGATCAAAAGTGCAGAAATTGAAAAGTCAAGGGACAACTGAAAAGCAAAGCTAGATGCACTGAGATCAAAGGTGCTGAAAGTGAAAACGGTCATGTAACACCTCTGCAGCAAAGTTAGATGCACTGATTCCAAAGGTGCTGAAAGAGAAAACTACCATGACACATGTGCAGCAGAGCAAGATGCACACAGTCAAAAATGCAGAACTAGAAAAGACATATGACAGCTTAACAGCAAAGCTAGATGCAGTGAAATCTAATGTGCTGAAATTGAAAACTGCCAGGACACCTGTGCAGGAGAGCTTGATGCACTGAGATGAAAAGTGTTGAAAGTGAATCCGTTATGTGACACCTCGGCAGCAGAGTTAGATGCAATGAGATCAAAAGTGCTGAAATTGAAAACAGTCATGTGACACCTCAGCAGCAAAGCTAGATGCACTAAGATCAAAGGTGCAGAAATTGAAAACTATCCTGTGACACCTCTGCCGGCAGAGCTAGATGCACTGAGATGAAAGGTGCTGAATGTGAAAACGGTCATGTAACACCTCTGCAGCAAAGCTAGATGCTCTGATTCCCAAGGTGCTGAATGTGAAAACTACCATGACACCTCAGCAGCAGAGAGAGATGCACTGAGGTCAAAAGTGCTGCAAGTGAAAACAGTCATGTGACACCTCTGCAGCAGAGCTAAATGCACTGAGATCAAAATTGCTGAAAGTGAAAACAGTCATGTGACAACTCTGCAGCAGAACCAGATGAACTGAGATCAAAAGTGCAGAAATTGAAAACAGTCATGTGACACCTCAACTGCAAAGCTAGATGCACTGAGATCAAAGGTGCTGAAATTAAAAACAGTCATGTTACACCTCTGCAGCAGAGCTAGATGCATTGAGAAAAAGGCTGCTGAAAGTGAAAACTACCATGACACCTATAAGTAGAGTGAGATGCATTGAGTTCAAAATTGCTGATAGTGAAAACAGTCATGTGACACCTCTGCAGCACAGCTAGATGTACTGAACTCAAAAGTTCTGAAATTGAAAACAGTCATGGGACTCCTCGACAGCAAAGTTAGATGCACTGAGATCAAAAGTACTGAAAGTGAAAACAGTCAAGTCACACCTCGGCAGCAGAGCTAGATGAACTGAGATCAAAAGTGATGAAATTGAAAACAGTCATGTGACACCTCTAAAACAAAGCTAGAGGCACTGTGATCAAAGGTGCTGAAAATGAAAACAGTCATGTGAAACCACTGCAGCAGAGCTAGATGCACTCAGACCAAAGGTGCTGAAAGTGTGAACTACCATGATACCTCTGTAGCAGAGCTAGATGCACTACGATCAAAAGAGTTGAAAGTTAAAACTGTCTTTTGACACCTCAGCAGCAAAGCTAGATGAACTGAGATCAAAGGTGCTGAAAGTGAAAATTACAAAGACATCTCTGCAGCAGAGCTAGATGCACTGAAATCAAAAGTGCTGATATTGAAAACAGTCATGTGACACCTCAACAGCAAAGACTGTCGCACTGAGATCAAAAGTGTTGGAATGAAATCAGTCATGAGACACCGCAACAGCAAATCTAGATGCACAGAGATCAAAAGTGCTGAAAGTGAAAACAGTCATACTACCATACTACTTGCCAGCAGATTAGGCCTTACAGTCTATTGAGTCTTTATTAAGGTCCCCCATCAACACCACTCCTTCCCCTTTTGGTCCACACTGGGAAATGATGTTGTCCAGCAAACCATACTCTAGAACATCACTCATCCCGGGGGGGGCCTATATACTACATCCAGCCTGACCTTATCTCCTGCTAGTGATCGTAAGGTGACCCATAAGGCCTGCATGTTTCCCTCTGCCTCTTCTACCCTAGCAATTTCTATGTCATCTCTAATGAACATAGCTACTCCACCCCCTCCTTTCTATCCTTCCTAAGCATATTGTACCCGGTACATTTATTTATTTTATTTATTTATTTAAACAGCAGTTTGGAAAACCTTTGAGCCATAGGCTCATTTACAAAGGTACCTTGTCACAGTAAGACAAATGAAAATACACAATATAACAGTACAACACAGTATAACAGTAACTTAAGACATAGATACAAACAAGCTGGTACAGGTAGGATTGATGCAAACAATACCAGAGTTATGTTGTCCTTAGCAGCTTAGAAGTAAGCTTTGTCATAAGTATTGAGTATGGCTTTGACTAGTGGCAATTACAGCTATGGGTGTTAATAAGGTGGTTACATAAGGAAGTTTTGAAGTGTGATATACTTGGAGCTTTGGAGATGGAGCGGGGGCAGTGTGTTGAACCAGGAGGGGGCCCTAAAGCTGAAGGCTCTTTGGCCATGAGAGGTCCTAGCTCTAGGGATAACAAGAGAGGTTTTCCCAGAGGTCCGAGTATGAACTAGTGGGTCAAAGCGGCGTATGGTGGTAGTCAATCCTGGCGGGGATAGACCAAGGAGGGTCTTTTTTGTAAGGGTACAGGTCAGATATTTGAGGCGGTTGTCAAGATCAAGTACCAGCACTTTAGCATACAGTAGACAGGTGTGTGTTAGCCTAGGTGCCCCAGTAATTAACCTGCAGGCCTTATTCAGAGTAGTGCGAATTTTATGGAGTGTGGTCTGATCAGCAGCACCATACACCGGCAGTCCATAGTCCACTAGGGACAGGATAGAGGAGGTGCCTGCAAGTCGAAGAGCCTCAAGGGGGGCAGTGTTTATACCAATGTAAGATGCCCAATCGGATATTAGTGGCAGTGGCTAGGGTAGCGATGTGTCCATGGAAGTAGAGGAAGGGGTCAAAATGGATCCCTAGGTATTTATAGGAGCAAACTTGTTCGAGTGGGAAAGAGGACCCAGAGTGAATGAGGAGTTTGAAGTTGCAGGACTTGTTTTGAGGATGAGTGAAGAACATGGTGTTTGTTTTTTCAAGATTTATCACCAATCTATGTTCCTTGAACCAGCCCTCGGCTTCAGTGAAGAACTTCTGCAGCGAGTCCTGGAGGGCAGTAGGGTTATGACTTGAGGCAAAGATGACTGCATCATCAGCGTACAATAGAATGTTCCCCGAGCAAGAAGCGTGGAAGGGTGTTAAGGTAAAGGGAGAATAGTAATGGGCCCATAATGGAGCCCTGGGGAACCCCAGAAAAGATCGGATAGATGTCTGAGTAGGTCCCATTAATTTTTACACACTGTGAGTGGTCAGACAGATAACTGGTGCACCAGGAGATAGGCCCAGCAGCACAACCAGAGAGGCAAAGGGCATCAAGAAGGAGTGGGTGGGAGACAGTGTCGAAAGCTTTAGAGAGGTCAATGAAGACTGCACTAGCCAGAGAACCAGTGTCTAAGGAGGAGTGGAGAAAGTTGGAGAAATCTAGGAGGGCTGTGTTGGTACTGTGGCCCACTCAGAAGCCATACTGCTCAGGACATAGGACATTGTAGGTGGAGAGGCAGTCAGAGATTTGAGAGGCCACCACTTTTTCAAAGGCCTTGGAGAGAGCAGAGAGAATGGAGATTGACTGATAGTTTCCAGCCACAGTCCTAACACTACCTTTAAAGATAGGGGTGACAGTGGCGACTTTCCAGGCAGTTGGAACCTTCCCCAGGCAAAGAGAGTGGTTGATGAGGCACGTGATTGGGGTAAGGACTGTGTCTAAGACCAGCTGTAGGATACACGGATCCAGGGTGACACTGCCTGTACTATTACTCTTGAGGGCAGTGACAAGGTGCAGCCTAAGTTCTTGGGCAGAAACACGGCGGAGGAGAAAATAAGGGTGAGAAAGATTTACAGCAGGTGCTGGGGAAGGGAGGTCAAAAAATTTGTAGGGAGGATAGGGCTAAGGTCAGTGAATGAGGTGTTGAGGTGGTTGGCTATGAAGGCTGGGTCTGAGGAGATCATGCCATTAATGTTGATCTGGGTGGGGGGGGAGTGTGCACTCCCATTTAACTGTTTAATGTTATCCCAGAAGGTTCTGGGGTTCCCCCATGAGTCAGTGAGTTAGGACCAATAGTGCTCAAACTTGGCCTTTCTGATGGCCCGAGTGCACTTGTTTTGGGCAGCAGCATATAACTGCATGTCACTGGGCCAGCCAGACTCAATGGCATGGTGCCATAGGTTGTCCCTATGTTTGAGTTTGTGTGTCAAAGCTGGGGTTACCAAGGGGGCATTCTGCCTTTTAGAATGGTGGGTCAACATTGGGGCAAAGATATCACAGGCATTATTAAAAGTTTGGGTAAAGAAGAAGAGAGCTGTGTCAATGTCAGGAGTTGCCTGTATAGGAGACCAGTCAATTTGGGACAGAAGTTCCTTAAGTTTTATCAGTCCACCAGGTATTAGACGCCGCCGGCATGTGGACTGTGCTATGGGTTTGGGGACTGAGGATGACCAGTGGAATAGAATGGGGAGTGATCACTGAGAGAGTCTGGGAGGACTTGTACATTGGGGATCCAATTAGGGCAATTGGTGAATACCACATCAAGCAGGGTACTGGAGCCTGTCTTGGGGTTAGTCCTGGTAGGGTGGGTAACTAGTTGCGTTAGGTCTATTGCAGAAAAGGAGTCTTGGGTAGAGGAGGAGAAGGGGCTGAGCCAGATGACATTTAAGTCACCCACCAGAATTTGATCAGCGGAAGGAGGTAGTGAGGAAAGGTATTCTGTAAGAGAGGCAATGGCCTGCGTTTGGTTCCTGGGGGGCACGTATGCAGTAGTCAGATAAAGGGTCCCTTTAAAGGGTCAGGGGTTAGTTTCAGCATAAGCGCCTGGGCCCTGGAGTCAAGGATGGGAGCAGGCAGGGCTAGTACGGGGAGAGATTCCTTGACATAAATAGCGCAGCCACCACCCCGTCTCCCAACACGGTCAGACCGGAAGAGGGTGAAACCAGGAAGGGAGACTAGGGAGTCAGGGGAGGATTTTGACAGCCAAGTCTCAACCAGAGCGATGACATCAGGGTTAATTGATGTGACCAGGCATTGTAGTGAGTCAAACTTTTTGAGGAGGCTACAGATATTCATGGAGACCATGCATAGACCTGTGGTGCTAGTCAGGGAGCTCCTGGGAACCAGGCCAGGGTTTGGATGAATGTTCCCTTACAGGAGTAGTAGCATGGCTAGCACACTGGCTGGGAGATGGTGAGAGGTTTTCCTACGATTGACATGAGGGGGAAGGGAGGCAAAGGGAGCAGGGGGTAGGCAGGGTGGTACAGGAAGGGAAGGCAAGAATAAGAAGACACCCAGATGTGCCTGAGGTGAGGAGGAAGCTGGGGGGGCAGGGAGGACCGAGACACACAGAGGTCCCAAGGGGCAGGAGAGCAGGTTCAGGAGCAAAGGGAGGGAGGGGTGCCAGGGCACAGTGTAGAGTAGCAAATGGGTAAGTGGGCAAGTGCACTGCTTGTGGGGATGGGCAGAGCATGAGGCAGGGCCAATACATTGTGGTGAGCAAGATCCAAGGGAAGTAGTACTGTACAGGTAGGAGTAGGAAGTAGTGAGGGAGCATAGGTCTCTCTATTGGCCAGCAGGTCTAACCTGCAAATGGGAGAGTGGGGAGATAGGGTCTGGGCAACAGGACGTGATGTCACTGGATGTGATGTCATGGGGTGAAGCCTTAAATTGACAGCCGTCCCTGGGTGGGTGGTTGGTTGGGGAAGGCGGGGCAGGTGGCACGAAGTGTCATTGCGCTAGCACCCCCCTGCAGGTATCCAGATGAAGAGAAGAGGCTCTCTTTACCTTGAAAGTTATCAGGCTGGAAATTTGGCTTCCTCAGCTCCTCAGGTGAGCTGCTTGTGTTGCTTGTTTGTCCCGAGTGCCAAGCTTGGGGGGGGCTGCCTATGTAGTGGAGACAACAAAGCCTCTCATTACTATGCAGCAGGAGAATATGTTGTGACTTTCACAAAGGAGCTCCACTCTAAGCAAACAGGGCTATTCCAAAATGAGGTCACACTAGGACCCAGCTATCCTAATACCTTCAGTTGCAAGCACAATTAGATCCAATACCACAGTATTCAACAAGTCTGCTCTATATTAGCTGCTTGGTATATCTGGCTTTAAGGTATAATCAGCAATTAGATCCAATACCAAAATATTAAACAAGTCAGCTCTATATTAGCTGCTTGGTATATCTGGCTTTAAGGTATAATCAGCAAATAGATCCAATACCACAATATTAAAATAGTCTGCTCTATATTAGCTGCTAAGTATATCTGGCTTTAAGGTATAATCAGCAATTAGATCCAATACCACAATATTAAACAAGTCAGCTCTATATTAGCTGCTTGGTATATCTGACTTTAAGGTATAATCAGCAATTAGATCCAATACCACAATATTAAAATAGTCTGCTCTATATTAGCTGCTTAGTATATCTGGCATTATGGTATAATCAGCAATTAGATCCAATACCACAATATTAAACAAGTCAGCTCTATATTAGCTGCTTGGTATATCTGGCTTTAAGGTAAAATCAGCAAGGCAACTCTGGGGCACCAAGTGAGTCCCTAGCTTTACACTTCAGCATTAGTAGCACGAAGAGAAGCAACTAACAAGCCCACCCAGTGGTGAACAGGGAACAAAGTTCATAAAATGTAAGTGTTCATCAGGTAGCACCCCCCTGCAAGTGTCCAGATGAAGAGAAGAGGCTCTCTTAACCTCGAAAGTTATCAGGCTGGAAATTCGGCTTCCTCAGCTTCTCAGGTGAGTTGCTTGTGTTGCTTGTTTGTCCCTAGTGCCTAGCTTGGGGGGGGGCTGTCTCGAAAGTTATCAGGCTGGAAATTCAGTGTCTCAGCTCCTCAGGTGAGCTGCTTGTGTTGCATGTTTGTTCCGAGTGCCTAGCTTGGGGGGGGCTGACTCGAAAGTTATCAGGCTGGAAATTCGGCTTCCACAGCTCCTCAGGTGAGCTGCTTGTGTTGCTTCCGTTGCTTGTTTGTCCCGAGTGCCCAGCTTGGGGGGGGCTGCCTCGATAGTTATCAGGCTGGAAATTTGGCTTCCTCAGCTCCTCAGGTGAGCTGCTTGTCTTGCTTGTGTTGCTTGTTTGTCCTGAGTGCCTAGCTTGGGGGGGACTGCCTCGAAAGTTATCAGGCTTAGGTCCCAGTCTTGGTTTTTTTTGGCCCACATCTCAGTGATCGCCGCCACATCCACCCCCCATTGAACAGCATGGGCTGGAACTCTGGCAACTTGTTTCCCAAGCTTCTGGCATTTACTAACACCAACACCCACCCCTTATCCTTAATCCTCTATGTCGAACCCCACCCAGATTCCTTATACTTCCATCCTCCTTCTGCTCCTCCTGAACCCTCCACCCGCAGTCTGTTTCCCCTTTCCCCCATTGGGCTTGAAGGCTACTCCCCTCATATCTAGGAGAAGGCTTCTGGTCAGCCCCTCCCTTATCCCTTCTGCCCTCACAAGTTTAAACCCCACCTTTCTTGAATGTTGTCAGCCATCCCCTGTTTAAGGACTTCCTTCCCTAATGGGTCCCTCATGTGACACCTCTTCAGCAGACTTAGAAGCACTGAGACCACATGTGCTGAAAGTGAAAAACTGTCATGACACCTCTGCAGCAGAGCAAGATGCACTGAGATCAAAAGTGCTGAAATCAAAAAGTCAAGGCACAACTGAAAAGCAAAGCTAGATGCACTGAGATCAAAGGTGCTGAAAGTGAAAATGGTCATGTAACACCAATGCAGCAAAGCTAGATGCACTGATTCCAAAGGTGCTGAAAGTGAAACCTACCATGACACATGTGCAGCAGAGCAAGATGACCAGAGTTAAAAATGCAGAACTAGAAAAGTCATATGAAATCTCAACAGTAAAGCTAGAAGCAGTGAGATCTAATGTGCTGAAAGTGAAAACTGCTAAGACACCTGTGCAGGAGAGCTTGATGCAGTGAGATGAAAAGTGTTGAAAGTGAAAACAGTTATGTGACACCTCTGCAGTAGCGTTAGATGCAATGAGATCAAAAGTGCTGAAATTGAAAACAGTCATGAGACACCTCAACAGCAAAGCTAGATGCACTAAGATCAAATTGAAAATTATCCTGTGACACCCCTGCCGGCAGAGCTAGATGCACTGTGATAAAAGGTGCTGAAAGTGAAAACGGTCATGTAACACCTCTGCAGCAAAGCTATATGCAATGATTCCAAAGGTGCAGAAAGTGAAAACTACCATGACACCTCTGCAGCAGAGATAGATGCACTGAGGTCAAAAGTGCTGCAAGTGAAAACAGTCATGGGACAACTTTGCAGCAGAACTAGATGAACAGAGATCAAAAGTGCTGAAATTAAAAACAGTCATGTGACACCTCAACAGCAAAGCTAGATGCACTGAGATCAAAGGTGCTAAAATTAGAAAGAGTCATGTGACACCTCTGCAGCAGAGCTAGGTGCTTTGAGACCAAAGGTGCTGAAAGTGAAAACTATCATGACACCTATGAGTAAAGTGAGATGCACTGAGGTCAAAGGTGGTGAAAGTGAAAATGGACATGACACCTCTGCAGCAGAGCTAGATGCCCTGAGATCAAAAATGCTGAAAGTGAAAACAATCATGTGACACCTCGGCAGCAAAGCCAGATGCACTGAGATCAAAGGTGCCGAAAGCGAAAACGGTCATGACACCTCTGCAGCAGTGCTAGAAGCTCTGAGATCAAGAGTGCCAAAATTGAAAACAGTCATGAGAGTACACAACAGCAAAACTAGATGCACTCAGGTCAAAAGTGCTGAAATTGAAAACAGTCATGTGGAACCTCCACAGCAGAGTTAGATGCACTGAGATCAAAAGTGCTGAAATTGAAAACAGTCTTGTGACACCTCAACAGCAAAGCTAGATGCACTGAGATCAAGGCGCTGAAATTGGAAACTGTCATGTGTCATCTCTGCAGCAGAGTTAGATGCACTGAGGTCAAAGGTGCTGAAAGTGAAAATGGACATGACACCTCTGCAGCAGAGCTAGATGCCCTGAGATCAAAAGTGTTGAAAGTGAAAACAATCATGAGACACCTCAACAGCAAAGATTGACACACTGAGATCAAAAGTGTTGGAATTGAAATCAGTCACGAGACACCGCAACAGCAAAGCTAGATGCACAGAGATCAAAAGTGCTGAAAGTGAAAACAGTCATACTAACATACTAACATACTACTTGCCAGCAGATTAGGCCTTATGTTCTATCAAGTCTTTATTAAGGTCCCCCATCAACACCACTCCTTCCCCTTTTGGTCCACACTGAGCAATGATGTTGTTCAGCAAACCATCCTCTAGAACATCACTCATCCCGGGGGGCCTATATACTACACCCAGCTTGACCTTATCTCCTGCTGGGGATCGTAAGGTGACCCATAAGGCCTCCACATTTCCCTCTGCCACTTCTACCCTAGCAATTTCTATGTCATCTCTAATGAACATAGCCACTCCACCCCCTCCATTCTATCCTTCCGAAGCATAGTGTACCCCCATACGTTTAAGTCCCAGTCATGGTTTTTGTTGGCCCACATCTCTGTGACCACCGACACATCCACCCCCCCTTGAACAGCATGGCCTGGAACTCTGGAAACTTGTTTCCCAAGCTCCTGGCATTTACTAACACCAACCCCCACCCCTTATCCCTTATCGTCTATGTCGAACCCCACCCAGATTAATTATACTTCCATCCTCCTTCTGCTCCTCCTGAAACCTTCACCCCCAGTCTGTTTCCCCTCTCCCCACCTTGGGCTTGAATGCTACTTCCCTCATCTGTAGGAGAGGGCTACTGGTCAGCCCCACCCTTATCCCTTCCCTCCTCACACATTTAGACCCCACTTTTCTTGAATGTAGTCAGCCATCACCTGTTTAAGGACTTCCTTCCCTAATGTGTCCATCATGTGACACCTCTCCAGCAGACTTAGAAGCACTGAGACCAAATGTGCTGAAAGTGCATACTGTCATGACACCTCTGCAGCAGAGCAAGATGCATTGAGAACAAAAGTACTGAAATCAAAAAATCAAGGGACAACTGAAAAGCAAAGCTAGAAGCACTGAGATCAAAGGTGCTGAAAGTGAAAACGGTCATGTAACACCTCTGCAGCAAAGCTAGATGCACTGATTCCAAAGGTGCTGAAAGTGAAAACTACCATGACACCTCTGCAGCAGAGCAAGATGCACTGAATCAAAAGTGCTGAACTAGAAACGTCTTATGACACCTCAACAGCAAAGCTAAATGCAGTGAGTTCAAAGGTGCTGAAAGCGAAAACTGCCTAGACACCTCTGCAGGAGAGCTAGATGCACTGAGATGAAAAGTGCTGAAAGTGAAAACAGTTATGTGACACCTCTGCAGCAGAGCTAGATGCACTGATGATCAAAAGTGCTGATAGTGAAATCCGCCGTGTGACATATCTGCAGCAAAGGTAGATGCACTGAGATCAGAAGTGCTGAAAGTGAAAATAGTCGTGTGATACCTCTGCTGCAAAGCTAGATGCACTGAGATCAGAAGTGCTGAAAGTGAAAACAGTCATGTGGCACCGCTGCAGCAGAGCTAGATGAACTGAGATCAAAACTGCACAAATAGGAAACAGTCATGTGACACGTCTACAGCAAAGCTAGGTGTACTGAGATCAAAGGTGCTGAAATTTAAAAGAGTAAAGTGACATCTCTGAAGCAGAGCTAGAAGCACTGAGACCAAATGTGCTGAAAGAGAAAACTGCCATGACACCTCTGTAGCAGAGCAAGATGCAGTGAGATAAAAAGTGCTGAAATAGAAAAGTCATGTGACAAGTGAAAAGCAAAGCTAGATGCACTGAGATCAAAGGTGCTGAAAGTGAAAACAGTCATGTGACACCGCTGCAAAAAAGCTAGATGCTCAGAGATCAAAATTGCTGAAAGTGAAAACAGTCATATGAAAGTTCTCTGCAGCAAAGCTAGATGCACTGAGATCAGAAGTGCTGAAAGTGAAAACAGTCATGCGAAACCACTGCAGAAAAGCTAGATGCACTGAGAATAAAGGTGCTGTAAGTGAAAACTACCATGACACCTATGCAGCAGAGTTAGACACACTGAGATCAAAAGTGCAGAAGGTGACAGCAGCTATGAGACACTTCTGCAGCAGAGCTAGACGCACTGGGATCAAAAGTGCTGAAAGTGAATACAGTCATGTAACACCTCTGCAGTAGTTCTAGATGCATTGAGATCAAAAGTGATGTAAGTAAAAACAGTCATGTGACACCTCTACATCAGAACTAGATCCACTGTGATCAAAGGTGGAGAAAGTGAAATCAGTCATGTGGGACCTCTGCAGCAGAGCTAGATGAACTGTGATCAGAAATGCTGAAAGTGAAAACTGCCATGTGACACCTCTGCAGCAGAGCTAGATGTACTGAACTCAAAAGTGCTGAAATTGAAAACAGTCTTGGGACTCCTCGACAGCAAAGCTAGATGCACTGAGATCAAAAGTGCTGAAAGTGAAAACAGTCAAGTGACACCTCTGCAGCAGAGCTAGATGGACTGAGATCAAAAGTGCTGAAATTGAAAACAGTCATGTGACACCTCTAAGGCAAAGCTAGAGGCACTGAGATCAAAAGTGCTGAAAATGAAAATAACCGTGATACCTCTGTAAGAGAGCAAGATGCACTGTGATCAGAAGTGCTGAAAGTTAAAACAGTCTTGTGACACCTTGGCAGCAAAGCTAGATGAACTGAGATCAAAGGTGCTGAAAGTGAAAATTACAATGACACCTCTGCAGCAGAGCTACAGGCACTGAAATCAAAAGTGCTGAAATTGAAAACAGTCATGTGACACCTCAACAGCAAAGACTGACGCATTCAGATCAAAAGTGTTGGAATTAAAATCAGTCAAGAGACACCGCAACAGCAAAGCTAGATGCACAGAGATCAAAAGTGCTGAAAGTGAAAACAGTCATACTAACATACTAAAATATTACTTGCCAGCAGATTAGGCCTTACGGTCTATCGAGTCTTTATTAAGGTCCCCCATCAACACCACTCCTTCCCCTTTTGGTCCACACTGGGCAATGATGTTGTCCAGCAAACCATCCCTCTAGAACATCACTCATCCTGGGGGGCCTATATACTACACCCAGCTTGACCTTATCTCCTGCTAGGATCGTAAGGTGACCCATAAGGCCTCCATGTTTCCCTCTGCCTCTTCTACTCTAGCAATTTCTATGTCATCTCTAATGAACATAGCCACTCCACCCCCTCCTTTCTGTCTGTCTAAGCATAGTGTCCCCCCGTACGTTTAGGTCCCAGTCATGGTTTTTGTTGGCCCACATCTCTGTGACTGCCACCACATCCACCCCCCCCCTTGAACAGCATGGCCTGGAACTCTGGCAACTTGTTTCCCAAGCTCCTGGCATTTACTAACACCAACAGCCACCCCTTATCCCTGATCTGGTATGTCGAACCCCACCCAGATTCCTTATACTTCCATCCTCCTTCTGCTCCTCCTGAAACCTCCACCGCAGTCTGTTTCCCCTCTTTCCCCCTTGGGCTTGAAGGCTACTCCCCTCATCTGTAGGAGAGGGCTTCTGGTCAGCCCCTCCCTTATCCCTTCTGCCCTCTCAAGTTTAAACCCCACCTTTCTTGAATGTAGTCAGCTATCCCATGTTTAAGGACTTCCTTCCCTGAGGGGTCCCTCACGTGACACCTCTTCAGCAGACTTAGAAGCACTGAGACCAAATGTGCTGAAAGTGAAAACTGTCATGACATCTCTGCAGCAGAGCAAGATGCACTGAGATCAAAAGTGCTGAAATCAAAAAGTCAAGGCACAACTGAAAAGCAAAGCTAGATGCACTGAGATCAAAGGTGCTGAAAGTGAAAACGGTCATGTAACACCTATGCAGCAAAGCTAGATGCACTGATTCCAAAGGTGCTGAAAGTGAAAACTACCATGACACATGTGCAGCAGGGCAAGATGCACAGAGGCAAAAATGCAGAACTAGAAAAGTCATATGAAATCTCAACAGCAAAGCTAAATGCATTGAGATCTAATGGGCTGAAAGTGAAAACTGCCAAGTCACCTGTGCAGGAGAGTTTGATGCACTGAGATGAAAAGTGCTGAAAGTGAAAACAGTTATGTGACAACTCTGCAGCAGAGTTAGATGCAATGAGATCAAAAGTGCTGAAATTGAAAACAGTCATGTGACACCTCAACAGCGAAGATAGATGCACTGAGGTCAAAGGTGCTGAAAGTGAAAACGGACATGGCACCTCTGCAGCAGAGCTAGATGCCCTGAGATCAAAAGTGCTGAAAGTGAAAACAATCATGTGACACCTCGGCAGCTAAGCCAGATGCACTGAGATCAAAGGTGCCAAAAGCAAAAATGGTCCTCACATCGCTGCAGCAGAGCTAGATGCACTGAGATCAAAAGTGCTGAAATTGAAAACAGTCATGAGAGTATTCAACAGCAAAACTAGGTGCACTCAGGTCAAAAGTGCTGAAATTTAAAATTACATTGACACCTCTACAGCAGAGCTAGATGCACTGAAATCAAAAGTGCTGAAATTGAAAACGGTCATGTGACACGTCAACAGCAAAGACTGACACACTGAGATCAAAAGTGTTGGAATTGAAATCAGTCAGGAGACTCCGCAACAGCAAAGCTAGATGCACAGAGATCAAAAGTGCTGAAAGTGAAAACAGTCAAACTAACATACTAACATACAACTGGCCAGCAGATTCGGCCTTACAGTCTATTGAGTCTTTATTAAGGTCCCCAATTATCATCACTGCTTTCCCTTTTGGTCCACACTGGGCAATGATGTTGTCCAGCAAACCATCCTCTAGAACATCACTAATCTGGTGGGCCTATATACTACACCCAGCTTGAGCTTATCTCCTGCTAGGGATCGTAAGGTGACCCATAAGGCCTCCACGTTTGCCTCTGCCTCTTCTACCCTAGCAATTTCTATGTCATCTCTAATGAACATAGCCACTCCACCCCCTCCTTTCTGTCCATCTAAGCATAGAGTACCCCCGTACGTTTAGGTCCCAGTCATGGTTTTTGTTGGCCCACATCTCTGTGACTGCCGCTAACATCCACCCCCCCATGAACAGCATGGCCTGGAACTCTGGTAACTTGTTTCCCAAGCTCGTGGCATTTACTAACACCAACCGCCACCCCTTATCCCTGATCCTCTATGTCGAACCCCACCCAGATTCCTTATATTTCCATCCTCCTTCTGCTCCTCCTGAAACCTCCACAGCAGTCTATTTCCCCTCTTCCCTCCTTGGGCTTGAACCCTACTCCCCTCATCTGTAGGAGAGGGCTTCTGGTCAGCCCCTCCCTTATCCCTTACCCCCTCTCAAGTTTAAACCCCACCTTTCTTGAATGTAGTCAGCTATCCCATGTTTAAGGACTTCCTTCCCTGATGGTCCCTCACGTGACACCTCTTCAGCAGACTTAGAAGCACTGAGACCAAATGTGCTGAAAGTGAAAACTGTCATGATACCTCTGCAGCAGAGCAAGATGCACTGAGATCAAAAGTGCTGAAATCGAAAAGTCAAGGCACAACTGAAAAGCAAAGCTAGATGCACTGAGATCAAAGGTGCTGAAAGTGAAAACGGTCATGTAACACCTCTGCAGCAAAGCTAGATGCACTGATTCCAAAGGTGCTGAAAGTGAAAACTACCATGACACATGTGCAGCAGGGCAAGATGCACAGAGGCAAAAATGCAGAACTAGAAAAGTCATATGACATCTCAACAGCAAAGCTAAATGCATTGAGATCTAAAGGGCTGAAAGTGAAAACTGCCAAGACACCTGTGCAGGAGAGTTTGATGCACTGAGATGAAAAGTGCTGAAAGTGAAAACAGTAATGTGACACCTCTGCAGCAGAGTTAGATGCAATGAGATCAAAAGTGCTGAAATTGAAAACAGTCATGTGACACCTCAACAGCAAAGCTAGATGCACTAAGACCAAAGGTGCAGAAATTGAAAACTATCCTGTGACACCTCTGCCGGCAGAGCTAGATGCACTAAGATAAAAGGTGCTGAAAGTGAAAAGGTCATGTAACACCTATGCAGCAAAGCTAGATGCACTGATTCCCAAGGTGCTGAAACTGAAAACTACCATGACACCTCTGCAGCAGAGATAGATGCACTAAGGTCAAAAGTGCTGCAAGTGAAAACAGCCATGTGACACCTCTGCAGCAGAGCTAAATGCACTGAGATCAAAAGTGCTGAAAGTGAAAACAGTCTCATGACATATCTGCAGCAGAGGTAGATGCACTGAGATCAAAAGTGCTGAAAGTGAAAACAGTCATGTGACATATCTGCAGCAGAGGTAGATGCACTGAGATCCGAAGTGTTGAAAGTGAAAATAGTCATGTGACAGCTCTGCTGCAAAGCTAGATGCACTGAGATTAGAAGTGCTGAAAGTGAAAACAGTCATGTGGCACCGCTGCAGCAGAGCTAGATGAACTGAGATCAAAACTGCTGAAATAGGAAACAGTCATGTGACACATCTACAGCAAAGCTAGATGTACTGAGATCAAAGGTGCTGAAATTTAAAACAGTCAAGTGACATCTCTGCAGCAGAACTAGATGCGCTGAGACCAAATGTGCTGAAAGTGAAACTGCCATGACACCTCTGTAGCAGAGCAAGATACACTGAGATAAAAAGTGCTGAAACAGAAAAGTCATGTGACAACTGAAAAGCAAAGCTAGATGTTCTGAGATCAAAAGTGCTGAAAGTAAAAACAGTCATATGGCAGTTCTCTGCAGCAAAGCTAGATGCACTGAGATCAGAAGTGCTGAAAGTGAAAACAGTCATGCAACACCACTCCTGAAAAGCTAGATGCACTGAGACAAAATGTGCTGTAAGTGAAAACTAGCTTGACACCTCTGCAGCAGAGTTAGATGCACTGAGATCAAAAGTGCTGAAGGTGACAGCAGCTATGCGACACCTGTGCAGCAAAGCTAGATGCTCTGAAATCAAAAGTGCTGAAATTGAAAACAGTCATGTGACACCTCATCAGCAAAGACTGACGCACTGAGATCAAAAGTGTTGGAATTGAAATCAGTCATGAGACTCTGCAACTGCAAAGCTAGATGCACAGAGATCAAAAGTGCTGAAAGTGAAAACAGTCATACTAACATACTAACATACTACTTGCCAGCAGATTAGGCCTTACAGTCTATCGAGTCTTTATTAAGGTCCCCAATCAACACCACTCCTTCCCTTTTTGGTCCACACTGGGCAATGATGTTGTCCAGCAAACCATCCTCTAGAACATCGCTCATCCCTCGAGGCCTATATACTACACCCAGCTTGAGCTTATCTCCTGCTGGGAATCATAAGGTGACCCATAAGGCCTCCACGTTTACCTCTGCCTCTTCTACCCTAGCAATTTCTATGATGTCATCTCTAATGAACATAGCCACTCCACCCCCTCCTTTCTATCCTTCCTAAGCATAGTGTACCCCAGTACGTTTAGGTCCCAGTCATGGTTTTTGTTGGCCCACATCTCTGTGACCACAGCCACATCCACCCCCAAACAGAATGGTGTGGAACTCTGGCAACTTGTTTCCCAAGCTCCTGGCATTTACTAACGTCAACCCCCACCCATTATCCCTGATCCTCTATGTCGAACCCCACCCAGATTCCTTATACTTCCATCCTCCTCCTGCTCCTCCTGAAACCTCCACCCCCAGTCTGTTTCCCCTCTCCCCACCTTGGGCTTGAATACTACTCCCCTCATCTGTAAGAGAGGGCTTCTGGTCAGCCCCTCCCTTATCTCTTCGCCCCCCACAAGTTTAAACCCCACCTGTCTTGAATGTAGTCAGCCATCCCCTGTTTAAGGACTTACTTCCCTAATGGTTCCCTCATGTGACACCTCTTCAGCAGACTTAGAAGCACTGAGACCAAATGTGCTGAAAGAGTAGAAACTGTCATGACACCTCTGCAGCGGAGCTAGATGCACTGTGATCAAAGGTGCTGAAATCGAAAGGTCAAGGACAACTACTGAAAAGCTAGATGCAGTGAGATCTAATGTGCTGAAAGTGAAAACAGCCAAGACACCTGTGCCGGAGAGCTTGATGCACTGAGATAAAAAGTGTTGAAAGTGAAAACAGTTATGTGACACCTCTGCAGCAGAGTTAGATGCAATGAGATCAAAAGTGCTGAAATTGAAAACAGTCATGTGACACCTCAACAGCAAAGCTAGATGCAGTCAGATCAAAGGTGCAGAAATTGAAAACTATCCTGTTACACCTCTGCTGGCAGAGCTAGATGCACTGGGATAAAAGGTGCTGAAAGTGAAAATGGTCATGTAACACCTATGCAGCAAAGCTAGATGCACTGATTCCCTAGGTGCTGAAAGTGAAAACTACCATGACACCTCTGCAGCAGAGATAGATGCACTGAGGTCAAAAGTGCTGCAAGTGAAAACAGCCATGTGACACCTCCGCAGCAGAGCTAAATGCACTGAGATCAAAAGTTCTGAAAGTGAAAACAGTCATGTGACACCTCATCAGCAAAGCTAGATGCACTGAGATCAAAGGTGCTGAAATTAAAAACAGTCATGTGACTCCTCTGCAGCAGAGCTAGATGCTTTGAGACCAAAGGTGCTGAAAGTGAAAACTACCATGACACCTATGAGTTGATTTGAGATGCACTGAGATCAATGGTGCTAAAAGTGAAAACTGCCATGACACCTCTACAGCAGAGCTAAATACACTGAGATCAAAAATGCTGAAAGGGAAAACAGTCAAGTGACACTTCTGCAGCAAAGCTAGATGCACTGAGATCAAAGGTGCTGAAAGTGAAAACTGCCATGACACCTCTGCACAGAGCTATATGCACTGAGTTCAAAAGTGCTGAAAATGAATGTGAACATTGCCATGTCACCTCTGCAGCAGAGCGGGATGCCCTTAAATCAAAAGTGCTGAAAAGGAAAACAGCCACATGACACCTCTGCAGCAGAACTAGATGCACTGATAGCCAAAGTGCAAAAAGTGAAAACTGACATATTACACCCAAGGCCCCTAGAATTTTGCGGCCACAGAATTTTGCGCAGAACTTGCAATCTACCACAGAACTTCTGCGGTGCCGCAGAATTCACTCTTCTTGGTGATTTTTTTTAATATTTCTGTTTATACATAGAATCTGGTTCCCTTCCCTTCTTTTTATATCCAAAATCCCCCTATATGCTCAGAATGTGATGTTATCATTGCTATAACGTCATACATTAGCTAATGAAATGGCTGCATTCTGCAACAGAAATGAACAGTCACTTATCTACCACAGCTCCCACTGCTAGAGACGGTGGCACAGCACATCATGCATGGTGATATTTGCTCAACCTGCACTACAGCCTAATACAATTTTCAGTCTTACATTATTGCACTATGGCCAACTTAAACAAAACCTTGTCAATTGCACAGACCTGTTAAGTGCAAACCTCATTTTGTACAAACCTATTTGTGCCTTTAAGGTATAGAGATGCTATCTGAAATGAATAACTGCTAAAATTAATTTAACTGTCTAAAGTTTTAAGAAAAATAAAGTAATTATGCCCAGAAAAGTGAAATATAATAATGTGTAGATCTGTTGAAAGAATAGACCTGTTAAATAAATAATTGCACTGTATGCATTTTTGCCAGGGTTATTGACTACCTATTGTCATTGGTTGATAGCATCACCTAAAAGTTATTGAGAAATGCTGTGTGCAGGGACAGCTGTTGGGCCAGAGGGTAGCATGCTGTGTTTCCATGCTGGCAACTCAGGTTCAGAGATTAGCTCTGGTTGCTGGCTGGGCAGCACAAGGATTGGTGGAACACATCACTGCTCAGAGCCTGGGAAGGTATGGTGCAGTGTTCTGTCACATGGGGGACACATTGTGATGGGCCAGAGAGCTGTATCTCACAATTGCTTCACATGCATGTCATGGCCTGATGGTGTTACACAGTGTGTCAGGGAAAGCAGGTTGACATGAAAAATGAGTTTGCAGTAACTCTTCTATGCCATTTCCAATGGAACCTGTATGAATGAGAATGCAAGTTCATGGAAATAAAAAAAATATATATATATTATGGTAGCACGGTAGTGCTACCATAGTTAGGGTTGAGTAGCCATTTCTATGTTAAACCCCAAATCTTTGCACCTTAATAACTTTGCAACTGTTGGATGGATTTGCCTGCAATTTGGAATACACAATCAAGAACCATGGGCCTCAGGATCTGCCAAGTTGTGTACTGGTTGGATATACGGCTGTGGAGTTATTAAGCATGATCTGTGCGCACGTTTACGCTTTTTCTGGAATTCTATGGTTGTGCCTACAGGCCGTACGGTTTGTGCGACTGGCCTGAAATCTTCAGGAAATGTGTGGCCGGGGTCCCCGATGTGCCTTTCAAAGATTTCATGAAAAAATATTAAACAGTTCAACGTTATTCAAAAAACAGTTTCCCATTATAAGTCAATGGGAAAAGTTAACAAAAAGTTTGACACTGTCGCAAATGCATTTTTACTTTCGCAAATGAGCCTGTTACTTTCACAAATCGGCCATTTTGTTTTCAGTTGGTGATCAGAAAAATGGTTGGCATTTAAATTTGGGACCCTCTAGCAACCTAATTCTTTTTGTATTCACCTAGTCGGAGGCTGAGGGTGCTTGCCATGTCTTTATTTTGTGGTAAAAGACCCCAGAAATATGTTTTTCAAATTTCTGGAAAAAGTACTTTCGCAAATTACTTTCATGCTCATGAAAGTGTGGAACTTTTTTGTGAAAGCTTTTGCAAATTGCGAGAGTAGTTTTCCATCTGTGGGAAAGTGACAGTGATTCTTTCACACTGCACTGCAAAAGAACCGTTGGGAGTTTTGGGCTGCAATTTGGAGGAGCAGTCGACATCTCACAGATGTGCCTTTCAGTGTTGTATTGAAAAAATATTACATGACGGCAAAGTTACGGCACTCCAAAGTTGACAGTTTTTCCCATAGGATAACATTACGGCGCCCGACGCATTACAGAAATCCTTTGGATCCGTGCTGCAAAATAACGGTTTGGTCTTTTTTCCTGAAATTTGGAGGGAAGACAGCCAACAGCCCACAGATGTGCCTTTCAGTGGTCTGGTGAAAAAATATTACAGGGAGGCAAAGTTATGGCACTCCGAACTTCTCTTTTTTCCCCTTAGGATAACATTACGCATTCGCCGTGCCTTTCAGGGCCCGTATCTTGGAAACGGTGCGAGATACCGACTTTTTGTCAGAAAAACACTTAGCCCCCTAATGAGGGCTAAGTGCAAAATTATCCAGGACAGTTGTAAATCATACGACTTTTAATTTTTTTTTTTATGTCGTATGGTTCCTGAGATATATCGGCCCAGATATTCAAAAGGGTTGCGCCATGCACAATAGGGTTGCGCCTGTGCAAGTCCAAAAGTGCGCCATTCTGCGATATTCAGCAGGAGGCAGTTGTGCGACCGAAAACATGCTGAGCAACTGCGCAATGCAAATGACGGCATGCACAACCGAAGGGGGTGGATCCATGCATAAAGAGCGCAATGCGATATCCAAAGACTTGCGCAATGCGCAACAGCGGAACAGCTGGAAGTTGCGCACCAGCGGAAATGAGCCAAAATAAAAAGGCTCAGGAACAGGTGCAAGAACGCCACAGGGATGCCAAGTGGGGAAGAGAGAGACAGAAAGACAGTCAGTGACAGGCCAGGGCAGGCAAGGGAAGCAGTGTGGGCCATAGGCTGCAGAGGCCAGTGGGGGTGCCGGTGCAGTGGAAGAAGCAGTCAGGACAGCGGGGGTAACAGAGCAACATCAGCCAGGGGGGGTCACAAGCCAGGGAGATGGACAGTGGCAGCTTCCACATGGAAGCTGTAATGAGGGTGAGAATGCAAGGTGCAGGGGGCGTGGCTGTGGAGGGCCCATGGTGGTCGCCCCCAACAGGCAGTACCGTGCCGCATCAGCTATGAGCTGTACACAGATGTAGAGATGTGGGCGGTACCGCCTGAACAGGGCAATACTGAGGCAGCTCTGTGAGCTGTGCAGTGATGTGATGCAGGCACCCTCACGGCGAGTCATGCTCTGTCAGTGGAGACCAAGGTGACAGCCTGCATGTGCTTGCTCACCATGGAAACCTTCCAGAGGCCAACAGGGGACACCGCAGGCATCACACAGTCAGCCACGTCACGCATCCTCACCCAATTCCTCAGCGCACTGCTGCCACATGCTGAAGAGCACATCCATTTCCCCAGCACCGCAGCAGAGCATACAGCAAACATGCAGGCATTCCACAGGGTAGCACGTATGCCTGGCATGCTAGGGACCATAGACTACACCCATGTGGCCATTCACACACCACCTGGCCCCGATGGGGCCACATATAGGAATAGAAAGGGCTTCCCCAGTGTCAACTGCCAGGTGGTGTGTGATGCCACTGGGCGTATAAGCAATGTCTGTGCCACACACCCTGGTGGAGCACATGATGCCTTCATATGGCATCAGTCCACACTGTGCCATTGATTCGAGAGTGGGGACATCCCCACAGGCCATCTAGTGGGTGAGTACGCATGTAGGGAATGCAAACTCGGGGCAAGGGTGAGAATGCCACAGGTGCCATGGTAGTGACACACTGGGATATGGGCAATATGGACCTGAACATGAGACTGATCTCTACTATCTCCACACAGGTGACAGCGGATACCCACTCCATCCCTGGCTGCTCACACCGTACCGGTGCCCCATCACCCCATCGCAGCAACGCTATAATGAGGCACATGCCGCAACACGCAACATCATCGAGCAGGTGTTTGGGATGCTCAAGGCACGCTTCTGATGCCTAGACACCTCCGGCGGTGCCCTATAGTACAGCCCTTCAAAGGCTTGTGGGATATTCCTGTCCTGTTGTATCCTGCACAACATGGCCAATGACTGTGGGATAGCCGTACAGGTTGAAGAGGGGGACAGCGATGGGGACGACAGCGGCACCGGTGTTGATGGTGATGAGCAGCCCCCTCTTGGACGGCGGGACCCCCGACTGATCCGGCAGGCCCAGCAGCACTGGGACACCATCACGGAGGAGCATTTTGCACAACACAGGTAAGTCAAGGGGCCACGTGCAGACAACACTGTCCTGGCGCAACCCACAGGCATACAGAGTAACACACCCGGGGTGCCTGACGGCAAGGGAGGTGGAAGGGACCAGGCACACAAACACACCATCAGGGAGGGGCGAACAGTCAAATGGAGACACACACACACAAACACACCAGGCACAAAGTGTACATGGGCAGTTGCACAGCACAGCAGGAACAGACATGGCACACACACCGAAACACAGACCACACCCACCACCTGTACTTGTCAAGCACGTGTGTCAGATGCTGGGCACCCTTGCACCTTGGTGAACAGTACAATGCAGGCATCATCATGAACACGCACCTGTGGACAGCGGTTGGGATGGTGTGCAGGTGGTCTGTATGTCGGCGTGATGGGCAGGGCACCCACCAGTGCACTGCCCACCATGCCGCACAGTGCACACAGGGCAGCACCAGACAGGGCCCACACTGGGAGACAGGTCAGTCATGTTGCACCATTCCACAGCCACCGCGGATGCGTGAGCGGCCCTGCCATGACCCAACAGCACTGGCAGGCTGAGCAGGGGCCACATGGGGTGGCACCGATGGACTACCAGGGGGGTCCCACTGCGCGATCACGACCTTGTCCGCAGTGGGGTCTGTAGGATGCCAAACATACCTGCACCAGGGGTGCTTGGGATGCCCACAGCAGAACCTGGCATCGACAGGCTTGGCGTCGCACGACGCTGGGAACAGGGAGTGGGGAGCGTACTGTATGGGGTACGCGGTACAGGAGCACCTGCATGTGTGCCCAATGCAGCCATGACAGTGACCAATGCCTGGGTCTGTCTGTCAATGGCGGCGGTCACATCCATCCGCATGTGGACCATCTCTGCATGGTCCAGAGCACATTCCCTGCTGTGCTGCTCCACAGCTGCACACAGTGCCTCCACAGACGTTGCAACCTGCCTTTGCTGCTGTACTGATTCCCACAGCAGGTGGGTGTGCTCTTCCAGTGGGTACTCTGCCACAACAGTATCCTGTCCCCCAGGGTGTGGAAGGTCCTGATGCTCAACACCCCTTGAGGGTGGGCGCCATTCACCAGTACCAGGAATGGGCATATCAAAGGGCGGCGGGCATGTGCCACCACTGGACACTGTACCCCCAGACCTGGTGGGTGACTGATGCTGCTGCCCCTCCAACCGCTGTGCCCCAGGGACCACTCGTTCCACTGCTGTGGCCGCAACAGTGCCAGACACCTGCACAGCCACCGGTGCTGCCCCACCGGTGGTGACAGGCACAGCCTGGGACTGTGCTGACATGCTGGCACACATGTTGGAACCAGCTAGGCCCAGGGGCATGTGCTGGCCTGCTGTGTGTCCTTCATGGAACACACACATGTCACTGCCCATTGCAGTCCTTGCATCATCAATGGTACAGGTATGTGCTACGGCCACAGTCAGAGCGTGCTGGCATGCTTGCATGCCAGACTGCTGAGACACAGGCTGTGCACCCCTCACACCCAACTCACTGACACCAGAGTTGGCAGCCCAGCGTGCATTCTGGTGCAGTGCATGCTGGCTGGCGACAGAGGTGGATGGACCCTCCTCCATGTCCAGCAGGTCATCCTCACTGCCTGGACCCACCACCACTATCCCCTGAAGATGAACTGGATCTGTAACAGAAAGAGAGGACATGTGAGTGCATGTGAACAACCTTCACCCCCCAACACCACCACCATGTCATACCATGGAGTGATGGGCTTCCACCTGTCTGGAATCCACCTCCTGGTACGCTCTCAATAGCACTGCACTGCATTGATGCAGCCAGTCGGTCCTCAGCCGGGGTCAGCTCCACCACCACTGGCTGGCCCCCGCCAGTGCCAGCACGTGCCACCCTGAGGGCTGCCACCTTCTCCTTCACCCTCCTGCGGTCTGTCCCAATCTTCTTTTTGCATTCCTGCACAAAGCACTGGTGGCTTCCATGCAGGTTCACTGCCTGAGCTACCCCCTCCCATGCAGCCACACGGCCCTGAGGGGTGCCCCGCTGTCCACTCAGTAGTGACTCCTCCTCCAGGTAGGCCTGGAAGAGGGCCTCTGTCTCTGCCGTGGTGAAGTTGGGCCTCCTCCTCCTTCACCCACCATCCTCACCCTCACCTTGGCTCTGCTCGGTCATGGCGATCTGTATGGGTGGAAGTGGACACCTGTCACTGTGCAGTCTACAGCGCTATCCCATGCCCATTGACCAGAACATCCTACAGCATGCAACCCACCTCTCACCTGCAGTAACCGAATCTGGCCAGCGCAGCCCAATGTCACACTTTTATAGCACAATGCATGCAAATTAGGAGTGGAGCAACTGTAATGAGATGCAAATCGTGCCACTGCACCTTTGAATGGCTGATCAGATGATTTGCATGTGTCGGCTGAATATCGCGCTATTGCGCTTTTCGCAAGACGGTTGAACCAGCTGAGCCAATGGCGCAGATCTGTGACTGTGTGGTACACTGCATTGTGCATGCCCATGTAGCTTACGCAGGCATCTGCTGCGCTGATGACGTGCTGTGCACGATCGGCAGTTCAGGCCATGGCCACCATTGTGCCAGTGGTGCTACAGCAATGGGCACCATATGGCGCTGTGACACTACTGCGCAATAGTCCACTGTGGCATTGGCACGCAGGTGGTCGGTCGTGCAGGATGCGTAGACATCATATGGCACTGTGCGTGGCCTTGCATCCTAGACCCCGACCTGGTGTCCGACCATTGCCCCCTAGCGCCGTTTGGCTGCCATGTGTACGGCCCTGTTGCGCTGTCTGGTGACAGTGCTATGTGAACCGACGGTGCTGTACGAACTGCGCGATTGGGACCTATGGTGGTCTATTGCGCAACATTTCCATATGGGGTTGCTGCACTACGGGGTGCCATATTGCCTGCTGTAAAGTTAGTACAATGGCATGCAGGAGGGCACTCCAATGGAGCCCAGTGGAGGTGGCCAACCTGGTGGCCCTGGTAGAGCCCCACTATGGGGCACTGTATGGGGAGGAGCCCCTCACCATGGCTCGAACCCAGGTCTGGCTGCAAGTGGCCAATGACCTGGTGGGGGTCACAGGGTGGCGCTGGTCTGCTGAGCAGTGCCGGCACAGGTACAGTGACCTCTGCAGGAGGGAGCCGGAGTTGCTACGCAGACTACGGTCACGTGCCAGGAGGGGCGTAGTGCCTAGGCCAGGTGGGTGTACCATCTATGCACCTGTATTCTCCATAGGGGTGTGCGTGTGTTTTGGTGGCTGTGCATGGGTGATGGCTCTGCCATGGTTGGCTGTGTCAGTGTGTGCAGGTGTGAGATGCATGGGTCTGGCTGTGTGGGCAGGCACACTCACTGGGGCAGGGGGCAGTCTGCTTTGGAGTCACACTGATGTTTTTCTCAACATTTGTCTCCCACAGGTCGGGCCGAGAGGATGCAGGCACGGGATGAGGAGAGCCATGGCAGGGCCCCGGTGGTGGTCGGTGGTGCTGCGAGGGGTGGGCCACAGCAGCAGCAGCAGCAGCAGCAGCCACAGCTGCTTGCGGAGTGTGAGTATCATTACATCATGGATGCTATTGCATGCTGGATGGGGTGGGCATGACCACCAGCCATGCACAACACAACCATGCATGACACAGGCAACATTCATCACTGTCCAGTGTCACTGCACGTCTGTGTGTGCGTCACTGGTGGTCCATGCATGCACTGGGCACATGGCTGTGGTACTGGCATCGCACCACATTGCCACATCACTTGACAGCCTTGTTTGTGCTGTGATGGACATGGGCAGTGTGTGTGTGCAGTGGTGCACATACAGTGGCGTGAAAAAGTATTTGCCCCCTTCCTGATTTTCTCTATTATTGCATATTTGTCACACTGGATGTTTTCAGGTCTTTAGACAAAATATAATATTAGATAAAGGGAACCTGAGTGAACAAATAACACTTTTTTTTTTTACTTATTTCATTTATTTAATGAAAAAAGTTAACCAACACCAACTGGCACTGTGTGAAAAAGTAATTGCCCCCTAGTTAAATCAACCCAATTAAAGGGATAATTAGAGTCAGCTGATTGAACACAGCCAGGCTTGATTACAGCCAGCCCTGCTCAATATAAACCTCACTTATTTTGGCCCTTACCATCAGAGTCACGTTGCCAGCACAAAGATTCAACAAGCACATTATGCCATGATCAAAGGAAGTTCCTGAAAGATCAGAAAAAATTTGTTGCCCTCTATCAGTCTGGAAAGGGTTACAAAGCTATTTCTAAGGCTCTGGGACTCCATCGAACCACAGTGAGAGCCATAATCTCAAATGGAGAACACTTGGAACAGTAGTGAACCTTCCAGGGTGGGCGGCCTGCCAAAATTACTCCAAGAGGCGCAGTGTAAAATCATCCAAGAAGTCTCAAAGGATCCTAAAACAACATCCAAAGAACTGCAGGCTTCTCTTGCCTCAGCTAAGGTCAGTGTTCATGACTCCACAATCAGAAAGAGACTGGGCAAAATGGGCTTCATGTGAGAGTAGCAAGGCGGAAACCACTGCTAACCAAGAAGAACATAAATGTTCATCTCTCATTTGCCAAAAGCACCTGGATGATCCACAAGCCTTTTGGGAAAATGTTCTATGGACAGATGAGTCCAAAGTGGAACTTTTTGGACAACATGGATCCCATAATGTCTCGCGTAAAGCAAACACAGCATTCCACAGTAAGAACACCATACCAACAGTCAAACATGGTGGTGGTAGTGTGATGGTGTGGGGATGCTTTGCTGCCTAAGGACCTGGATGACTTGCCATAATTAAAGGAACCATGAATTCTGCTCTGTACCAGAAAATTCTTAAGGAGAATGTCCAGTCATCCTTCCGTCAGCTGAAGCTGAAGCGTAGTTGGGTCATGCAACAAGACAATGATCCAAAACACAAAAGCAAGTCCACATCAGAATGGCTAAAAAGTAAAATTAAAGTTTTGGAGTGGTCTAGTCAAAGTCAGACTTAAACCCAATAGAGATGCTGTGGAGGACCTGAAACGAGCAGTTCATGCTTGAAAACCTACCAAATGTTACTGAATTAAAGCAGTTCTGCGAGAAGTGGGTTAAAATTCCTCCACATCGATGTGAAAGACTGATATTGAATTATAGGAAGTGTTTGGTTGCAGTCATTGCAGCTAAATGTGGCATAACCAGTTATTAAGTGTAAGGGGGCAATTACTTTTTCACACAGTGCCAGTTGGTGTTGGTTAACTTTTTTTCATTAAATAAGTGAAATTAAAAAAAAAAACAAGTGTTATTTGTTCACTCAGGTTCCCTTTATCTAATATTACATTTTCTCTAAAGACCTGAAAACATCCAGTGTGACAAATATGCAATAATAGAGAAAATCAGGAAGGGGGCAAATACTTTTTCACGCCACTGTAGCTGGTGCCACCTGGTTGGGCTTGTCATGTGCATGGTCACTGTGGGTGGGTGCATACCATCACAGGTGCGGGACATTGGGCTATATGGCTTGCAGGTTGGGTGGTGTTCAGGGTTGTGGTCAGTCACAGCCATTGACTGTGTTCCCTTTTCCTAGGCCTCATTGTGCTCCACAGAATTGAGCAGGCACTGCACCAGCTAACCCGGGTGTCCCTGGAAAACTGGAACATCCTCCAGGATATACAGCACCATGGGCTACGGAGGAGGCACAGCCAAGCAAGATGGCACCAGGCAGTGGAGGACCAGCCTGCTAGGCCTTAGGCTGGCTTCCCTTTCCCACTTCACCCATCCCTCCCACCCTGCCTTCCCTCTCCAAGTTGTTCATCCCTACCCCTTGCCCACCCCTACCTTGTACCCCTACCCTCTCTTGTAAATAGTTTTGTTGTTGTTCATTTTGTACTTTACATTTTTCTAATATATATATATTTTGATATGAATACTGTGTTGGTCTCTGATTTGCAGCTGGCTATGGTTGCTCAGTTGCAGTGGTGTGCATGCCATCTGGGGTGGTATGATCCTGGGTATGTGTGTGTGTGTGTGCATGGGGAGGTGTCTCCAGTGTGGCAGTGACTTTCTGTTGGTCTTGCCATCTGCTGCCACCCACTGCTGGGTGCACAGGGTGGGTCTGGCTTGTATGGTTCTCTGCTACACGAGGTTGACGTGTGCTGGGGGGATGCATGGTGTTTCCTGCAGTGCCAGTCACTGCACATGGGTGGTGTCTTGGGGTCACGGTGCAGGGTGTGCTGTGCATACAGGGGGCTGATGTGCACTGTGGTTGTCAACCCCCTGTGTGTGGCAGTCTCAGCCTGCCAGTGGTTGTGCTGGGGTGTCATGGCCCTGCTGTGCTTTGTTGGCTTGTCCCCATGGGCCAGTAGATCATCCGTCCCACCCCCAGTGATGCTGTGCTTGGGGTGTGCAGGTGTCTTGTTGGTTATGCAGTGTGTTCCTGTGCCCATGTGTGGCATGGCTGGCGGTGGGCACCAGCCTGCCTCCCTGGTTGTGCAGTTCCATTGCTCTGCTGGGGGTGGGGGGGCTCTGCTTGTGCTATGGCACCTCTGGACTGCTCAGCTGGGCTAGCCTTGTTGCACTATGGTGCAACCTTTCTGCTCAGCTTCCCCTTCCTGGTTGCGCTATGGCACAGTTTGTGTGATATTCAGACGTTGGCTGCTTGCGCAATTTGTTTTGCTCCATGTTTGAATATCGCATCTGTTGCACATATGCGCAATTGACTTGTGCTTACGCCTGCCGTTGCGCACATTTTGAGCACAGTTTGAATATCTGGGCCAACGTATTTAGTATTCCAAGTTCTCATTTTCTGCTCCAATACTCATTATTATGCTTACATTATTTGTACTCACTGTCTTTCTCTATGCAGGTTTTGGGGAAAACCAGCCTGTTCACGTTAATTAATGTTACATAGAAACATAGAAACATAGACTTTGATGGCAGATAAGGATTGCTAGGCCCATCTAGTCTGCCCATTTCCCTACCTACAGGATAGGCCGCAGATCCTAGTTAACCAACAGCCTATATCTTCCTGCCCCCCACAAGAATTGCCTTATGTCTGTCCCATGCATTCTTGAATTCTCCCACAGTTTTAGACCCCACAACTTCCTCAGAAGGCTGTTCCATGCAACCACTACCTCTCTGTGAAATAATACTTCCTCACATTGCCCCTGAACCGCCCTCCTTCTATCTTTAAATTGTGTCCCTTTGTTCTTGCAAGTCTCTTTTTCTGAAAGATGCTACCCTCTTGGACTTTGTTGATTCCCTTGAGGCACTTGAAAGTTTCTATCATGTCCCCCCTCTCCCTTCTTTCCTCAAGGGTATACATATGCCCTTTCCGCTTGTGGTTCCATACCCGTTTCACTTACCATTGACGTCTGCACCACCATGTGCGTTATCCTTTGCGTTTTCATTTGTGCTTGCATTTCTGTTATTTTTTGACATTTGTGTCTACAGTACTGTTCCTCTTTCTGTTTCACTTTGTGTCACCATGCCCATTGACATTTCCGTTTGCAGGCATCATGTTACTATGTGACAACACATCACGTGGCAGACCGTTCCCGTCTACGCCACTGTGTGCGTTACCCTTTCTGTTCTCATTCACGCTTGTGTTACCATGTGCATCACTGTTAGCACTTCTGTTTGCGTTGCTGTTCCTGTTACTATACCACAAGACATCATGTGGCGGGAGCGCTCTGCCGCTGCATTACATTCACTATTTCTCATTATCATTCTCAAAAAGAAGGGAAATTAGAGGCAAAAAACTCTGTTTAATGCATTAGTTAGGGTTGTTCCACAGCAAACAAAAGTGAGGAAATTCGCAGTTAGGGTTGAAAACCCTTGGACCCCCTCCACCCCCCAACTGGAATCAGTGCATTGGGATCGTGGGTCCTAACTCCTCACCCCATTCTCCCTATACTTCTGCTGCTTTACACATGTCATGGGGTGAGGTAGTGGATGATGATCCAATGCGCACCCAATGCCGGTTGGGGGGGGCGGGGTCCAAGGGGGTTCAACCTAACAGCTAATTTCCTACTTTTGTCGCTGTGGAACAACCCTAACTAATGCATTAAATGGAGTTTTCTGTTCTAATATATATATATATATATATATATATATATATACACATATACACACACACACAAAATATCTCTGTCTCTCTCACCACACACACAGACACACACATATGCATATTTGTATGTATATTACACATTGCATATAAATATGCAAGTGATACACAGTGGGAACCTCATGAGTGCTGTTGAAAGCACATACACATATATAAGTGATAGACAGTGGAAACATCATTAGTGGTATAGAGTGCATGCATATAGAAATACCTTATTTATCACATAAGATCACCCCTGCATATGTCATTTATGCAACAGGCTAGGACCTTAAGGGAGAGACGCTTGTTTTGATTTTTTAGGCAGAAAATTATTTTTATAAGTTTATTTTTTGAACTAGTGTTACTGTGCTTTCCACCATCCTGATTGCTATAACCACTGGCATGAAATTAAAGCCAGGATGGCAAGCTGACACTGTGATGTGGTAGTTTGTTAGTGCCACAGAACTTCCACAGAAATTACAAACCACCACCACAGAAGTTCTGCGGCAAATGGTAGCCTTGCCACAGAACTTGGTCACAGTGTGCCACAGAAAAGTAGGGGCCCTGATTACACCTATGCAGCAAAACTAGATGCACCAATGACCAAGGCCCTGAAAGTGAAAAATGCCATTACACTTCTGCAGCTGAGCTAGAAGCAATGAGATCAAAAGTGCTGAAAGTGAATACAGTTATGTTACACCTCTGCAGCAAAGCAAGATGCACTGAGATCAAAGGCACTAAAAGTGAAAATGGCCATGACACCTCTGCAACAGAGCTAGATGCACTGAGATCAAAAGTGCTGAGAGTGAAAGTGAAAGTGAAAACGGCCATGACATCTCTGCAGCAGAGCTAGATGACCTCAAATCAAAAGTGCTGACAGTGAAAACAGCCATGTGACACCTCTGCAGCAGAGCTAGATGCATTGAGATCAAAAGTGCTGAAATTGAAAACAGTCATCAGACGGCTCTGCAGCAGAACTGAATGCATTGAGATTAAAAGCGCTATAAGTGAAAACTGCCATGCGGCTTCTCTGCAGCAGAGCAAGGTGCACTGAGACCAAATGTGTGAAGATGAAAGCTGTCATGTGACACCTCTGCAGCAGAGCTATAGGAACTGAGATCAGAAGTGCTGAAGGTGAAAGCTGATATGCGACACCACAGCAGCAGAGCTAGATGTACAGAGATCAATGGTGCTGAAAGTGAAAACTGCCATGACACCTCTTCAGCAAAGCTAGATGCACTGAGATGAAACATGCTGAAAGTGAAAACTGCCATAACGCCTCTGCAGCAGAGCTAGTTGCACTGAGATCAAAAGTGCAGAAAGTGAAATCAGCCATGTGACTCCTCTGCAGCACAGCTAGATGCACTGAGATTAAAAAGGCCAAAACTGAAAAGTGCTATGTGACACATCTGTGGAAGAGCTAGATGCACTGAGATTAAAAGTGTTTAAATTGAAAACAGTCTTGTGACAGCTTTGCAGCAGAACTGAATGGAATGAGAAAAAAGCACTATAAGTGAAAACTGTCATGTGACACCTCTGCAGCAGAGCTGGGTGCACTGAGACCAAAGGTGTGAAGGTGAAAGCTGTCATGTGACACCTCTGCAGCAGAGCTAGAGGAACTAAGATCCAAAGTGCTGAAGGTGAAAACTGCCATGCAACACTTCTGCAGCAGAGCTAGATGTACTGAAACCTACAGTGCTGAAAGAAAAAAACAATCATTAGGCAACTATGCAGCAGAGCTAGGTGCACTGAGATCAAAAAAGCTGAAAGTGAAAATAGTCATATGACACCTCTGCAGCAGAGCTAGATGCATTATGATCAAAAGTGCTGAAAGTGAAATCTGCCATGTGACACATCTGCAGAAGAGCTAGATGCACTGAGATCAAAAGTACTGAAAGTGAAAACAGTCATGTGAAACCTCTGCAGAACAACTGGAAGTACTGAGATCAAATGTGCAAAATGTGAAAACTGACATATGACACATATGCAGCAAAACTTGATGTGCTGAGATCAAAAGTGCTGAAAGTGAAAACAGTCATGTGACACCTCTAAAGCAAAGCTAGATGCACAGATGTCAAAGGTGCTGAAAATAAAAACAGTCATGTGACACCACTGCTGCAGAGCTAGATGCACAGAGACCAAAAGTGCTGAAAGTGAAAACAGTCATGTGACACCTCAACAGCAAAGCTAGAAGCACTAAGATGAAAGGTGCTGAGATTGAAAACTATCATGTGACACCTCTGCCGGCAGAGCTAGATGTGCTGAGATCAAAGGTGATGAAAGTGAAAATAGTCATGTGACACCTCTGCAGTAAAGCTAGATGCACAGAGACCAAAGGTTCTGAAAGTGAAAACTACCATGACACCTCTGCAGCAGAGCAAGATGCACTGAGAAAAGAAGTGCTGAAAAGGAAAAGTCATGTGACACTTCAACAGCAAAGCTTGATTCCCTGAGACCAAAGGTGCTGAAAGTGAAAACTGCCAAGACACCTCTGCAGCAGAGCTAGATGCACTGAGATCAAAAGTGCTGATAGTGAAATCCGTCATGCGACATATCTGCAGCAGAGCTAGATGCACTGAGATCAGAAGTGCGGAAAGTGAAAACAGTCATGTGACACCTCTGCTGCAAAGCTAGATGAACTGAGTTCAGAAGTGCTGAAAGTGAAAACAGCCATGTGACTCCTCTGCAGCAGAGCGAGATGTACTGAGATCAAAGGTGCTGAAAATGAAAAGGTCATGTGACACCTCTGCATCAACGCTGGATGCACTGAGACCAAAGGTACTGAAAGTGAAAATCACCATAACACCTCTGCAGCAGAGCTAGATGCACTGAGATCAGATGAGCTGAAAGTTTAAACAGTCATATGACACCTCTGCAGCAAAGCTAGAAGCACTGAGATCAAAGGTGCTGAAAGTAATAACAGTCATGTGACACCACTGCTGCAAAGCTAGATGCACTGAGACCAAAGTTGCTGAAAGTAAAAACTACCATGACACCTCTGCAGCAGAGCTAGATGCACTGAGATCAAAAGTGCGGAAAGTGAAACAGTCATGTGGCACCTTAAATGCAAAGCAACATGCGCTGAGATCAAAGGAGCTGAAATTGAAAATAGTCATGTGACTCCTCTGCAGCAGAGCTAGATGCTCTGAGATCAAAGGTGCTGAAAGTGAAAACAGGCAAGTGAGACCTCTGCAGCAAAGCTGGATGCACTAGACTAAAGGTGCTGAAAATGAAAAACTGAAGGTGGACAAAGCAATGGGGCCTGATGGCATTCTTCCCAGAATTCTAAAAGAACTAAGGGTAGAACTAGTGACCCCACTGACTACCCTTTTTAACAAATCATGGGAGGATGGGGTGGTACCCGAGGACTGGAGGAGGGCAGATGTGATTCCCTTCACAAAAGTGGGAGCAAGGCAGAAGCAGGAAACTACAGACCTGTTAGTTTAACCTCAGTGATAGGGAAAATGATGGAATCACTTCTGAAGGAAAGAATTGTTGAGTATCTAGAGGCCAGAGGGGCACAGGACCCTAGGCAGCATGGACTCACAGTGGGAAGGTCATGCCAGACGAATCTGATAGATTTCTTTGACTGGGTGACCAAAGTAGTAGATCAGGGAGGGGCTGTGGACATGGCCTACCTAGACTTTAACAAGGCATTTGACACAGTCCCAAAAGATTAATATACAAGTTAGCCAGCCTGGGAGTGGGTCCCAAGATGACAGCCTGGGTAAAGAATTGGCTGGAGAATAGGACACAGAGAGTAATAGTAAATGGAGTCCTCAGAAGAAAGGAAGGTTACTAGTGGGGTACCGCAGGGTTCAGTATTAGGACCGGTCCTCTTCAATGTCTTTATAAGTGACATTGCAGAAGGACTGGAAGGAAAAGTATGTCTCTTTGCAGATGACACAAAGATCTGCAACAGAGTTGATGCACAAGTTGGGGTGGAAAGGATGAGAAGGGACTTGGCAAGGTTAGAGGAATGGTCCAATGTATGGCAGCTTAGATTCAATGCTAAGAAGTGCAAGATAATGCACCTGGGAAACAAAAACCAAGGGGAAGAGTACACAATGGGGGGTGAGATACTAACAACAACAAAAATGGAAAGGGACCTGGGGGTAGTCATATCAGATGACCTAAAGGTGGGCAAGCAATGTGAGAGGGCAGCAAGGAGGGCTGGGGGGATACTGGGATGCATAGGGAGAGGCATCACCAGTAGAAAACAGGAAGTTATTTTCCCTCTGTACAGACAGCTGGTGAGACCCCATCTGGAGTACTGTGTGCAGTTCTGGAGATCCAATCTCCGCAAAGACATAGACAGGATGGAAGTTGTCCAGAGGAGGGCAACTAAAATGGTGCAGGGTCTGCACTGGAAGACATATGAAGAGAGCGAAAAAAGCTTATGTATAGCCTCGAGGATAGGAGGAGAGGAGGACATGTTAGAAATGTTCAAGTACCTCAAGGGAATCAACAAAGTCCAAGAGGGTAGCATCTTTCAAAAAGAGGTGTGCAAGAACAAGGGCACAATTTGAAAACAGAGGGGTGGCTCAGAGGTAATTTAAGAAGTATTTTTTCACAGAGAGGGTTGTGGATGCATGGAATGGCCTTCGGAGGAAGGTTGTGGAGTCAAAATCAGTGGTGGAATTCAAGCATGCATGGGACAGTCATAAGGCAATTCTAGGGGGTGGGGGTAGGAAGAAGTAGGCTGCTGGTTAACTAGGATCTGCAGCTTATCCAGTAGGTAGGAAAATGGGCAGACAGGGTGGGCCAAGCGGTCCTTATCTGCCATCAAATTCTATGTTTCTATGTTTCTATATGAAAACTACCATGACACCTCTGCAGCAGAGCTCGGTGCACAGAGGTCAAAAGTGTTGTAAGTGAAAAGAGCCATGTGACACCTCTGCAGCAGAGCTAGATGCAGTGAGATCAAAAGTGCTGAAATTGAAAACAGTCATGGGACACCTTGCCAGCAAAACTAGATGCACTGAGATGAAAGGTGCAGAAATTGAAAACTACCATGTGACACCTCTGCCGGCAGAGCTAGATGCACTGAGATCAAAGGTGCTGAAAGTGAAAACAGTCATGTAACACCTCTGCAGCAAAGCTAGATGCGCTGATTCCAAAGGTGCTGAAAGTGAAAACTACCATGACACATGTGCAGAGGAGCAAGATGCACTGAGTCAAAAGTGCAGGACTAGAAAAGTCATATGACATCTCAACAGCAAAGCGAGATGCAGTGAGATCTAAGGTGCTGAGAGTGAAAACTGCCAAGATAACTGTGCAGGAGAGCTTGATGCACTGAGATCAAAAGTACTGAAAGTGAAAACAGTTAAGTGACACCTCTGCAGGAGAGCTAGATGCACATAGATCAAAAGTGATGATAGTGAAATCCACCAAGTGACATACCTGCAGCAGAGCAAGATGCACAGAGACCAAAAGTGCTGAAAGTGAAAACGAAAACAGTCATGTGACACCTCTGCAGCAAAGCTAGTTGCACTGAGATGAAAGGTGCTGAAATTGAAAACTGCAATGACACCTCTGCTGGCAGAGCTAGATGCACTGAGATAAAAGGTGCTGAAAGTGAAAACGGTCATGTAACACCTCTGCAGCAAAGCTAGATGCACTGATTCCAAAGGTGCTGAATGTGAAAACTACCATGATACCTCTGCAGCAGAGCAAGATGCACTGAATCAAAAGTGCTGAACAAGAAAAGTCTTATGACACCTCAACAGCAAAGCTAGATGCACTGAGATCAAAGGTGCAGAAATTGAAAACTATCCAGTGACACCTCTGCCGGCAGAGGTAGATGCACTGAGATAAAAGGTGCTGAAAGTGAAAATGGTCATGTAACACCTCTGCAGCAAAGATAGATGCACTGATCCAAAAGGGGCTGAAAATGAAAACTACCATGACACCTCTGCAGCAGAGCAAGATGCACTGAATCAAAAGTGTTAAACTAGAAAAGTCTTATGACACCTCAACAGCAAAGCTAGAGGCAGTGATTTCAAAGGTGCTGAAAGTGAAAACTGCCAAGACACCTCTGCAGAAGAGCTAGATGCACTGAGATCAAAAGTGCTGAAGGTGAAAACAGTTATGTGACACCTCCACAGCAGAGCTAGATGCACAGAGATCAAAAGTGTGGATAGTGAAATCTGCCCTGCGACATATCTGCAGCAGAGGTAGATGCACTGAGATCAGAAGTGCTGAAAGTGAAAATAGTCGTGTGACACCTCTGCTGCAAAGCTAGATGCATTGAGATCAGAAGTGCTGAAAGTGAAAACAGTCATGTGGCACCACTGCAGCTTAGCTAGATGAACTGAGATCAAACCTGCTGAAATAGAAAACAGTAATGTGACACGTCAGCAGCAAAGTTAGATTCACTGAGATCAAAGGTGCTGAAATTTAAAACAGTCATGTGACACCTCTGCAGCAGAGCTAGATGTACTGAGTTTAAAGGTACTGAAAATGAAAAAAATCATGAGACACCTCTGCAGCAGAACTAGATGCACTGAGATCAAAAGTGCTGAAATTGAAAACTACCATGTGACACCTCTGCAGCAGAGCTAGATGTGCAGGGATCAAAGGTGCTGAAAGTGAAAATAGTCATGAGACACCTCTGCAGTAAAGCTAGATGCAATGAGCTCATAGGTGCTGAAATTTAAAACAGTCATGTGACACCTCTGCAGCAGAGCTAGATGTACTGAGTTTAAAGGTACTGAAAGTGAAAACAATCATGAGACACCTCTGCAGCAAAACTAGATGCCCTGAGATCAAAAGTACTGAAATTGAAAACTATCATGTGACACCTCTGCAGCACAGCTAGATGTGCAGAGATCAAAGGTGCTGAAAGTGAAAATTGTCATGTGACACCGCTGCAGTAAAGCTAGATGCATGGTGACCAAAGGTGCTGAAAGTGAAAACTTCCATGACACCTCTGCAGCAGAGCTAGATGAACTGAGACCAAAAGTGCTGAAAGTGAAAAATGCCATATTACCTCTGATGCTGAGCTAGATGCACTGAGATCAAAAGTGCTGAAAGTGTAAACAGCCATGTCACACCTCTGCAGCAGAGCTAGATGCACTTTGATCAAAGGTGTTGAACTTGAAAATAGCTATGGGACACCCCTGCAGCAGAGCTAGATGCAGTGAGATTAAAAGTGCTGAAATTGAAAACAGTCTTGTGACAGCTCTGCAGCAGAACTGAATGCACTGAGGTCAAAAGTGCAATAAGGGAAAACTGCCATGAGACACCTCTGCAGCAGAGCTAGATGCACTGAGACTAAAGTTGTGAACATGAAAGCTGTCATGTGATACCTCTGCAGCACAGCTAGAGGAACAGAGATCAAAAGTGCTGAAGGTGAAAGCTGCCATGTGACACCACTGCAACAGAGCTAAATGCACTGAGATCAAAAGTGCTGAAAGTGAAAACAGCCATGTGACACCTGTACAGAAAAGCTAGATGGATTGAGATCAAAAGTGCAGGAAGTAAAAACAGTCATGTGACACCTCTGCATCAGAGCTAGATGCTCTGAGATCAAAGGTGCAGAAAGTGAAAAAAGTCATGTGACACCTCTGCAGTTGAGCTAGATGCACTGAGATCATTAGAGCTGCAAGTGAAAACAGCTTCCAGAAAACTCTGCAGCAGACATAGTTGCACTGAGATCAAAAGTGCTGAAAGTGAAAAGAGTCATGTGACACCTCTGCAGGAGAGCTAGATGAACTGAGATCAAAGGTGCTGAAAGGGAAAGCTGCCATGGAAAATATCTGAAGAGCTAGATGCACTGAGATCAAAAGTGATGATAATGAAAACAGTCATGTGACACCTCTGCAGAAGAGCTAGATGCACTGAGTTCAAAAGTGCTGAAATTGAAAACAGTCATGAGACACCCCATCAGCAAAGCTATATGCACTGAAATCAAAAGAGCTAAAAGTGAAAACAGTCATGTGACACATCCGCAGCAGAGCTAGATACACAGAGACCAAAGGTGCTGAAATTGAAAACTATCATATGACTCTTCTGCAGCAGAGCTAGATGTGCTGAGATCAAAGGTGCTGAAAGTGAAAACAGTCATGTGACAGTTCTGCAGTAAAGCTAGATGCACTGAGACCAAAGGTGGTGAAGGTGAAAACTACCACGACACCTCTGCAGCAGAGCAAGATGCACTGAGATCAAGAGTGCTGAACTAGAACAATCATGTCTCAACTCGACAGCAAAGCTAGATTCACTGAGACCAAAGCTGCTGAAAGTGAATACTGTCATGACACCAATGCAGCAGAGATAGATGTATTCAGATGAAAAGTGCTGAAATTGAAAACAGTTGTGTGACACTTCTGCAGCAAACCTAGATGTACTGAGATCAAATGCACTGAAAGTGAAAATGGCCATGACCCCTCTGCAGCAGAGCTAGATGCAGTGAGATCAAAAGTGCTGATACTGATAGCTGCCATGCAACTACTCTGCAGCTGTGCTAGATGCATTGAGAAGAAAGTGTTGAAAGTGAAAACAGTCATGTGACACCTCTGCAGCAGAGCTAGATGCTCCGAAATCAAATTAGTGATAGCGAAGACTGTCATGTGACACCTCTGCAGCAGAGCTAGATGCACTGAAATCAAAAGTGCTGAGAGTGAAATCTGCGATATGATACCTATGCAGCAAAGCTAGTTTCACTGAGACAAAATGTGCTGAAAGTGGAAACAGTCATGTGACACCTTTGCAGCAAATCTAGATGAACTGAGATCAAAGATACTGAAAGTGAAAAATGCCATGAGTCCTCAGCAGCAGAGCTAGATGCACTGAGATCAAAAGTGCTAAAAGTGAAAACAGTCATGTGACACTTCTGCAGCAAAGCTAGATGCACTGAGGTCAATTGTGCTGAAAATGAAAACGGCCATGACACCTCTGCAGCAGAGCTAGATGCACTCAAATCAAAAGGGCAGAAAGTGAAAGCTGCCGTGCGACTTATCTGAAAAGCTAGATGTGCTGAGACCAAAGGTCCTGAAAGTGTAAACCACCATGGCACCTCAGCAGCAGAGCTAGATGCTCTGAATCAAAAGTGCTGAAATAGAAAAGTCATATGACACCTCAACAACAAAGCAAGATGCAGTGAGATCAAAGGTGCTGAAACTGAAAACTGCCATGACACTTCTGCAGCAGAGATAGATGCATTGAGATCAAAAGTGCTTAAAGTGAAATCAGTTATGTGACACCTCTGCTATAAAGCTAGATGCACTGAGATTAAAGGCACTGAAAGTGAAAATGGACATGACACCACTGCAGCAGAGTTAGATGCTCGGAGATCAAAAGTGCAGATAGTGAAATCCACCATGTGACATCTCTCCAGCAGAGCCAGATGTTCTGAGCTCAAAAGTGCAGAAAGTAAAAACAGTCATGTGTCACTTTTTCAGCAGAGCTAGATACACTGAGATCAAAGGTGCTGAAAGGGAAAACTGCCTTGTGATACCTCTGCAGCCAAACTTAGATGCACTGAGAACAAAAGTGCGGAAAGTGACAAATACACTAACACCTCTGACACTGAGCAAGATGCACTGAGATCAAAAGTGCTGAAAGTGTAAACAGGCATGTAACACCTCTGCAGCACAGCTAGATGCACTTTGATCAAAGGTGTTGAACTTGAAAACAGCCACGTGACACCTCTGCAGCACAACTAGATTCACTGAAATCCAAAGTGTAAAAAGTGAAAACTGACATATTACACCTATGCAGCAAAACTAGATGCACTGAGATCAAAGATGCTGAAAGTGAAAACAGCCATGTGACACCTCTGCAGAAAAGCTAGATTCACTGAGGTCATAGGTGCTGAAAGTGAAAAATGCCACTACACCTCTGCAGCTGAGCTAGATGCAGTGAGATCAAAAGTGCTGAAAGTGAATACAGTTATGTTACACCTCTGCAGCAAAGCTAGATGCACTGAGATCTAAGGCACTAAAAGTAAAAATGGCCATATCACCTCTGCAACAGAGCTAGATGCACTGAGATCAAAAGTGCTGTGAGTAAAAGTGAAAGTGAAAACGGCCATGTCATCTCTGCAGCAGAGCTAGACGCCCTCAAATCAAAAGTGCTTAAAGTGAAAACAGCCAAGTGACTTGTCTACAGCAGAGTTAGATGCATTGAGAACAAAAGTGCTGAAACTGAAAACAGTCATCACACAGCTCTGCAGCAGAACTGAATGCACTGAGATTAAAAGTGCTATAAGTGAAAACTGCCATGCGGCTCCTGTGCAGCAGAGCAAGGTGCACTGAGACCGAAGGTGTGAAGATGAAAGCTGTCATGTGACACCTCTGCAGCAGAGCTATAGGAACTGAAATCAGAAGTGCAGAAGGTGAAAGCGAATATGCGACACCACTGTATCAGAACTAGATGCACTGAGATCAATGGTGCTGAAAGTGAAAACTGTCATGACACCTCTCCAGCAAATCTAGATGCACTGAGATGAAACGTGCTGAAAGTGAAAGTGAAAACTGCCAAAACACCTCTGCAGCAGAGCTAGTTGCATTGAGATCAAAAGTGCAGAAAGTGAAATCAGCCATGTGACACCTCTGCAGCACAGCCAGATGCATTGAGATTAAAAGCACCAAAATTGAAAACTGCGATGTGACACATCTGTGAAAGAGCTAGATGCACTGAGATTAAAAGTGCTTAAATTGAAATCAGTCTTGTGGCAGCTTTGCAGCAGAACTGAATGAAATGAGAAAAAAAGCGCTATAAGTGAAAACTGTCATGTGACACCTCTGCAGAAGAGCTGTGTGCACTGAGACCAAAGGTGTGAAGGTGAAAGCTGTCATGTGACACCTCTGCAGCAGAGCCAGAGGAACTGAGATCCAAAGTGGTGAAGGTGAAAGCTGCCATGCGACACTTCTGCAGCAGAGCTAGATGTACTGAAACTAAAAGTGCTGAAAGGAAAAACAGTCATTAGGCATCTATGCAGCAGAGATACGTGCACTGAGATCAAAAGTGCTGAAAGTGAAAACAGTCATATGACACCTCTGCAAAAGAGCTAGATGCACTGAGATCAAACGTGCTGAAATTGAAAACAGTCATGTGACACCTCAAAAACAATGCTAGATACACAGAGATCAAAGGGGCTGAAATTGAAAATTATCATGTGACACCTCTGCAGCAGAGCTAGAAGTGCTGAGATCAAAGGTGCTGAAAGTGAAAACAGTCTTGTGACAGCTCTGCAGCAGAACTGAATGCAATGAGGTCAAAAGTGCTATAAGGAAAAACTACCATGAGACACCTCTGCAGCAGAGCTAGATGCACTAAGACTAAAGTTGTGAACGTGAAAACTGTCATGTGACACCTCTGCAGCAGAGCTAAATGCACTGAGATCAAAAGTGCTGATAGTGAAAACAGCCATGTGACACCTGTGCAGCAGAGCTAGATGGATAGAGATCAAAAGTGCAGAAAGTAAAAATAGTCATGTGACACCTCTGCATCAGAGCTAGACGCTCTGAGATCAAAGGTGCAGAAAGTGAAAACAGTCATGTGACACCTCTGCAGTTGAGCTATATGCACTGAGATCAATAGAGCTGCAAGTGAAAACAGCTTCCTGACAACTCTGCAGCAGACATAGTTGCACTGAGATCAAAAGTGCCGAAAGTGAAAAGAGCCATGCGACACCTCTGCAGGAGAGCTAGATGAACAGAGATCAAAGGTGCTGAAAGTGAAAGCCGCCATGCGACATATCTGGAGAGCTAGATGCACTGAGATCAAAAGTGATGATAATGAAAACAGTCATGTGACACCTCTGCAGCAGAGCTAGATGCATTGAGATCAAAGGTGATGAAAGTGAACACTGCCATCTGATACCTCTGCAGCAAAGCAAGATGCACTGTAACCCAAAAGTGCTGAAAGTGGAAACAGAGATGTGACACCTATGCAGCAAAGCTAGATACATTGAGATTAAAGGTGCTGAAAGTGAAAACTGCCTTGATGGCTCTGCAGCAGAGCTAGATGCACTGAGATCAAAAGTGCTGAAAGTAAAAACAGTCATGTGACACTTCTGCAGCAAAGAAAGATGCACTGAGATCAAAGGTGCTGAAAGTGAAAACTGCCACGACACCTCTGCAGTAGAGCTAGATGCCCTTAAACCAAAAGTGCTGAAATTGGAACAGACAGGTGACACATCTGCAGCAGAACTGGATGCACTGAGATCAAAAGTGAAAAAAGAGAAAACTGTCATATTACTCCTATGCAGCAAAACTGGATACACTGAGATCAAAGGTGCTGAAAGTGAAAACAGACATTTGACACCTCTGCATCAGAATTAGATGCACTTAGACCAAAGGGGCAGAAAGTGTAAACAATCATGTCACACCTCTGCAGAAGAGCTAGATGCACTGAGATCAAAAGTGCTATAAGTGAAAACAGCCATGTGACACCTCGGAAGCAGAGATAGAAGCACTGAGATCAAAAGTGCTGAAATTGAAAGCAGTCATGAGACACCTGAATAGTGAAGCTAAATGTATTGAGATCAAAAGCGCTTAAAGTGAAAACAGTCATGTGACACCTCTGCAGAAGAGGTAGATGAACTGAGATCAAAGGTATTAAAATTATAAACAGTAATGTGACACCTCAACAGCAAAGCTAGATGCACTGAAATCAAAGGTGCTGAAATTGAAAATAGGCATGTGACACCTCTGCAGCAGAGCTAGATGCACTGAGATCAAAAGTGCTGAAAGTAAAAACAGTCATGTGACACCTCATCAGCAAAGCTACATCCACTGAGACGAAAGGTGCTGTAATTGAAATTAGTCATGTGACACCTCTGCAGCAGAGCTAGATGTGCAGAGATCAAAGGTGCTGAAAGAGAAAAAAGTCATGTGACACTTCTGCAGCTAAAGTAGGTGCACAGACACCAAAGGTGCTGGAAGTGAAAACTTCCATGACACCTCTGCAGCAGAGCTAGATGCACAGAATCAAAAGTGCTGAAATAGAAGAGTCATAGGAAATCTCAACAGCAACGCTAGATGCACTGAGATTAAAGGTGCTGAACGTGAAAACTGCAATGACTTCTCTGCAGCAGAGATAGATGCACTGAGATCATAGGTGCTGTAAATGAAAACAGCCATGTGACACTGCTGCAGCAGAGATAGATGCACTGATATCAAAAGTGCTGAATCTGAAAACAGTAATGAGATACTTGAACAGCAAAGCTAAATGTATTGAGATCAAAAGTGCTGAAATTGAAAACAGTCATGTGACACCTCTACAGCAAAGCTGGGTGTACTGTGATCAAAAGTGCTGAAGGTGAAAACAGTCATGTGACATCTCAACAGCAAAGCTACATGCACTGAGGTGAAAGGTGCTGAAATTGAAAATAGTCATGTGACACCTCTGCAACAGAGCTAGATGCACTGAGATCAATGGTGCTGAAAGTGGAAATGGCCATTGCACCTCTGCAGCAGAGCTAAAGACACTGAGATCAAAAGTGCTGAAAGTGAAAACAGCCATGTGACACCTCTGCAGCAGAGCTAGATGCACTGAGATCAAAAGTGATGAAATTGAAAACAGCAATGAGACACCTCAACAATAAAGTTTGATGCCCTGAGATCAAAAGTGCTGAAAGTGAAAACAGTCATGTGACACCTCTGCAGCAGAGATGGATGCGCTGAGATCAAAAGAGCTGAAATTGAAAACAGTCATGTGACACATCAACAGCAAACTGGATTCATTGAGATCAAAGGTGCTGAAATTGAAAGCTATTATGTGATTCCTCTGCAGCAGATCTAGAAGTGCTGAGATGAAAGGTGCTGAAAGAGAAAACAGTTGTGTGACACTTTTGCAACAATACAAGGTGCAGTGAGACCAAAGGTGCTGAAAGTGAAAACTACCATGACACCTCTGCAGCAGAGCTAGATGAACTGAATCAAAAGTGTTCAAATAGAAAAGTCATATGACACCTCAACAGTAAAGCTAGATGCGCTGAGATAAAAGGTGCTGAAAGTGAAAACTGCCATGACTCCAATGTAGCAGAGCTAGATGCACTGAGATCAAAAGTGCTGAAAGTGAAAACAGTTGTGTGACACCTCAGCAACAAACCTAGATGCACTGAGATTAAAGGCACTGAAAGTGAAAATGGCCATGACACCTCTGTAGCAGAGCTAGGTGCACTGAGACCAAAAGTGCAGAAAGTGAACACACTCATTTGACACCTCAGAAGCAGAGCTAGATGTGCTGAGATCAAAGGTGCTGAAACTGAAAACAGTCATGTGACACTTCTGATGCAAAGCTAGATGCACTGAGACCAAAGATGATGACAGTGAAAACTACCAAGACACATCTGCAGGAGAGCAAGATGCACTGAGATCAAAAGAGCTGAAATAGAAAGGTCATGTGTCACCTCGACAGCAAAGCTAGTTTCACTTAGACCAAACCCTCTTGAAAGTGAAAACAGCCATGACACTTATGCAGCAGAGCTAGATGCACTGAGACCAAAGGTGCTGAAAGTGGAAACAGTGATGTGACACCACTGAAGCAAAGCTAGATGCACTGAGATCAAATTTGCTGAAAGTGAAAACTGGCACAACACCTCTGCTGCACAGCCAGATGCATTGAGTTCAAAAGTGTTGAAACAGGAAATTGTCATGACACCTCTGCAGCAGAGCCAGATGCACTGAGGTCAAAAGTGCTGAAATTGAAAATATTCATGTGACACCTCAACAGCAAAGCTAGATGCAATGAGATCAAAGGTGTTGAAAGTGAAAACAGTCATGTTACACCTCTGGAGCATAGCTAGATGCACTGAGACGAAAGGTGCTGAAAGTGAAAACTACCATGACAGCTCTGCAGTAGAGCAAGATGAAGTGAGATCAAAAGTGCTGAAATAGAAGAGTCATGTGACACCTCAACAGCAAAGCTAGGTGCACTGAGATCAAAGGTGCTGAAAGTGAAGACTGCCATGACAACTCGGCAGCAGTGCTAGATGCATTGAGATCAAAAGTGCTGAAAGTGAAAACAGTCATGTGGCAACTCTGCAGCAAACCTAGATGCACTGAGATCAAAGGTGCTAAAAGTGGAAATGGCCATGACACCTCAGCAGCAGAGCTAAATGCACTGAGATCAAATTGCTGGAAGTGAAAGCTGAAATGTGATATCTCTGAAGCAGGGCTAGATGCACTGAGACCAAAAGTGCTGAAAGTGAAGACTGTCATGTGACACCTCTGCAGCAGAGCTATATGCACTTAGATCAAATGTGCTGAGAGTGAAATCTGAAAAATGATAACTCTGCAGCAAAGCTAGTTACAATGAGACAAAATGTGCTGAAAGTGGAAACAGTCATGTGACACCTCTGCAGCAAATCTTGATGCACTGAGATCAAAGATGCTGAAAGTGAAAACTGCTATGAGACCTCTGCAGCAGAGCAAGATGCACTGGGATCAAAAGTGTTGATAGTGATAGCTGCCATACAACTATTCTGCAGCAGAGCTAGATGCATTGAGATGAAAAGTGTTGAAAGTGAAAACAGCCATGTGACAACTATGCAGCAAAGCTAGATGCTCTGAGATCAAAGGCGCTAAAAGTGAAAAAGGCCATAATACCTCTGCAGCAGAGCTAGATGCACTGAGACCAAATTCCTGAAAGTGAAGACTGTAATGTGACACCTCTGCAGCACTGAAATCAAAGGCACTGAGAGTGAAATCTGCGATATGATACCTCTTCACCAAAGCAACTTACAGTAAGACAAAATTTGTTGAAACAGGAAACAGTCATGTGACACCTCTGCAGCAAATCTAGACGAACTGAGATCAAAGATGATGAAAGTGAAAACTGCCATAAGTCCTCTGCAGCACAGCTAGAATCACTGAGATCAAAAGTGCTAAAAGTGAAAAAAGTCATGTGACACTTCTGCAGCAAAGCTAGATGCACTGATATCCAAGGTGCTGGAAATGAAAACTTCCCTGACACCTTTGCAGCACAGCTAGATGCACTGAGATCAAAAGAGCTGAAAGTAAAAATACTAATGTGACACCTCAACAGCAAAGCTAGATGCAGTGAAATGAAAGGTGTTCAAAGTGTAAACAGCCATGACACCTTTGCTGCTGAGCTGGATGGACTTATATAAAAAGGGGTGAAAATGAAAACAGCCATGTGAAACCTCTGCAGCAGAGACAGAAGCTTTGAGATCAAAAGTGCTGAAATTGAATATGGCCATGTGACACCTATGCAGCAAAACTAGATGCACTGAGATTAATGGTGCTGAAAGTGAAAACAGTCATGTGACACTTCTGCAGCTAAGCGAGAAGCACTGAGACCAAAGGTGCAGAAAGTGAAAACTACCATGACACCTCTGCATCAGATCTAGATGTACTGAATCAAAAGTGCTGAAATAGAAAAGTCATATGACACCGCAACAGCACAGCTAGATGCACTGAGATCAAAGGTGCTGAAAGTGAAAACTGCCATGACACCTCTGCAGCAGAGAGAGATGCACTGATATCTAAAGTGCTGAAAGTGAAATCAGTTATGTGACAGCTCTGCAGCAAAGCTAGATACACTGTGATCATAGGCATTGAAAGTGAAAACTACCATGACACCTCTGCAGCAGAGCTAGATGCACTGAGATCAAAAGTGCAGATGGTGAAATCCCACATGTAACATCTTTGCAGCAGAGCTAGATTCAATGAGATCAAAGGTGATGAAAGTGAAAACGGCCATGTGATACCTCTGCAGTAGAGCTAGATGCACTGAGACCAAAAGTGCTGAAAGTGAAAAATGCCAAAACACCTCTGAAGCAGAGCTAGATGCACTGAGATCAAAAGTGCTGATAGTGTTAGCTGCCATGCAACTACTCTGCAGCAGAGATAGATGCACTGACATGAAAAGTGCAGAAAGTGAAAACACTCATGTGACACTTCTGCTGCAAAGCTAGATGCACTGAGACCAAAGGTGATGACAATGAAAACTACCATGACACATCTGCAGGAGAGCAAGATGCACTGAGATCAAAAGTGATGAAATAGAAAAGTCATGTGTCACCTCAACAGCAAAGCTAGTTTCAGTGAGACCAAAGCTGCTGAAAGTGAAAACTGCCATGACACTTATGCTGCAGAACTAGATGCACTGAGATCAAAGGTGCTGAAAGTGGAAACAGTGATGTGACACCACTGCAGCAAAGCTAGATGCACTGAGATCAAATTTGCTAAAAGTGAAAACTGGCATGATACCTCTGCAGCACAGCTAGATGCATTGAGTTCAAAAGTGTTGAAACAGGAAACTGTCATAACACCTCTGCAGTAGAGCCAGATGTACTGAGGTCAAAAGTGCTGAAATTGAAAATATTCATATGACACCTCAACAGCAAAGCTAGATGCACTGAGATCAAAGGTGCAGATGGTGAAATCCTCCATGTAACATCTTTGCAGCAGAGCTAGATTCACTGAGATCAAATGTGATGAAAATGAAAACTGCCGTGTGATACCTATGCAGTAAAGCTAGATGCACTGAGATCAAAAGTGCTGAAAGTGAAAAATACAATAACACCTCTGAAGCAGAGCTAGATGCACTGAGATTAAAAGTGCTGAAAGTGTACACAGCCATGTCACACCACTGGAGCAGACCTAGATGCATTGAGATCAAAAGCGTTGAAATTTAAAAGAGTCATGTGACACCTCCAAAACAAAGCAAGAAGCACTGAGGTCAAAGGTGCTGAAATAGAAAACTATAATGTGACACCTCTGCAGCAGAGCTAGATGCACTGAGATCAAAGGTGCTGAAAGTGAAAACTGCCATGACACCTCTGTAGCAGAGATAGATGCACTGAGATCAAAAGTGCTGAAAGTGAAATCAGTTATGTAACACCTCTGCAGCAAAGCTAGATGCACAGAGATCATAGGCATTGAAAGTGAAAACTACTATGACACCTCTGCAGCAGAGCTAGATGCACTGAGATCAAAAGTGCAGATGGAAAAATCCACTATGTAACATCTTTGCAGCAGAGCTAGATTCACTGAGATCAAAGGTGATGAAAGTGAAAATGGCCATGTGATACCTCTGCAGTAAAGCTAGATGCACTGAGACCAAAAGTGCTGAAAGTGAAAAATGCCAAAACACCTCTGAAGCAGAGCTAGATGCACTGAGATCAAAAGTGCTGATAGTGATAGCTGCCATGCAACTACTCTGCAACAGAGCTAGATGCACTGAGATCAAAGGTGCTGAAACTGAAAACAGCCATGTGACACTTCTGCTGCAAAGCAAGATGCACTGAGACCAAAGGTGCTGACAGTGAAAACTACCATGACACATCTGCAGGAGAGCAAGATGCACTGAGATCAAAAGTGCTGAAATAGAAAAGACATGTGTCAACTCGACAGAAAAGCTATTTTCACTGAGACCAAAGCTGCTGAAAGTGAAAATTGCAATGACACTTACGCAGCAGAACTAGATGCACTGAGACCAAAGGTGCTGAAAGTGGAAGCAGTGATGGGACATCACTGCTGCAAAGCTAGATGCACTGAGATCAAATTTGCTAAAAGTGGAAACTGGCACGATACCTCTCTAGCACAGCAAGATGCATTGAGTTCAAAAGTGTTGAAACAGGGAACTGTCAGACACCTCTGCAGCAGAGACAGATGCACTGAGGAAAAAAGTGCTGAAATTGAAAATATTCATATGACACCTCAACAGCAAGTCTAGATGCACTGAGATCAAAGGTGCAGATGGTGAAATCCACAATGTAACATCTTTGCAGCAGAGCTAGATTCACTGAGATCAAAAGTGTTGAAATTTAAAAGAGTCATGTGACACCTCAAAAACAAAGCAAGAAGCACTGAGGTCAAAGGTGCTGAAATTGAAAACTATAACGTGACACCTCTGCAGCAGAACTAGATGTGCTGAGATCAAATGTGCTGAAAGTGATAACAATCATGTGACACTTCTGCAGCAAAGCTAGATGCAATGAGACCAAAGGTGCTGAAGGTGAAAACTACCATGACACCTCTGCAGCAGAACAAGATGCACTGAGATCAAAAGTGCTGAAAGTGAAAACAGTTGTGTGACACCTCAGCAGCAATCCTAAACGCACTGAGATTAAAGTCACTGAAAGTGAAAATGGCCTTGCCACCTCTGCAGCAGAGCTAGATGCACTGAGATCAAAATTGCTGATAGTAATAGCTGCCATGCAACTACTCTGCAGCAGAGATTGAAGCACTGAGATGAAAAGTGCAGAAAGTGAAAACACTCATGTGACACCTCAGCAGCAGAGCTAGATGTGCTGAGATCAAAGGTGCTGAAACTGAAAACAGTCATGTGACACTTCTGCTGCAAAGCTAGATGCACAGAAACCAAATGTGCTGACAGTGAAAACTGGCATGACACCTCTACAGCATAGCTAGATGCACTGAGTTCAAAAGTGTTGAAACAGCAAACTGTCATGACACCTCTGCAGCAGAGCCAGATGCACTGACGTAAAAAGTGCTAAAATTGAAAATATTCATATGACAATTCAACATCAAAGCTAGATACAGTGAGATAAAAGGTGCTGAAAGTGAAAACAGTCATGTGACACCTCTGTATCAGAGCTAGATGCGCTGAGATCAAAGGTGCAGAAAAAGAAAACAGTCACGTGACACCTCTGTGGCAAAGCTAGATGCTCTGAAATGAAAGGTGCTGAAAGTGAAATCTGCAATGACACCTCTGCAGCAGAGCAAGATGAAGTGAGATCAAAGTGCTGAAATAAAAAGATCATGTGGCACCTCAACAGCAAAGCTAGATGCACTGAGATCAAAGGTGCTGAAGATGAAGACTGCCATGACAACTCTGCTGCAGAGCTAGATGCATTGAGATCAAAAGTGCTGAAAGTGAAAACAGTCTTGTGACAACTCTGCAGCAAAGCAAGATGCACTGAGATCAAAGGTGCTAAAAGTGAAAATGGCCAAGACACCTCTGGCAGCAGAGCTAGATCAAATTGCTGGAAGTGATTGCTGAAATGCGACATCTCTGAAGCAGAGCTAGATGCACTGAGATCAAAAGTGCTGAAAGTGAAGACTGTCATGTGACACCTCTGCAGCAGAGCTAAATGCACTGAAATCAAAGGTGCTGAGAGTGAAATCTGCAAAATGATACCTCTGAAGCAAAGCTAGTTAGAAAGAGTGAAAATGTGCTGAAACTGGAAACAGTCGTGTGACACATCTCCAGCAAAGATTGATGTGCAGAGATCAAAGATGCTGAAAGTGAAAACTGCCATCAGACCTCTGCAGCAGAGATAGATGCACTGAGATCAAATTGCTGAAAGTGAAGACTGTCATGTGACACCTCTGCAGCAGAGCTAGATGCACTGAGATCAAATTGCTGAAAGTGAAGACTGTCATGTGACACCTCTGTAGCAGAGCTAGATGCTCTGAATTCAAAGGCGCAGAGAGTGAAATTTGCAATATGATACCTCTGCATCGATGATAGTTACAGTAAGACAAAATGTGCTGAAAGTGGAAACAGTCATGTGACACCTCGGCAGCAAATCTAGATGAACTAAGATCAAAGATGCTGAAAGTGAAAACTGACATGAGTCCTCTGCAGCATAACTAGATGTACTGAGATCAAAAGTGCTAACAGGGAAAACAGTCGTGACACTTCTGCAGCAAAACTAGATGCATTGATATCAAAGGTTCTGGAAATGAAAACTGCCCTGACACCTCTGCAGCAGAGCTAGATACACTGAGATCAAAAGTGCTGAAAGGGAAAATACTCATGTAACAACTCAACAGCAAAGCTAGATGCAGTGAAATGAAAGGTGTTCAAAGTGTAAACAGCCATGTCACCTCTGTTGCTAATCTAGATGCACTTATATAAAAAGTGCTGAAAATGAAAACAGCCATGTGACTCCTCTGCAGCAGAGATAGATGCTTTGAGATCAAAAGTACTGAAATTGAAAATGGCCATGTGACACCTCTGCAGCATAACTGGATGCACTGAGATCAAAAGTGCAAAAAGTGAAGACTGAGAAGACACCTATGCAGCAAAACTAGATGCAATGAGATTAAAGGTGCTGAAAGTGAAAACAGCAATTTGACACCTCTTCAGCAAAGCTAGATGCACTGAAAACAAAGGTGTTGAAAGTGTAAACTACCATGACACCTCAGCATCAGCTCTAGATGCACTGAATAAAAAGTGCTGAAATAGAAAAGTCATTTGACACCTCAACAGCACAGCTAGATGCACTGAGATCAAAGGTACCGAAAGTGAAAACTGCCAAGACACTTCTGCTGCAGAGATATATGCACTGAGATCAATCGTGCTGAAAATGAAAACAGTTATGTGACACCTCTGTAGCAAAGTTAGATGCAATGTGATCAAAGGCACTGAAAGAACACGTCCATGACACCTCTGCAGCAGAGCTAGATTCACTGAGATTAAAGTGCAGATAGTGAAATCTGCCAAGAGATATCTCTGCAGCAGAGCTAGATGCACTGAGATCAAAAGTGCAGAAAGTGAAAACAGTCATGTGACACCTCTGCAGCAGAGCTAGATGCATTGAGATCAAAGATGCTGAAAGTGAACATGGCCATCTGATACCTCTGCAGCAAAGCAAGATGCACTGTAACCAAAAGTGCTGAAAGTGGAAACAGTGATGTGACACCTATGCAGCAAAGCTGGATACATTGAGATTTAAGTTGCTGAAAGTGAAAACTGCCTTGACTGCTCTGCAGCAGAGCTAGATGCAATGAGATCAAAAGTGCTGAAAGTGAAAACAGTCATGTGACACTTCTGCAGCAAAGCTAGATGCACTGAGATCAAAGGTGCTGAAAGAGGAAACTGCCATGACACCTCTGCAGCAGAGCTAGATGTCCTTAAACCAATAGTGCTGAAATTGAAAACAGCCATGTGACACATCAGCAGAAGAACTGGATGCACTGAGATCAAAAGTGCAAAAAGTGAAAACTGACATATTACTCCTAAGCAGCGAAACTGGATGCACTGAGATCGAAGGTGCTGAAAGTGAAAACAGGTATTTGACACCTCTGCATCAGAACTAAATGCACTTAGATCAAAGGGGCAGAAAGTGTAAACAGTCATGTGACACCTCTGCAGAAGAGCTAGATGCACTGAGATCAAAAGTGCTGTAAGTGAAAACAGCCATGTGACACCTCAGCAGCAGAGATAGAAGCATTGAGATCAAAAGTGCTGAAATTGAAAGCAGTCATGAAACACCTGAAAAATGAAGCTAAATGCATTGAGATTAAAAGCGCTTAAAGTGAAAACAGTCATGTGAAACCTCTGCAAAAGAGGTAGATGAACTGAGATCAAAAGTATTGAAATTAAAAACAGTCATGTGACACCTCAACAGTAAAGCTAGATGCACTGAGATCAAAAGTGCTGAAAGTAAAAACAGTCATGTGACTCCTCTGTATCAGAGCTAGATGCACTGAGATCAAAAGTGCTTAAAGTGAAAACAGTAAAGTGACTCCTCAACAGCAAAGCTACATGCACTGAGATGAAAGGTGCTGAAATTGAAATTAGTCATGTGACATCTCTACAGCAGAGCTAGATGTGCAGAGATCAAAGGTGCTGAAAGAGAATACAGTCATGTGACACTTCTGCAGCTAAAGTAGGTGTACTGAGACCAAAGGTGCTGATAGTGAAAACTTCCATGACACCTCTGCAGCAGAGCTAGATGCACTGAATCAAAAGTGCTGAAATAGAAAAGTCATAGGACACCTCAACAGCAAAGCTTGATGAACTGAGATCAAAGGTGATGAACATAAAAACTGCTATGACTTCTCTGCAGCAGAGATAGATGCACTGAGATCTTAGATGCAGTAAGGGAAAACTGCGATGTGACACCGCAGCAGCAGAGATAGATGCACTGATATCAAAAGTGCTGAAACTGAAAACAGTAGTGACACACCTCAACAGCAAAGCTAAATGCATTGAGATTAAAAGTGCTGAAAGTGAACACAGTCATGTGACACCTCTGCAGCAGAGGTAGATGAATTGAGATCAAAAGTACTGGAACTGAAAACAGTCATGTGAAACCTCTACAGCAGAGCTAGATACACTGCGATCAAAAGTGCTGAAGGTGTAATCTGCCATGTGACATCTCTGCAGCAGAGCTAGAAGCACTGAGTTTAAAGGTTCTGAAAGTGAAAACAGTCATGTGACACCTCTGCAGCAGAGCAAGATGCACTGAGATTGAAAACACTGATAGTGAAAGCTGTCCTGCGACGACTCTGCAGCAGAGCTAGATATGCAGACCAAAAGTGCTGAAAGTCGAAACAGTGATGTGACACCTATGCAGCAAAGCTAGATACATTGAGATTAAAGGTGCTGAAAGTAAAAACTGCCTTGGCTGCTCTGCAGCAGTGCTAGATGCACTGTGATCAAAAGTGCTGAAAGTGGAAACTGCCATGACACCTCTGCAGCAGAGCTAGAAGCTCTTAACCCAAAAGTGCTGAAATTGAAACAGACAGGTGACACATCTGCAGCAGAACTAGATGCACTGAGATCAAAAGTGCAGAAAGAGAAAACTGACATATTACTCCTATGCAGTAAAACCGGATACACTGAGATCAAAAGTGCTGAAAGTGAAAACAGAAAATTCACACCTCTGCATCAGAGCTAGATGCACTTAGATCAAAGGGGCAGAAAGTGTAAGCAGTCATGTGACACCTCTGCCGAAGTGCTAGATGCACTGAGATCAAAAGTGCTGTAAGTGAAAACAGCCATGAGACACCTCGGAAGCAGAGATAGAAGCACTGAGATCAAGAGTGCTGAAATTGAAAGCAGTCATGAGACACCTGAAAAGTGAAGTTAAATGCATTGAGATCAAAAGCACTAAAAGTGAAAACAGTCATGTGACACCTCTGCAGAAGATGTAGATGAACTGAGATCAAAAGTATTGAAATTACAGACAGTCATGTGACACCTCAACAGCAAAGCTAGATGCACTGAGATCAAAGGTGATGAAATTGAAAATAGGCATGTGACACCTCTGCAGCAGAGCTAGATGCACTGAGACCAAAGGTGCAGAAAATGAAAACTACCATGACATCTCTCAGCAGAGCTAGATGCACTGAGATCAAAAGTGCTGAAAGTAAAAGCAGTCATGTGACACTTCTGCAGCAGTTGTAGATGCACTGAGATCAAAAGTGTTTAAAGTGAAAAATGTAATGTGACACCCTAACAGCAAAGCCAAATGCACTGATATGAAAGGTGCTGAAATTAAAAATAGTCATATGACACCTCTGCAGCAGAGCTAGATGTGCAGAGATCAAAGGTGCTGAAAGAGAAAAAAGTCATGTGACACTTCTGCAGCTAAAGTAGGTGCACTGAGACCAAAGATGCATTAAGTGAAAAATTGCATGACACCTCTGCAGCAGAGCTAGATGCACTGAATCAAAAGTGCTGAAATAGAAAAGTCATATGACACCTCAACAGCAACGCTACATGCACTGAGATCAAAGGTGCTGAACGTGAAAACTGCCAGGACTTCTCTGCATCAGAGATAGATGCACTGAGATCATAGGTGCTGTAAATGAAAACAGCCATGTGACACCGCTGCATTAGAGATAGATGCATTGAAATCAAAAGTGCTGAAACTGAAAACAGTAATGAGACACCTCAACAGCCAAGCTAAATGCATTGAGATTAAAAGTGCTGAAAGTGAACACAGTCATGTGACAACTCTGCAGCAGAGGTAGATGAATCGAGATCAGAAGTACTGAAATTGAAAACAGTCATCTGACACCTCTACAGCAGAGCTGGATGCACTGTGATCAAAAGTTCTGAAGGTGAAAACAGTCATGTGACACCTCAACAGCAAAGCTACATGCACTGAGGTGAAAGGTGATGAGAGTGAAATCTGCAAAATGATACCTCTGAAGCAAAGCTAGTTACACTGAGTCAAAATGTGCTGAAACTGGAAACAGTCATGTGACACCTCTCCAGCAAAGCTTGAAGTACAGAAATCAAAGATGATGAAAGTGAAAACTGCCATGAGATCTCTGCAGCAGAGATAGATGCATTGAGATCATAAGTGCAAAAAGTGAAATCTGACAAGACACCTATGCAGCAAAACTAGATGCAATGAGATTAAAGGTGCTGAAAGTGAATACAGCAATGTGACACCTCTTCAGTAAAGCTAGATGCACTGAGACCAAAGGCGTTGAAAGTGTAAACTACCATGACACCTCAGCATCAGCTCTAGATGCACTGAATAAAAAGTGCTGAAATAGAAAAGTCATATGACACCTCAACAGCACAGCTAGATGCACTGAGATCAAAGGTGCTGAAAGTGAAAACTGCCAAGACACCTCTGCTGCAGAGATATATGCACTGAGATCAAACATGCTGAAAGTGAAAACAGTTATGTGACACCCCTGTAGCAAAGCTAGATGCACTGTGATCAAAGGCACTGAAAGTGAAAACAGCCATGACACCTCTGCAGCAGAACTAGATTCACTGAGATCAAAAGTGCAGATAGTGAAATCTGCCATGCGACATCTCTGCAGCAGAGCTAGATGCACTGAGATCAAAGGTGCTGGAAGTGAAAACAGGCATTTGACACCTCTGCATCAGAGCTAGATGCACTTCGATCAAAGGGGCAGAAAGTGTAAACAGTCATGTAGCACCTCTGCAGAAGAGCTAGATGCACTGAGATCAAAAGTGCTGTAAGTGAAAACAGCCATGTGACACCTCGGCAGCAGAGATAGAAGCACTGAGATCAAATATGCAGAAATTGAATACAGTCATGAGACACCTGAAAAGCAAAGCTAAATGCATTGAGATTAAAAGCACTAAAAGTATAAACAGTCATGTGTCACCTCTGCAGAAGAGGTAGATGAACTGAGATAAAAAGTATTGAAATTAAAAACAGTCATGTGACACCTCAACAGCAAAGCTAGAAGCACTGAGATCAAAGGTGCTGAAATTGAAAATAGACATGTGACTCCTCTGCATCAGAGCTATATGCACTGAGACCAAAGGTGCTGAAAATGAAAACTACCATGACATCTCTCAGCAGAGCTAGATGCACTGAGATCAAAAGTGCTGAAAGTAAAAACAGTCATGTGACACCTCGGCAGCAGATCTAGATGCACTGAGATCAAAAGTGCTTAAAGTGAAAACAGTAAAGTGACTCAACAGCAAAGCTACATACACTGAGATGAAAGGTGCTGAAATTGAAATTTGTCATATGACATCTCTGCAGCAGAGCTAGATTTGCAGAGATCAAAGGTGCTGAAAGAGAAAACAGTCATGTGATACTTGTGCAGCTAAAGTAGGTGTACTGAGACCAAAGTGCTGAAAGGGAAAATGCCCATGACACCTCTGCAGCAGAGCTAGATGCACTGAATCAGAACTGCTGAAATAGAAAAGTCATAGGACACCTCAACAGCAAAGCTAGATGCACTGAGATCAAACGTGCTGAACATGAAAACTGCCATGACTTCTCTGCAGCAGAGATAGATGCACTGAGATCATAGGTGCAGTAAGGGAAAACTGTGATGTGACACCGCTGCAGCAGAGATAGATGCACTGATATCATAAGTGCTGAAACTGAAAACAGTAATGAGACACCTCAACAGCAAAGCTAAATGCATTGAGATTAAAAGTGCTGAAAGTGAACACAGTCATGTGACACCTCTGCAGCAGAGGTAGATGCACTGAGATCAAAGGAGCTGAAATTGAAATCTGCCATGAGACATCTCTGCAGCAGAGCTAGATGCACTGAGTTCAAAAGTGAAGAAAGTGAAAACAGTCATGTGCCACCTCTGCAGCAGAGCTAGATGCATTGAGATCAAAGGTGCTGAAAGTGAACACTGCCATCTGATACCTCTGCAGCAAAGCAAGATGCACTGTAACCAAAAGTGCTGAAAGTGGAAACAGTGATGTGACACCTATGCAGCAAAGCTAGACACCTTGAGATTAAAGGTGCAGAAAGTGAAAACTGCCTTGACTGCTCTGCAGCAGAGCTAGATGCACTGAGCTCAAAAGTGCTGAAAATGAAAACAGTCATGTGACACTTCTACAGCAAATCTAGATGCACTGAGATAAAAGGTGCTGAAAGTGGAAACTGCCATGACACCTCTGCAGCAGAGCTATATGCCCTTAAACCAAAAGTGCTGAAATTGAAACAGACAGGTGACACATCTGCAGCAGAACTGGATGCACTGAGATCAAAAGGGCAAAAAGAGAAAACTGACATATTACTCCTTTGCAGAAAAACTGGATACACTGAGAACAAAGGTGCTGAAAGTGAAAACAGATGTTTGACACCTCTGCATCAGAGCTAGGTGCACTTAGATCAAAGGGGTAGAAAGTGTAAACCGTCATGTGACACCTCTGCAGAAGAGCTAGTTGCACTGAGATCAAAAGTGCTGTAAGTGAAAACAGCCATGTGACACCTCGGAAGCAGAGATAGAAGCACTGAGATCAAAAGTGCTGAAATTGAAAGCAGTCATGAGACACCTGAAAAGCGAAGCTAAATGCATTTAGATCAAAAGCGCTAAAAGTGGAAACAGTCATGTGACACCTCTGCAGAAGAGGTAGACGAACTGAGATTAAAAGTACTGAAATTATAAACAGTCATGTGGCACCTCAACAGCAAAGCTAGATGCACTGAGATCAAAAGTGCTGAAATTGAAAATAGGCATGTGACACCTCTGCAGCAGAACTAGATGCACTGAGACCAAAGGAGATGAAAATGGAAACTACCATGACATCTCTCAGCAGAGCTAGATGCACTGATATCAAAAGTGCTGAAAGTAAAAACAGTCATGTGACACCTCTGCAGCAGACCTAGATGCACTGAGATCAAAAGTGCTTAAAGTGAAAACAGTAATGTGACACCACAACAGCAAATCTACATGCATGTGATACATCTGCAGCAGAGCTAGATGTGCAGAGATCCAAGGTGCTGAAAGAGAAAAAAGTCATGTGACACTTCTGCAGCTAAAGTAGGTGCACAGAGACCAAAGGTGCTGGAAGTGAAAACTTCCATGACACCTTTGCAGCAGAGCTAGATGCACTGAATCAAAGTGCTGAAATAGAAAAGTCTAGGATACCTCCAACAGCAACGCTAGATGCACTGAGATCAAAGGTGCTGAACGTGAAAACTGCCATGACTTCTCTGCAGCAGAGATAGATGCACTGAGATCATAGGTGCAGTAAGGGAAAACTGCAATGTGACACTGCTGCAGTGGAGATAGATGCTCTGATATCAAAAGTGCTGAAACTGAAAACAGTAATGTGACACCTCAACAGCAAAGCTACATGCACTGAGGTCAAAGGTGCTGAAATTGAAAATAGTCACGTGACACCGCTGCAGCAGAGCTAGATGCACTGAGATCAAAGGTGCTAAAAGTGGAAATGGCCATTGCACCTCTGCAGCAGAGCTATAGACATTGAGAACAAAAGTGCTGAAAATGAAAACAGCCATGTGACACCTCTGCAGCAGAGCTAGACGCACAGAGATCAAAAGTGCTGAAATTGAAAACAGTCATGAGACACCTTAACAGCAAAGCGCGATGCACTGAGATCAAAAATGCTAAAAGTGAAAACAGTCATGTGACACCACTACAGCAGAGATGGATGCACTGAGATCAAAAGAGTTGAAATTGAAAACAGTCATGTGACACCACAACAGCAAAGCTGGATGCATCGATATCAAAGGTGCTGAAATTGAAAACTATTATGTGATTCCTCTGCTGCAGATCTAGAAGTGCTAAGATAAAAGGTGCTGAAAGAGAAAACAGTCATGTGACACTTTTGCAACAAAACTAGGTGCACTGAGACCAAAAGTGCTGAAAGTGAAAACTACCATGACACCTCTGCAGCAGAGCTAGATGCACTGAATCAAAAGTGCTGAAATAGAAAAGTCATATGACACCTCAACAGTAAAGCTAGATGCACTGAGATCAAAGGTGCTGAACGTGAAAACTACCATGACTCCTCTGAAGCAGAGATAGATGCACTGAGATCAAAAGTGCTGAAAGTGAAAACAGTTATGCGACACCTCTGCAGCAGAGCTTGATGCATTGAGATCATAGGCACTGAAAGTGAAAACTACCATGACACCTCTGCAGCAGAGCTAGATGCACTGAGATCAAAAATGCAGATGGTGAAATCCACCATGCAACATCTCTGCAGCAGATCTAGATGCAATAAGATCAAAGGTGATGAAAGTGAAAACTGCCATGTGATACCTCTGCAGTAATGTTAGATGCACTGAGACCAAATGTGCTGAAGGTGTAAACTACCAAGACACCCCTGCAGCAGAGCAAGATGCACTGAGGTCAAAAGTGCTGAAGTAGAAAAGTCATGTGTCACCTCGACAGCAAAGCTAGAATCACTGAGACCAAAGGTGCTGAAAGTGAAAACTGCCATGACACCTTTGCAGCAGAGCTAGATGCACTGAGATCAAAAGTGCTGAAAGTGAAAACAGTTGGGTTGCACCTCAGCAGCAATCCTAGACGCTCTGAGATTAAAGTCACTGAAAGTGAAAATGGCCATGCCAGCTCTGCAGCAGAGCTAGATGCACTGAGATCAAAAGAGCTGATAGTGATAGATGCCACGTAACTACTGTGTAGCAGATATAGAAGCACTGAGATGAAAAGTGCAGAAACTGAAAACACTCATGTGACACCTCAGCAGCAGAGCTAGATGTGCTGAGATCAAAGGTTCTGAAACTGAAACAGTCATGTGACACTGCTGCAAAGACAGATGCACATAGACCAAGGGTGCTGACAGTGAAAACTACCATGACACATCTGCAGGAGACCAAGATGCACTGATATCAAAAGTGCTGAAATAGAAAGGTCATGTGTCGCCTCGACAGCAAAGCTAGTTTCACTGAGACCAAAGCTGCTGAAATCGAAAACTGTCATGACACTTATGCAGCAGAACTAGATGCACTGAGACCAAAGGTGCTGAAAGTGAAAACAGTGATGTGACACCACTGCAGCAAATCTAGACACTCTGAGATCAAATTTTCTGAATGTGAAAACTGGCACGACACCTCTGCAGCACAGCTAGATGCATTGAGTTCAAAAGTGTTGAAACAGAAAACTGTCATGACACCTCTGCAGCAGAGCCAGATGCACTGAAGTCAAAAGTGCTAAAATTGAAAATATTCATGTGACACTTCAACAGCAAAGCTAGATGCAGTGAGATCAAAGGTGCTGAAAGAGAAAATAGTCATGTGACACCTCTGCAGCAAAGCTAGATGCTCTGAAATGAAAGATGCTGTAAGTGAAAACTGCAATGACACCTCTGCAGCAGAGCAAGATGCAGTGAGATCAAAAGTGCTGAAATAGAGAGGTCATGTGACACCTCTACAGCAAAGCTAGATGCACTGATAGCAAAGGTGCTGAAGATGAAGATTGCCATGACAACTCTGCTGCAGAGCTAAATGTATTGAGATCAAAAGTGCTGAAAGTGAAAACTGTCTTGTGACAACTCTGCAGCAAAGTGAGATGCACTGAGATCAAAGGTGCTAAAAGTGAAAATGGCCATGACACCTCTGCAGGAGAGCTAGATGTGCTGAGATCAAATTGCAGGAAGTGAAAGCTGAAATGCGACATCTCTGAAGCAGAGCTAGAGGCACTTAGATCAAAAGTGCTGAAAGTGAAGACTGTCATGTGACACCTCTGCAGCAGAGCTAGATGCACTGAGTTCAAAGGTGCTGAGAGAGAAATCTGCAAAATGATACCTCTGAAGCAAAGCAAGTTACACTCAGTCAAAATGTGCTGAAACTAGTAACAGTCTTGTGACACCTCTCCAGCAAAGTTTGATGCGCAGAGATCAAAGATGCTGAAAGTGAAAACTGCCATGAGACCTCTGCAGCAGCGATAGATGCACTGAGATCAAATTGATGAAAGTGAAGACTGTCATGTGACACCTCTGCAGCAGAGCTAGATGCAATGAGATCAAATTGCTGAAAGTGAAGACTGTCATGTGACACCTCTGCTGCAGCGCTAGATGCACTGAATTCAAAGGCGCTGAGAGTGAAATCTGCAATATGATACCTTTACATCAAAACTAGTTACACTCAGACAAAATGTGCTGAAAGTGCAAACAGTCATGTGAAAACTCAGCAGCAAATCTAGACGAACTGAGATCAAAGATGCTGAAGGTGAAAACTGCCATGAGTCCTCTGCAGCAGAGCTAGATGCACTGAGATCAGAAGTGCTAACAGTGAAAACAGTCGTGACACTTCTGCAGCAAAGCTAGATGCATTGATATCAAAGGTGCTGGAAATGAAAACTGCTCTGACACCTCTGCAGCAGAGCTAGATGCACTGAGATCAAAAGTGCTGAAAGTCAAAATACTCATGTAACACCTCAACAGCAAAGCTAGATGCAGTAAAATGAAAGGTGCTCAAAGTGTAAACAGCCATGACACCTCTGTTGCTAAGCTAGATGCACTTCTATAAAAAGTGCTGAAAATGAAAACAGCCATGTGACACCTCTGCAGCAGAAATAGATGCATTGAGATCAAAAGTGCGGAAATTGAAAATGGCCATGTGACACCTCTGCAGCAGAACTGGATGCACTGAGATCAAAAGTGCAAAAAGTGAAAACTGACAAGTCACCTATGCAGCAAAACTAGATGCAATGAGATTAAAGGTGTTGAAAGGGGATACAGCAATGTGATACCTCTTCAGCAAAGCTAGATGCACTGAGACCAAAGGTGTTGAAAGTGAAAACTACCATGACACCTCTGCTGCAGAGATATATGCACTGAGATCAAATGTGCTGAAAGTGAAAACAGTAATGTGATACCTCTGTAGCAAAGCTAGATGCACTGTGATCAAAGGCACAGAAAGTGAAAGGGCCATTACCACTGCACCAGAGCTAGATTCACAGAGATCAAAAGTGCAGATAGTGAAATCTGCCATGCGACACCTCTGCAGTAGAGTTAGATGCATTGAGCTCAAATGTGCTGAAAGTGAACACTGCCATCTGATACATCTTCAGCAAAGCAAGATGCACTGTAACCAAAAGTGCTGAAAGTGGAAACAGTGATGTGACACCTGTGCAACAAAGCAAGATACAAAGAGTTTAAAGGTACTGAAAGTGAAAACTGACCTGACTGCTCTGCAGCAGAGCTAGAAGCACTGAGATCAAAAGTGCTGAAAGTGAAAACAGTTATGTGACACTTCTGCAGCAAAGCTAGATGCACTGAGAACAAAGGTGCTGAAAGTAGAAACTGCCATGACACCTCTGCAGTAAAGCTAGATGCCCTTAAACCAAGAGTGCTGAAATTGAAAACAGCCAGGTGACACATCAGCAGCAGAACTGGATGCACTGAGATCAAAAGTGCAAAAAGTGAAAACTGACATATTGCTCCTATGCAGCGAAACTGGATGCACTGAGATCAAAGGTGCTGAAAGTGAAAACAGGCATTTGACAACTCTGCATCTGAGCCTGACGCACTTAGATCAAAGGGGCAGAAAGTGTAAACCGTCATGTGACACCTCTGCAGAAGAGCTAGATGCACTGAGAGCAAAAGTGCTGTAAGTGAAAACAGCCATGTGACACCTCGGCAGCAGAGACAGAAGCACTGAGATCAAAAGTGCAGAAATTGAAAGCAGTCATGAGACACCTGAAAAGTGAAGCTAAATGCATTGAGATTAAAAGCGCTTAAAGTGAAAACAGTCATGTGACACCTCAACAGCAAAGCTAGATGCACTGAGATCAAAGGTGCTGAAATTGAAAAAAGGCATGTGACTCCTATGCAGCAGAGCTAGATGCACTGAGACCAAAGGTGCTGAAAATGAAAACTACCATGACATCTCTCAGCAGAGCTAGATGCACTGAGATCAAAAGTGCTGAAAGTAAAAACAGTCATGTGACACCTCGGCAGCATATCTAGATGCACTGAGATCAAATGTGCTTAAAGTGAAAACAGTAATGTGACTCCTCAACAGCAAAGCTACATGCACAGAGATGAAAGGTGCTGAAATTGAAATTAGTCATATGACATCTCTGCAGCAGAGCAAGATGTGCAGAGATCAAAGGTGCTGGAAGAGAAAACAGTCATGTGACATTTCTGCAGCTAAAGTAGGTGTACTGAGACCAAAGATACTGAAAGTGAAAACTTCCATGACACTTCTGCAGTAAAGCTAGATGCACTGAATTCAAAGGCACTGAGAGTGAAATCTGTAGTATGATACCTTTGCATCAAAGCTAGTTACAATCTGACAAAATGTGCTGAAAGTGGAAACAGTCATGTGAAAACTCGGCAGCAAATCTAGACGAACTGAGATCAAAGATGCTGAAAGTGAAAACTGCCATGAGTCCTCTGCAGCAGAGCTAGATGCACTGAGATCAAAAGTGCTAACAGTGAAAACAGTCATGTGACACTTCTGCAGCAAAGCTACATGCATTGATATCAAAGGTGCTGGAAATGAAAACTGCCCTGACACACCTGCAGCAGAGCTAGATGGACTGAGATCAAAAGTGCTGAAAGTAAAAACAGTCATGTGATACCTCTGTAGCAGATCTAGATGCACTGAGATCAAAAGTGCTTAAAGTGAAAACAGTAATGTGACACCTCAACAGCAAAACTACATGCACTGAGATGAAAGGTGCTGAAATTAAAATTAGTCATGTGATTCCTCTGCAGCAGAGATAGATGTGCAGAGATCAAAGGTGCTGAAAGAGAAAAAAGTCATGTGACACTTCTGCAGCTAAAGTAGGTGCACTGAGACCAAAGGTGCTGGAAGTGAAAACTTCCATGACACCTCTGCAGCAGAGCTAGATGCACTGAATCAAAAGTGCTGAAATACTAAAGTCATAGGACACCTCAACAGCAAAGCTGGATATACTGAGATCAAAGGTGCTGAACATGAAAACTGCTATGACTTCTCTGCAGCAGAGATAGATGCACTGAGATCATAGGTGCAGTAAGGGAAAACTGTGATGTGACACCTCAACAGCAAAGCTAAATGCATTGAGATCAAAAGTGCAGAAAGTGAACACAGTCAGGTGACACCTCTGCAGCAGAGGTAGATTAATCAAGATCAAAAGTACTGAAAATGAAAACAATCATGTGACACCTCCGCAGCAGAGCAGGATGCACTGTGATCAAAAGTGCTGAAGGTGAAAACAGTCATGTGACACCTCACCAGGAAAGCAACATGCACTGAGGTGAAAGGTGCTGAAATTGAAAATAGTCATGTGACACCTCTGCAGCAGAGCTGGATGCACTGAGATCAAAGGAGCTGAAAGTGAAATCTGCTTGTGACATCTCTGCAGCAGAGCTAGATGCACTGAGATCAAAAGTGCAGAAAGTGAAAACAGTCATGTGACACCAGTGCTGCAGAGCTAGATGCATTGAGATCAAAGGTGCTGAAAGTGAACACTGCCATCTGACACCTCTGCAGAAAAGCAAGAGGCACTGTAACCAAAAGTACTGAAAGTGGAAACAGTGATGGAACACCGATGGAGCAAAGCTCGATACATTGAGATAAAAGGTGCTGAAAGTGAAAACAGTCATGTGACACTTCTGCAGCAAAGCTAGATGCACTGAGATCAAAGGTGCTGAAAGAGGAAACTGCCAAGACACCTCTGCAGCAGAGCTAGATGCCCATAAACCAATAGTGCAGAAATTGAAAAGAGCCAGTTGATACTTCTGCAGCAGAACTGGATGCACTGAGATCAAAAGTGCAAAAAGAGAAAACTGACACATTTACTTCTATGCAGGAAAACTGGATACACTGAGATCATAGGCGCTGAGAGTGAAAACAGGCATTTGACACCTCTGCATCAGAGCTAGATGCTCTTAGATCAAAGAGTCAGAAAGTGTAAACCGTCATGTGACACCTCTGCAGAAGAGCTAGATGCACTGAGATCAAAAGTGCTGTAAGTGAAAACAGCCATGTGACACCTCGGAAGCAGAGATAGTAGCACTGAGATCAAAAGTGCTGAAATTGAAAGCAGTCATGAGACACCTGGAAAGCGAAGCTAAATGCATTGAGATCAAAAGCACTAAAAGTGGAAACAGTCATGTGACACCTCTACAGAAGAGGTAGATGAACTGAGATTAAAAGTACTGCAATTATAAACAGCCATGTGGCACCTCAACAACAAAGCTAGATGCACTGAGATCAAATGTGCTGAAATTGAAAATAGGCATGTGACACCTCTGCAGCAGAACTAGATGCACTGAGACCAAAGGAGGTGAAAATGGAAACTACCATGACATCTCACAGCAGAGCTAGATGCACTGAGATCAAAAGTGCTGAAAGTAAAAACAGTCATGTGACACCTCTGTAGCAGATCTAGATGCACTGAGATCAAAAGTGCTTAAAGTGAAAACAGTAATGTGACACCTCAACAGCAAAGCTACATGCATGTGATACATCTTCAGCAGAGCTAGATGTGCAGAGATCAAAGGTGCTGAAAGAGAACAAAGTCATGTGACACTTCTGCAGCTAAAGTAGTGCACAGAGACCAAAGGTGCTGGAAGTGAAAACTTCCATGACACCTCTGCAGCAGAGCTAGATGCACTGAATCAAAAGTGCTGAAATAGAAAAGTCATAGGATACCTCAACAGCAATACTAGATGCACTGAGATCAAAGGTGCTGAACGTGAAAACTGCCATGACTTCTGTACAGCAGAGATAGATGCACTGAGATCATAGGTGCAGTAAGGGAAAACTGCAATGTGACACTGCTGCAGCAGAGATAGATGCTCTGATATCAAAAGTGCTGAAACTGAAAACAGTAATGTGACACCTCAACAGCAAATCTACATGCACTGAGGTGATAGGTGCTGAAATTGAAAATAGTCACATGACAACTCTGCAGCAGAGCTAGATGCACTGAGATCAAAGGTGCTAAAAGTGGAAATGGCCATTGCACCTCTGCAGCAGAGCTATAGACATTGAGAACAAAAGTGCTGAAAATGAAAACAGCCATGTGACACCTCTGCAGCAGAGCTAGATGCACAGAGATCAAAAGTGCTGAAATTGAAAACAGTCATGAGACACCTTAACAGCAAAGCGCGACGCACTGAGATCAAAAATGCTAAAAGTGAAAACAGTCATGTGACACCACAGCAGCAGAGATGGATGCACTGAGATCAAAAGAGTTGAAATTGAAAACAGTCATGTGACACCACAACAGCAAAGCTGGATGGATCGATATCAAAGGTGCGGAAATTGAAAACTATTATGTGATTCCTCTGCTGCAGATCTAGAAGTGCTGAGATAAAAGGTGCTGAAAGAGAAAACAGTCATGTGACACTTTTGCAACAAAACTAGGTGCACTGAGACCAAAAGTGCTGAAAGTGAAAACTACCATGACACCTCAGCATCAGCTCTAGATGCACTGAATAAAAAGTGTTGAAATAGAAAAGTCATATGACACCTCAACAGCAAAGGTAGATGCACTGACATCAAAGGTGCTGAAAGTGAAAACTGCCAAGACACCTCTGCTGCAGAGATATATGCACTGAGATCAAACGTGCTGAAAGTGAAAACAGTTATGTGACACCTCTGTAGCAAAGCTAGATGCACTGTGATCAAAGGCACGGAAAGTGAAAATGGCCATCACCACTGCACCAGTTCTAGATTCACAGAGATCAAAAGTGCAGATAGTGAAATCTGCCATGTGACAACTCTGCAGCAGAGTTAGATGCATTGAGATCAAATGTGCTTAAAGTGAACACTGCCATCTGATACATCTTCAGCAAAGCAAGATGCACTGTAACCAAAAGTGCTGAAAGTGGAAACAGTGATGTGACACCTGTGCAACAAAGCAAGATACAAAGAGTTTAAAGGTACTGAAAGTGAAAACTGACCTGACTGCTCTGCAGCAGAGCTAGATGCACTGAGATCAAAAGTGCTGAAAGTGATAACCGTCATGTGACACTTCAGCAGCAAAGCTAGATGCACTGAGATCAAAGGTGCTGAAAGTGGAAACTGCCATAACACCTCTGCAGCAGAGCTAGATGCCCTTAAACTAAGAGTGCTGAAATTGAAACAGCCAGGTGACACATCAGCAGCAGAACTGGATGCACTGAGATCAAAAGTGCTGAAAGTGAAAACAGTCATGTGACACCTCTGCAGAAGAGCTAGATGCACTGAGATCAAAAGTGCTGTAAGTGAAAACAGTAATGTGACACCTCAACAGCAAAACTACATGCACTGAGATGATAGGTGCTGAAATTGAAATTAGTCATGTGATTCCTCTGCTGCAGAGCTAGATGTGCAGAGATCAAAGGTGCTGAAAGAGAAAAAAGTCATGTGACACTTCTGCAGCTAAAGTAGGTGCACTGAGACCAAAGGTGCAGGAAGTGAAAACTTCCATGACACCTCTGCAGCAGAGCTAGATGCACTGAATCAAAAGTGCTGAAATACTAAAGTCATAGGACACCTCAACAGCAAAGCTGGATATACTGAGATCAAAGGTGCTGAACATGAAAACTGCTATGACTTCTCTGCAGCAGAGATAGATGCACTGAGATCATAGGTGCAGTAAGGGAAAACTGTGATGTGACACCTCAACAGCAAAGGTAAATGCATTGAGATCAAAAGTGCAGAGAGTGAACACAGTCATGTGACACCTCTGCAGCAGAGGTTGATTAATCAAGATCAAAAGTACTGAAAATGAAAACAGTCATGTGACACCTCTGCAGCAGAGCAGGGTGCACTGCGATCAAAAGTGCTGAAGGTGAAAACAGTCATGTGACACCTCACCAGGAAAGCAACATGCACTGAGGTGAAAGGTGCTGAAATTGAAAATAGTCATGTGACACCTCTGCAGCAGAGCTAGATGCACTGAGATCAAAGGAGCTGAAAGTGAAATCTGCTTGCGACATCTCTGCAGCAGAGCTAGATGCACTGAGATCAAAAGTGCAGAAAGTGAAAACAGTCATGTGACACCTGTGCTGCAGAGCTAGATGCATTGAGATCAAAGGTGCTGAAAGTGAACACTGCCATCTGATACCTCTGCAGCAAAGCAAGAGGCACTGTAACCAAAAGTGCTGAAAGTGGAAACAGTGATGGAACACCGATGCAGCAAAGCTACATACATTGAGATTAAAGGTGCTGAAAGTGAAAACAGTCATGTGACACTTCTGCAGCAAAGCTAGATGCACTGAGATCAAAGGTGCTGAAAGGGGAAACTGCCATGAAACCTCTGCAGCAGAGCTAGATGCCCATAAACCAATAGTGCAGAAATTGAAAACAGACAGGTGATACATCTGCAGCAGAACTGGATGCACTGAGATCAAAAGTGCAAAAAGAGAAAACTGACACATTTACTTATATGCAGCAAAACTGGATACACTGAGATCAAAGGTGCTGAGAGTGAAAACAGGCATGTGACACCTCTGCATCAGAGCTAGATGCACTTAGATCTAAGAGTCAGAAAGTGTAAACCGTCATGTGACACCTCTGCAGAAGAGCTAGATGCACTGAGATCAAAAGTGCTGTAAATGAAAACAGCCATGTGACACCTCGGAAGCAGAGATAGAAGCACTGAGATTAAAAGTGCTGAAACTGAAAGCAGTCATGAGACACCTGAAAAGCGAAGCTAAATGAATTGCGATCAAAAGCGCTAAAAGTGGAAACAGTCATGTGACACCTCTGCAGAAGAGGTAGACGAACTGAGATTAAATGTGCTGAAATTATAAACAGTCGTGTGGCACCTCAATAGCAATGCTATATGCACTGAGATCAAATGTGCTGAAATTGAAAATAGGCATGTGACACCTCTGCAGCAGAACTAGATGCACTGAGACCAAAGGAGCTGAAAATGGAAACTACCATGACATCTCTCAGCAGAGCTAGTTGCACTGAGATCAAAAGTGCGTAAAGTGAAAACAGTAATGTGACACCTCAACAGCAAAGCTACATGCATGTGATACATCTGCAGCAGAGCTAGATGTACAGAGATCAAAGGTACTGAAAGAGAAAAAAGTCATGTGACACTTCTGCAGCTAAAGTAGGTGCACAGAGACCAAAGGTGCTGGAAGTGAAAACTTCCATGACACCTCTGCAGCAGAGCTAGATGCACTGAATCAAAAGTGCTGAAATAGAAAAGTCATAGGATACCTCAACAGCAACGCTAGATGCACTGAGATCAACGGTGCTGAACGTGAAAACTGCCATGACTTCTCTGCAGCAGAGATAGATGCACTGAGATCATAGGTGCAGTAAGGGAAAACTGCAATGTGACACTGCTGCAGCAGAGATAGATGCTCTGATATCAAAAGTGCTGAAACTGAAAACAGTAATGTGACACCTCAACAGCAAAGCTACATGCACTGAGGTGAAAGGTGCTGAAATTGAAAATAGTCACGTGACACCTCTGCAGCAGAGCTAGATGCACTGAGATCAAAGGTGCTAAAAGTGGAAATGGCCATTGCACCTCTGCAGCAGAGCTACAGACATTGAGAACAAAAGTGCTGAAAATGAAAACAGCCATGTGACACCTCTGCAGCAGAGCTAGATGCACAGAGATCAAAAGTGCTGAAATTGAAAACAGTCATGAGACACCTTAACAGCAAAGCGCGATGCACTGAGATCAAAAATGCTAAAAGTGAAAATAGTCATGTGACACCGCTGCAGCAGAGATGGATGCACTGAGATCAAAAGAGTTGAAATTGAAAACAGTCATGTGACACCACAACAGCAAAGCTGGATGCATCGATATCAAAGGTGCTGAAATTGAAAACTATTATGTGATTCCTCTGCTGCAGATCTAGAAGTGCTAAGATAAAAAGGTGCTGAAAGAGAAAACAGTCATGTGACACTTTTGCAACAAAACTAGGTGCACTGAGACCAAAAGTGCTGAAAGTGAAAACTACCATGACACCTCTGCAGCAGAGCTAGATGCACTGAGATCAAAAGTGCAGATGGTGAAATCCACCATGCAACATCTCTGCAGCAGATCTAGATGCAATGAGATCAAAGGTGATGAAAGTGAAAACTACCATGTGATACCTCTGCAGTAATGCTAGATGCACTGAGACCAAATGTGCTGAAGGTGTAAACTACCAAGACACCCCTGCAGCAGAGCAAGATGCACTGAGGTCAAAAGTGCTGAAGTAGAAAAGTCATGTGTCACCTCGACAGCAAAGCTAGAATCATTGAGACCAAAGGTGCTGAAAGTGAAAACTGCCATGACACCTTTGCAACAGAGCTAGATGCACTGAGATCAAAAGTGCTGAAAGTGAAAACAGTTGGGTTGCACCTCAGCAGCAATCCTAGACGCTCTGAGATTAAAGTCACTGAAAGTGAAAATGGCCATGCCAGCTCTGCAGCAGAGCTAGATGCACTGAGATCAAAAGAGCTGATAGTGATAGATGCCACGCAACTACTGTGCAGCAGATATAGAAGCACTGAGATGAAAAGTGCAGAAACTGAAAACACTCATGTGACACCTCAGCAGCAGAGCTAGATGTGCTGAGATCAGAGGTGCTGAAACTGAAAACAGTCATGTGACACTTCTGCTGCAAAGACAGATGCACATAGACCAAGGGTGCTGACAGTGAAAACTACCATGACACATCTGCAGGAGAGCAAGATGCACTGATATCAAAAGTGCTGAAATAGAAAGGTCATGTGTCATCTCGACAGCAAAGCTAGTTTCACTGAGACCAAAGCTGCTGAAATCGAAAACTGTCATGACACTTATGCAGCAGAACTAGATGCACTGAGACCAAAGATGCTGAAAGTGAAAACAGTGATGTGACACCACTGCAGCAAAGCTAGATGCTCTGAGATCAAATTTGCTGAATGTGAAAACTGGCACGACACCTCTGCAGCACAGCTAGATGCATTGAGTTCAAAAGTGTTGAAACAGAAAACTGTCATGACACCTCTGCAGCAGAGCCAGATGCACTGACGTCAAAAGTGCTAAAATTGAAAATATTCATGTGACACTTCAACAGCAAAGCTAGATGCAGTGAGATCAAAGGTGCTGAAAGAGAAAATAGTCATGTGACACCTCTGCAGCAAAGCTAGATGCTCTGAAACGAAAGATGCTGTAAGTGAAAACTGCAATGACACCTCTGCAGCAGAGCAAGATGCAGTGAGATCAAAAGTGCTAAAATAGAGAGGTCATGTGACACCTCAACAGCAAAGCTAGATGCACTGATATCAAAGGTGCTGAATATGAAAATGGCCACGACACCTCTGCAGGAGAGCTAGATGCACTGAGATCAAATTGCTGGAAGTGAAATCTGAAATGCGACATCTCTGAAGCAGAGCTAGAGGCACTGAGATCAAAAGTGCTGAAAGTGAAGACTGTCATGTGACACCTCTGCAGCAGAGCTAGATGCACTGAGATCAAAGGTGCTGAGAGCGAAATCTGCAAAATGATACCTCTGAAGCAAAGCAAGTTACACTGAGTCAAAATGTGCTGAAACTAGTAACAGTCTTGTGACACCTCTCCAGCAAAGTTTGATGCGCAGAGATCAAAGATGCTGAAAGTGAAAACTGCCATGAGACCTCTGCAGCAGAGATAGATGCACTGAAATCAAATTGATGAAAGTGAAGACTGTCATGTGACACCTCTGCAGCAGAGCTAGATGCACTGAGACCAAATTGCTGAAAGTGAAGACTGTCATGTGACAGCTCTGCAGCAGCGCTAGATGCACTGAATTCATAGGCGATGAGAGTGAAATCTGCAATATGATACCTCTACATCAAAACTAGTTACACTCAGACAAAATGTGTTGAAAGTGGAAACAGTCATGTGAAAACTCGGCAGCAAATCTAGACGAACTGAGTTCAAAGATGCTGAAAGTGAAAACTGCCATGAATCCTCTGCAGCAGAACTAGATGCACTGAGATCAAAAGTGCTAACAGTGAAAACAGTCATGTGACACTTCTGCAGCAAAGCTACATGCATTGATATCAAAGGTGCTGGAAATGAAAACTGCTCTGACACCTCTGCAGCAGAGCTAGATGCACTGAGATCAAAAGTGCTGAAAGTCAAAATACTCATGTAACACCTCAACAGCAAAGCTAGATGCAGTAAAATGAAAGGTGCTCAAAGTGTAAACAGCCATGACACCTCTGTTGCTAAGCTAGATGCACTTCTATAAAAAGTGCTGAAAATGAAAACAGCCATGTGACACCTCTGCAGCAGAAATAGATGTAATGAGATCAAAAGTGTGGAAATTGAAAATGGCCATGTGACACCTCTGCAGTAGAACTGGATGCACTGAGATCAAAAGTGCAAAAAGTGAAAACTGACAAGTCACCTATGCAGCAAAACTAGATGCAAAGAGATTAAAGGTGTTGAAATGGAATACAGCAATGTGATACCTCTTCAGCAAAGCTAGATGCACTGAGACCAAAGGTGTTGAAAGTGAAAACTACCATGACACCTCAGCATCAGCTCTAGATGCACTGAATTAAAAGTGCTGAAATAGAAAAGTCATATGACACCTCAAAAGCAAAGGTAGATGCACTGAGATTAAAGGTGCTGAAAGTGAAAACTGCCAGACACCTCTGCTGCAGAGATATATGCACTGAGATCAAACGTGCTGAAAGTGAAAACAGTTATGTGACACCTCTGTAGCAAAGCTAGATGCACTGTGATCAAAGGCACGGAAAGTGAAAATGGCCATCACCACTGCACCAGAGCCAGATTCATAGAGATCAAAAGTGCAGATAGTGAAATCGCTGGCGCGCATGCACCTCTGCAGCAGAGTTAGATGCATTGAGATCAAATGTGCTGAAAGTGAACACTGCCATCTGATACATCTTCAGCAAAGCAAGATGCACTGTAACCAAAAGTGCTGAAAGTGGAAACAGTGATGGGACACCTGTGCAACAAAGCAAGATACAAAGAGTTTAAAGGTACTGAAAGTGAAAACTGACCTGACTGCTCTGCAGCAGATCTAGATGCACTGAGATCAAAAGTGCTGAAAGTGAAAACAGTGATGTGACACTTCTGCAGCAAAGCTAGATGCACTGAGATCAAAGGTGCTGAAAGTGGAAACTGCCATGACACCTCTGCAGCAGAGCTAGATGCCCTTAAACCAAGAGTGCTGAAATTGAAAACAGCCAGGTGAAACATCAGCAGCAGAACTGGATGCACTAAGATCAAAAGTGCAAAAAGTGAAAACTGACATATTGCTCCTATGCAGCGAAACTGGATGCACTGAGATCAAAGGTGCTGAAAGTGAAAACAGGTATTTGACACCTCTGCATCTGAGCCTGATGCACTTAGATCAAAGGGGCAGAAAGTCTAAACCGTCATGTGACACCTCTGCAGAAGAGCTAGATGCACTGAGATCTAAAGTGCTGTAAGTGAAAACAACCATGTGACACCTCGGCAGCAGAGACAGAAGCACTGAGATCAAAAGTGCAGAAATTGAAAGCAGTCATGAGACACCTGAAAAGCGAAGCTAAAAACATTGAGATCAAAAGCACTAAAAGTGAAAACAGTCATGTGACACCTCAGCAGAAGAGGTAGATGAACTGAGATCAAAAGTATTGAAATTATAAACAGTCATGTGACACCTCAACAGCAAAGCTACATGCACGGAGGTGAAAGGTGCTGAAATTGAAAATAGGCATGTGACACCTCTGCAACAGAGCTAGATGCACTGAGATCAAAGTTGATGAAAATGAAAACTGGCATGTGATACCTCAGCAGCAAGGCTAGATGCACTGAGACCAAAAGTGCTGAAAGTGAAAAATGCCATAAAATCCTCTAAAGCAGAGCTAGATGCACTGAGATCAAAAGTGCTGAAATTATAAACAGCCATGTGACACCTCTGCAGCAGAGCTAGATGCACTGAATCAAAAGTGCTGAAACAGAAAAGTCATATGACACGTCAACAGCAAAGCAAGATGCACTGAGATCAAAGGTGCTAAATGTGAAAACTGCCATGACCCCTCTGCAGCAGAGATAGATGCACTGAGATCAGAAGTGCTGAATGTGAAATCAGTTATGTGACACCTCTGCAGCAAATCTAGATCCACCGAGATCAAAAGCACTGAAAGTGAAAACTGCCATGACACCTCTGCAGCAGAGATGGATGCACTGAAATTAAAAGTGCAGATAGTGAAATCTGCCATGTGACATCTCTGCAAAAGAGCTAGATGTACTGACATCAAAAGTGCAGAAAGTAAAAACAGTCATGTCACACCTCTGCAACAGAGCTAGATGCACTGAGATCTAAGTTGATGAAAGTGAAAACTGGCATGTGATACCTCTGCAGCAAGGCTAGATGCATTGAGACCAAAAGTGAAAAATGCCATAACACCTCTGAAGCAGAACTGGAAGCACTGAGATCAAAAGTGCTGAAAGTGTAAACAGCCATGTGACACATCTGCAGCAGAGCTAGAAGTGCTTTGATCAAAGGTGTTGAAATTGAAATCAGCCATGGGACACCTCTGCAGCAGAACTGAATGCACTGAGCTCAAAAGCGCTATAAGATAAAAGAGATATGCAATACCTCTGCAGCAGAACTAGGTGCACTGAGACTAAAGGTGTGAAGGTGAAAGCTGTCATGTGACACCTCTGCAGCAGAGCTAGAGGAACTGAGATCAAAGTGCTGAAGGTGAAAGCTGCCATGTGACACCACTGCAGCAGAGCTAGATGCATTGAGCTCAAAAGTGCTGAATGTGAAAACAGCCATGTGACACCTGTGCAGCAAAGCTAGATGGATTGAGATAAAAAGTGCTGAAAGTAAAAACAGTCATGTGACACCTCTGCGTCAGAGCAAGATGCCTTGAGATAAAAGGTGCAGAAAGAGAAAACAGTCATGTGACACTTCTGCAGGAGATCCAGATGAACTGAGATCAAAAGTGCTGAAAAAGAGAAGTTATGTGTCACCTTGACAGCAAAGCTAGATTAACTGAGACCAAAGGTGCTGAAAGTGAAAACTGGCATGACACCTATGCAGCAGAGCTAGATGCACTGAGATAAAAGTGCAGAAAGTGAAAACAGTCATGTGACACCTCAGCAGCAGAGCTAGATGTGCTGAGATCAAGGTGCTGAAAGTGAAAACAGTCATGTGACACTTCTGCAGCAAAGCTAGATGCACTGAGATCAAAGGTGCTGAAAGTGGAAACTCCCATGACATCTCTGCAGCAGAGCTAGATGCCCTTAAACCAATAGTGCTGAAATTGAAAACAGCCAGGTGACACATCAGCAGCAGAACTGGATGCTCTGAGATCAAAAGTGCAAAAAGTGAAAACTGACATATTATTCCTAAGCAGCGAAACTGGATGCACTGAGATCAAAGGTGCTGAAAGTGAAAACTGGCATGACACCTATGCAGCAGAGCTAGATGCACTGAGATAAAAAGTGCAAAAAGTGAAAACAGTCATGTGACAGCTCAGCAGCAGAACTGGATGCACTGAGATCAAAAGTGCAAAAAGTGAAAACTGACATATTATTCCTAAGCAGTGAAAGGTGCTGAAAGTGAAAACAGGCATTTGACACTTCTGCATTAGAGCTAGACGCACTGAGATCAAAAGTGCTGAAAAAGAGAAGTTATGTGTCACCTTGACAGCAAAGCTAGATTAACTGAGATCAAAGGTGCTGAAAGTGGAAACTGCCATGACACCTTTGCAGCAGAGCTAGATGCCCTTAAACCAATAGTGCTTGAATTGAAAACAGCCAGGTGACACATCAGCAGCAGAACTGGATGCACTGAGATCAAAAGTGCAAAAAGTGAAAACTGACATATTATTCCTAAGCAGTGAAAGGTGCTGAAAGTGAAAACAGGCATTTGACACCTCTGCATTAGAGCTAGATGCACTTAGATCAAAGGGGCAGAAAGAGTAAACAGTCATGTGACACCTCTGCAGAAGAGCTAGATGCACTGAGATCAAAAGTGCTGTAAGTGAAAACAGCCATGTGACACCTCAGCAGCAGAGATAGAAGCACTGAGATCAAAAGTGCTGAAATTGAAGCAGTCATGAGACACCTGAAAAGCGAAGAGCCAAGCTAAATGCACTGAGATTAAAAGCACTTAAAGTGAAAAGAGTCATGTGACACCTCTGCAGAAGAGGTAGATGAACTGAGATCAAAAGTATTGAAATTAAAAACAGTCATGTGACACCTCAACAGCAAAGCTAGATGCACTGAGATCAAAGGTGCTGAAATTGTAAAAAGGCATGTGACTCCTCTGCATCAGAGCTAGATGCCCTGAGACCAAAGGTGCTGTAAATGAAAACTATTATGGCATCTCTCAGCAGAGCTAGATGTACTGAGATCAAAAGTGCTGAGAGTAAAAACAGTCATGTGACACCTCGGCAGCATATCTAGATGCACTGAGAACAAAAGTGCTTAAAGTGAAAACAGAAAAGTGACTCCTCAACAGCAAAGCCACATGCACTGAGATGAAAGTTACTGACATTGAAATTAGTCATATGATATCTCTACAGCAGAGCTAGATGTGCAGAGATCAAAGGTGCTGAAAGAGAATACAGTCATTTGACACTTCTGCAGCTAAAGTAGGTGTACTGAGACCAAAGGTGCTGAAAGTGAAAACTTCCATGACACCTCTGCAGCAGAGCTAGATGAACTGAATCAAAAGTGCTGAAATAGAAAAGTCATAGGACACCTCAACAGCAAAGCTAGATGCACTGAGATCAAAGGTGCTGAACATGAAAACTGCTATGACTTCTCTGCAGCAGAGATAGATGCATTGAGATCTTAGATGCAGTAAGGGAAAATGCGATGTGACACCGCAGCAGCAGAGATAGATGCACTGATATCAAAAGTGCTGAAACTGAAAACAGTAATGAGACACCTCAACAGCAAAGCTAAATGCATTGAGATTAAATGTGCAGAAAGTGAACACAGTCATGTGACACCTCTGCAGCAGAGGTAGATGAATCGAGATCAAAAGTACTGAAACTGAAAACAGTTATGTGACACCTCTACAGCAGAGCTAGATACACTGTAATCAAAAGTGCTGAAGGTGAAATTTTCCATGCGACATCTCTGCAGCAGAGCTAGATGCACTGAGATCAAAAGTGCAGAAAGTGAAAACAGTCACGTGACACCTCTGCAGCAGAGCAAGATGCACTGAGATTGAAAGCGCTGATAGTGAAAGCTGTCCTGTGACAACTCTGCAGCAGAGCTAGATACACTGAGACCAAAAGTGCTGAAAGTTGAAAAAGTGATGTGTCACCTATGCAACAAAACTAGATACATTGAGATTAAAGGTGCTGAAAGTGAAAACTGCCTTGACTGCTCTGCAGCAGATCTAGATGCACTGAGATCAAAAGTGCTGAAAGTGGAAACTGCCATGACACCTCTGCAGCAGAGCTAGAAGCCCTTAAACCAAAAGTGCTGAAATTGAAACAGCCAGGAGACACATCTGCAGCAGAACTGGATGCACTGAGATCAAAGGTGCTGAACATGAAAACTGCTATGACTTCTCTGCAGCAGAGATAGATGCATTGAGATCTTAGATGCAGTAAGGGAAAATGCGATGTGACACCGCAGCAGCAGAGATAGATGCACTGATATCAAAAGTGCTGAAACTGAAAACAGTAATGAGACACCTCAACAGCAAAGCTAAATGCATTGAGATTAAATGTGCAGAAAGTGAACATAGTCATGTGACACCTCTGCAGCAGAGGTAGATGAATCAGGATCAAAAGTACTGAAACTGAAAACAGTTATGTGACACCTCTACAGCAGCTAGATACACTGTAATCAAAAGTGCTGAAGGTGAAATTTTCCATGCGACATCTCTGCAGCAGAGCTAGATGCACTGAGATCAAAAGTGCAGAAAGTGAAAACAGTCACGTGACACCTCTGCAGCAGAGCAAGATGCACTGAGATTGAAAGCGCTGATAGTGAAAGCTGTCCTGTGACAACTCTGCAGCAGAGCTAGATACACTGAGACCAAAAGTGCTGAAAGTTGAAAAAGTGATGTGTCACCTATGCAACAAAACTAGATACATTGAGATTAAAGGTGCTGAAAGTGAAAACTGCCTTGACTGCTCTGCAGCAGATCTAGATGCACTGAGATCAAAAGTGCTGAAAGTGGAAACTGCCATGACACCTCTGCAGCAGAGCTAGAAGCCCTTAAACCAAAAGTGCTGAAATTGAAACAGCCAGGAGACACATCTGCAGCAGAACTGGATGCACTGAGATCAAAAGTGCAAAAAGAGAAAACTGAGTTATTACTCCTATGCAGCAAAACTGGATACACTGAGATAAAAGGGGCTGAAAGTGAAAATAGACATTTCACACCTCTGCATCAGAGATAGATGCACTTAGATTAAAGGGGTAGAAAGTGTAAACAGTCATGTGACACCTCTGCAGAAGAGCTAGATGCACTGAGATCAAAAGTGCTGTATGTGAAAACAGCCATGTGACTCCTCGGAAGCAGAGACAGAAGCACTGAGATCAAAAGTGATGAAATTGATAGCAGTCATGAGACACCTGAAAAGTGAAGCTAAATGCATTGAGATCAAAAGCACTAAAAGTGAAAACAGTCATGTGACACCTCTGCAGAAGATGTAGATGAACTGAGATCAAAAGTATTGAAATTATAAACAGTCATGTGACACCTCAACAGCAAAGCTAGATGCACTGAGATCAAAGGTGCTGAAATTGAAAATAGGCATGTGACACCTCTGCAGCAGAGCTAGATGCACTGAGACCAAAGGTGCTGAAAATGAAAACTACCATGACATCACTCAGCAGAGCTAGATGCACTGAGATCAAAAGTGCTTAAAGTGAAAACAGTAATGTCACACCTCAACAGCAAAGCTACATGCACTGATATGAAAGGTGCTGAAATTGAAATTAGTCATGTGACACCTCTGCAGCAGAGCTAGATGTGCAGAGATCAAAGGTGCTGAAAGAGAAAAAAGTCATGTGACACTTCTGCAGCTAAAGTAGGAGCACTGAGACCAAAGGTGCTGGAAGTGAAAACTTCCATGACACCTCTGCAGCAGAGCTAGATGCACTGAATCAAAAGTGCTGAAATACAAAAGTCATAGGACACCTCAACAGCAATGCTAGATGCACTGAGATCAAAGGTGCTGAACGTGAAAACTGCCATGACTTCTCTGCATCAGAGATAGATGCACTGAGATCATAGGTGCTGTAAATGAAAACAGCCATGTGACACCGCTGCAGCAGAGATAGATGCACTGATATCAAAAGTGCTGAAACTGAAAACAGTAATGAGACACCTCAACAGCAAAGCTAAATGCATTGAGATCATGCGCTGAAAGTGAACACAGTCATGTGACAACTCTGCAGCAGAGATAGATGAATCGAGATCAAAAGTACTGAAATTGAAAACAGTCATCTGACACTCTACAGCGAGCTGGATGCACTGCTGATGAAAAGTGCTGAAGGTGAAAACAGTCATGTGACACCTCAACACCAAAGCTACATGCACTGAGGTGAAAGGTGCTGAGAGTGAAATCTGCAAAATGATACCTCTGAAGCAAAGCTAGTTACACTGAGTCAAAATGTGCTGAAACTGGAAACAGTCATGTGACACCTCTCCAGCAAAGCTTGATGTGCTGAGATCAAAGTTGATGAAAGTGAAAACTGCCATGAGACCCCTGCAGCGGAGATAGATGCACTGAGATCAAATTGCTGAAAGTGAAGTCTGTCATGTGACACTTCTGCAGCAGAGCTAGATGCACTGAGATCAAATTGCTGAAAGTGAAGACTGCTATGTGACACCTCTGCAGCAGAGCTAGATGCACTGAATTCAAAGGAACTGAGAGTGAAATCTGCAATATGATACCTCTGCATCAAAGCTAGTTACACTGAGACAAAATGTGCTGAAAGTGAAAACAGTCATATGACAACTTGGCAGCATATCTAGACGAACTGAGATTAAAGATGCTGAAATTGAAAACTGCCATGAGTCCTCTGCAGCAGAGCTAGATGCACTGAGAGCAAAAGTACTAACAGTGAAAACAGTCATGTGACACTTCTGCAGCAAAGCTAGATGCATTGATATCAAAGGTGCTGGAAATGAAAACTGCCCTGACACCTCTGCAGCAGAGCTAGATGCACTGAGATCAAAAGTGCTGAAAGGGAAAATACTTATGTAACAACTCAACAGCAAAGCTAGATGCAGTGAAATGAAAGGTGCTCAAAGTGTAAAAAGCCATGACACCTCTGTAGCTAAGCTAGATGCACGAATATAAAAAGTGCTGAAAATGAAAACAGCCATGTGACACCTCTGCTGCAGAGATAGATGCATTGAGATCAAAAATGATGAAATTGAAAATGGCCATGTGACACCTCTGCAGCAGAACTGGATGCACTAAGATCACAAGTGCAAAAAGTGAAATCTGAGAAGACCCCTATGCAGCAAAACTAGATGCAATGAGATTAAAGGTGCTGAAAGTGAATATAGCAATGTGACACTTCTTCAGCAAAGCTAGATGCACTGAGACCAAAGGTGTTGAAAGTGTAAACTACCATGACACCTCAGCATCAGTTCTAGATGCACTGAATAAAAAGTGCTGAAATAGAAAAGTCATATGACACCTCAACAGCACAGCTAGATGCACTGAGATCAAAGGTGCTGAAAGTGAAAACAGTTATGACACCCTGTAGCAAAGCTAGATGCACTGTGATCGAAGGCACTGAAAGTGAAAACGGCCATGACACCTCAGCAGCAGAGCTAGATTCACTGAGATCAAAAGTGCAGATAGTGAAATCTGCCATGCAACACCTCTGCAGCAGAGCTAGATGCACTGAGATCAAAGGTGCTGAAAGTGAAAACAGGCATTTGACACCTCTGCATTAGAGCTAGATGCACTTAGATCAAAGGGGCAGAAAGTGTAAACAGTCATGTAGCACCTCTGCAGAAGAGCTAGATGCACTGAAATCAAAAGTGCTGTAAGTGAAAACAGCCATGTGACACCTCGGCAGCAGAGATAGAAGCACTGAGATAAAAAGTGCAGAAATTGAAAGCAGTCATGAGACACCTGAAAAGTGAAGCTAAATGCATTGAGATTAAAAGCGCTAAAAGTATTAACAGTCATGTGTCACCTCTGCAGAAGAGGTAGATGAACTGAGATAAAAAGTATTGAAATTAAAAACAGTCATGTGACACCTCAACAGTAAAGCTAGATGCACTGAGATCAAAGGTGCTGAAACTGAAAATAGGCATGTGACTCCTCTGCATCAGAGCTAGATGCACTGAGACCAAAGGTGCTGAAAATGAAAACTACCATGACATCTCTCAGCAGTGCTAGATGCACTGAGATCAAAAGTGCTGAAAGTAAAAACAGTCATGTGACACCTCGACAGCAGATCTAGATGCACTGAGATCGAAAGTGCTTAAAGTGAAAACAGTAAAGTGACTCCTCAACAGCAAAGCTACATGTACTGAGATGTAAGGTGTTGAAATTGAAATTAGTCATATGACATCTCGGCAGCAGAGCTAGATTTGCAGAGATCAAAGGTGCTGAAAGAGAAAACAGTCATGAGACACTTCTGCAGTTAAAGTAGGTGTACTGAGACCAAAGGTGCTGAAAGGAAAACTTCCATGACACCTCTGCAGCAGAGCTAGATGCACTGAATCACAACTGCTGAAATAGAAAAGTTGTAGGACACCTCAACAGCAAAGCTAGATGCACTGAGATCACAGGTGCTGAACATGAAAACTGCCATGACTTCTCTGCAGCAGAGATAGATGCTCTGAGATCATAGATGCAGTAAGGGAATACTGCGATGCGACAACGCTGCAGCAGAGATAGATGCACTGATATCAAAAGTGCTGAAACTGAAAACAGTAATGAGACACCTCAACAGCAAAGCTAAATGTATTGAGATTAAAAGTGCTGAAAGTGAACACAGTCATGTGACACCTCTGCAGCAGAGGAAGATGAATCAAGAACAAAAGCACTGAAACTGAAAACTGACATGTGACACATCTACAGCAGAGCTAGATGCACCGCAATCAAATGTGCTGAAGGTGAAAACAGTCATGTGACACCTCACCTGGAAGGCAACATGCACTGAGGTGAAAGGTGCTGAAATTGAAAATAATCATGTGACACCTCTACAGCAGAGAAAGATGCACTGAGATCATAGGTGCTGTAAGTGAAAACAGCCATTTGACACTGCTGCAGCAGAGATAAATGCACTGATATCAAAAGTGCTGAAAATTAAAGCAGTAATGAGACACCTCAACAGCAAAGCTAAATGCATTGAGATCAAAAGTGCTGAAAGTGAAAACAGTTATGAGACTCCTCTGTAGCAAAGCTAGATGCACTGTGATCAAAGGCACGGAAAGTGAAAATGGCCATCACCACTGCACCAGAGCTAGATTCACAGAGATCAAAAGTGCAGATAGTGAAATCTGCCATGTGACACCTCTGCAGCAGAGTTAGATGCATTGAGATCAAATGTGCTGAAAGTGAACACTGCCATCTGATACATCTTCAGCAAAGCAAGATGCACTGTAACCAAAAGTGCTGAAAGTGGAAACAGTGATGTGACACCTGTGTAACAAAGCAAGATACAAAGAGTTTAAAGGTACTGAAAGTGAAAACTGACCTGACTGCTTTGCAGCAGAGCTAGATGCACTGAGATCAAAAGTGCTGAAAGTGAAAACAGTCATGTGACACTTCTGCAGCAAAGCTAGATGCACTGAGATCAAAGGTGCTGAAAGTCAAAACTGCCATAACACCTCTGCAGCAGAGCTAGATGCCCTTAAACCAAGAGTGATGAAACTGAAAACAGCCAGGTGACACATCAGCAGCAGAACTGGATGCACTAAGATCAAAAGTGCAAAAAGTGAAAACTGACATATTGCTCCTATGCAGTGAAACTGGATGCACTGAGATCAAAGGTGCTGAAAGTGAAAACAGGCATTTGACACCTCTGCATCTGAGCCTGATGCACTTAGATCAAAGGGGCATAAAGTGTAAACCGTCATATGACACCTCTGCAGAAGAGCTAGATGCACTGAGATCAAAAGTGCAGAAATTGAAAATAGGCATATGACTCCTCAGCATCAGAGTTAGATGCACTGAGACCAAAGGTGCTGAAAATGAAAACTACCATGACATCTCTCAGCAGAGCTAGATGCACTGAGATCAAAAATGCTGAAAGTAAAAACAGTCATGTGACACCTCTGCAGGAGATGTAGATGCACTGAGATCTAAAGTGCTTAAAGTGAAAACATTAATGTGACAACTCAACAACAAAGCTACATGCACTGAGATGAAAGGTGCTGAAATTGAAATTAGTCATGTGACACCTCTACAGCAGAGCTAGATGTGCAGAGATCAAAGGTGCTGAAAGAGAAAAAAGTCATGTGACAGTTCTGCAGCTAAAGTAGGTGCACTGAGACCATAGGTGCTGGAAGTGAAAACTTCCATTACACCTCTGTAGCAGAGCTAGATGCACTGAATCAAAAGTGCTGAAATAGAAAAGTCATAGGACACCGAAACAGCAACGCAAGATGCACTGAGATCAGAGGTGTTGAGCATGAAAACTGCCATGACTTCTCTGCAGCAGAGATAGATGCTCTGAGATCATAGGTGCTGTAAGTGAAAACAGCCATTTGACACCGCTGCAGCAGAGATAGATGCACTGATATCAAAAGTGCTGAAAATTAAAGCAGTAGTGAGACACCTCAACAGCAAAGCTAAATGCAATGAGATCAAAAGTGCTGAAAGTGAATACAGTCATGTGACACCTCTACAGCAGAGCTCGATGCACTGTGATCAAAAGTGCTGAAGGTGAAAAAAGTCATGTGACACCTCAACAGCAAAGCTAGATGCACTGAGGTGAAAGGTGCTGAAATTGAAAATAGTCATGTGACACCTCTGCAGCAGAGCTAGATGCACTGAGATCAAAGGAGCTGAAAGTGGAAACGGCCATTGCACCTCTGCAGCAGAGCTATAGACACTGAGATCAAAAGTGCTGAAAGTGAAAACAGCCATGTGACACCTCTGCAGCAGAGCTAGATGCAGTGAGATCAAAAGTGATGAAACTGAAAACAGTCATGAGACACCTCAACAGCAAAGCTTGATGCACAGAGATCAAAAGTGCTGAAAGTGAAAATAGGCATGTGACTCCTCTGCATCAGAGCTAGATGCACTGAGACCAAAGGTGCTGAAAATAAAACTACCATGACATCTCTCAGCAGAGCTAGATGCACTGAGATCAAAAGTGCTGAAAGTAAAAACAGCCATGTGACAACTCGGCAGCAGATCTAGATGCACTGAGATCAAAAGTGCTTAAAGTGAAAACAGTAAAGTGACTCCTCAACATCAAAGCTACATACACTGGGATGAAAGGTGCTGAAATTGAAATTAGTCATATGACATCTCTGCAGCAGAGCTAGATTTGCAGAGATCAAAGGTGCTGAAAGAGAAAACAGTCATGTGCCACTTCTGCAGCTGAAGAAGGTGGACTGAGACCAAAGGTGCTGAAAGGGAAAACTTCCATGACACCTCTGCAGCAGAGCTAGATGCACTGAATCAGAATTGCTGAAATAGAAAAGTCATAGGACACCTCAACAGCAAAACAAGATGCACTGAGATCAATGGTGCTGAACATGAAAACTGCCATGACTTCACTGCAGCACAGATAGATGCACTGAGATCATAGGTGCAGTAAGGGAAAACTGCGATGTGACACCGCTGCAGCAGAGAAAGATGCACTGATATCATAAGTGCTGAAACTGAAAACAGTAATGAGACACCTCAACAGCAAAGCTAAATGCATTGAGATTAAAAGTGCTGAAAGTGAACACAGTCATGTGACACCTCTGCAGCAGAGGTAGAAGAATCGAGAACAAAAGTACTGAAACTGAAAACAGTCATGTGACACCTCTACAGCAGAGCTAGATGCACCGCGATGAAAAGTGCTGAAGGTGAAAACAGTCATGTAACACCTCACCAGGAAAGCAACATGCACTGAGGTGAAAGGAGCTGAAATTGAAAATAATCATGTGACACCTCTGCAGCAGAGCTAGATGCACTGAGATCAAAGGAGCTGAAAGTGAAATCTGCCATGCAACATCTCTGCAGCAGAGCTAGATGCACTGAGATCAAAAGTGCAGAAAGTGAAAACAGTCATGTGACACCTCTGCAGCAGAGCTAGATGCATTGAGATCAAAGGTGCTGAAAGTGAACACGCCATCTGATACCTCTGCAGGAAAGCAAGATGCACTGTAACCAAAAGTGCTGAAAGTGGAGACTGTGATGTGACACCTATGCAGCAAAGCTAGATACATTGAGATTAAAGGTCCAGAAAGTGAAAACTGCCTTGACTGCTCTGCAGCAGAGCTAGATGCACTGAGATCAAAAGTGCAGAAAGTGAAAACAGTCATGTGACACCTCTGCAGCAGAGCTAGATGCATTGAGATCAAAGGTGCTGAAAGTGAACACACCATCTGAAACCTCTGCAGCAAAGCAAGATGCACTGTAACCAAAAGTGCTGAAAGTGGAGACTGTGATGTGACACCTATGCAGCAAAGCTAGATACATTGAGATTAAAGGTCCTGAAAGTGAAAACTGCCTTGACTGCTCTGCAGCAGAGCTAGATGCACTGAGATCAAAAGTGCTGAAAGTGAACAGTCATGTGACACTTCTGCAGCAAATCTAGATGCACTGAGATCAAAGGTGCTGAAAGTGGAAACTGCCATGACACCTCTGCAGCAGAGCTAGATGCCCTTAAACCAAAAGTGCTGAAATTGAAACAGCCAGGTGACACATCTGCAGCAAAACTGGATACACTGAGATCAAAGGTGCTGAAAGTGAAAACAGACATTTGACACCTCTGCATCAGAGCTAGATGCACTTAGATCAAAGGGGCAGAAAGTGTAAACAGTCATGTCACACCTCTGCAGAAGAGCTAGATGCACTGAGATCAAAAGTGCTGTAAGTGAAAACAGCCATGTGACACCTTGGAAGCAGAGATAGAAGCACTGAGATCAAGAGTGCTGAAATTGAAAGCAGTCATGAGACATCTGAAAAGTGAAGCTAAATGCATTTAGATCAAAAGCACTAAAAGTGAAAACAGTCATGTGACACCTCTGCAGAAGAGGCAGATGAACTGAGATCAAAAGTATTGAAATTATAAACAGTCATGTGACACCTCAACAGCAAAGCTAGATGCAATGAGATCATAGGTGCTGAAACTGAAAATAGGCATGTGACACCTCTGCAGCAGAGCTGAATGCACTGAGACCAAAGGTGCTGAAAATGAAAACTACCATGACATCTCTCAGCAGAGCTAGATGCACTGAGATCAGAAGTGCTGAAAGTAAAAACAGTCATGTGACACCTCTGCAGGAGATGTAGATGCACTTAGATCTAAAGTGCTTAAAGAGAAAACAGTAATGTGACAACTCAACAATAAAGCTACATGCCCTGAGATGAAAGGTGCTGAAATTGAAATTAGTCATGTGACACCTCTACAGCAGAGCTAGATGTGCAGAGATCAAAGGTGCTGAAAGAGAAAAAAGTCATGTGACGCTTCTGCAGCTAAAGTAGGTGCACTGAGACCAAAGGTGCTGGAAGTGAAAACTTCCATTACACCTATGCAACAGAGCTAGATGCACTGAATCAAAAGTGCTGAAATAGAAAAGTCATAGGACACCTAAACAGCAACGCTAGATGCACTGAGATCAAAGGTGTTGAGCATGAAAACTGCCATGACTTCTCTGCAGCAGAGATAGATGCTCTGAGATCATAGGTGCTGTAAGTGAAAACAGCCATTTGACACTGCTGTAGCAGAGATAGATGCACTGATATCAAAAGTGCTGAAAATTAAAGCAGTAATGAGACACCTCAACAGCAAAGCTAAATGCGTTGAGATCAAAAGTGCTGAAAGTGAAAATAGTCATGTGACACCTCAACAGCAAATCTACATGCACTGAGGTGAAAGGTGCTGAAATTGAAAATAGTCATGTGACACCTCTGCAACAGAGCTAGATGCACTGAGATCAAAGTTGATGAAAATGAAAACTGGCATGTGATACCTCAGCAGCAGGGCTAGATGCACTGAGACCAAAAGTGCTGAAAGTGAAAAATGCCATAAAATCCTCTAAAGCAGAGCTAGATGCACTGAATCAAAAGTGCTGAAATAGAAAAGTCATATGACATGTCAACAGCAAAGCAAGATGCACTGAGATCAAAGGTGCTAAATGTGAAAACTGCCATGACCCCTCTGCAGCAGAGATAGATTCACTGAGATCAAAAGTGCTGAATGTGAAATCAGTTATGTGACACCTCTGCAGCAAATCTAGATCCACCGAGATCAAAAGCACTGAAAGTGAAAACTGCCATGACACCTCTGCAGCAGAGATGGATGCACTGAAATTAAAAGTGCAGATAGTGAAATCTGCCATGTGACATCTTTGCAAAAGAGCTAGATGTACTGACATCAAAAGTGCAGAAAGTAACAACAGTCATGTCACACCTCTGCAACAGAGCTAGATGCACTGAGATCTAAGTTGATGAAAGTGAAAACTGGCATGTGATACCTCTGCAGCAAGGCTAGATGCATTGAGACCAAAAGTGAAAAATGCCATAACACCTCTGAAGCAGAGCTGGAAGCACTGAGATCAAAAGTGCTGAAAGTGTAAACAGCCATGTGACACATCTGCAGCAGAGCTAGAAGTGCTTTGATCAAAGGTGTTGAAATTGAAATCAGCCATGGGACACCTCTGCAGCAGAACTGAATGCACTGAGCTCAAAAGCGCTATAAGATAAAAGAGCCATGCAATACCTCTGCAGCAGAACTAGGTGCACTGAGACTAAAGGTGTGAAGGTGAAAGCTGTCATGTGACACCTCTGCAGCAGAGCTAGAGGAACTGAGATCAAAGTGCTGAAGGTGAAAGCTGCCATGTGACACCACTGCAGCAGAGCTAGATGCATTGAGCTCAAAAGTGCTGAATGTGAAAACAGCCATGTGACACCTGTGCAGCAAAGCTAGATGGATTGAGATAAAAAGTGCTGAAAGTAAAAACAGTCATGTGACACCTCTGCATCAGAGCAAGATGCCTTGAGATGATCAAAGGTGCAGAAAGAGAAAACAGTCATGTGACACTTCTGCAGGAGATCCAGATGAACTGAGATCAAAAGTGCTGAAAAAGAGAAGTTATGTGTCACCTTGACAGCAAAGCTAGATTAACTGAGACCAAAGGTGCTGAAAGTGAAAACTGGCATGACACCTATGCAGCAGAGCTAGATGCACTGAGATAAAAAGTGCAGAAAGTGAAAACAGTCATGTGACACCTCAGCAGCAGAGCTAGATGTGCTGAGATCAGAGGTGCTGAAAGTGAAAACAGTCATGTGACACTTCTGCAGCAAAGCTAGATGCACTGAGATCAAAGGTGCTGAAAGTGGAAACTGCCATGACATCTCTGCAGCAGAGCTAGATGCCCTTAAACCAATAGTGCTGAAATTGAAAACAGCCAGGTGACACATCAGCAGCAGAACTGGATGCTCTGAGATCAAAAGTGCAAAAAGTGAAAACTTGACATATTATTCCTAAGCAGCGAAACTGGATGCACTGAGATCAAAGGTGCTGAAAGTGAAAACTGGAATGACACCTATGCAGCAGAGCTAGATGAACTGAGATAAAAAGTGCAGAAAGTGAAAACAGTCCTGTGACACCACAACAGCAAAGCTAGATGAACTGATATCAAAGGAGCTGAAATGGAAAACAGTCATGTGACACCTCTGCAGCAGAGCAAGATGCACTGAGACAAAGGTGCTGCAAGTGAAAACTACCAAGACTCCTCTGAGCAGAGCTAGATGCACTGAGATCAAAAGTGCTGAAAGTGAAAACAGTCAAGTGACACATCTGCAGCAAAGCTAGATGCAATGAGATCAAAGGTGCTGAAAGTGAAAGCCGCCAAGCAACATATCTTAAGAGCTAGATGTACTGAGATAGAAAGTGCTGGTAATGAAAACTGTCATGAGACTCCTCTGCGGCAGAACTATATTCACTGAGATAAAAAGTGCTGAAACTTGAAAACAGTCATGAGACACCCCATCAGAAAAGCTTGATGCACTGAAATCAAAAGTGATGAAAGTGAAAACAGTCATGTGACACCTCTGCAGAAGTGCAAGATGCACTCAGTTCGAAGGTGCTGAAAGTGAAAACAGCCATGTGAAAGCTCTGAAGCAGAGCTAGATGCACTGAAATGATATGTGCTGAAACTGAAAACAGTCATGTGACACCTCTGCAGCAGAGATAGAGTCACTGAGATCAAAAATGCTGAAATTGAAAACAGTCATGTGACACCACAACAACAAAGCTAGATGCACTGAGATCAAATGCACTGAAATTGAAAACAGTCATGTGACACCACAACAACAAAGCTAGATGCACTTAGATCAAAGGTGCTGAATTTGAAAAATATCATGTGACACCTCTGCAGCAGAGCTAGATGTGCAGAGATCATAGGTGCTGAAAGTGAAAACAGTAATGTGACACTTCTGCAGCAAAGCTAGATGCACTAAGACCAAAGGTGCAGAAGGTGAAAACTACCATGACACATCGGCAGCTGAGCAAGATTCACAGAGATCAAAAGTGCTGAAAAAGAAAAGTCATGTGTCACCTCGACAGCAAAGCTAGATTAACTGAGACCAAAGGTGCAGAAAGTGAAAACTGACATGACACAAATACAGCAGAGCTAGATGCACTGAGATCAAAAGTGCTGAAAAAGAGAAGTTATGTGTCACCTTGACAGCAAAGCTAGATTAACTGAGACCAAAGGTGCTGAAAGTGAAAACTGGCATGACACCTATGCAGCAGAGCTAGATGCACTGAGATAAAAAGTGCAGAAAGTGAAAACAGTCATGTGACTCCTCAGCAGCAGACCTAGATGTGCTGAGATCAGAGGTGCTGAAAGTGAAAACAGTCATGTTGACACTTCTGCGGCAAAGCTAGATGCACTGAGATCAAAGGTGCTGAAAGTGGAAACTGCCATGACGCCTCTGCAGCAGAGCTAGATGCCCTTAAACCAATAGTACTTAAATTGAAAACAGCCAGGTGACACATCAGCAGCAGAACTGGATGCACTGAGATCAAAAGTGCAAAAAGTGAAAACTGACATATTATTCCTAAGCAACGAAACTGGATGCATTGAGATCAAAGGTGCTGAAAGTGAAAACAGGCATTTGACACTGCTGCATCAGAGCTAGATGCACTTAGATCAAAGGGGCAGAAAGAGTAAACAGTCATGTGACACCTCTGCAGAAGAGCTAGATGCACTGAGATCAAAAGTGCTGTAAGTGAAAACAGCCATGTGACACCTCAGCAGCAGAGATAGAAGCACTGAGATCAAAAGTGCTGAAATTGAAGCAGTCATGAGACACCTGAAAAGTGAAGAGCCAAGCTAAATGCACTGAGATTAAAAGCACTTAAAGTGAAAAGAGTCATGTGACACCTCTGCAGAAGAGGTAGATGAACTGAAATCAAAAGTATTGAAATTAAAAACAGTCATGTGACACCTCAACAGCAAAGCTAGATGCACTGAGATCAAAGGTGCTGAAACTGAAAATAGGCATGTGACTCCTCTGCATCAGAGCTAGATTCACTGAGACCAAAGGTGCTGAAAATGAAAACTATCATGGCATCTCTCAGCAGAGCTAGATGTACTGAGATCAAAAGTGCTGAAAGTAAAAACAGTCATGTGACACCTCAGCAGGAGCTCTAGATACACTGAGATCAAAAGTGCTTAAAGTGAAAACAGTAAAGTGACCCCTCAATAGCAAAGCCACATGCACTGAGATGAAAGTTACTGAAATTGAAATTAGTCAAATGATATCTCCACAGCAGAGCTAGATGTGCAGAGATCAAAGGTGCTGAAAGAGAATACAGTCATGTGACACTTCTGCAGCTAAAGTAGGTGCACTGAGACCAAAGGTGCTGAAAGTGAAAACTTCCATGACACCTCTGCAGCAGAGCTAGATGAACTGAATCAAAAGTACTGAAATAGAAAAGTCATAGGACACCTCAACAGCAAAGCTAGATGCACTGAGATCAAAGGTGCTGAACATGAAAACTGCTATGACTTCTCTGCAGCAGAGATAGATGCATTGAGATCTTATATGCAATAAGGGAAAACTGGCGAGCGTGACACCGCGAGCAGCAGAGATAGATGCACTGATATCAAAAGTGCTGAAACTGAAAACAGTAAAGAGACACTCAACAGCAAAGCTAAATGCATTGAGATTAAAAGTGCAGAAAGTGAACACAGTCATATGACACCTCTGCAGCAGAGGTAGATGAATCGAGATCAAAAGTACTGAAACTGAAAACAGTTATGTGACACCTCTACAGCAGAGCTAGATACACTGTAATCAAAAGTGCTGAAGGTGAAATTTTCCATGCGACATCTCTGCAGCAGAGCAAGATGCACTGAGATTGAAAGCGTTGATAGTGAAAACTGACCTGTGAAAACTCTGCAGCAGAACTAGATACACTGAGACCAAAAGTGCTGAAAGTTGAAACAGTGATGTGACACCTGTGCAGCAAAACTAGATACATTGAGATTAAAGGTGCTGAAAGTGAAAACTGCCTTGACTGCTCTGCAGCAGAGCTAGATGCACTGAGATCAAAAGTGCTGAAAGTGGAAACTGCCATGACACCTCTGCAGCAGAGCTAGAAGCCCTTAAACCAAAAGTGCTGTAATTGAAACAGTCAGGTGACACATCTGCAGCAGAACTGGATGCAGTGAGATCAAAAGTGCAAAAAGAGAAAACTGACATATTACTCCTATGCAGCAAAACTGGATATGCTGAGATAAAAGGGGCTGAAAGTGAAAATAGACATTTCACACCTCTGCATCAGAGATAGATGCACTTAGATCAAATAGGCAGAAAGTGTAAACAGTCATGTGACACCTCTCAGAAGAGCTAGATGCACTGAGATCAAAAGTGCTGTATGTGAAAACAGCCATGTGACTCCTCGGAAGCAGAGACAGAAGCACTGAGATCAAAAGTGATGAAATTGAAAGCAGTCATGAGACACCTGAAAAGTGAAGCTAAATGCATTGAGATCAAAAGCACTAAAAGTGAAAACAGTCATGTGACAGCTCTGCAGAAGATGTAGACGAACTGAGATCAAAAGTATTGAAATTATAAACAGTCATGTGACACCTCAACAGCAAAGCTAGATGCACTGAGATCAAAGGTGCTGAAATTGAAAATAGGCATGTGACACCTCTGCAGAAGAGCTAGATGCACTGAGACCAAAGGTGCTGAAAATGAAAACTACCATGACGTCTCTCAGCAGAGCTAGATGCACTGAGATCAAAAGTGCTTAAAGTGAAAACAGTAATGTCACACCTCAACAGCAAAGCTACATGCACTGATATGAAAGGTGCTGAAATTGAAATGAGTCATGTGACACCTCTGCAGCAGAGCTAGATGTGCAGAGATCAAAGTGGCTGAAAGAGAAAAAAGTCATGTGACACTTCTGCAGCTAAAGTAGGAGCACTGAGACCAAAGGTGCTGGAAGTGAAAACTTACATGACACCTCTGCAGCAATGCTAGATGCACCGAGATCAAAGGTGCTGAACGTGAAAACTGCCATGACTTCTCTGCATCAGAGATAGATGCACTGAGATCATAGGTGCTGTAAATGAAAACAGCCATGTGACACCGCTGCAGCAGAAATAGATGCACTGATATCAAAAGTGCTGAAACTGAAAACAGTAATGAGACACCTCAACAGCAAAGCTAAATGCATTGAGATCAAAAGTGCTGAAAGTGAACACAGTCATGTGACAACTCTGCAGCAGAGATAGATGAATCGAGATCAAAAGTACTGAAATTGAAAACAGTCATCTGACACCTCTACAGCAGAGCTGGATGCACTGCGATGAAAAGTGCTGAAGGTGAAAACAGTCATGTGACACCTCAACACCAAAGCTACATGCACTGAGGTGAAAGGTGCTGAGAGTGAAATCTGCAAAATGATACCTCTGAAGCAAAGCTAGTTACACTGAGTCAAAATGTGCTGAAACTGGAAACAGTCATGTGACACCTCTCCAGCAAAGCTTGATGTGCAGAGATCAAAGTTGATGAAAGTGAAAACTGCCATGAGACCCCTGCAGCGGAGATAGATGCACTGAGATCAAATTGCTGAAAGTGAAGTCTGTCATGTGACACCTCTGCAGCAGAGCTAGATGCACTGAGATCAAATTGCTGAAAGTGAAGACTGCCATGTGACACCTCTGCAGCAGAGCTAGATGCACTGAATTCAAAGGAACCGAGAGTGAAATCTGCAATATGATACCTCTGCATCAAAGCTAGTTACACTGAGACAAAATGTGCTGAAAGTGGAAACAGTCATATGACAACTTGGCAGCATATCTAGATGAACTGAGATTAAAGATGCTGAAAGTGAAAACTGCCATGAGTCCTCTGCTGCAGAGCTAGATGCACTGAGAGCAAAAGTACTAACAGTGAAAACAGTCATGTGACACTTCTGCAGCAAAGCTAGATGCATTGATATCAAAGGTGCTGGAAATGAAAACTGCCCTGACACCTCTGCAGCAGAGCTAGATGCACTGAGATCAAAAGTGCTGAAAGGGAAAATACTTATGTAACAACTCAACAGCAAAGCTAGATGCAGTGAAATGAAAGGTGCTCAAAGTGTAAAAAGCCATGACACCTCTGTAGCTAAGCTAGATGCACTAATATAAAAAGTGCTGAAAACGAAAACAGCCATATGACACCTCTGCTGCAGAGATAGAGGCATTGAGATCAAAAGTGATGAAATTGAAAATGGCCATGTGACACCTCTGCAGCAGAACTGGATGCACTAAGATCATAAGTGCAAAAAGTGAAATCTGAGAAGACACCTATGCAGCAAAACTAGATGCAATGAGATTAAAGGTGCTGAAAGTGAATACAGCAATGTGACACTTCTTCAGCAAAGCTAGATGCACTGAGACCAAAGGTGTTGAAAGTGTAAACTACCATGACACCTCAGCATCAGTTCTAGATGCACTGAATAGAAAGTGCTGAAATAGAAAAGTCATATGACACCTCAACAGCACAGCTAGATGCACTGAGATCAAAGGTGCTGAAAGTGAAAACAGTTATGACACCCCGTAGCAAAGCTAGATGCACTGTGATCGAAGGCACTGAAAGTGAAAATGGCCATGACACCTCTGCAGCGGAGCTAGATTCACTGAGATCAAAAGTGCAGATAGTGAAATCTGCCATGCGACATCTCTGCAGCAGAGCTAGATGCACTGAGATCAAAGGTGCTGAAAGTGAAAACAGGCATTTGACACCTCTGCATCAGAGCTAGATGCACTTAGATCAAAGGGGCAGAAAGTGTAAACAGTTATGTAGCACCTCTGCAGAAGAGCTAGATGCACTGAAATCAAAAGTGCTGTAAGTGAAAACAGCCATGTGACACCTCGGCAGCAGAGATAGAAGCACTGAGATCAAAAGTGCAGAAATTGAAAGCAGTCATGAGACACCTGAAAAGTGAAGCTAAATGCATTGAGATTAAAAGCGCTAAAAGTATAAACAGTCATGTGTCACCTCTGCAGAAGAGGTAGATGAACTGAGATAAAAAGTACCGAAATTAAAAACAGTCATGTGACACCTCAACAGCAAAGCTAGATGCACTGAGATCAAAGGTGCTGAAATTGAAAATAGCCATGTGACTCCTCAGCATCAGAGTTAGATGCACTGAGACCAAAGGTGCTGAAAATGAAAACTACCATGACATCTCTCAGCAGTGCTAGATGCACTGAGATCAAAAGTGCTGAAAGTAAAAACAGTCATGTGACACCTCAACAGCAGATCTAGATGCACTGAGATCGAAAGTGCTTAAAGTGAAAACAGTAAAGTGACTCCTCAACAGCAAAGCTACATGTACTGAGATGAAAGGTGTTGAAATTGAAATTAGTCATATGACATCTCTGCAGCAGAACTAGATTTGCAGAGATCAAAGGTGCTGAAAGAGAAAACAGTCATGTGACACTTCTGCAGCTAAAGTAGGTGTACTGAGACCAAAGGTGCTGAAAGGAAAAACTTCCATGACACCTCTGCAGCAGAGCTAGATGCACTGAATCACAACTGCTGAATTAGAAAAGTTATAGGACACCTCAACAGCAAAGCTAGATGCACTGAGATCACAGGTGCTAAACATGAAAACTGCCATGACTTCTCTGCAGCAGAGATTGATGCACTGAGATCATAGGTGCAGTAAGGGAATACTGCGATGTGACACCACTGCAGCAGAGATAGATGCACTGATATCAAAAGTGCTGAAACTGAAAACAGTAATGAGACACCTCAACAGCAACGCTAAATGCACTGAGATTAAAAGAGCTGAAAGTGAACACAGTCATGTGACACCTCTGCAGCAGAGGAAGATGAATCGAGAACAAAAGTACTGAAACTGAAAACTGACATGTGACACCTCTACAGCAGAGCTAGATGCACCGCAGTCAAACGTGCTGAAGGTGAAAACAGTCATGTGACACCTCACCTGGAAGGCAACATGCACTGAGGTGAGAGGTGCTGAAATTGAAAATAATCATGTGACACCTCTACAGCAGAGATAGATGCACTGAGATCATAGGTGCTGTAAGTGAAAACAGCCATTTGACACTGCTGCAGCAGAGATAAATGCACTGATATCAAAAGTGCTGAAAATTAAAGCAGTAATGAGACACCTCAACAGCAAAGCTAAATGCATTGAGATCAAAAGTGCTGAAAGTGAACACAGTCATGTGGCACCTCTACAGCAGAGCTGGATGCACTGTGATCAAAAGTGGTGAAGGTGAAAACGGTCTTGTGACACCTCAACAGCAAAGCTACATGCACTGAGGTGAAAGGTGCTGAAATTGAAAATAGTCATGTGACACCTCTGCAGCTGAGCTAGATGCACTGAGATCAAAGGTGCTGAAAGTGAAAATGGCCATTGCACCTCTGCAGCAGAGCTATAGACACTGAGATCAAATATACTGAAAGTGAAAACAGCCATGTGACACATCTGCAGCAGAGCTAGATGCACTGAGATCAAAAGCGATGAAATTGAAAACAGTCATGAGACACCTCAACAGCAAAGCTTAATGCACAGAGATCAAAAGTACTGAAAGTGAAAACAGTCATGTGACACCTCTGCTGCAGAGGTGGATGCACTGAGATCAAAAGAGCTGAAATTGAAAACAGTCATGTGACACCTCAACAGCAAAACTGGATTCATCGAGATCGAAGGTGCTGAAATTGAAAACTATTATGTGATTCCTCTGCAGCAGATCTAGAAGTGCTAAGATGAAAGGTGCTGAAAGAGAAAACAGTCATGTGACACTTTTGCAACAAAACTAGGTGCACTGAGACCAAAGGTGCTGAAAGTAAAAACTACCATGACACCTCTGCAGCAGAGCTAGATGCACTGAATCAAAAGTGCTGAAATAGAAAAGTCATATGACACCTCAACAGCAAAGCTAGATGTGCTGAGATCAAAGATGCCGTACGTGAAAACTACCATGACTCCTCCGAAGCTGAGATAGATGCACTGAGTTAAAAAGTGCTGAAAGTGAAAACAGTTATGAGACACCTCTGCAGCAGAGCTAGATGCATTGAGATCAATGCTGCTTTTGGTGAACACTGCCATGTGATAACTCTGCAGCAAAGCAAGATGCACTGAAACCAAAAATGCTGAAAGTGGAAACAGTGATGTGACACCTCTGCAGCAAAGGTAGATATATTGAGATTAAAGGTGCTGAAAGTGAAAACTGCCATGACACCTCTGCAGCAGAGCTAGATGCCCTTAAATCAAAGGTGCTGAGATTGAAAACAGCCAGGTGACATATCTGCAGCCGAACTGGATGCACAGAGATCAGAAGTGCAAAAAGCAAAAACTGACATATTACTCCTAAGCAGAGAAACTGGATGCACTGAGATCAAAGGTGCTGTAAGTGAAAACAGACATTTGACACCTCTGCATCAAAGCAAGATGCACTAAGATCAAAGGAACAGAAAGTGTAAAGAGTCATATGACACCTTTGCAGAAGAGATAGATGCACTGAAATCAAAAGTGCTGTAAGTGTAAACAGCCATGTGACACCTCTGCAGCAGAGATAGGTGCACTGAGATCCAATGTGCTCAAATTGAAAACAGTCATGAGACACCTCAAAAGCGAAGCTAAATGCATTGAGATCAAAAGTGCTAAGAGAAAACAGTCATGTGACACCTCTGCAGCAGTGGTAAATGAACTGAGTTCAAAAGTATTGAAATTAAAAACAGTCATGTGACACCTCAACAGCAAAGCTAGATGCACTAAGATCAAAGGTGATGAAATTGTAAATAGTCATGTGACACCTCTGCAGCAGAGCTAGATGCACTGAGACCAAAAGTGCTGAAAATGAAAACTACCATGACACCTCACAGCAGAGCTAGATGCACTGAGATCAAAAGTGCTGAAAGAAAAAAGTCATGTGACACCACTGCAGCAGAGCTAGATGGAATGAGATCAAAAGTACTTAAAGTGAAAACAGTAATGTGACACCTAAACAGCAAAGCTACATGCACTGAGATGAAAGGTACTGAAATTGAAAATAGCTATGAGACAGCTCTGCAGCAGAGCTAGATGTGAAGAGATCAAAGGTACTGAAAGAGGAAACAGTCATGTGACACTTCTGCAGCTAAAGTAGGTGCACTGAGACCAAAGGTGCTGAAAGTGAGACCTTCCAAAGCACCTCTGCAGCAGAGCTAGATGCACTGAATCAAAAGTGCTGAAATAGAAAAGTCATATGACACCTCAGCAGCAAAGCTAGATGCACTGAGATCAAAGGTGCTGAACATGAAAACTGCCATGACTACTCTGCAGCAGAGAAAGATGCACTGAGATCAAAAGTGCTGAAAGTGAAATCAGTTATGTGACAACTCTGCAGCAAATCTAGATGCACTGAGATCAAAAGCACTGAAAGTGAAAACTGCCATGACACCTCTGCAGCAGAGCTGGATGCACTGAAATTAAAAGTACAGATAGTGAAATCCACCATGTGACATCTCTGCAACAGAGCTAGATGTACTGAGATCAAAAGTGCAGAAAGTGAAAACAGTCATGTCACACCTCTGCAATAGAGCTAGATGCACTGAGATCAAAGTTGATGAAAGAGAAAACTGCCATGTGATACCTCAGCAGCAAGGCTAGATGCACTGAGACCAAAAGTGCTGAAAGTGAAAAATGCCATAACACCTCTAAAGCAGAGCTAAATGCACTGAGATCAAAAGTGCTGAAAGTGTAAACAGCCATGTGACACTTCTGCAGCTGAGCTAGATGCACTGAATCAAAAGTGCTGAAATAGGAAAGTCATATGACACATCAACAGCAAAGCTAGATGCACTGAGATCAAATATGCTGAAAGTGAAAACAGCCATGTGACACCTCTGCAGCAGAGCTAGATGCACTGAGATCAAAAGTGATGAAATTGAAAACAGTCATGTGACACCTCAACAGCAAAGCTGGATTCATCGAGATCAAAGGTGCTGAAATTGAAAACTATTATGTGATTCCTCTGCAGCAGATCTAGAAGTGCTGAGATGAGAGGTGCTGAAAGAAAACAGTCATGTGACACTTTTGCAACAAAACTAGGTGCACTGAGACCAAAGGTGCTGAAAGTAAAACTACCATGACACCTCTGCAGCAGAGCTAGATGCACTGAATCAAAAGTGCTGAAATAGAAAAGTCATATGACACCTCAACAGTAAAGCTAGATGTGCTGAGATCAAAGATGCTGTACGTGAAAACTACCATGACTCCTCTGAAGCAGAGATAGATGCACTGAGATAAAAAAGTGCTGAAAGTGAAAACAGTTATGAGATACCTCTGCAGCAGAGCTAGATGCATTGAGATCAATGCTGCTTATGGTGAACACTGCCATGTGATAACTCTGCAGCAAAGCAAGATGCACTGAAACCAAAAGTGCTGAAAGTGGAAACAGTGATGTGACACCTCTGCAGCAAAGGTAGATATTTTGAGATTAAAGGTGCTGAAAGTGAAAACTGCCATGACACCTCTGCAGCAGAGCTAGATGCCCTTTAATCAAAGGTGCTGAGATTGAAAACAGCCAGGTAACACATCTGCAGCTGAACTGGATGCTCAGAGATCAAAAGTTCAAAAAGTGAAAACTGACATATTACTCCTAAGCAGAGAAACTGGATGCACTGAGATCAAAGGTGCTGTAAGTGAAAACAGTCATTTGACACCTCTGCATCAAAACAAGATGCACTAAGATCAAAGGAACAGAAAGTATAAGAGTCATATGACACCTTTGCAGAAGAGATAGATGCACTGAAATCAAAGTGCTGTAAGTGAAAACAGCCATGTGACACCTCTGCAGCAGAGATAGGTGCACTGAGATCCAATGTGCTCAAATTGAAAACAGTCATGAGACACCTCAAAAGCGAAGCTAAATGCATTGAGATCAAAAGTGCTAAAAGTGAAAACAGTCATGTGACACCTCTGCAGCAGTGGTAAATGAACTGAGTTCAAAAGTATTGAAATTAAAACAGTCATGTGACACCTCAACAGCAAAGCTAGATGCACTGAGATCAAAGGTGATGAAATTGTAAATAGTCATGTGACACCTCTGCAGCAGAGCAGATGCACTGGACAAAAGTGCTGAAAATGAAAACTACCATGACACCTCACAGCAGAGCTAGATGCACTGAGATCAAAAGTGCTGAAAGAAATAACAGTCATGTGACACCACTGCAGCAGAGCTAGATGCAATGAGATCAAAAGTACTTAAAGTGAAAACAGTAATGTGACACCTAAACAGCAAAACTACATGCACTGAGATGAAAGGTACTGAAATTGAAAATAGCCATGAGACAGCTCTGCAGCAGAGCTAGATGTGAAGAGATCAAAGGTACTGAAAGAGGAAACAGTCATGTGACACTTCTGCAGCTAAAGTAGGTGCACTGAGACCAAAGGTGCTGAAAGTGAGACCTTCCAAAGCACCTCTGCAGCAGAGCTAGATGCACTGAATCAAAAGTGCTGAAATAGAAAAGTCATATGACACCTCAGCAGCAAAGCTAGATGCACTGAGATCAAAGGTGCTGAACATGAAAACTGCCATGACTCCTCTGCAGCAGAGAAAGATGCACTGAGATCAAAAGTGCTGAAAGTGAAATCAGTTATGTGACAACTCTGCAGCAAATCTAGATGCACTGAGATCAAAAACACTGAAAGTGAAAACTGCCATGACACCTCTGCAGCAGAGCTGGATGCACTGAAATTAAAAGTGCAGGTAGTGAAAGCCACCACGTGACATCTCTGCAACAGAGCTAGATGTACTGAGATCAAAAGTGCAGAAAGTGAAAACAGTCATGTCACACCTCTGCAACAGAGCTAGATGCACTGAGATCAAAGTTGATGAAAGTGAAAACTGACATGTGATACCTCAGCAGCAAGCCTAGATGCACTGAGACCAAAAGTGCTGAAAGTGAAAAATACCATAACACCTCTAAAGCAGAGCTAGATGCACTGAGATCAATGCTGCTTTTGGTGAACACTGCCATGTGATAACTCTGCAGCAAAGCAAGATGCACTGAAACCAAAAGTGCTGAAAGTGGAAACAGTGATGTGACACCTCTGCAGCAAAGGTAGATATATTGAGATTAAAGGTGATGAAAGTGAAAACTGCCATGACACCTCTGCAGCAGAGCTAGATGCCCTTAAATCAAAGGTGCTGAGATTGAAAACAGCCAGGTGACACATCTGCAGCCGAACTGGATGCACAGAGATCAGAAGTGCAAAAAGCAAAAACTGACATATTACTCCTAAGCAGAGAAACTGGATGCACTGAGATCAAAGGTGCTGTAAGTGAAAACAGACATTTGACACCTCTGCATCAAAGCAAGAAGCACTAAGATCAAAGGAACAGAACATGTAAACAGTCATATGACACCTTTGCAGAAGAGATAGATGCACTGAAATCAAAAGTGCTGTAAGTGAAAACAGCCATGTGACACCTCTGCAGCTGAGCTAGATGCACTGAATCAAAAGTGCTGAAATAGGAAAGTCATATGACACATCAACAGCAAAGCTAGATGCACTGAGATCAAATATGCTGAATGTGAAAACAGCCATGTGACACCTCTGCAGCAGAGCTAGATGCACTGAGATCAAAAGTGATGAAATTGAAAACAGTCATGTGACACCTCAACAGCAAAGCTGGATTCATCGAGATCAAAGGTGCTGAAATTGAAAACTATTATGTGATTCCTCTGCAGCAGATCTAGAAGTGCTGAGATGAAAGGTGCTGAAAGAGAAAACAGTCATGTGACACTTTTGCAACAAAACTAGGTGCACTGAGACCAAAGGTGCTGAAAGTAAAAACTACCATGACACCTCTGCAGCAGAGCTAGATGCACTGAATCAAAAGTGCTGAAATAGAAAAGTCATATGACACCTCAACAGTAAAGCTAGATGTGCTGAGATCAAAGATGCTGTACGTGAAAACTACCATGACTCCTCTGAAGCAGAGATAGATGCACTGAGATAAAAAAGTGCTGAAAGTGAAAACAGTTATGAGACACCTCTGCAGCAGAGCTAGATGCATTGAGATCAGTGCTGCTTATGGTGAACACTGCCATGTGATAACTCTGCAGCAAAGCAAGATGCACTGAAACCACAAGTGCTGAAAGTGGAAACAGTGATGTGACACCTCTGCAGCAAAGGTAGATATATTGAGATTAAAGGTGCTGAAAGTGAAAAACTGCCATGACACCTCTTCAGCAGAGCAAGATGCCCTTTCATCAAAGGTGCTGAGATTGAAAACAGCCAGGTGACACATCAGCAGCTGAACTGGGATGCACAGAGATCAAAAGTTCAAAAAGTGAAAACTGACATATTACTCCTAAGCAGAGAAACTGGATGCACTGAGATCAAAGGTGCTGTAAGTGAAAACAGTCATTTGACACCTCTGCATCAAAACAAGATGCACTAAGATCAAAGGAATAGAAAGTGTAAACAGTCATATGACACCTTTGCAGAAGAGATAGATGCACTGAAATCAAAAGTGCTGTAAGTGAAAACAGCCATGTGACACCTCTGCAGCAGAGATAGGTGCACTGAGATCCAATGTGCTCAAATTGAAAACAGTCATGAGACACCTCAAAAGCGAAGCTAAATGCATTGAGATCAAAAGTGCTAAAAGTGAAAACAGTCATGTGACACCTCTGCAGCAGTGGTAAATGAACTGAGTTCAAAAGTATTGAAATTAAAAACAGTCATGTGACACCTCAACAGCAAAGCTAGATGCACTGAGATCAAAGGTGATGAAATTGTAAATAGTCATGTGACACCTCTGCAGCAGAGCTAGATGCACTGAGACCAAAAGTGCTGAAAATGAAAACTACCATGACACCTCACAGCAGAGCTAGATGCACTGAGATCAAAAGTGCTGAAAGAAAAACAGTCATGTGACACCACTGCAGCAGAGCTAGATGCAATGAGATCAAAAGTACTTAAAGTGAAAACAGTAATGTGACACCTAAACAGCAAAGCTACATGCACTGAGATGAAAGGTACTGAAATTGAAAATAGCCATGAGACAGCTCTGCAGCAGAGCTAGATGTGAAGAGATCAAAGGTACTGAAAGAGGAAACAGTCATGTGACACTTCTGCAGCTAAAGTAGGTGCACTGAGACCAAAGGTGCTGAAAGTGAGACCTTCCAAAGCACCTCTGCAGCAGAGCTAGATGCACTGAATCAAAGTGCTGAAATAGAAAAGTCATATGACACCTCAGCAGCAAAGCTAGATGCACTGAGATCAAAGGTGCTGAACATGAAAACTGCCATGACTCCTCTGCAGCAGAGAAAGATGCACTGAGATCAAGTGCTGAAAGTGAAATCAGTTATGTGACAACTCTGCAGCAAATCTAGATGCACTGAGATCAAAAACACTGAAAGTGAAAACTGCCATGACACCTCTGCAGCAGAGCTGGATGCACTGAAATTAAAAGTGCAGATAGTGAAATCCACCACGTGACATCTCTGCAACAGAGCTAGATGTACTGAGATCAAAAGTGCAGAAAGTGAAAACAGTCATGTCACACCTCTGCAATAGAGCTAGATGCACTGATATCAAAGTTGATGAAAGTGAAAACTGCCATGTGATACCTCAGCAGCAAGGCTAGATGCACTGAGACCAAAAGTGCTGAAAGTGAAAAATGCCATAACACCTCTAAAGCAGAGCTAGATGCACTGAGATCAAAAGTGCTGAAAGTGTAAACAGCCATGTGACACCTCTGCAGCTGAGCTAGATGCATTGAATCAAAAGTGCTGAAATAGAAAAGTCATATGACACATCAACAGCAAAGCTAGATGCACTGAGATCAAAGGTGCTAAATGTGAAAACTGCCATGACTCCTCTGTAGCAGAGATAGATGCACTGAGATCAAAAGTGCTGAATGTGAAATCAGTTATGTGACACTTCTGCAGCCAATCTAGATGCACTGAGATCAAAAGCACTGAAAGTGAAAACTGCCATAACACCTCTGCAGCAGAACTGAATTCACTGAGATTAAAAGTGCAGATAGTGAAATCTGCCATGCGACATCTCTGCAACAGAGCTAGATGTACTGACATCAAAAGTGCGGAAAGTGAAAACAGTCATGTCACACCTCTGCAACAGAGCTAGATGCACTTTGATCAAAGGTGTTGAAATTGAAATCAGCTATGGGACACCTGTGCAGCAGAACTGAATGCACTGAGCTCAAAAGCACTATAAGATAAAAGAGCCATGCAATACCTCTGCAGCAGAACTAGGTGCACTGAGACCAAATGTGTGAAGATGAAAGCTGTCAAGTGACACCTCTGCAGCAGAGCTAGAGGAACTGAGATCAAAGTGCTGAAGGTGAAAGCTGCTATGTGACACCACTGCAGCAGAGCTAGATGCACTGAAATGATATGTACTGAATCTGAAAACAGTCATGTGACACCTCTGCAGCAGAGCTAGATTCACTGAGATCAAAAGTGCTGAAACTGAAAACAGTCATGAGACACCCCATCAGCAAAGCTAGATGCACTGAAATCAAAAGTGATGAAAGTGAAAACAGTCATGTGACACCTCCACAGCAGAGCTAGATGCACTGAGATCAAAAGTGCTGAAATTGAAAACAGTCATGTGACACCACAGCAACAAAGCTAGATGCACTTAGATCAAAGGTGCTGAATTTGAAAAATATCATGTGACACCTCTACAGCAGAGCTAGATGTGCTGAGATCATAGGTGCTGAAAGTGAAAACAGTAATGTGACACTTCTGCAGCAAAGCTAGATGCACTAAGACCAAAGGTGCAGAAGGTGAAAACTACCATGACACATCAGCAGCTGAGCAAGATGCCACTGAGATCAAAAGTGCTGAAATAGAAAAGTCAGGTGTCACCTTGACAGCAAAGCTACATTCAGTGAGACAAAAGCTGCTGAAAGTGAAAACTGCCATGACACTTATGCAGCAGAGCTAGATGCACTGAGACCAAAGGTGCTGAAATTGGAAACAGTGATGTGACACCACTGCAGCAAAGCTAGATGCACTGATATAAAATTTGCTGAATGTGGAAACTGGCACGACACCTCTGAGGCACAGCTAGATGCATTGAGATCAAAAGTGTTGAAACAGGAAACAGTCATGTGGCACCTCTGCATCAGAGCTAGATGTGCTGAGATCAAAGCTACTGAAAGTGAAAACAGTTATGTGACACCTCTGCAGCAAAGCTAGATGCACCGAGACCAAAGGTGCTGAAAGTGAAAACCATGACACCTCTGCAGCAGAGCAAGATACACTTATAACAAAGTGCAGAAAATGAAAACAGCCATGTGACACCTCTGCAGTAGAGCTAAATGCATTGAGATCAAAAGTGATGAAATTGAAAACGGCCATGTGACACCTCTGCAGCAGAACTGGATGCACTGAGATCAAAAGTGCAAAAAGTGAAAAATGACAAGAGCAACTATGCAACAAAACTAGATGCACTGATATTAAAGCTGCTGAAGTGAATACAGCCATGTGACACCTCTGCAGCAAAGCAAGATGCATTGAGACCAAAGGTGCTTAAAGTTAAAACTACCATGACACCTCTGCAACAGAGCAAGATACACTTATATCAAAGTGCAGAAAATGTAAACAGCCATGTGACACCTCCGCAGTAGAGCTAAATACATTGAGATCAAAAGTGATGAAATTGAAAACAGCCATGTGACACCTCTGCAGCAGAACTGGATGCACTGAGATCAAAAGTGCAAAAAGTGAAAAATGAAATGAGTCACCTATGCAACAAAACTAGATGCACTGAGAATAAAGGTGCTGAAAGTAACTACGGCCATGTGACACCTCTGCTGCAGCAAAGCTAGATGCACTGAGACCAAAGGTGCCTAAAGTGAAAACTACAATGAAACCTCTGCAGCAGAGCTTGAAGCAGTGAATCAAAAGTGCTGAAAATGAAAAGTCATATGACACTTCAACAGCAAAGCTAGATGCACTGAGATCAAAGGTGCTGAAAGTGAAAACTGCCATGACACCTCTGCAACAGAGATAGATGCAGAGAGATCAAAAGTGCTGAAATTGAAAACTGTTATTTGACACCTCTGTTGCAAAGCTAGGTGCACTGAGATCAAAGGCACTGAGAGTGAAAATGGCCATGACACCACAGCAGCAGAGCTAGATGCACTGAGACCAAAGGTGCTGACAGTGAAAGCTGCCATGTGACAAATCTGAGGAGCCAGATTCACTGAGATCAAAAGTGCTGATGAAGAATACAGTCATGTGACACTGCAGCAGCAGAACTAAATGCACTGTCCTCAAAGGTGGTGAAAGTGAAAGTGGCTATGTGATGCCTCTGCAGCAGAGCTAGATGTGCTGAGATCAAAAGTGCTGAAATTGAAAACAGTCATGAGTCACCACAACAGCAAAGCTAGATGCACTGAAATCAAAAGTGCTGAAAGTGAAAACAGTCCTGTGAGAAATTTGCAGCAGAACTAGATACACTGAGACCAAAGGTACTGCAAGTTAAAACTACCATGACACCTCTGAGGAGAGATAGATGCACTGAGATCAGAAGTGATAAAAGTGAAAACAGACATGTGACACCAGTGGAGCAAAGCTAGATGCACTGAGCTCAAAGGTGCTGAATGTGAAAACAGCCATGTCATACCTCTACAGCAGAGCTAAATGCATTGAGATCTAGTGTGTTGAAAGTGAAAACAGCCATGTGAAACCTCTGCAGCAGAGCTAGATGCACTGAGATCAAAAGTGCAGAAATTGAAAACAGTCATGAGACACCCCATCAGCAAAGCTAGAGGCACTGAAATCAAAAGTTCTGAAAGTGAAAACAGTCATGTGACACCCCCGCAGCAGAGCTAGATGCACTGAGATCAAAAGCGCTAAAATCGAACAATCATGTGACACTTCAACAGCAAAGCTAAATGCACTGAGATCAAAGATGCTGAAATTCAAACTATCATGTGACACATCTGCAGCACAGCTAGATGTGCTGAGATCAAAGGTGCTTAAAGTGAAAAGAGTCATGTGACACCTCTGCAACAAAGCCAGATACACTGAGACCAAAGATGCTGAAAGTGAAAACTACCATGACACCTCTGCAGCAGCGCAAGATGCACTGAGATCAAAACTGCTGAAATAGAAAAGCCATGTGTTACCTCGACAGCAAAGCTAGGCTCACTATGGCTGAAGATGTTGAAAGTGAAAATTGCCAGGGCAGCTAGGCAGCAGAGCTAAATGCACTGAGATCAAAAGTGCTGAAAGTAAAAACACTTGTGTGACACCTCAGCAGCAAACCTAGATGCACTGAGATAGAAAGCACATAAAGTGAAAACAGTTGTGACACCTCTGAAGCAAAGCTAGATGCACTGAGACCAAAAGTGCTGATAATGATAGTTGCCAAGCAACAACTCTGCAGCAGAGATAGATGCACTGAGAATAAAAGTTCAGAAAGTGAAAACAGTCATGTGACACCTCTGCAGCAGTACTAGATGCACTGAGACCAAAGGTGCTGAAAGTGGAAACAGTAATGAGACACTTCTGCAGCAAAACTAGATGCACTGAGATCAAAGGTGCTGAGAGTGAAAACTGCCATGACACCTCTGCAACAGAGCTAGATGTACTGAGATCAAAAGTATTGAAAGTGAAGACAGTCATGTGACAGATCTGCAGCAAAGCTAGATGCACTGAGAACAAATTTGCTGAAAGTGAAACCTGCCATGACACCTCTGCAGCAGAGCTAGATGCACAGAGATCAGAAGTGCTGACATTGAAAATAGTCATCTGACACCTCAGCAGCAAAGCTAGACGTAGTGAGATGAAAAGTGCTCAAAGGGTGAACAGCCATGACACCTCTGCGGAAGAGCAAGATGCTCAGAGATCAAAATTACTGAAAGTGAAAACAGTCATGAGACAGCCAGCAAAGCTAGATGCACTGAGAAAAGTTGTTGAAATTGAAAACTGCCATGACAGCCCGCCAGTAGCAGAGCTAGATGCACTGAGATCAAAAGAGCTGAAAGTGAAAACAGGCATGTGATACTCTGAAGCAAATCTAGATGCACTGAGACCAAAGGTTCTGAAAGTGGAAACAGTGATGAGATACCTCTGCAGCAAAACTAGAAGCAATGAGATCAAAGGTGCTGAGAGTGAAAACTGCCGTGACAGCTCTGCAACAGACCTAGATGCACTGAGATCAAAAGTGCTGAAAGTGAAGACAGTCTTGTGACAGATCTGCAGCAAAGCTAGATGCACTGAGAACAAATTTGCTGAAAGTGAAAACTGCCATGACACCTCTGCAGCAGAACCAGATGCACTGAGATCAAAAGTGCTGAAAGTAAAAACAGTCATGTGACAAATCAGCATCAGAGCTAGATGCAATGAGATCAGAGGGGCAGAAAGTGAAAAGAGTCATGTGGCACCTCTGCAGCAGAGATAGATGCACTGAGATCTAAAGTGCTGAAAGTGAAAACAGTCATGTGACACCGCTGTAGCAGAGCTATATGAAAGAGATCAAAAGTAGTGAAATTGAAAACAGTCAAGTGACACCTCAAGAGCAAAGCTACATGCACTGAGATGAAAGCTGCTGAAATTGAAAACAGTCATGACACCTGTGCAGCAGAGCTGGATGCACTTAAATCTAAAGTGCTGAATGTGAAAACAGTCATGTGACACCTCTTCACCAGAGCTAGATGCACTTAGATCAAAGGGGCAGAAAGTGAAAACAATCATGTGACACCTCTGCAGAAGAGCTAGATGCACTGAGATCTTAGGTGCTGTAAGTGAAAACAGCCATGTGACAACACTGCAGCAGCGATAGGTGCACTGACATCAAAAATGCTGAAAGTGAAAACAGTCCTGAGACACCTCAACAGCAAAGCTAAATGCATTGAGATCAAAAGTGCTGAAAGTGAACACAGTCATGTGACTCCTCTTCAACAGAGGTAGAGGAACTGAGACCAAAAGTACTGAAATTGAAAACAGTCATGTGACACCTATGCAGCAGAGCTAAATGCACTGAGATCAAAAGTGCTGAAGTAGAAAACAGTCATGTGACACCTCAACAGCAAAGCAACATGCACTGAGATGAAAGGTGCAAAAATTGAAAATAGTCACATGACACCTCTGCAGCAGAGCTAGATGCACTGAGATCAAAGGTGCTGAAAGCAGAAATGACCATTGCACCTCTGCAGCAGAGATATAGCCACTGAGATCAAAAGTGCTGAATGTGAAAACAGCCATGTGACACCTCTGCAGCAGAGCTAGATGCACTGAGATCAAAAGTAATGAAACTGAAAACAGTCATGAGATCCCTCAACAGCAAAGCTAGATGCACTGAGATCAAAAGTGCTGAAATTGAAAACAGTCATGTGACACCTCTGCAGCAGAGGTAGATGCACTGAGATCAAAAGAGCTTAAATTGAAAACAGTCATGTGACACCTCAACAGCAAAGCTGGATGCACCGAGATCAAAGATACTGAAATTGAAAACTGTTATGTGACAAACCAGCAGCAGAGCTAGATGTGCTGAGATCAAAGGTGCAGAAAGAGAAAACAGTCATTTGACACTTTTGCAAAAACTAGGTGCACAGAGACCAAAGGAGCTGAAAGTGAAAACTACCATGACACCTCTGCAGCAGAACTAGATGCACTGAATCAAAAGTGCTGAAATAGAAAAGCCATATGACACCTCAACAGCAAAGCTAGATGCACTGAGATCAAAAGTGCTGAAGGTGAAAACAGTCATGTGACACCTCAACAGCAAAGCTACATGCAGTGAGATGAAAGGTGCAAAATTGAAAATAGTCATGTGACACCTCTGCAGCAGAGCGAGATGCACTGAGATCAAAGGCGCTGAAAGCAGAAAATGGCCATTGCACCTCTGCAGCAGACATAAAGCCACTGAGATCAAAAGTGCTGAAAGTGAAAACAGCCATGTGACACCTCTGCAGCAGAGCTAGATGAACTGAGATCAAAAGTGATGAAATTGAAAACAGTCATGAGACTCCTCAACAGCAAAGCTAGATGCACTGAGATCAAAAGAGCTGAAAGTGAAAACAGTCATGTGACACCTCTGCAGCAGAGGTAGATGCACTGAGATCAAAAGAGCTTAAATTGAAAACAGTCATGTGACACCTCAACAGCAAAGCTGGATGCACCAAGATCAAAGGTGCTGAAATTGAAAACTGTTATGTGACAAACCTGCAGCAGAGCTAGATGTGCTGAGATCAAAGGTGCAGAGAGAGAAAACAGTCATGTGACACTTTTGCAAAAAAACTAGGTGCACTGAGACCAAAGGTGCTGAAAGTGAAAACTACCATGACACCGCTGCTGCAGAGCTAGATGCACTGAATCAAAAGGGCTGAAATAGAAAAGTCACATGACACCTCAACAGCAAAGCTAGATGCACTGAGATCAAAGGTGCTGAAAGTGAAACCTGCCATGACACCTCTGCAGCAGAGCTAGATGCACAGAGATCAGAAGTGCTGACATTGAAAATAGTCATCTGACACCTCAGCAGCAAAGCTAGACGTAGTGAGATGAAAAGTGCTCAAAGGGTGAACAGCCATGACACCTCTGCGGAAGAGCAAGATGCTCAGAGATCAAAATTACTGAAAGTGAAAACAGTCATGAGACAGCGCTTCAGCAAAGCTAGATGCACTGAGAAAAGTTGCTGAAATTGAAAACTGCCATGACAGCTCCGCAGCAGAGCTAGATGCACTGAGATCAAAAGAGCTGAAAGTGAAAACAGGCATGTGATACTTCTGAAGCAAATCTAGATGCACTGAGACCAAAGGTTCTGAAAGTGGAAACAGTGATGAGATACCTCTGCAGCAAAACTAGAAGCAATGAGATCAAAGGTGCTGAGAGTGAAAACTGCCGTGACACCTCTGCAACAGACCTAGATGCACTGAGATCAAAAGTGCTGAAAGTGAAGACAGTCTTGTGACAGATCTGCAGCAAAGCTAGATGCACTGAGAACAAATTTGCTGAAAGTGAAAACTGCCATGACACCTCTGCAGCAGAACCAGATGCACTGAGATCAAAAGTGCTGAAAGTAAAAACAGTCATGTGACAAATCAGCATCAGAGCTAGATGCAATGAGATCAGAGGGGCAGAAAGTGAAAAGAGTCATGTGGCACCTCTGCAGCAGAGATAGATGCACTGAGATCTAAAGTGCTGAAAGTGAAAACAGTCATGTGACACCGCTGTAGCAGAGCTATATGAAAAGAGATCAAAAGTAGTGAAATTGAAAACAGTCAAGTGACACCTCAAGAGCAAAGCTACATGCACTGAGATGAAAGCTGCTGAAATTGAAAACAGTCATGACACCTGTGCAGCAGAGCTGGATGCACTTAAATCTAAAGTGCTGAATGTGAAAACAGTCATGTGACACCTCTTCACCAGAGCTAGATGCACTTAGATCAAAGGGGCAGAAAGTGAAAACAATCATGTGACACCTCTGCAGAAGAGCTAGATGCACTGAGATCTTAGGTGCTGTAAGTGAAAACAGCCATGTGACAACACTGCAGCAGCGATAGGTGCACTGACATCAAAAATGCTGAAAGTGAAAACAGTCCTGAGACACCTCAACAGCAAAGCTAAATGCATTGAGATCAAAAGTGCTGAAAGTGAACACAGTCATGTGACTCTCTTCAACAGAGGTAGAGGAACTGAGACCAAAAGTACTGAAATTGAAAACAGTCATGTGACACCTATGGCAGAGCTAAATGCACTGAGATCAAAAGTGCTGAAGTAGAAAACAGTCATGTGACACCTCAACAGCAAAGCAACATGCACTGAGATGAAAGGTGCAAAATTGAAAATAGTCACATGACACCTCTGCAGCAGAGCTAGATGCACTGAGATCAAAGGTGCTGAAAGCAGAAATGACCATTGCACCTCTGCAGCAGAGATATAACCACTGAGATCAAAAGTGCTGAATGTGAAAACAGCCATGTGACACCTCTGCAGCAGAGCTAGATGCACTGAGATCAAAAGTAATGAAACTGAAAACAGTCATGAGATCCCTCAACAGCAAAGCTAGATGCACTGAGATCAAAAGTGCTGAAATTGAAAACAGTCATGTGACACCTCTGCAGCAGAGGTAGATGCACTGAGATCAAAAGAGCTTAAATTGAAAACAGTCATGTGACACCTCAACAGCAAAGCTGGATGCACCGAGATCAAAGATACTGAAATTGAAAACTGTTATGTGACAAACCAGCAGCAGAGCTAGATGTGCTGAGATCAAAGGTGCAGAAAGAGAAAACAGTCATTTGACACTTTTGCAAAAAAACTAGGTGCACAGAGACCAAAGGAGCTGAAAGTGAAAACTACCATGACACCTCTGCAGCAGAACTAGATGCACTGAATCAAAAGTGCTGAAATAGAAAAGCCATATGACACCTCAACAGCAAAGCTAGATGCACTGAGATCAAAAGTGCTGAAGGTGAAAACAGTCATGTGACACCTCAACAGCAAAGCTACATGCAGTGAGATGAAAGGTGCAAAAATTGAAAATAGTCATGTGACACCTCTGCAGCAGAGCGAGATGCACTGAGATCAAAGGCGCTGAAAGCAGAAATGGCCATTGCACCTCTGCAGCAGACATAAAGCCACTGAGATCAAAAGTGCTGAAAGTGAAAACAGCCATGTGACACCTCTGCAGCAGAGCTAGATGAACTGAGATCAAAAGTGATGAAATTGAAAACAGTCATGAGACTCCTCAACAGCAAAGCTAGATGCACTGAGATCAAAAGAGCTGAAAGTGAAAACAGTCATGTGACACCTCTGCAGCAGAGGTAGATGCACTGAGATCAAAAGAGCTTAAATTGAAAACAGTCATGTGACACCTCAACAGCAAAGCTGGATGCACCAAGATCAAAGGTGCTGAAATTGAAAACTGTTATGTGACAAACCTGCAGCAGAGCTAGATGTGCTGAGATCAAAGGTGCAGAGAGAGAAAACAGTCATGTGACACTTTTGCAAAAAAACTAGGTGCACTGAGACCAAAGGTGCTGAAAGTGAAAACTACCATGACACCGCTGCTGCAGAGCTAGATGCACTGAATCAAAAGGGCTGAAATAGAAAAGTCACATGACACCTCAACAGCAAAGCTAGATGCACTGAGATCAAAGGTGCTGAACGTGAAAACTGCCATCACTCCTCTGCAGCACAGATAGATGCACTGAGATCAAAAGTGCTGAAAGTGAAATCAGTTATGTGACACCTCTGCAGGAAAACTAGTTGCACTGAGATCATAGGCACTGAAAGTGAAAACTTCCATGATACCTCTGTAGCAGAGCAAGATGCACTGAGATCAAAAGTTCAGATGGTGGAATCCACATGCAACATCTCTGCAGCAGAGCTAGATGAACTGAGATCAAAAGTGCAGAAAGTGAAAACAGTCATGTCACACCTCTGCAGCAGAGCTAGATACACTGAGATCAAAGATTATGAAAGTGAAAACTGCCATGTGATACCTCTGCAGTAAAGCTAGATGCACTGAGACCAAAAGTGCTGAAAGTGAAAAATGCCGTAACACGCTGAAGCAGAGCTAGATGCACTGAAATTAAAAGTGCTGAAAGTGTAAACAGCCATGTGATACCTCTGCAAGTGACCTAGATGCACTTTGATCAAAGGTGTTGAAATTGAAAACAGCCATGTGACTCCGCTGCAGCAGAGCTAGATGCACTGACATTAAAAGTGCCAAAATTGAAAAGTGTCAAGTGACACATCTATGGCAGAATTAGATGCAGTGAGATTAAAAGTGATGAAATTGAAACAGTCTTGTGACAGCTCTGCAGCAGAACTGAATGCACTGAGGTCAAAAGCACTATAAGGGAAAACTGCCATGTGAAATCACTGCTGCAGAACTAGGTGCACTGAGACCAAAGATGTGAAGGTGAAAGCTGTCATGTGGCACATCTGCAGCAGAGCTAGAGGAACTGAGATCAAAAGTGCTGAAAGAAAAAAACTGCCATGTGACACCAGTGCAACAGAGCTAGATGGACTTGAGATCAAAAGTGCTGAAGGTAAAAACAGTCATGTGATACCTCTGCATCAGAGCTAGATGCACTGAGATCATAGTTGCAGAAAGTGAAAACCATCATGTGACACCTCTGCAGTAGAGTTAGATGCACTGAGATCAATAGTGCTGCAAGTGAAAAGAGCTATTTGGCACCTCTGCAGCAGAGATAGATGCACTGAGATCAAAAGTGCTGAAAAAGAAAAGAGTCATGTGACACTTCTGCAGGAGAGCTGGATGAATCGAGATCAAAAAGTGCTGAAACTGAAAACAGTCCTGTGACACCTCAACAGCAAAGCTAGATGCACAGAGATCAAATGTGCTGAAATTGAAAACAGTCATGTGACACCTCTGCAGCAGAGCTAGATTCCCTGCAACCAAAGGTGCTGCAAGTGAAAACCTTTCATGACTCCTCAGAGCGGAGCTAGATGCACTGAGATCAAAGGTGCTGAAAGGGAAAACTGACCTGACACCTCTGCAGCAGAGATAGATGCACTGAGATCATAGCTGCTGAAAGTGAAAACCGTCATGTGACACCTCTGCAGTAGAGCTAGATGCACTGGGATCAATAGTGCTGCAAGTGAAAAGAGCTATCTGACACCTCTGCAGCAAAGATAGATGCACTGAGATCAAAAGTGCTGAAAGTGAAAAGAGTCATGTGACACTTCTGCAGGAAAGCTGGATGAATCGAGATCAAAAAGTGCTGAAACTGAAAACAGTCCTGTGACACCTCAACAGCAAAGCTAGATGCACAGAGATCAAATGTGCTGAAATTGAAAACAGTCATGTGACACCTCTGCAGCAGAGCTAGATGCCCTGCAACCAAAGGTGCTGCAAGTGAAAACCTTTCATGACTCCTCAGAGCAGAGCTAGATGCACTGAGATCAAAAGTGCTGAAATTGAAAATACTCATGTGACACCGCAACAGCAGAGCTAGATGCAGTGAGATGGAAGGTGCTCAAAGGGTAAACAGCCATGGCACCTCTGCGGAAGAGCTAGATGCACTGATATCAAAATTGCTGAAAGTGAAAACTGTCATGTGACAGCGCTCCAGCAGAGCTAGATGCACCAAGAAAAGTTGCTGAAATTGAAAACTGCCATGACACTTCTGCAGCAGAGCTAGATGCACTGAGATCAAAAGTGCAGAAAGTGAAAACAGTCATGTGGTACTTCTGTAGCAAATCTAGAAGCACTGAGACCAAAGGTGCTGAAAGTGGAAACAGTGATGAGACACCTCTGCAGCAAAGTTAGATGCTCTGAGGTCAAAGGTGCTGAAAGTGAAGACAGTCATGTGACAGATCTGCAGCAAGGGTAGATACACTGAGAACAAATCTGCTGAAAGTGAAAACTGCCATGACACCTCTTCAGCAGAGTAAGATGCATTGAGATCAAAAGTGTTGAAATGGAAAACTGCCATGGCACCTCTGCTGCAGAGCCAGATGCACTGAGATAAAAAGTGCTGAAAGTGTAAACAGCCATGTGACTGCTCTGCAGCAGAGCTAGATGGATTGAGATCCAAAGTGCTGAAAGTAAAAACAGTCATGTGACACCTCTGGATCAGAACTAGATGCACTGAGATCAGAGGGGCAGAACGTGAAAACAGTCATGTGACACCTCTGCAGCAAAGCTAGATGCACTGAAATCAATAGTGCTGCAAGTGAAAACAGCTCTCTGACACCTCTGCAGCAGAGCTAGATGCACTGAGATCAAAAGTGCTGAAAGGGTAAACAGCCATGTGACTGCTCTGCAGCAGATCTAGATGCACTGAGATCAAAAATGCTAACATTGAAAACAGCCATGTGACACCCATCTGGATGCACTGATATTAAAAGTGCAAAAAAGTGAAAACTGATGTATGACACCTCTGCAGCAAAGCTAGATGCACTGAGATCAAAGGTGCGGTAAGTGAAAATGGCCATGACACCTCTGCAGCAGAGCTAGATACATTGAGATTAACATGGGAAAAATTGAAGAGCCATGTGACACATCTGCGGCAGAGCTAGATGCACTGAGATTAAAAGTGCTGAAACTGAAAACGGTCTTGTGACAGCTCGGCAGCAGAACTGAATGCATTGAGATCAAAAGCGCTATAAGTGAAAACTGCCATGCGACACCTCTGCAGCACAGCCAGGTACACTGGGACCAAGAGTTTGAAGGTGAAAAATGTCATGAGAAACCTCTGCAGCAGAGCTAGAGGAACTGAGATCAAAGGTACTGAAGGTGAAAGCTGCCATGCGACACCTCTGCAGCAGAGCTAGACACACTGAGATCAAAAGTGCTGAAAGTGAAAAAAGCCATGTGACACATCTGCAGCAGCACTAGATGCATTGAGATCAAAAGTGCTGAAAGTAAAAACTGTCATGTGACACCTCTGCATCAGAGCTAGATGCACTGAGATCAAAGGTTCAGTAATTGAAAACAGTCATGTGACACCTCTGCAGCAGAGTTAGATGCACTGAGATCAAAAGTGCTGAAAGTGAAAACAGCCATTTGACACCTCTGCAGCAGAGCTATATGAACTGAGATCAAAAGTGCTGAAAGGGAAAACTGCCCTGACACCTCTGCAGCAGAGGTAGATGCACTGAAATCAAAAGTGCTGAAATTGAAAATACTCATGTGACACCTCAACAGCAGAGCTAGATGCAGTGAGATGAAAGGTGTACAAAGAGTAAACAGCCATGACACCTCTGCAGCAGAGCTAGATGCCCTGAGATCAAAATTGCTGAAAGTGAAAACAGTCATGTGACAGCGCTCCAGCAGAGCTAGATGTACTGAGAAAAGTTGCTGAAATTGAAAACTGCCATGACACCTCTGCAGCAGAGCTAGATGCACTGAGATCAAAAGTGCAGAAAGTGAAAACAGTCATGTGGTACTTCTGTAGCAAATCTAGATGCACTGAGACCAAAGGTGCTGAAAGTGGAAACAGTGATGAGACACCTCTGCAGCAAAACTAGATGCACTGAGATCAAAGGTGCTGAGAATGAAAACTGCCATGACACCTCTGCAACAGAGCTAGATGCACTGAGATCAAAAGTGCTGAAAGTGAAGACAGTCACATGACAGATCTGCAGCAAGGGTAGATAGACTGAAAACAAATTTGCTGAAAGTGAAAACTGCCATGACACCTCTGCAGCAGAGTAAGATGCATTGAGATTTAAAGTGCTGAAATGGAAAACTGCCATGACACCTCTGCTGCAGAGCCAGATGCACTGAGATCAAAAGTGCTGAAAGTGAAAACAGCCATGCTAAACCTGTGCAGCAGAGCTAGATGGATTGAGATCCAAAGTGCTGAAAGTAAAAATAGTCATGTGACACCTCTGGATCAGAACTAGATGCACTGAGATAAGAGGGGCAGAAAGTGAAAACAGTCATGTGACACCTCTGCATCAGAGCTAGATGCACTGAGATCAGAGGGGCAGAAAGTGAAAAGAGTCATGTAGCACCTCTGCAGCAGAGATAGATGCACTGAGATCTAAAGTGCTGAAAGTGAAAACAGTCATGTGACACCTCTGCAGCAGAGCTATATGAAAATAGATCAAAAGTGCTGAAATTGAAAACAGTCATGTGACACCTCAACAGCAAAGCTAGATGCACTGAGATGAAAGGTGCTGAAATTGAAAACAGTCATGTAACACCTCTGCAGCAGAGCTAGATGCACTGAGATCATAGGTGCTGAAAGTGAAAGCTGCCATATGACGTACCTGAAAAGCTAAATGAACTGAGATCTAAAGTGCTGATAATGAAAACAGTCATGTGACACCTTTGCATCAGAACGAGATGCACTGAGCTCTAAGGTGCTGAAAGTGAAAATGGCCATGTGACACCTCTGCAGCACAGCTAGATGCACTGAGATCAAAAGTGCTGAAATTTAAAATAGTCATGAGACACCCCAACAGCAAAGCTAGAAGCACTGAGAACAAAGGTGCTGAAAGTCAAACAGTCATGTGACACATCTGCAGCAGAGCTAGAAGCACTGAAACCAAAGGTGTTGAAAGTGGAAACAGTGATGTGACTCCTCTGCAGCAAAGCTAGATGCACTGAGATCAAAGGTGCTGAAAGTGAAAACTGCCATGACACCTCTGCAGCAGAGCTAGATGCACTGAGAACAAAAGTGCTGAAAGTGAAGACAGTCATGTGACAGTTCTGCAACAAAGCTAGATGCACAGAGATCACATTTACTGAAAGTGAAAACTACCATGACACCTCTGCAGCAGACCTAGATGCATTGAGATCAAAAGTGCTGAAATGGAAAACTGCCACAACACCTCTGCAGCAGAACCAGATGCACTGAGATCAAAAGTGCTGAAATTGAAAATATTCATGTGACACCTCAACAGGAAAGCTAGATTCATTGAGATCAAAGGTGCAGAAAGTGAAAACAGCCTTCACACCTCTGCAGCAGAGCAAGATGCACTGAGATCAAAAGTGCTGTAATTGAAAATAGCCATGACACCTGTGCAGCAGAGTTAGATGCACTCTAATCAATCAACCAATCAATCAATCAATCAAGTCTTTATTTTACCAGGCGTTCATCATTGAGCAGATGCTCATTTGCAAGATGGACCTGGGTGGAGCATGAACAATTGTATATTCTGTTCAACACAGGTATTTACAAGGCAATACAGATAATACTTTTAACAGACAGGAAGAAAAACAAGTTCATATGTACATAGAATTATACAGATATTGTACAGATTGCATGGTATTTACATACGTAGAAGTGTCTATAGGAAGATAAAGCAGGTTATCTAAGGTTGCAGGAGGAAGTAGCAGAAGAAAAAAAAATAAAATAAAAATATACACCAGGTAGAGGTAAAGGTAGGGTGGAAGGGAAGGAGGGAGGTAGGGGAAGAAAGGCTAGGAGGGCACGGTGCACAGAGAGGAGTTGGTAAAACAGGATGTAGAGAAGGTGAATGGAGAAAAGGAGTATGTGTGAGCACCGGGATTGAATGCTATAAAGTACGGGGCATGGTAGAATGTCACAACCCAGGGTAATGAGCTCCTATCCGAGGTTGGGAAAGGAAGAATAAGGGGATGGACAGGCCTAGTGTTGATAAGACAGGTGGATAAGAGAGACAGAACAATTAGGCTGGTGAGGAGCAAGCTGGGGGGTCAGTACTTAAAACTGGGTCTAGGCGTGGCTATATACCAGTGCAGACACCGGTACTGGGTCTGAGTGGGTGAAGCAGTTACATACTTCTCAGATTGTATGGAAATAAAGCATCTTGAAGGCATTTATACTGATTAGAGTGCTTAATTTGAGGGTTTTTGTAGCTCGTTCCATAAGGTAGGTAGCACGAAGCTTATGGCTGCCCTGTCGAAGTGGGATTTTGCTTTGGGTACTTTAAGTGTAATAGCTGAGTAACTTCTTAATGCATATTTCCCAATTATACTCAGGGGAAGACAGCAGGATATATAGTAAGGCAGCTTATTAGAGATGGCTCTATAGGTCCAGAGAGCGGAGTTTCTGTGGCACCTGAACTTTAGTGATGTCCACCCCACTGCTGCATATAGGGTGCAGTGATGCATGTTGAAGGGGAGTCCCGTTATAAACCTCAGTGCTCGATGGCAGAGTGTGTCCAGTTTAGCCATGTAAGAGTTGGGGCATTGGCTGTAGAGGAAATCAGCGTACTCAACCAATGATAGGAAAATGGATTGGACCCGTTGTTTCTTGGCATCTCTGGTGAGAAATTGGTTGATTCTAAAAAACAGTCCAAGCCTTTACCAAAGTCGTTTTTTCAAGTCCTCGACATGTTCAATGAAGGAGCCTCTTTGGTCTATCCAAACTCCCAGATACTTGAATTTTGTAACAAATTCTAGTTTTTCACCTAGAACTCTGGTAATTTGGGGAACTGTCCCACTGGACACAGGGTTAGCTGTATGGATAAAAGGGGAGATGGCCATCACTTTAGTTTTTTTGGCATTAAGGAGTAGCTTTTTTTGGAGGAGCTGGCTTTGCAAAAGGTTGAATTCTGACTGTAGGTCATTGCAGGCAGCTTCAGGTGTTGGGTGACTCACGTAGAGAACTGTATCATCTGCAAACAGATGGATGTTGGCTTCTTTATACAGTAGTCGATGTTATTAATGTAGATTGCAAAAGTAAGGGCCTAATATAGAACCTTGAGGTACCCCTCTTTGCAGAGTTTTTAAGGGGGACAGGCTTCCTTCGGCTTTAACATGTTGAAGGCGCCCTGTAAGATAGTCAGTAAACCAACGCAGAGACGAGGGATTCACACCTATGGTTTGAAGGGAGGAGAGGAGCAGACTACGGTTGATGGTGTCAAAAGCCTTGCTTAGATCAAGGAAAACAGCACAAATAAAGTTTTTGCTCACAAGATTACGCTGCCAGTCATTAGTAACTTTGGCAAGGGCTGAGATAGTGCTATGTTTAGCTCTGAATCCGGGCTGCATAGGATTTAGCAGTTCACTAGACTCAAGGTGAGTCCTCAGCTGTGCATTTACAATTTTCTCTAGGAGCTTGGACAGGACCGGAAGGAGAGAAATTGGCCTGTAGTTATTGAGATCACCAGGGTCACCTGATTTGAACAGTGGTATGACATGTGCTGTCTTCCATATAGGTGGTAAGGTGCCCTGAGACAGTGATAAGTTAAAAAGGTAGGTAACGGGTTTTGCTAGTATGTGGTAGGCAATTTTTAGGAAGTAAGGGTCAAGGGTGTCGGCCCCAGCACTTTTTCTAGTATCCAACTGAAGCAAGAGGTCCTCTACCTCTTTCAGTGAGGCAGGTTGAAGCGAGAAAGGCAGCGAAGCTATCAGAGTTTCAGGAAGTTGGCTGGCAGTCTTGAAGCGAAGTATGTTTGCAGGGGAGTTATCAAATGCCATGCCTGCAGTAGCAAAGTGGTTATTGAATACGTCAAGTATATCCATCTTTTCAGTTATAGTCAAGTTGCCAGAGGTAATCTTGGTCGGGAGTGAATTTCCTGGGGAGTGGCTTAGCAGATCATTGATTGTGTTCCAGATTGGAGAGTTGATTGGATTCTTTGTGGCAGAGTCGAGTTTGGATTTGAAGAAGGTGGCCTTCGATTCTCTGATTGTTTTGGTACATATATTTCGTAGTCTCCTGAACTGGTTCCAATCCTTTGCAGTGTTCAGTCTGTGCGCTTTTTTCCAGAGCTTATCTCTTTCTAGAAGCAAGGACTTGATCTGAGGGGTGAACCATTTACAGGTTTTGGTCCTAGTTCAAACTTTAATCAGGGGAGCATACTTATTAAGGGCCCTTGATAGAATGTTGTGGAAGATATTGTAAGCTGACGTAATCGTTTTGGCCAGATAGAAATCTTGCCACTGAGGGGAGTACTTAAGCTCATTTAGGTAGGCATGTTCATTGAAGTTGAACCTGGATCTCTTCATAGAGAACTTGCTGATGGGTGCTGCATTGTTGGTGGATCTTACTCCTGCAATAAAACAATGGTCGCTGGCGTCTGAGAAGAAGACATCAGTGTGGGAGAAGAGATGAGGTTTGCTCACCATTAGCACATCCAAAAGTGTACTTTTACTGGGGTTCTTCACATTTGGGCGTGTTGGTTCAGTAATAAGTTGCGTCAGCCCATGTTCATCCAGAAGAAGGATGCAAGGGGCAGCTGTGTTAGAGAGCCAGTCAAAGCTGAGGTCTCCTAAAATAATAGTTTCTGGCAGCCCCTGTCCCAACTTGTCACTTACATATTACACAAGCTGTAGGCCAGCAGACAGTGGTCTGTAGCATCCTATTACGCAGAGTGCAGTAGTCTGTGTAATTTCCACTTTGAGAATTAGGCATTCGAATTTGCTGGCAACAGATGCCAAGGATAAGCAGAAGGCATAAAATGTATCTTTAACGCAGATAGCTACCCCTCCTCCTCTGGCATGCCTATCAGCTCTGAACAAGGTATAGTTGGGTATGTTTACTTCTCTATCAGTGGTGCTGGGTCTAAGCCAAGTTTTGGAAATCACAAGTATGTCAGGAGAGGTATGATTTGCCCAGGTTTGTATTAAGGTTATCTTTTTAAGGAGGCTACATACGTTAATATGCAAGCAGCTTATTCCTTTTAAATTTGCTAGTTCTGCTGGCAAAGCAATAGCTTCTAGGGGGCCAGGGTTGAGTTCTACGTTGCCTCAACATAGCAGGAGGATAAGTAGGATTTTTCTAAGAGCGCTAATTATAAGCTTGTAATTCCTGCCTTTCTCCCATCTAGTAGATCTGATGTTTTAGAGACTGGAAAGTAGACGCCATAGAAGAGCTGATCTGTTGTAGCAAGAGCTAGTACCCCTACCACAATAGGTGGGGAGGAGATAGAAGTCTATGTGGTGGGAGTTGGGCCTTGTGGTGGGGGAGTGTTATAAGTACTACTAGTATGTGTGGTACAAGAGCAGGGTTCGAGGTATTGGTGCTTGGAATCACGGAGGCAATTAAAGGATAAGTTGCTACATGGTATACAGCACAAGGTGCCATTGTAGACCAAACATGATAGTAGTTCAGGTGTCCAATGCTGGGCAGCTGGTATCAGCAGAAAAAAGGGCAGTATAAGGAGCCGTATAGGGCCTGACATGATGGTACCTCAAAAAAGGAGCCACTCAATTAGCCCAGGGGCCAGTGGGGCTGCTGGATTAATGCAGCTTATCAGTAGCTTTCCGATCCAGGTCGACCTGAATTTGATAGCATTTAAAAAATATTTAGTGGTGAAGGCACAGCCAAGGAAAGCCTATGCATTTTAGTAAGGCGAGGCCCTGAGAGTTGGATCCTGTAAGCTGGACAGAGAAGAGGGGGATCACGAGCAAAGTCTCTATTGGTGGGGCACTGCACCAGGGGATGTGGACTAATATTTTGGCAGGAGCTACTGTATTTAATAATCAGCAGAGGTGGGGGGGCGGTCAAAAAAGTTGCGGCAGTTGCTGTACCTTGCAGGGCCTTGGGTCTGTGTCTGTGGTCTTGAGCATTGGCTAGAGGGGCACTGACCACCCGGTAGCCGGGAATCCCGCAGCTTAGGAGCTGGGAGCCTGGGCAACAGTTCCTCGGCTGAGGGAGAGAAGGAGAATGAGGGTTAATAAAGGGGATTCACATAAAGGGTTAGACAGAACAGTGGGGAGTCCAAAATTTGCAGAACAAAAGGATGTGTATGGTACCAGCAATGCCAAAAGAGGTAGTGAGGAGTAGTAGTAGGTGGTTGCACCCCATGATAGTTTGTTTGGTGTTGCTGGCCTGCTTAACTGCTAGCAGGTTTATAGTTGGAAGGGTATATAGTTGAATTAGGGTGAGGTCCCTAACAATAGAGCAGGTAGAGTAGAAATTGAGAGGAGTTAGATGGAGTAGCTGGAGAAAAGGTTGAGAGCAAATGTGTGATCCTGTGGGTGGGACTGCTTTAAAAGGGGTGGTGAGAAAGTGGGTCACGCCAGGTATTGATGACATGGAGGCCAATAGCATGAAAATGTGCAGCAGTGGAGTGGCCACTCTGCTGCTAGTCTGAGGAAGACATGGAGCAAGGGTCTATTTAATACTTTGAGGAGGAGGGTGGGGGGGGGTGAAAAATTCAGTCCACAACAAAGCACAGAAAGAGATTTCCTGAGATCAGGAAGTGCCAGGTGTTGGAAAATCAGCCAAGGAGTAAAGCTGCCAATCAGTGCCTGGTTCCTCCACTGGGCATCCAGTTAAAACAGTGGCATTCAAAACCACGAGTTTCGGAGGTCTGGTGTGTACCTGAATCTGTCCGGGGGTCAGTCGGGTGGTCTGTTAGCTGTTGCCTGCTCAGAGAGAGCAAAGGCCACAGGAGCAGCTTGGGAAGCCAACAGATGGGCTGTCTGTGGAACAAGAAGGGAAACACAGAGGATTAAATACAGCTAGAGTACAATAACAAGCTCAGTGGGGGGCAGGCAATGGGGAAAGACAAAGCATGAGGTAAAGAGGTAGTAAATGCAGGGCAATTATTTGGAACTAGAAGAGGAGCTAATGGGGGGGTCTGTGTTTTGGCACCGGGATGTCTGAGGAGGACAGCAGCAGCAGGGGGGTGTAAGGAAAGGGTTTGTAGGTAAGGCAGAAAAGTAAGCAAGGTGTTTAGAGAGACAGCATTACAAGTGGGGCAGAGAAATTAATAGTTGGCAGAGTGACCAGTGTGAGGAATGGGCAGAGTTTGTCAGTAGGGCAGAAATGGAAAACTGCAGCAGTCTTGCTCAGTAGCTAGGTCAAGCAGTCAAACATCAGCTACTATACAATACAGTTTGTCAGGCACTAAGTAACACTGAGAGGCTAGACTAGTGGCTTGTAATAGACTAGCTAAGATGGCAGGTAAAGTAAGACCAATTGATGCATAACAAACGTAGATTACATTAACAAAAAATTCAGTCCAGAACAAAGCAGAGAAAGAGATTTCCCTGAGATCAGGAAGTGCCTGGCGTTGGAAAATCAGCCAAGGAGTAAAGCTGCCAATCAGTGCCTGGTTCCTCCACTGGGCATCCAGTCAAAACAGTGGCATTCAAAACCATGAGTTTCGGAGGTCCGGTGCATACCTGAATCTGTACGGGGGCAGGCGGGTGGTCTGTTAGCTGTGGCCTGCTTAGAGAGAGCCAAGGCCACAGGAGCAGCTTGGGAAGCCCTCAGATGGGCTGTCTGAATCTGTCCGGGGTCAGTCGGGTGGTCTGTCAGCTGTGGCCTGCTCGGAGAGAGCCAAGGCCACAGGAGCAGCTTGGGAAGCCTGCACATGGGCTGTCTGAATCTGTCCAGGTGTCAGTCGGGTGGTCTGTTAGATGTGGCCTGCTCAAAGACAGCCAAGGACACAGGAGCAGTTTGGGAAGCCCGCAGATGGGCTGTCTGTAAATCAAAAGTGCTAAAAGTGAAAACAGTCATGTGACAACTGTGCAGCAGAGCTAGATGCATTGAGATTAAAAGTGCTAAATTTGAAAACAGCCATGTGACACTTTTGGAGCAGAACTGGACGCACCAAGATCAAAAGTGCAAAAAGTGAAAACTGACATATTACACCTATGCAGCAAAACTAGATGCACTGAGATCAAAAGTGCTGAAAGTGAAAACAGCTATGTGACACCTCTGCAGCAAAGCTAGATGCACAGAGATAAAAAGTGCTGAAAGTGAAAACTACCATAACTCCTCTGTAGCAGAGCTAGATGCACTAGATCCACTGAGGTGAAAAGGATGAAAAGGGACTTGTCAAGGTTGGAGGAATGGTCAGACGTATGGCAGCTAGGATTCAATGCAAAAAAGTGCAAAATAATGCACCTGGGAAACAAGAACCCAGGGGAAGAATACACAATGGGTGGGGAGGTAGTAACAACAACAAAACAGGAAAGGGACCTGGGGGTAATCATATCAGATGACCTTAAGGTTAGCAAGCAATGTGAGAAGGCAGTAGGGAGGGCGGGGGTATACTGGGATGTATAGGGAGGCATCAGCAGCAGAAAACAGGAAGTTGTTATCCCTCTGTACAGACAGTTGGTGAGACCCCATCTGGAATACTGTGTCCAGTTCTGGAGACCCCATCTCCCAAGGACATAGACAGGATAGAGGCAGTCCAGAGGAGGGCAACTAAAATGGTGCAGGGTCTGCAAGAGAAGTCATATGAGGAGAGACTAAAGGAGCTTAATATGTATACCCTTGAGGAAATAAGGAGAGGGGGACATGATAGAAACTTTCAAGTACCTCAAGGGAATCAACAAAGTCCAAGAGGGTAGCATCTTTCAGAAAAGAGACTTGCAAGAACAAGGGGACACAATTTAAAGATAGAAGGAGGGTGGTTCAGGGCAATGTGAGGGAAGTATTATTTCACAGAGAAGGTAGTGGATGCATGGAACTGCCTTCCTGAGGAAGAAGTTGTGAGGTCTAAACTGTGGGAGAATTCAGAATGCATGGGCCAGACATAAGGCAATTCTTGTGGGGGGCAGGAAGATATAGGCTGTTGGTTAACTAGGATCTGCGGCCTATCCTGTAGGTAGGGAAATGGGCAGACTAGATGGGCCTAGCGGTCCTTATCTGCCATCAAAGTCTATGTTTCTATGTTTCTATGAGATCAAAAGTGCTGAAAGTGATATCAGCAATGTAACACCGCTGCAGCAGAGCAAGGTACACTGAGATCAAAAGTGCTGAAATTGAAAACAGCCATGTGACACCCAACTGGATGCACTGACAACAAAAGAGCAAAAAGAGAAAAATATATATGACACCTTTGCAGCAAAGCTAGATGCACTGAGATCAAACATTTAGAAAGTGAAACAGTCTTGTGACAGCTTGCAGGAGACCTGAATGCACAAAGATCAAAAGAGCTAGAAATGTAAACTGCCATGCAACACCTTGGCAGCAGAGCTAGGTACACCGAGACCAAAGGTGAGAAGGTGAAAGCTGTCATGTGACACCTCTGCAGCACAGGTAAAAGAACTGAGATCAAAAGTGCTGAAGGTGAAAGCAGCCATGCGACACCTCTGCAGCAGAGCTAGACGCACTGAGATCAAAAGTGCTGAATTTGAAAACAGTCGTGTGACACCCCAGCAGCAGAGCTAGATGCACTGAGATCAAAGGTGCTGAAAGTGAAAACAGTCATGTGACACCCCTGCAGCAGAGCAAGATGTTCTGAGATCAGAAGTGCTGAAAGTGAAAACTGCCATGTGACACTGCAGCAAAACTAGATGCACTGAGACCAAAAGTGCTGAAAGTGGAAACAGTGATGTGACACCTCTGCAGCAAAGCTAGATGCACTGAGTTCAAAGGTGCTGAAAATGAAAACTGCCATGACACCTCTGCAGTAGAGTTAGATGCACTGAGATCAAAAGTGCTGAAAGTGAAAACAGTCATCTGCCAGTTCTGCAGCAAAGCTGGATGCAGTATGATCTACAGTGCTGAAAGTGAAACCTGCCACGACACCTGTGCAGCAGAGCTAGATGAACTGAGATCAATAATGCTGAAAGGGAAAACTGCAATGACACCTCTGCAGCAGAGCTAGATGCATTCAGATCAAAAGTGCTGAAATTGAAAATATTCATGTAACACCTCAACAGCAAAGCTAGATGCACTGAGTTCAAAGGTGCTGAAAGTGAAAACAGCCATGACACCTCAGCAGCAGAACTAGATGCACTAAGATCAAAAGTGCCGAAAATGAACATCCATGTGACACCTCTGCAGCAGAATTAGAAGCAATGAGATCAACAGTGCAAATAATGAAAACTGACATATGACACCTATGCAGCTAAACTAGATGCACTGAGATCAAAGGTGCTGAAAATGAAAACAGCCACGTGACTACTCTGCAGCAAAGCTAGATGCAAAGAGATCAAAGGTGCTGAAAGTGAAAAATGCTGTAACACCTCTACAGCAGAGCTAGATGCACTGAGATCAATAGTGCAGAAAGTGAAAACTGCCATGACACCTCTGCAGCAGAGCTAGATGTACTTAAATCAATAGTGCTGAAAGTGAAAACAGCCGTGTGACACCTCTGCAGAAGAGCAAGATGCATTGAGATCAAAAGTGCTGCAATTAAAAAAAGACATGTGACTCCACTGCAGCAGAATTGGAAGCAATGAGATCAACAGTGTAAACAGTGAAAACTGACATATGACACCTATGCAGCAAAACTAGATGCACTGAGATCAAAGGCTGAAAATGAAAACAACCACATGACACCTCTGCAGCAAAGCTAGATGCACAGAGATCAAAGGTGCTGAAAGTGAAAACTGCCATAACACCTCTGCAGCAGAGCTAGATGCACTGAGATCAAAAGTGCTGAAGTGTAAACAGCCATGTGACAGCTCTGCAGCAGAGCTAGATGCACTGAGATCAAAAATGCTGAAATTAAAAACAGCCATGTGACACCCACCTGGATGCACTGATATTAAAAGGGCAAAAAGAGAAAACAGATAAATGACAAATCTGCAGCAATGCTAGATGCACTGAGAACAGAGGTGCTGAAAGTGAAAATGGTCATGACACCTCTGCAGCAGAGCTGGATGCACTGAGATTAAAAGTACTGAAATTGAAAACAGTAATGTGACAGCTCTGCAGCAGAACTGAATGCACTGAGATCAAAAGCGCTATGAGTGAAAACTGCCATGCAACACCTCTGCATCAGAGCCAGGTACACTGAGACCAAGAGTGTGAAGGTGAAAACAGCCATGTGACACCTCTGCAGCAGAGCTAGAAGCACTGAGATCAAAAGTGCTGAAAGTGAAAACAGCCATGTGACACCTCTGCAGCAGGGCTAGATGCACTGAGATCAAAAGTGCTGGAAGTGAAAACTTCCCTGACACCTCTGCAGTAGAGCTAGATGCATTGAGATCAAAAGTGCTGGAATTGAAAACAGCCATGTGACTCCACTGCAGCAGAATTGGAAGCAATGAGATCAACAGTGCAAACAATGAAAACTGACATATGACACCTATGCAGCAAAACTAGATGCACTGAGATCAAAGGTGCTGAAAATGAAAACAGCCACGTGACTCCTCTGCAGCAAAGCTAGATGCACAGAGATCAAAGGTGCTGAAAGTGAAAACTGCCATAACACCTCTGCAGCAGAGATAGATGCACTGAGATCAAAAGTGCTGAAAGTGTAAACAACCATGTGACAGCTCTGCAGCAGCGCTAGATGCACTGAGATCAAATGTTTAGAAAGTGAAAACAGTCGTGTGACAGCTCTGCAGGAGTACTAATTGCGCAGAGATTAAAAGTGCTAGAAAAGAAAACTGCCATGCGACACCTTAGCAGCAGAGCTAGGTACACCGAGACCAAAGGTGTGAAGGTGAAAGCTTTCATGTGATACTTCTGCAGCACAGGTAAAAGAACTGAGATCAAAAGTGCTGATTGTGAAAGCAGCCATGCGACACCTCTGCAGCAGAGCTAGACACACTGAGATCAAAACTACTGAAATTGAAAACAGTCATGTGACACCCCTGCAGCAGAGTTAGATGCACTGAGATCAAAAGTGCTGAATTTGAAAACAGTCATGTGACACCCCAGCAGCAGAGCTAGATGCACTGAGATCAAAGGTGCTGAAAGTGAAAACAGTCATGTGACACCCATGCAGCAGAGCAAGATGTTCTGAGACCAAAAGTGCTGAAAGTGGAAACAGTGATGTGACACCTCTGCAGCAAAGCTAGATGCACTGAGTTCAAAGGTACTGAAAGTGAAAACTTGCATGACACCTCTGCAGTAGAGTTAGCTGCACTGAGATCAAAAGTGCTGAAAGTGAAAACAGTCGTCTGCCAGTTCTGCAGCAAAGTGGGATGCAGTGAGATCTACGGTGCTGAAAGTGAAAACTGCCATGACACCTGTGCAGCAGAGCTAGATGCACTGAGATCAATAGTGCAGAAAGTGAAAACTGCAATGACACCTCTGCAGCAGAGCTAGATGTACTTAAATCAATAGTGCTGAAAGTGAAAACAGCTGTGTGACACCTCTGCAGCAGAGCAAGATGCATTGATATCAAAAGTGCTGCAATAAAAAACAGCCATGTGACTCCACTGCAGCAGAATTGGAAGCAATGAGATCAACAGTGTAAACAGTGAAAACTGACATATGACACCTATGCAGCAAAACTAGATACACTGAGATCAAAGGGGCTGAAAATGAAAACAGCCACATGACACCTCTGCGCAAAGCCAGATGCACAGAAATTAAAGGTGCTGGAAAGTGAAAACTGCCATAACACCTCTGCAGCAGAGCTAGATGCACTGAGATTAAAAGTGCTGAAAGTGTAAACAGCCATGTGACAGCTCTGCAGCAGAGCTAGATGCACTGAGATCAAAAATGCTGAAATTGAAAACAGCCATGTGACACCCACCTGGATGCACTGATATTAAAAGGCAAAAAGAGAAAACAGATAAATGACAAATCTGCAGCAATGCTAGATGCACTGAGAACAGAGGTGCTGAAAGTGAAAATGGCCATGACAACTCTGCAGCAGAGCTGGATGCACTGAGATTATAAGTACTGAAATTGAAAACAGTAATGTGACAGCTCTGCAGCAGAACTGAATGCACTGAGATCAAAAGCACTACGAGTGAAAACTGCCATGCAACACCTCTGCATCAGAGCCAGGTATACTGAGACCAAGAGTGTGAAGGTGAAAACAGCCATGTGACACCTCTGCAGCAGAGCTAGAAGCACTGAGATCAAAAAGTGCTGAAAGTGAAAACAGCCATGTGACACCTCTGCAGGAAGGCTAGATGCACTGAGATCAAAAGTGCTGGAAGTGAAAACTTCCCCTGACACCTCTGCAGGAGAGCTAGATGCATTGAGATCAAAAGTGCTGGAATTGAAAACAGCCATGTGACTCCACTGCAGCAGAATTGGAATCAATGAGATCAACAGTGCAAATAATGAAAACTGACATATGACACCTATGCAGGAAAACTAGATGCACTGAGATCAAAGGTGCTGAAAATGAAAACAGCCACGTGACTCCTCTGCAGCAAAGCTAGATGCACAGAGATCAAAGGTGCTGAAAGTGAAAACTGCCATAACACCTCTGCAGCAGAGAAGGATGCACTGAGATCAAAAGTGCTGAAAGTGTAAACAACCATGTGACAGCTCTGCAGCAGCGCTAGATGCACTGAGATCAAATGTTTAGAAAGTGAAAACAGTCGTGTGACAGCTCTGCAGGAGTACTGAATGCGTAGAGATCAAAAGTGCTAGAAAAGAAAACTGCCATGCGACACCTTAGCAGCAGAGCTAGGTACACCGAGACCAAAGGTGTGAAGGTGAAAGCTTTCATGTGACCCTTCTGCAGCACAGGTAAAAGAACTGAGATCAAAAGTGCTGATTGTGAAAGCAGCCATGCGACACCTCTGCAGCAGAGCTAGACACACTGAGATCAAAAGTGCTGAAATTGAAAACAGTCATGTGACACCCCTGCAGCAGAGTTAGATGCACTGAGATCAAAAGTGCTGAATTTGAAAACAGTCATGTGACACCCCAGCAGCAGAGCTAGATGCACTGAGATCAAAGGTGCTGAAAGTGAAAACAGTCATGTGACACCCATGCAGCAGAGCAAGATGTTCTGAGATCAGAAGTGCTGAAAGTGAAAACTGCCATGTGACACCTCTGCAGCAAAACTAGATGCACTGAGACCAAAAGTGCTGAAAGTGGAAACAGTGATGTGACACCTCTGCAGCAAAAATAGATGCACTGGAGTTCAAAGGTACTGAAAGTGGAAACTGCATGACACCTGCAGTAGAGTTAGCTGCACTGAGATCAAAAGTGCTGAAAGTGAAAACAGTCATCTGCCAGTTCTGCAGACAAAGTGGGATGCAGTGAGATCTACGGTGCTGAAAGTGAAAACTGCCATGACACCTGTGCAGCAGAGCTAGATGCACTGAGATCAATAGTGCAGAAAGTGAAAACTGCAATGACACCTCTGCAGCAGAGCTAGATGTACTTAAATCAATAGTGCTGAAAGTGAAAACAGCCGTGTGACACCTCTGCAGCAGAGCAAGATGCATTGATATCAAAAGTGCTGCAATAAAAAACAGCCATGTGACTCCACTGCAGCAGAATTGGAAGCAATGAGATCAACAGTGTAAACAGTGAAAACTGACATATGACACCTATGCAGCAAAACTAGATACACTGAGATCTAAGGGGCTGAAAATGAAAACAGCCACATGACACCTCTGCAGCAAAGCCAGATGCACAGAGATTAAAGTTGCTGAAAATGAAAACTGCCATAACACCTCTGCAGCAGAGCTAGATGCACTGAGATAAAAAGTGCTGAAAGTGTAAACAGCCATGTGACAGCTCTGCAGCAGAGCTAGATGCACTGAGATCAAAAATGCTGAAATTGAAAACAGCCATGTGACACCCACCTGGATGCACTGATATTAAAAGGGCAAAAAGAGAAAACAGATAAATGACAAATCTGCAGCAATGCTAGATGCACTGAGAACAGAGGTGCTGAAAGTGAAAATGGCCATGACAACTCTGCAGCAGAGCTGGATGCACTGAGATTAAAAGTACTGAAATTGAAAACAGTAATGTGACTGCTCTGCAGCAGAACTGAATGCACTGAGATCAAAAGCGCTATGAGTGAAAACTGCCATGCAACACCTCTGCATCAGAGCCAGGTACACTGAGTCCAAGAGTGTGAAGGTGAAAACAGCCATGTGACACCTCTGCAGAAAAACTAGATGTACTGAGACCCCAAGTGCTGAAAGTGGAAACAGTGATGTGACAGCACTGCAGCAAAGCTAGATGCACTGAGTTCAAAGGTGCTGAAAGTGAAAACTGCCATTACACCTCTGCAGTAGAGTTAGATGCACTGAGATCAAAAGTGCTGAAGGTGAAAACAGTCGTCTGCCAGTTCTGCAGCAAAGATGGGTGCAGTGAGATCTACGGTGCTGAAAGTGAAAACTGCCATGTCACCTGTTCAGCAGAGCTAGATGCACTGAGTTCAATAGTGCTGAAAGTGAAAACTGCCATTACACCTCTGCAGCAGAGCTAGATGCATTGAGATCAAAATTGCTGAAATTGAAAATATATTCATGTACCACCCCTAAAGCAAAGCTAGATGCACTGAGATCAAAGGTGCTGAAAGTGAAAACAGCCATGACACCTGTGCAGAAGAACTAGATGCACTGAGATCAAAAGTGCCGAAAGTGAAAACAGTCATGTGACATCTCTGCAGCAAAGCCAGATTCACTGAGATCAAAGGTGCTGAAATTGAAAACTGCCATAAACCTGTGCAGCAGAGCAAGATGTACTTAAATCAAAAGTGCTGAAAGTGAAAACAGCCATGTGACACCTCTTCAGCAGAGCAAGATGTATTGAGATCAAAAGTGCTGAAATTGAAAACAGTCATGTGACACCCCTGAAGCACAGTTAGATGCACTGAGAACAAAAGGGCTGAAATTGAAAACAGTGATGTGACACCCCAGCAGCAAAGCTAGATGCACGGAGATCAAAGGTGCTGAAAGTGAAAACAGCCATGACATCTCAGCAGCAGAACTAGATGCACTGAGATCAGAAGTGCCGAAAGTGAAAACAGTCATGTGACAGCTCTACAGCAAAGCCAGATTCTCTGAGATCAAAGTTGCTGAAATTGAAAACTGCCATAACACCTGTGCAGCAGAGCTAGATGTACTTAAGTCAAAAGTGCTGAAAGTGAAAACAGCCATGTGACACCTCTGCAGCAGAGCAAGATGCATTGAGATCAAAAGTGCTGGAATTGAAAACAGCCATGTGACTCCACTGCAGCAGAATTGGAAGCAATGAGATCAACAGTGCAAATAATGAAAACTGACATATGACACCAATGCAGTAAAACTAGATGCACTGAGATCAAAGGTGCTGAAAATGAAAACAGCCACATGACACCTCTGCAGAAAAACTAGATGCACAGAGTTCAATGGTGCTGAAAGTGAAAACTGCCATAACACCTCTGCAGCAGAGCTAGATGCACTGAGATCAAAAGTGCTGAAGGTGTAAACAACCATGTGACAGCTCTGCAGCAGCACCACTAGATGCACTGAGATCAAATGTTTAGAAAGTGAAAAAAGTCTTGTGACAGCTCTGCAGGAGTACTGAATGCACAGAGATCAAAAGTGCTAGAAATGAAAACAGCCATGCGACACCTTAGCAGCAGAACTAGGTACACCGAGACCAAAGGTGTGAAGGTGAAAGCTGTCATGTGACACCTCTGCAGCACAGGTAAAAGAACTGAGATCAAAAGTGCTGAAGGTGAAAGCAGCCATGCGACACCTCTGCAGCAGAGCTAGACACACTGAGATCAAAAGTGCTGAAATTGAAAACAGTCATGTGACACCCCTGCAGCAGAGTTAGATGCACTGAGATCAAAAGTGCTGAATTTGAAAACAGTCATGTGACACCCCAGCAGCAGAGCTAGATGCACTGAGATCAAAGGTGCTGAAAGTGAAAACAGTCATGTGACACCCCTGCAGCAGAGCAAGATGTTCTGAGATCAGAAGTGCTGAAAGTGAAAACTGCCATGTGACACCTCTGCAGCAAAACTAGATGCACTGAGACCAAACGTGCTGAAAGTGGAAACAGTGATGTGACACATCTGCAGCAAAGCTAGATGCACTGAGTTCAAAGGTACTGAAAGTGAAAACTTCCTTAACACATCTGCAGTAGAGTTAGATGCACTGAGATCAAAAGTGCTGAAAGTGAAAACAGTCATCTGGCAGTTCTGCAGCAAAGTGGGATGCAGTGAGATCTTCAGTGCTGAAAGAGAAAATTGCCATGACACCTGTGCAGCAGAGCTAGATGAACTGAGATCAATAGTGCAGAAAGTGAAAACTGCCATGACACCTCTGCAGCAGAGCTAGATGTACTTAAATCAAAAGTGCTGAAAGTGAAAACAGCCGCGTGACACCTCTGCAGCAGAGCAAGATGCATTGATATCAAAAGTGCTGCAATAGAAAACAGCCATGTGACTCCACTGCAGCAGAATTGGAAGCAATGAGATCAACATTGTAAACATTGAAAACTGACATATGACACCTATGCAGCAAAACTAGATGCACTGAGATCAAAGGTGCTGAAAATGAAAACAGCCACATGACACCTCTGCAGCAAAGCTAGATGCACAGAGATCAAAGGTGCTGAAAGTGAAAACTGCCATAACACCTCTGCAGCAGAGCTAGATGCACTGAGATTAAAAGTGCTGAAAGTGTAAACAGCCATGTGACAGCTCTGCAGCAGAGCTAGATGCACTGAGATCAAAAATGCTGAAATTGGAAACAGCCATGTGACACCCACCTGGATGCACTGATATTAAAAGGGCAAAAAGCGAAAACAGATAAATGACAAATGTGCAGCAATGCTAGATGCACTGAGAACAGAGGTGCTGAAAGTGAAAATGGCCATGACACCTCTGCAGCAGAGCTGGATGCACTGAGATTAAAAGTACTGAAATTGAAAACAGTAATGTGACTGCTCTGCAGCAGAACTGAATGCACTGAGATCAAAAGCGCTATGAGTGAAAACTGCCATGCAACACCTCTGCATCAGAGCCAGGTACACTGAGACCAAGAGTGTGAAGGTGAAACAGCCATGTGACACCTCTGCAGCAGAGCTAGAAGCACTGAGATCAAAAGTGCTGAAATTGAAAGCCATGTGACACCCTACTGGATGCACTGACAACAAAAGGGCAAAAACTGAAAAAGATATATGACACCTCTGTAGCAAAGCTAGATGCACTGAGCTCAAAGGTGTAGAAAGTGAAAACAGTCTTGTGGCAGCTCTGCAGGAGAACTGAATGCACAGAGTTGAAAAGTGCTAGAAATGAAAACTGCCATGCGTCACCATAGCAGCAGAGCTAGGTACAGCGAGACCAAAGGTGTGAAGGTGAAAGCTGTCATGTGACACCTCTGCAGCACAGGTAAAAGAACTGAGATCCAAAGTGCTGAAGCTGAAAGCAGTCATGCGACACCTCTGCAGCAGAGCTAGAAGCACTGAGATCAAAAGTGCTGAAAGTGAAAACAGTCATCTGGCAGTTCTGCAGCAAAGTGGGATGCAGTGAGATCTTCAGTGCTGAAAGAGAAAATTGCCATGACACCTGTGCAGCAGAGCTAGATGCACTGAGATCAATAGTGCAGAAAGTGAAAACTGCCATGACACCTCTGCAGCAGAGCTAGATGTACTTAATCAGAAGTGCTGAAAGTGAAAAAGCCTGACACCTCTGCAGCAGAGCAAGATGCATTGATATCAAAAGTGCTGCACAGAAAACAGCCATGTGACTCCACTGCAGCAGAGAATTGAAGCAATGAGATCAACATTGTAAACATTGAAAACTGACATATGACACCTATGCAGCAAAACTAGATGCACTGAGATCAAAGGTGCTGAAAATGAAAACAGCCACATGACACCTCTGCAGCAAAGCTAGATGCACAGAGATCAAAGGTGCTGAAAGTGAAAACTGCCATAACACCTCTGCAGCAGAGCTAGATGCACTGAGATTAAAAGTGCTGAAAGTGTAAACAGCCATGTGACAGCTCTGCAGCAGAGCTAGATGCACTGAGATCAAAAATGCTGAAATTGGAAACAGCCATGTGACACCCACCTGGATGCACTGATATTAAAAGGGCAAAAAGCGAAAACAGATAAATGACAAATGTGCAGCAATGCTAGATGCACTGAGAACAGAGGTGCTGAAAGTGAAAATGGCCATGACACCTCTGCAGCAGAGCTGGATGCACTGAGATTAAAAGTACTGAAATTGAAAACAGTAATGTGACTGCTCTGCAGCAGAACTGAATGCACTGAGATCAAAAGCGCTATGAGTGAAAACTGCCATGCAACACCTCTGCATCAGAGCCAGGTACACTGAGACCAAGAGTGTGAAGGTGAAAACAGCCATGTGACACCTCTGCAGCAGAGCTAGAAGCACTGAGATCAAAAGTGCTGAAATTGAAAAAGCCATGTGACACCCTACTGGATGCACTGACAACAAAAGGGCAAAAACTGAAAAAGATATATGACACCTCTGTAGCAAAGCTAGATGCACTGAGCTCAAAGGTGTAGAAAGTGAAAACAGTCTTGTGGCAGCTCTGCAGGAGAACTGAATGCACAGAGTTGAAAAGTGCTAGAAATGAAAACTGCCATGCGTCACCATAGCAGCAGAGCTAGGTACAGTGAGACCAAAGGTGTGAAGGTGAAAGCTGTCATGTGACACCTCTGCAGCACAGGTAAAAGAACTGAGATCCAAAGTGCTGAAGGTGAAAGCAGTCATGCGACACCTCTGCAGCAGAGCTAGAAGCACTGAGATCAAAAGTGCTGAAAGTGAAAACAGCCATGTGACACCTCTGCAGCAGGGCTAGATGCACTGAGATCAAAAGTGCTGGAAGTGGAAACTGCCCTGACACCCCTGCAGCAGAGCTAGATGCATTGAGATCAAAAGTGCTAAATCTGAAAACAGCCATACGACACTTTTGGAGCAGAACTGGATGCACCAAGATAAAAAGTGCAAAAGTAACATATTACACCTATGCAGCAAAACTAGATGCACTGAGATCAAAGGTGCTGAAAGTGAAAACAGCTATGTGACACCTCTGCAGCAAAGCTCGATGCAAAAGGAGGAAAGGTACTGAAAGTGAAAACTGCCATAACTCCTCTGTAGCAGAGCTAGATGCACTGTGATTAAAAGTGCAGAAAGTGATATCAACCATGTAACACCTCTGCAGCAGAGCAAGGTGCACTGAGATCAAAAGTGCTGAAATTGAAAACAGCCATGTGACACCCAACTGGATGAACTGACAACAAAAGGGCAAAAACTGAAAAAGATATATGACTCCTCTGTAGCAAAGCTAGATGCACTGAGCTCAAAGGTGTAGAAAGTGAAAACAGTCTTGTGGTAGCTCTGCAGGAGAACTGAATGCACAGAGATCAAAAGTGCTAGAAATGAAAACTGCCATGCGACGCCTCAGCAGCGGAGCTAGGTTCACTGAGACCAAAGGTGTGAAGGAGAAAGCTGTCATGTGACACCTTTGCAGCACAGGAAAAGGAACTGAGATCAAAAATGCTGAAGGTGAAAGCTGCAATGCGACACCTCTGCAGCAGAGCTAGACGCATTAAGATCAAAAGTGCTGAAAGTGAAAACTGTCATGTGATACCTCTGCAGCAAACCTAAATACACTGGGACCAAAAATGCAGAAAGTGGAAACTGTGGTGTGACACTTCTGCAGCAGAGTTAGATGCACTGAGATCAAAAATGTAGAAAGTGAAAACAGTTGTCTGCAAGTTCTGCAGCAAAGCTAGATGCACTGAGTTCTACGGTGCTGAAAGTGAAAACTGCCATGACACCTGTCCAGCAGAGCTAGATGCACTGAGATCAAATAGTGCTGAAAGTGAAAACTGCCATGACACCTCTGCAGCAGAGCTAGATGCAAAGAGATTAATAGTGCTGAAATTGAAAATATTCATGTGACACCTCAACATCAAAGCAGGATGCAATTAGATCAAAGGTGCGGAAAGTGAAAACAGCCTTGACACCTCAGCAGCAGAACTAGATGCACTAAAATCAAAAGTGCTGAAAGTAAAAACAGTCATGTGACAGCTCTGCAGAAAAGCCAGATTCTCTGAGATCAAAAGTGCTGGAAGTGAAAACTGCCCTGACACCACTGCAGAAGAGCTAGATGCATTGAGATCAAAAGTGCTAAATCTGAAAACAGCCATATGTCACTTTTGGAGCAGAACTGGATGCACCAAGATCAAAATTGCAAAAGTAACATATTACACCTATGCAGCAAAACTAGATGCACTGAGATCAAAAGTGCTGAAAGTGAAAACAGCTATGTGACACCTCTGCAGCAAAGCTAGATGCAAAGAGATGAAAGGTACTGAAAGTGAAAACTGCCATAACTCCTCTGTAGCAGAGCTAGATGCACTGTGATAAAAAGTGCAGAAAGTGATATCAGCCATGTAACACCTCTGCAGCAGAGCAAGGTGCACTGAGATCAAAAGTGCTGAAATTGAAAACAGCCATGTGACACCCAACTGGATGCACTGACAACAAAAGGGCAAAAACTGAAAAAGATATATGACACCTCTGTAGCAAAACTAGATGCACTGAGCTCAAAGGTGTAGAAAGTGAAAACAGTCTTGTGACAGCTCTGCAGGAGAACAGAATGCACAGAGATCAAAAGTGCTAGAAATGAAAACTGCCATGTGACACCTCAGCAGCGGAGCAAGGTACACTGAGACCAAAGGTGTGAAGGAGAAAGCTGTCATGTGACACCTTTTCAGCACAGGTATAGGAACTGAGATCAAAAATGTTGAAGGTGAAAGCTGCAATGCGACACCTCTGCAGCAGAGCTAGACGCACTAAGATCAAAAGTGCTGAAAGTGAAAACTGCCATGTGATACCTTTGCAGCAAACCTAAATGAAATGGAACCAAAAGTGCAGAAAGTGGGAAAAGTGGTGTGACACTTCTGCAGCAGAGTTAGATGCACTGAGATCAAAAATGTAGAAAGTGAAAACAGTTGTCTGCAAGTTCTGCAGCAAAGCTAGATGCACTGAGTTCTACGGTGCTGAAAGTGAAAACTGCAATGACACCTGTCCAGCAGAGCTAGATGCACTGAGATCAGTAGTGCTGAAAGTGAAAAAGGCCATGACACCTCTGCAGCAGAGCTAGATGCAATGAGATCAATAGTGCTGAAATTGAAAATATATTCATGTGACAGCTCAACATCAAAGCAGGATGCAATGAGATCAAAGGTGCGGAAAGTGAAAACAGCCATTACACCTCAGCAGCAGAACTAGAAGCACTGAAATCAAAAGTGCCGAAAGTGAAAACAGTCATGTGACAGCTCTGCAGCAAAGCCAGATTCACTGAGATAAAAAGTGGTGGAAGTGAAAACTGCCCTGACACCTCTGCAGCAGAGCTAGATGCATTGAGATCTGAAGTACTAAATCTGAAAACAGCCATATGACACTTTTGGAGCAGAACTGGATGCACCAAGATCAAAAGTGCAAAAGTAACATATTACACCTATGCAGCAAAACTAGATGCACTGAGATCAAAGGTGCTGAAAGTGAAAACAGCTATGTGACACCTCTGCAGCAAAGCTAGATGCAAAGAGATGAAAGGTACTGAAAGTGAAAACTGCCATAACTCCTCTGTAGCAGAGCTAGATGCACTGTGATTAAAAGTGCAGAAAGTGATATCAGCCATGTAACACCTCTGCAGCAGAGCAAGGTGCACTGAGATCAAAAGTGCTGAAATTGAAAACAGCCATGTGACACCCAACTGGATGCACTGACAACAAAAGGGCAAAAACTGGAAAAGATATATGACACCTCTGTAGCAAAGCTAGATTCACTGAGCTCAAAGGTGTAGAAAGTGAAAACAGTCTTGTGGCAGCTCTGCAGGAGAACTGAATGCACAGAGATCAAAAGTGCTAGAAATGAAAACTGACATGCGACACCTCAGCAGCAGAGCTAGGTACACTGAGACCAAAGGTGTGAAGGTGAAAGCTGTCATGTGACACCTTTGCAGCACAGGTAAAGGAACTGAGATCAAAAATGCTGAAGGTGAAAGCTGCCATGCGACACCTCTGCAGCAGAGCTAGACGCACTAAGAACAAAAGTGCTGAAAGTGAAAACTGCCATGGGATACCTCTGCAGCAAACCTAAATGCATGGGGACCAAAAGTGCGGAAAGTGGAAACAGTGGTGTGACACTGCAGCAGAGTTAGATGCACTGAGATCAAAAATGTAGAAAGTGAAAACAGTCATCTGCAAGTTCTGCAGCAAAGCTAGATGCACTGAGTTCTATGGTGCTGAAAGTGAAAACTGCCATGACACCTGTCCAGCAGAGCTAGATGTACTGAGATCAATAGTGCTGAAAGTGAAAACTGCAATGACACCTCTGCAGCAGAGCTAGATGCAATGAGATCAATAGTGCTGAAATTGAAAATATTCATGTGACACTTCAACATCAAAGCAGGTGCAATGAGATCAAAGGTGGGAAAGTGAAAACAGCCATGACACCTCAGCAGCAGAACTTGATGCACTGAGATCAAAAGTGCCGAAAGTGAAAACAGTCATGTGACAGCTCTGCAGCAAAGCCAGATTCACTGAGATCAAAAGTGCTGAAATTGAAAACTGCTTTGACACCTGTGCAGCAGAGCTAGATGCACTTAAATCAAAAGTGCTGAAAGTGAAAACAGCCATGTGACACCCAACTGGATGCACTGACAACAAAAGAGCAAAAAGTGAAAAAGATATATGACACCTCTGCAGCAAAGCTAGATGCACAGAGATCAATAGTGTAGAAAGTGAAAACAGTCTTGGAACAGCTCTACAGGAGAACTGAATGCACAGAGATCAAAAGTGCCAGAAATGAAAACTAGCATGCGACACCTCAGCAGCAGAGCTAGGTACACTGAGGCCAAAGGTGTGAAGGTGAAAGCTGCCATATGATGTCTCTGCAGCACAGGTAAAGGAACTGAGATCAAAATCGCTGAAGGTCAAAGCAGTCATGTGACACTCCTGCAGCAGAGTTAGACGCACTGAGATCAAAAGTACTGAAATTGAAAACAGTCATGTGGTACCCCTGCAGCAGAGGTAGAGCACTGAGATCAAAGGTGCTGAAAGTGAAAACTGCCATGTGATACCTCTGCAGCAAAGCTAGATGCACTGAGATCAATGGTGCTGAAAGTGAAAACTGCCATGACACCTCTGCAGCACAGTTAGATGCAGTGAGAATAAAAGTGCTGAAAGTGAAAACAGTCATCTGCCAGTTTTGCAGCAAAGCAGGATGCAGTGAGATCTACAGTGCTGAAAGTGTAAACTGCTATGAAACCTATGCAGAAGAGCTAGATGCATTGAGATCAAAAGTGCTGAAAGTGATATCAGCCATGTAACACCTCTGCAGCAGAGCAAGGTACACAGAGATCAAAACTGTTGAAATTGAAAACAGCCATGTGACTCCCAATTGGATGCACTGACAACAAAAGAGCAAAAAGAGAAGAAGATATATGTCACCTTTGCAGCAAAGCTAGATGCACTGAAATCAAATGTTTAGAAAGTGAAAACAGTCTTGTGACAGCTCTGGAGGAGAACTGAAAGCACAGAGATCAAAAGTGCTAGAAATGAAAACTTCCATGCGACACCTTAGCAGCAGAGCTAGGTACACCGAGACCAAAGGTGTGAAGGTGAAAGCTGTCAAGTGACATCTCTGCAGCACAGGTAAAAGAACTGAGATCGAAAGTGCTGAAGGTGAAAGCAGCCATGTGACACCTCTGCAGCAGAGCTAGACGCACTGAGATCGAAAGTGCTGAAATTGAAAACAGTCATGTGACACCCCTGAAGCAGAGTTAGATGCACTGAGATCAAAAGTGCTGAAATTGAAAACAGTCACGTGACACCTCAGCAGCAGGGCAAGATGTCCTGAGATCAGAAGTGCTGAAAGTGAAAACTGCCATGTGACACCTCTGCATAAAAACTAGATGCACTGAGACCAAAAGTGCTGAAAGTGGAAACAGTGATGTGACACCTCTGCAGCAAAGCTAGATGCACTGAGTTCAAAGGTGCTGAAAGTGAAAACTGCCATTACACCTCTGCAGTAGAGTTAGATGCACTGAGATCGTGCGCTGAAGTGAAAACAGTCATCTGCCAGTTCTGCAGCAAAGATGGGTGCAGTGAGATCTACGGTGCTGAAAGTGAAAACTGCCATGACACCTGTTCAGCAGAGCTAGATGCTCTGAGATCAATAGTGCTGAAAGTGAAAACTGCCATTACACCTCTGCAGCAGAGCTAGATGCATTGAGATTAAAAGTGCTGAAATTGAAAATATATTCATGTAACACCTCAAAGGCAAAGCTAGATGCACTGAGATCTAAGGTGCTGAAAGTGAAAACAGCCATGACACTTCAGCACCAGAACTAGATACACTGAGATCAAAAGTGCTGAAAGTGAAAACAGTCATGTGACATCTCTATAGCAAAGCCAGATTCACTGAGATCAAAGGTGCTGAAATTGAAAACTGCCATAACACCTGTGCAGCAGAGCAAGATGTACTTAAATCAAAAGTGCTGAAAGTGAAAACAGCCATGTGACACCTCTGCAGCAGAGCAAGATGCATTGAGATCAAAAGTGCAGGAATTGAAAACAGCCATTTGACTCCACTGCAGCAGAATTGGAAGCAATGAGAACCACCGTGCAAATAGTGAAAACTGACATATGACACCAATGCAGCAAAACTAGATGCACTGAGATCAAAGGTGCTGCAAATGAAAACAGCCATGTGACACCTCTGCAGCAAAGCTAGATGCACATAGGTCAAAGGTGCTGAAAGTGAAAACTGCCATAACACCTCAGTAGCAGAGCTAGATGCACTGAGATCAAAAGTGCTGAAAGTGTAAACAGCCATGTGACAGCTCTGCAGCAGAGCAAGATGCACTGAGATCAAATGTTTAGAAAGTGAAAACAGTTATGTGACAGCTCTGCAGCAAAGCCAGATTCACTGAGATCAAAAGTGCGGAAATTGAAAACTGCCATAACACCTGTGCAGCAGAGCTAGATGTATTTAAATCAAAAGTGCTGGAATTGAAAACAGCCATGTGACTCCACTGCAGCAGAATTGGAAGCAATGAGATCAACAGTGCAAATAGTGAAAACTGACATATGACACCTATGCAGCAAAACTAGATGCACTGAGATCAAAGGTGCTGAAAATGAAAACAGCCACATGACACCTCTGCAGCAAAGCTAGATGCACAGAGATCAAAGGTGCTGAAAGTGAAAACTGCCATAACACCTCTGCAGCAGAACTAGATGCACTGAGATCAAAAGTGCTGAAAGTGTAAACAGCCATGTGACAGCTCTGCAGCAGAGCTAGGTGCACTGAGATCAAAAATACTGAAATTGAAAACAGCCATGTGACACCCACCTGGATGCACTGATATTAAAAGGGCAAAAAGCAAAAACAGATAAATGACAAATCTGCAGCAATGCTTCGTGCACTTAGAACAGAGGTGCTGAAAGTTATAATGGCCATGACACCTCTGCAGCAGAGCTGGATGCACTGAGTTTAAATGTGCTGAAATTGAAAACAGTAATGTGACAGCTCTGCAGCAGAACTGAATGCACTGAGATCAAAAGCGCTATGAGTGAAAACTGCCATGCAACACCTCCGCATCAGATCCAGGTACACTGGGACCAAGAGTGTGAAGGTGAAAACAGCCATGTGACACCTCTGCAGCAGAGCTAGAAGCACTGAGATCAAAAGTGCTGAAAGTGAAAACAGCCATGTGACACCTCTGCAGCAGAGCTAGATGCACTGAGATCAAAAGTGCTGGAAGCGAAAACTGTCCTGACACCTCTGCAGTAGAGTTAGATGCATTGAGATCAAAAGTTCTAAATCTGAAAACAGCAATATGACACTTTTGGAGCAGAACTGGATGCACCAAGATCCAAAGTGCAAAAAGTGAAAACTAACATATTACACCTGTGCAGCAAAACTAGATGCACTGAGATCAAAGGTGCTGAAAGTGAAAACAGCTATGTGACACCTCTGCAGCAATGCTAGATGCACAGAGATGAAAGGTGCTGAAAGTGAAAACTGCCATAACTCCTCTGTAGCAGAGCTAGATGCATTGTGATCAAAAGTGCAGAAAGTGATATCAGCCATGTAACACCTCTGCTGCAGAGCAAGGTGCACTGAGATCAAAAGTGCTGAAATTGAAAACAGCCATGTGACACCAAACTGGATGCACTGAAAACAAAAGGGCAAAAACTGAAAAAGGTATATGACACCTCTGTAGCAAAACTAGATGCACTGAGCTCAAAGGTGTAGAAAGTGAAAACAGTCTTGTGACAGCTCTGCAGGAGAACAGAATGCACAGAGATCAAAAGTGCTAGAAATGAAAACTGCCCTGCGACGCCTCAGCAGCGGAGCTTGGTACACTGAGACCAAAAGTGTGAAGGTGAAAGCTGTCATGTGACACCTTTGCAGCACAGGTAACGGAACTGAGATCAAAAATGCTGAAGGTGAAAGCAGCCATGCGACACCTCTGCAGCAGAGCTAGACACACTAAGATCAAAAGTGCTGAAAGAGAAAACTGCCATGTGATACCTCTGCAGCAAAGCTAAATGCACGGGGATCAAAAGTGTGGAAAGTGGAAACAGTGATGTGACGCGTCTGCAGCAGAGTTAGATGCACTGAGATCAAAAATGCAGAAAGTGAAAACAGTTGTCTGCAAGTTCTGCAGCAATGCTAGATGCACTGAGAACTACGTTGCTGAAATTGAAAACTGCCATGACACCTGTCCAGCAGAGCTAGATGCACTGAGATAAATAGTGCTGAAAGAGAAAACTGCCATGACATCACTGCAGCAGAGCTTGATGCAATGAGATCAATAGGGCTGAAATTGAAAATATTCATGTGACACCTCAAAAGCAAAGCTGGTTGCAATGAGATCAAAGGTGCGGAAAGTGAAAACAGCCATGACACCTCAGCAGCAGAACTAGATGCACTGAGATCAAAAGTGCCGAAAGTGAAAACAGTCATGTGATAGCTCTGCAGCAAAGCCAGATTCACTGAGATCAAGGTGCTGAAATTGAAAACTGCTTTGACACCTGTGCAGCAGAGCTAGATGCACTAAATCAAAGTGCTGAAAGTGTAAACAGCCACGTGACACCCAACTGGATGCACTGACAACAAAAGAGCAAAAAGTGAAAAAGATATATGACACCTCTGCAGCAAAGCTAGATGCACTGAGATCAATAGTGTAGAAAGTGAAAATAGTCTTGTGACAGCTCTGCAGGAGAACTGAATGCACAGAGATCAAAAGTGCCAGAAAGGAAAACTAGCATGCAACACCTCTGCAGCAGAGCTAGGTACACTGAGACCAAAGGTGTGAAGTTGAAAGCTGTCATGTGATGTCTATGCAGCACAGGTAAAGGAACCGAGATCAAAAGTGCTGAAGGTGAAAGCAGTCATGCGACACCTCTGCAGCAGAGCTAGATGCACAGAGATCAAAAGTGTTGAAATTGAAAACAGTCATGTGACACTCCTGCAGCAGAGATAGAGCACTGAGATCAAAAGTGCTGAAAGTGAAAACTGCCATTTGATACCTCTGCAGCAAAGCTAGGTGCACTGAGATCAATGGTGCTGAAAGAGAAAACTGCCATGACACCTCTGCAGCACAGTTAGATGCAGTGAGAACAAAAGTGCTGAAAGTGAACAGTCATCTGCCAGTTTTGCAGCAAAGCAGGATGCAGTGAGATCTACGGTGCTGAAAGTGAAAACTGCCATGACACCTCTGCAGTAGAGTTAGATGCACTGAGATCAAAAGTGCTGAAAGTGAAAATAGTCATCTGCCAGTTCTGCAGCAAAGCTGGGTGCAATGAGATCTACGGTGCTGAAAGTGAAAACTGCCATGACTCCTCTGCAGCAGATCTAGATGCATTGAGATCAAAAGTGCTGAAATTGAAAATATATTCAAGTAACACCTCAAAAGCAAAGCTAGATGCACTGAGTTCAAAGGTGCTGAAAGTGAAAACAGCCATGACACTTCAGCAGCAGAACTAGATGAACTGAGATCAAAAGTGCCAAAAGTGAAAACAGTCATGTGACATCTTGTAAGCAAAGCCAGATTCACTGAGATCAAAGGTACTGAAATTGAAAACTGCCACAACACCTGTGCAGCAGAGTAAGATGTACTTAAATCAAAAGTGCTGAAAGTGAAAACAGCCATGTGACACCTCTGCAGCAGAGCAAGATGCATTGAGATCAAAAGTGCAGGAATTGAAAACAGCCATGTGACTCCACTGCAGCAGAATTGGAAGCAATGAGAACCACATGCAAATAGTGAAAACTGATATATGACACCAATGCAGCAAAACTAGATGCACTGAGATCAAAGGTGCTTCAAATGAAAACAGCCATGTGACACCTCTGCAGCAAAGCTAGATGCACAGAGGTCAAAGGTGCTAAAAGTGAAAACAGCCATGTGACAGCTCTGCAGCAGAACTAGATGCACTGAGATCAAAAGTGCTGAAAGTGTAAACAGCCATGTGACAGCTCTGCAGCAGAGCTAGGTACACTGAGATCAAAAATACTGAAATTGAAAACAGCCATGTGACACCCACCTGGATGCACTGATATTAAAAGAGCAAAAACCAAAAACAGATAAATGACAAATCTGCAGGAATGCTTGATGCACTGAGAACAGATGTGCTGAAAGTGATAATGGCCATGACACCTCTGCAGCAGAGCTGGATGCACTGAGATTAAATGTGCTGAAATTGAAAACAGTAAAGTGACAGCTCTGCAGCAGAACTGAATGCACTGAGATCAAAAGCGCTATGAGTGAAAACTGCCATGCAACACCTCTGCATCAGAGCCAAGGTACACTGAGACCAAGAGTGTGAAGGTGAAAACAGCCATGTGACACCTCTGCAGCAGAGCTAGAAGCACTGAGATCAAAAGTGCTGAAAGTGAAAACAGCCATGTGACACCTCTGCAGCAGAGCTAGATGCACTGAGATCAAAAGTGCTGAAAGTGAAAACTGCCCTGTCACCTCTGTAGCAGAGTTAGGTGCATTGAGATCAAAAGTTCTAAATCTGAAAACAGCCATATGACACTTTTGAGCAGAACTAGATGCACCAAGATCAAAAGTGCAAAAAGTGAAAACTAACATATTACACCTATGCAGCAAAACTAGATGCACTTGAGATCAAATTTGCTGAAAGTGAAAACAGCTATGTGACACCTCTGCAGCAATGCTAGATGCACAGAGATGAAAGGTGCTGAAAGTGAAAACTGCCATAACTCCTCTGTAGCAGAGCTAGATGCACTGTGATTAAAAGTGCAGAAAGTGATATCAGCCATGTAACACCTCTGCAGCAGAGCAAGGTGCGCTGAGATCAAAAGTGCTGAAATTGAAAACAGCCATGTGACACCCAACTGGATGCACTGACAACAAAAGGGCAAAACTGAAAAGATATGTGACACCTCTGTAGCAAAACTAGATGCACTGAGCTCAAAGGTGTAGAAAGTGAAAACAGTCTTGTGACAGCTCTGCAGGAGAACAGAATGCACAGAGATCAAAAGAGCTAGAAATGAAAACTGCCATGCGACACCTCAGCAGCGGAGCTAGGTACACTGAGACCAAAAGTGTGAAAGTGAAAGCTGTCATGTGACACCTTTTCAGCACAGGTAAAGGAACTGAGATCAAAAATGCTGAAGGTGAAAGCAGCCATGCGACACCTCTGCAGCAGAGCTAGACACACTAAGATCAAAAGTGCTGAAAGTGAAAACTGCCATGTGATTTCTCTGCAGCAAAGCTAAATGCACGGGACGAAAAGTGCGGAAAGTGGAAACAGTGATGTGACACTTCTGCAGCAGAGTTAGATGCACTGAGATCAAAAATGCAGAAAGTGAAAACAGTTGTCTGCCAGTTCTGCAGCAAAGCTAGATGCATTGAGATCTACGGTGCTGAAAGTGAAAACTGCCATGACACCTGTCCAGCAGAGCTAGATGCACTGAGATAAATAGTGCTGAAAGTGAAAATTGACATGAAACCTCTGCAGCAGAGCTTGATGCAATGAGGTCTGTAGTGCTGAAATTGAAAATATTCATGTGACACCTCAACATCAAAGCTGGATGCAATGAGATCAAAGGTGCGGAAAGTGAAAACAGCCATGACACCTCAGCAGCAGAACTAGATGCACTGAGATCAAAAGTGCTGAAAGTGAAAACAGTCATGTAATTGCTCTGCAGCAAAGCCAGATTCACTGAGATCAAAGGTGCTGAAATTGAAAACTGCTTTGACACCTGTGCAGTAGAGCTAGATGCACTTAAACCGGCGCGCTGAAAGTGAAAACAGCCACGTGACACCCAACTGGATGCACTGACAACAAAAGAGCAAAAAGTGAAAAGATATATGACACCTCTGCAGCAAAGCTAGATGCACTGAGATCAGTAGTGTAGAAAGTGAAAACAGTCTTGTGACAGCTCTGCAGGAGAACTGAATGCACAGAGATCAAAAGCTAGAACTGAAAACTAGCATGCAACACCTCAGTAGCAGAGCTAGGCACACTGGAGACCAAAGTTGTGAAGGTGAAAGCAGTCATGTGATGTCTCTGCAGCACAGGTAAAGGAACTGAGATCGTGCGCTGAAGGTGAAAGCAGTCATGCGACACCTCTGCAGCAGAGCTAGATGCACAGAGATCAAAAGTGTTGAAATTGAAAACAGTCATGTGGCACCCCTGCAGCAGAGGAAGAGCACTGAGATCAAAAGTGCTGAAAGTGAAAACTGCCATGTGATACCTCTGCAGCAAAACTAGATGCATTGAGACCAAAAGTGCTGAAAGTGGATACAGTGATGTGACACCTCTGCAGCAAAGCTAGATGCACTGAGATCAATGGTGCTGAAAGTGAAAACTGCCATGGCACCTCTGCAGCACAGTTAGATGCACTGAGAACAAAAGTGCTGAAAGTGAAAACAGTCATCTGCCAGTTCTGCAGCAAAGCTGGATGCAGTGAGATCTACAGTGCTGAAAGTGTAAACTGACATGAAACCTGTGTAGCAGAGCTAGATGCACTGAGATCAAAAGTGCTGAAAGTGATATCAGCCATGTAACACCTCTGCAGCAGAGCAAGGTACATAGAGATCAAAAGTGTTGAAATTGAAAACAGCCATGTGACACCCAACTTGATGCACTGACAACAAAAGAGCAAAAAGAGAAAAAGATATATGACACCATTGCAGCAAAGCTAGATGCACTGAGATCAAATGTTTAGAAAGTGAAAACAGTCTTGTGACAGCTCTGCAGGAGAACTGAATGCACAGAGATCAAAAGTGCTAGAAATGAAAACTGCACGGACAATAGCAGCAGAGCTAGGTACACCGAGACCAAAGGTGTGAAGGTGAAAGCTGTCATGTGAGACCTCTGCAGCACAGGTAAAAGAACTGAGATCCAAAGTGCTGAAGGTAAAAGCAGCCATGCGACACCTCTGCAGCAGAGCTAGACACACTGAGATCAAAAGTGCTGAAATTGAAAACAGTCATGTGACACCCCGCAGCAGAACTAGATGCACTGAGATCAAGTGCGCCAAAGTGAAAACAGTCATGTGACAGCACTGCAGCAAAGCCAGATTCACTGAGATCAAAGGTGCTGAAATTTAAAACTGCCATAACACCTGTGCAGCAGAGGTAGATGTACTCAAAAGTGCTGAAAGTGAAAACAGCCATGTGACACCTCTGCAGCAGAGCAAGATGCATTGAGATCAGTGCTGGAATTGAAAACAGCCATGTTACTCCACTGATGCAGAATTGAAGCAATGAGATCAACAGTGCAAACAGTGAAAACTGACATATGACACCTATGCAGCAAACCTAGATGCACTGAGATCAAAGGTGCTGAAAATGAAAACAGCTATGTGACACCTCTGCAGCAAGGCTAGATGCACAGAGATCAAATGTTCTGAAAGTGAAAACTGCCATAACACCTCTGCAGTGGAGCTAGATGCACTGAGATGAATGCGCTGAAAGTGTAAACAGCCATGTGACAGCTCTGCAGCAGAGCTAGATGCACTGAGATCAAAAATGCTGTAATTGAAAAGAGCCATGTTACTCCCACCTGGATGCACTGATATTAAAAGGGCAAAAAGGGAAAACAGATAAATGACAAATCTGCAGCAATGCTAGATGCACTGAGATAAAAGGTGCTGAAAGTGAAAATGGCCATAACACCTCTGCAGCAGAGATAGATGCACTGAGATTAAAAGTGCTGAAATTGAAAACAGAATTGTGACAGCTCTGCAGCAGAACTGAATGCACTGAGATCAAAAGCGCTATGACTGAAAACTGCCATGCAACACCTCTGCATCAGAGCCAGGTACACTGAGACCAAGAGCGTGAAGGTGAAAACAGCCATGTGACACCTCTGCAGCAGAGCTAGAAGCACTGAGATCAAAAGTGCTGAAAGTGAAAACAGCCATGTGACACCTCTGCAGCAGAGCTAGATGCACAGAGATTCAAAGTGCTGGCAGTGAAAACTGCCCCTGACACCTCTGCAGCAGAGCTAGATGCATTAAGAGCGCAGAGTGCTAAATCTGAAAACAGCCATGTGACACGTTGAGCAGAACTGGATGCACCAAGATCAAAAGTGCAAAAAGTGAAAACTAACACATTACACCTATGCAGCAAAACTAGATGCATTGAGATCAAAGGTGCTGAAAGTGAAAACAGCTATGTGACACCTCTGCAGCAAAGCTAGATGCACAGAGATGAAAGGTGCTGAAAGTGAAAACTGCAATAACTCCTCTGTAGCAGAGCTAGATGCACTCTGATCAAAAGTGCTGAACTTGATATCAGCCATGTCTCACCCAACTGGATGCACTGAAAACAAAAGGGCAAAAAGTGAAAAAGATATATGACACCTCTGTAGCAAAGCTAGATGCACTGAGATCAAAGTTGGAGAAAATGAAAACAGTCTTGTGACAGCTCTGCAGGAGAACTAAATGCACAGAGATCAAAAGTGCTAGAAAAGAAAACTGCTATACAACACCTCAGCAGTGGAGCTAGGTACACTGAGACCAAAGGTGTGAAGGTGAAAGCTGTCATGTGACACCTTTGCAGCACAGGTAAAGGAACTGAGAACAAAAATGCTGAAGGTGAAAGCTGCCAGGCGACACCTCTGCAGCAGAGCTAGACGCACTAAGATCAAAAGTGCTGAAAGTGAAAATTGCCATGTGATACCTCTGCAGCAAAGCTAAATGCACTGGGACCAAAAGTGCAGAAAGTGGAAACAGGAATGTGACACCTCTGCAGCGAAGCTAGATGCACTGAGATCAAAGGTGCTGAAAGTGAAAACTGCCATGACACCGGTCCAGCAGAGCTAGATGCACTGAGATCAATAGTGCTGAAAGTGAAAACTGACATGACAGTTCTGCAGCAGAGCTAGATGCACTGAGATCAATAGTGCTGAAATTGAAAATATTCATGTGACACCTCAACAGCAAAGCTGGATGCAAAGAGATCAAAGTTGTGGAAAGAGAAAACAGCCATGACACCTCAGCAGCAGAACTAGAATAACTGAGATCAAAAGTGCTAAAAGTGAAAACAGCCATGTGACAGCTCTGCAGCAGAGCTAGATGCACTGAGATCAAAAATGCTGTAATTGAAAAGAGCCATGTTACTCCCACCTGGATGCACTGATATTAAAAGGGCAAAAAGGGAAAACAGATAAATGACAAATCTGCAGCAATGCTAGATGCACTGAGATCAAAGGTGCTGAAAGTGAAAATGGCCATAACACCTCTGCAGCAGAGATAGATGCACTGAGATTAAAAGTGCTGAAATTGAAAACAGTAATGTGACAGCTCTGCAGCAGAACTGAATGCACTGAGATCAAAAGCGCTATGACTGAAAACTGCCATGCAACACCTCTGCATCAGAGCCAGGTACACTGAGACCAAGAGCGTGAAGGTGAAAACAGCCATGTGACACCTCTGCAGCAGCGCTAGAAGCACTGAGATCAAAAGTGCTGAAAGTGAAAACAGTCATGTGAGAGCTCTGCAGCAAAGCCAGATTCACTGAGATCAAAGGTGCTGAAATTGAAAACTGCCATAACACCTGTGCAGCAGAGCTAGATGCACTTAAATCAAAAGTGCTGAAAGTGAAAACAGCCATGTGACACCTCTGCAGCAGAGCTAGATGCATTGAGATCAACAGTGCTGAAATTGAAAACAACCATGTGATACCTCTGCAGCAGAACTTAATGCACTGGGATCAAAAGTGCAATAAGTGAAAACTGACATATTACACCTATGCAACAAAACTAGAGGCACTAAGATCAAAGGTGCTGAAAATGAAAACAGCCATGTGAGACCTCTGCAGCAAAGCTAGATGCACAGAGATCAAAGGTGCTGAAAGTGAAAACCGCCATGACACCTGTCCAGCAGAGCTAGATGCACTGAGATAAATAGTGCTGAAAGTGAAAATTGCCATGAAACCTCTGCAGCAGAGCTTGATGCAATGAGATCTGTAGCGCTGAAATTGAAAATATTCATGTGACACCTCAACATCAAAGCTGGATGCAATGAGATCAAAGGTGCGGAAAGTGAAAACAGCCATGACACCTCAGCAGCAGAACTAGATGCACTGAGATCAAAAGTACTGAAAGTGAAAACAGTCATGTAATTGCTCTGCAGCAAAGCCAGATTCACTGAGATCAAAGGTGCTGAAATTGAAAACTGCTTTGACACCTGTGCAGCAGAGCTAGATGCACTTAAATCAAAAGTGCTGAAAGTGAAAACAGCCACGTGACACCCAACTGGATGCACTGACAACAAAAGAGCAAAAAGTGAAAAAGATATATGACACCTCTGCAGCAAAGCTAGATGCACTGAGATCAGTAGTGTAGAAAGTGAAAACAGTCTTGTGACAGCTCTGCAGGAGAACTGAATGCACAGAGATCAAAAGTGCTAGAACTGAAAACTAGCATGCAACACCTCAGTAGCAGAGCTAGGCACACTGAGACCAAAGTTGTGAAGGTGAAAGCAGTCATGTGATGTCTCTGCAGCACAGGTAAAGGAACTGAGATCAAAAGTGCTGAAGGTGATAGCAGTCATGTGACACCTCTGCAGCAGAGCTAGATGCACAGAGATCAAAAGTGTTGAAATTGAAAACAGTCATGTGGCACCCCTGCAGCAGAGGAAGAGCACTGAGATCAAAAGTGCTGAAAGTGAAAACTGCCACGTGATACCTCTGCAGCAAAACTAGATGCATTGAGACCAAAAGTGCTGAAAGTGGATACAGTGATGTGACACCTCTGCAGCAAAGCTAGATGCACTGAGATCAATGGTGCTGAAAGTGAAAACTGCCATGGCACCTCTGCAGCACAGTTAGATGCACTGAGAACAAAAGTGCTGAAAGGGAAAACAGTCATCTGCCAGTTCTGCAGCAAAGCTGGATGCAGTGAGATCTACAGTGCTGAAAGTGTAAACTGACATGAAACCTGTGCAGCAGAGCTAGATGCACTGAGACTGAGTGCTGAAAGTGATATCAGCCATGTAACACCTCTGCAGCAGAGCAAGGTACATAGGGATCAAAAGTGTTGAAATTGAAAACAGCCATGTGACACCCAACTTGATGCACTGACAACAAAAGAGCAAAAGAGAAAAGATATATGACACCATTGCAGCAAAGCTAGATACACTGAGATCAAATGTTTAGAAAGTGAAAACAGTCTTGTGACAGCTCTGCAGGAGAACTGAATGCACAGAGATCAAAAGTGCTAGAAATGAAAACTGCCATGCGACACCATAGCAGCAGAGCTAGGTACACCGAGACCAAAGGTGTGAAGGTGAAAGCTGTCATGTGACACCTCTGCAGCACAGGTAAAAGAACTGAGATCCAAAGTGCTGAAGGTGAAAGCAGCCATGCGACACCTCTGCAGCAGAGCTAGACACACTGAGATCAAAAGTGCTGAAATTGAAAACAGTCATGTGACACCCCCTGCAGCAGAACTAGATGCACTGAGATCAAAAGTGCCAAAAGTGAAAACAGTCATGTGACAGCACTGCAGCAAAGCCAGATTCACTGAGATCAAAGGTGCTGAAATTTAAAACTGCCATAACACCTGTGCAGCAGAGGTAGATGTAATTAAATCAAAAGTGCTGAAAGTGAAAACAGCCATGTGACACCTCTGCAGCAGAGCAAGATGCATTGAGATCAAAAGTGCTGGAATTGAAAACAGCCATGTTACTCCACTGATGCAGAATTGGAAGCAATGAGATCAACAGTGCAAACAGTGAAAACTGACATTTGACACCTATGCAGCAAACCTAGATGCACTGAGATCAAAGGTGCTGAAAATGAAAACAGCTATGTGACACCTCTGCAGCAAAGCTAGATGCACAGAGATCAAAGGTTCTGAAAGTGAAAACTGCCATAACACCTCTGCAGTGGAGCTAGATGCACTGAGATCAAAAGTGCTGAAAGTGTAAACAGCCATGTGACAGCTCTGCAGCAGAGCTAGATGCACTGAGATCAAAAATGCTGTAATTGAAAAGAGCCATGTTACTCCCACCTGGATGCACTGATATTAAAAGGGCAAAAAGGGAAAACAGATAAATGACAAATCTGCAGCAATGCTAGATGCACTGAGATCAAAGGTGCTGAAAGTGAAAATGGCCATAACACCTCTGCAGCAGAGATAGATGCACTGAGATTAAAAGTGCTGAAATTGAAAACAGAAATGTGACAGCTCTGCAGCAGAACTGAATGCACTGAGATCAAAAGCGCTATGACTGAAAACTGCCATGCAACACCTCTGCATCAGAGCCAGGTACACTGAGACCAAGAGCGTGAAGGTGAAAACAGCCATGTGACACCTCTGCAGCAGAGCTAAAAGCACTGAGATCAAAAGTGCTGAAAGTGAAAACAGCCATGTGACACCTCTGCAGCAGAGCTAGATGCACAGAGATCCAAAAGTGCTGGCAGTGAAAACTGCCCTGACACCTCTGCAGCAGAGCTAGATGCATTGAGAGCGAGAGTGCTAAATCTGAAAACAGCCATGTGACACGTTTGGAGCAGAACTGGATGCACCAAGATCAAAAGTGCAAAAAAGTGAAAACTAACACATTACACCTATGCAGCAAAACTAGATGCATTGAGATCAAAGGTGCAGAAAGTGAAAACAGCTATGTGACACCTCTGCAGCAAAGCTAGATGCACAGAGATGAAAGGTGCTGAAAGTGAAAACTGCCATAACTCCTCTGTAGCAGAGCTAGATGCACTGTGATCAAAAGTGCTGAACTTGATATCAGCCATGTAACACCTCTGCAGCAGAACAAGGTGCACTTAAATCAAAAGTGCTGAAATTGAAAACAGCCATGTCTCACCCAACTGGATGCACTGAAAACAAAAGGGCAAAAAGTGAAAAAGATATATGACACCTCTGTAGCAAAGCTAGATGCACTGAGATCAAAGTTGGAGAAAATGAAAACAGTCTTGTGACAGCTCTGCAGGAGAACTAAATGCACAGAGATCAAAAGTGCTAGAAAAGAAAACTGCTATACAACACCTCAGCAGTGGAGCTAGGTACACTGAGACCAAAGGTGTGAAGGTGAAAGCTGTCATGTGACACCTTTGCAGCACAGGTAAAGGAACTGAGAACAAAAATGCTGAAGGTGAAAGCTGCCAGGCGACACCTCTGCAGCAGAGCTAGACGCACTAAGATCAAAAGTGCTGAAAGTGAAAATTGCCATGTGATACCTCTGCAGCAAAGCTATGCACTGGGACCAAAAGTGCAGAAAGTGGAAACAGGAATGTGACACCTCTGCAGCGAAGCTAGATGCACTGAGATCAAAGGTGCTGAAAGTGAAAACTGCCATGACACCTGTCCAGCAGAGCTAGATGCACTGAGATCAATAGTGCTGAAAGTGAAAACTGACATGACAGTTCTGCAGCAGAGCTAGATGCACTGAGATCAATAGTGCTGAAATTGAAAATATTCATGTGACACCTCAACAGCAAAGCTGGATGCAAAGAGATCAAAGTTGTGGAAAGTGAAAACAGCCATGACACCTCAGCAGCAGAACTAGAATAACTGAGATCAAAAGTGCTAAAAGTGAAAACAGCCATGTGACAGCTCTGCAGCAGAGCTAGATGCACTGAGATCAAAAATGCTGTAATTGAAAAGAGCCATGTTACTCCCACCTGGATGCACTGATATTAAAAGGGCAAAAAGGGAAAACAGATAAATGACAAATCTGCAGCAATGCTAGATGCACTGAAATCAAAGGTGCTGAAAGTGAAAATGGCCATAACACCTCTGCAGCAGAGATAGATGCACTGAGATTAAAAGTGCTGAAATTGAAAACAGTAATGTGACAGCTCTGCAGCAGAACTGAATGCACTGAGATCAAAAGCGCTATGACTGAAAACTGCCATGCAACACCTCTGCATCAGAGCCAGGTACACTGAGACCAAGAGCGTGAAGGTGAAACAGCCATGTGACACCTCTGCAGCAGCGCTAGAAGCACTGAGACGGTGCGCTGAAAGTGAAAACAGTCATGTGAGAGCTCTGCAGCAAAGCCAGATTCACTGAGATCAAAGGTGCTGAAATTGAAAACTGCCATAACACCTGTGCAGCAGGAGCTAGATGCACTTAAATCAAGTGCTGAAAGTGAAAACAGCCATGTGACACCTCTGCAGCAGAGCTAGATGCATTGAGACTGTGCGTGAAATTGAAAACAACCATGTGATACCTCTGCAGCAGAACTTAATGCACTGGGACTAGCGCAATAAGAAAACTGACATATTACACCTATGCAAACAAAACCTAGAGGCACTAAGATCAAAGGTGCTGAAAATGAAAACAGCCATGTGAGACCTCTGCAGCAAAGCTAGATGCACAGAGATCAAAGGTGCTGAAAGTGAAACCACCATGACACCTGTTCAGCAGAGCTAGATGCACTGAGATAAATAGTGCTGAAAGTGAAAATTGCCATGAAACCTCTGCAGCAGAGCTTGATGCAATGAGATCTGTAGCGCTGAAATTGAAAATATTCATGTGACACCTCAACATCAAAGCTGGATGCAATGAGATCACAGCGGAAAGTGAAAACAGCCATGACACCTCAGCAGCAGAACTAGATGCACTGAGACTGCAAGTACTGAAAGTGAAAACAGTCATGTAATTGCTCTGCAGCAAGCCAGATTCACTGAGATCAAAGGAGTGAAATTGAAAACTGCTTGACACCTGTGCAGCAGAGCTAGATGCACTTAAATCGAAAAGTGCTGAAAGTGAAAACAGCCACGTGACACCCAACTGGATGCACTGACAACAAAAGAGCAAAAAGTGAAAAGATATATGACACCTCTGCAGCAAAGCTAGATGCACCGAGATCAGTAGTGTAGAAAGTGAAAATAGCTTGTGACAGCTCTGCAGGAGAACTGAATGCACAGAGATCAAAATGTGCTAGAACTGAAAACTAGCATGCAACACCTCAGTAGCAGAGCTAGGCACACTGAGACCAAAGTTGTGAAGGTGAAAGCAGTCATGCGTGATGTCTCTGCAGCACAGGTAAAGGAACTGAGATCAACAGTGCTGAAGGTGATAGCAGCTCATGGACACCTCTGCAGCAGAGCTAGATGCACAGAGATCAAAAGTGTTGAAATTGAAAACAGTCATGTGGCACCCCTGCAGCAGAGGAAGAGCACTGAGACCGTGCTGAAAGTGAAAACTGCCACGTGATACCTCTGCAGCAAAACTAGATGCATTGAGACCAAAGGTGCTGAAAGTGGATACAGTGATGTGACACCTCTGCAGCAAAGCTAGATGCACTGAGATCAATGGTGCTGAAAGTGAAACTGCCATGGCACCTCTGCAGCACAGTTAGATGCACTGAGAACAAAAGTGCTGAAAGGGAAAACAGTCATCTGCCAGTTCTGCAGCAAAGCTGGATGCAGTGAGATCTACAGTGCTGAAAGTGTAAACTGACATGAAACCTGTGCAGCAGAGCTAGATGCACTGAGATCAAAAGTGCTGAAAGTGATATCAGCCATGTAACACCTCTGCAGCAGAGCAAGGTACATAGGGATCAAAAGTGTTGAAATTGAAAACAGCCATGTGACACCCAACTTGATGCACTGACAACAAAAGAGCAAAAAGAGAAAAAGATATATGACACCATTGCAGCAAAGCTAGATACACTGAGATCAAATGTTTAGAAAGTGAAAACAGTCTTGTGACAGCTCTGCAGGAGAACTGAATGCAAGAGATCAAAGTGCTAGAAATGAAAACTGCCATGCGACACCATAGCAGCAGAGCTAGGTACACCGAGACCAAAGGTGTGAAGGTGAAAGCTGTCATGTGACACTTCTGCAGCACAGGTAAAGAACTGAGATCCAAAGTGCTGAAGGTGAAAGCAGCCATGCGACACCTCTGCAGCAGAGCTAGACACACTGAGATCAAAAGTGCTGAAATTGAAAACAGTCATGTGACACCCCTGCAGCAGAACTAGATGCACTGAGATCGTGCGCTAAAAGTGAAAACAGTCATGTGACAGCACTGCAGCAAAGCCAGATTCACTGAGATCAAAGGTGCTGAAATTTAAAAACTGCCATAACACCTGTGCAGCAGAGGTAGATGTAATTAAACTGCAGTGCTGAAAGTGAAAACAGCCATGTGACACCTCTGCAGCAGAGCAAGATGCATTGATTGACAGTGCTGGAATTGAAAACAGCCATGTTACTCCACTGATGCAGAATTGAAGCAATGAGATCAACAGTGCAAACAGTGAAAACTGACATTTGACACCTATGCAGCAAAACCTAGATGCACTGAGATCAAAGGTGCTGAAAATGAAAACAGCTATGTGACACCTCTGCAGCAAAGCTAGATGCACAGAGATCAAAGGTTCTGAAAGTGAAAACTGCCATAACACCTCTGGAGTGGAGCTAGATGCACTCGAGATCAAAAGTGCTGAAAGTGTAAACAGCCATGTGACAGCTCTGCAGCAGAGCTAGATGCACTGAGATCAAAAATGCTGTAATTGAAAAGAGCCATGTTACTCCCATCTGGATGCACTGATATTAAAAGGGCAAAAGGGAAAACAGATAAATGACAAATCTGCAGCAATGCTAGATGCACTGAGATCAAAGGTGCTGAAAGTGAAAATGGCCATAACACCTCTGCAGCAGAGATAGATGCACTGAGATTACGTGCTGAAATTGAAAACAGAAATGTGACAGCTCTGCAGCAGAACTGAATGCACTGAGATCAAAAGCGCTATGACTGAAAACTGCCATGCAACACCTCTGCATCAGAGCCAGGTACACTGAGACCAAGAGCGTGAAGGTGAAAACAGCCATGTGACACCTCTGCAGCAGAGCTAAAAGCACTGAGATCAAAAGTGCTGAAAGTGAAAACAGCCATGTGACACCTCTGCAGCAGAGCTAGATGCATTGAGAGCGAGAGTGCTAAATCTGAAAACAGCCATGTGACACGTTTGGAGCAGAACTGGATGCACCAAGATCAAAAGTGCAAAAAGTGAAAACTAACACATTACACCTATGCAGCAAAACTAGATGCATTGAGATCAAAGGTGCAGAAAGTGAAAACAGCTATGTGACACCTCTGCAGCAAAGCTAGATGCACAGAGATGAAAGGTGCTGAAAGTGAAAACTGCCATAACTCCTCTGTAGCAGAGCTAGATGCACTGTGATCAAATGTGCGCTGAACTTGATATCAGCCATGTAACACCTCTGCAGCAGAACAAGGTGCACTTAAATCAAAAGTGCTGAAATTGAAAACAGCCATGTCTCACCCAACTGGATGCACTGAAAACAAAAGGGCAAAAAGTGAAAAAGATATATGACACCTCTGTAGCAAAGCTAGATGCACTGAGATCAAAGTTGGAGAAAACGTAAACAGTCTTGTGACAGCTCTGCAGGAGAACTAAATGCACAGAGATCAAAAGTGCTAGAAAAGAAAACTGCTATACAACACCTCAGCAGTGGAGCTTAGGTACACTGAGACCAAAGGTGTGAAGGTGAAAGCTGCATGCTGACACCTTGCAGCACAGGTAAGGAACTGAGAACAAAATGCTGAGGTGAAAGCTGCCAGACGACACCTCTGCAGCAGAGCTAGACGCCTAACATCAAAAGTGCTGAAAGTGAAAATTGCCATGTGATACCTCTGCAGCAAAGCTAAATGCACTGGGACCAAAAGTGCAGAAAGTGGAAACAGGAATGCACACCTCTGCAGCGTAAGCTAGATGCACTGAGATCAAAGGTGCTGAAAGTGAAAACTGCCATGACACCTGTCCAGCAGAGCTAGATGCACTGAGATCAATAGTGCTGAAAGTGAAAACTGACATGACAGTTCTGCAGCAGAGCTAGATGCACTGAGATCAATAGTGCTGAAATTGAAAATATTCATGTGACACCTCAACAGCAAAGCTGGATGCAAAGAGATCAAAGTTGTGGAAAGTGAAAACAGCCATGACACCTCAGCAGTAGAACTAGATTAACTGAGATCAAAAGTGCTGAAAGTGAAAACAGTCATGTGACAGCTCTGCAGCAAAGCCAGATTCACTGAGATCAAAGGTGCTGAAATTGAAAACTGCCATAACACCTGAGCAGCAGAGCTAGATGCACTTAAATCAAAAGTGCTGAAAGTGAAAACAGCCATGTGACACCTCTGCAGCAGAGCTAGATGCATTGAGATCAAAAGTGCTGAAATTGAAAACAACCATGTGATACCTCTGCAGCAGAACTTAATGCACTGGGATCAAAAGTGCAATAAGTGAAAACTGACATATTACACCTATGCAACAAAACTAGAGGCACTAAGATCAAAGCTGCTGAAAATGAAAACAGCCATGTGAGACCTCTGCAGCAAAGCTAGATACAAGAGATCAAGGTGCTGAAAGTGCAAACTGCCATGACACCTGTCCAGCAGAGCTAGATGCACTGAGATAAATAGTGCTGAAAGTGAAAATTGCCATGAAACCTTCTGCAGAGCTTGATGCAATGAGATCGTAGTGCTGAAATTGAAAATATTCATGTGACACCTCAACATCAAAGCTGGATGCAATGAGATCAAAGGCGCGGAAAGTGAAAACAGCCATGACACCTCAGCAGCAGAACTAGATGCACTGAGATCAAAAGTGCTGAAAATGAAAACAGTCATGTAATTGCTCTGCAGCAAAGCCAGATTCACTGAGATCAAAGGTGCTGAAATTGAAAACTGCTTTGACACCTGTGCAGCAGAGCTAGATGCACTTAAATCAAAAGTGCTGAAAGTGAAAACAGCCACGTGACACCCAACTGGATGCACTGACAACAAAAGAGCAAAAAGTGAAAAAGTTATATGACACCTCTGCAGCAAAGCTAGATGCACTGAGATCAATGGTGCTGAAAGTGAAAACTGCCATGGCACCTCTGCAGCACAGTTAGATGCACTGAGAACAAAAGTGCTGAAAGTGAAAACAGTCATCTGCCAGTTCTGCAGCAAAGCTGGATGCAGTGAGATCTACAGTGCTGAAAGTGTAAACTGACATGAAACCTGTGCAGCAGAGCTAGATGCACTGAGATCAAAAGTGCTGAAAGTGATATCAGCCATGTAACACCTCTGCAGCAGAGCAAGGTACATAGAGATCAAAAGTGTTGAAATTGAAAACAGCCATGTGACACCCAACTTGATGCACTGACAACAAAAGAGCAAAAGGAGAAAAGATATATGACACCATTGCAGCAAAGCTAGATGCACTGAGATCAAATGTTTAGAAAGTGAAAACAGTCTTGTGACAGCTCTGCAGGAGAACTGAATGCACAGATCAAAAGTGTGCTAGAAATGAAAAACTGCCATGCGACACCATAGCAGCAGAGCTAGGTACACCGAGACCAAAGGTGTGAAGGTGAAAGCTGTCATGTGACACCTCTGCAGCACAGGTAAAAGAACTGAGATCCAAAGTGCTGAAGGTGAAAGCAGCCATGCGACACCTCTGCAGCAGAGCTAGACACACTGAGATCGAAAGTGCTGAAATTGAAAACAGTCATGTGATACCCCTGCAGCAGAACTAGATGCACTGAGATCAAAAGTGCCAAAAGTGAAAACAGTCATGTGACAGCACTGCAGCAAAGCCAGATTCACTGAGATCAAAGGTGCTGAAATTTTAAACTGCCATAACACCTGTGCAGCAGAGGTAGATGTAATTAAATCAAAAGTGCTCAAAGTGAAAACAGCCATGTGACACCTCTGCAGCAGAGCAAGATGCATTGAGATCAAAAGTGCTGGAATTGAAAGCGCCATGTTACTCCACTGATGCAGAATTCGAAGCAATGAGATCAACAGTGCAAACAGTGAAAACTGACATATGACACCTATGCAGCAAACCTAGATGCACTGAGATCAAAGGTGCTGAAAATGAAAACAGCTATGAGACACCTCTGCAGCAAAGCTAGATGCACAGAGATCAAAGGTTCTGAAAGTGAAAACTGCCATAACACCTCTGCAGTGGAGCTAGATGCACTGAGATCAAAAAGTGCTGAAAGTGTAAACAGCCATGTGACAGCTCTGCAGCAGAGCTAGATGCACTGAGATCAAAAATGCTGTAATTGAAAAGAGCCATGTTACTCCCACCTGGATGCACTGATATTGATAAGGGCAAAAGGGAAAACAGATAAATGACAAATCTGCAGCAATGCTAGATGCACTGAGATCAAAGGTGCTGAAAGTGAAAATGGCCATAACACCTCTGCGGCAGAGATAGATGCACTGAGATTAAAGTGCTGAAATTGAAAACAGTAATGTGACAGCTCTGCAGCAGAACTGAATGCACTGAGATCAAAGCGCTATGACTGAAAAACTGCCATGCAACACCTCTGCATCAGAGCCAGGTACACTGAGACCAAGAGCGTGAAGGAGAAAACAGCCATGTGACACCTCTGCAGCAGAGCTAGAAGCACTGAGACAAGAGTGCTGAAAGTGAAAACAGCCATGTGACACCTCTGCAGCAGAGCTAGATGCAGAGATCCAAAGTGCTGGCAGTGAAAACTGCCCTGACACCTCTGCAGCAGAGCTAGATGCATTGAGAGCGAGAGGCTAAATCTGAAAACAGCCATGTGACACGTTGAGTAGAACTGATGCACCAAGATCAAGAGTGCGCAAAGTGAAAACTAACACATTACACCTATGCAGCAAAACTAGATGCATTGACATCAAAGGTGCTGAAAGGTAAAACAGCTATGTGACACCTCTGCAGCAAAGCTAGATGCACAAGAGATGAAAGGTGCTGAAAGTGAAAACTGCCATAACTCCTCTGTAGCAGAGCTAGATGCACTGTGATAAAAAGTGCTGAACTTATATCAGCCATGTAACACCTCCGCAGCAGAACAAGGTGCACTTATAAATCGTGCTTGAAATTGAAAACAGCCATGTCTCACCCAACTGGATGCACTGGAAAACAAAAGGGCAAAAGTGAAAAAGATATATGACACCTCTGTAGCAAAGCTAGATGCACTGAGATCAAAGTTGGAGAAAATGAAAACAGTCTTGTGACAGCTCTGCAGGAGAACTAAATGCACAGAGATCTGGAAAGTGAAAAGAAAACTGCTATACAACACCTCAGCAGTGGAGCTAGGTACACTGAGACCAGGTGTGAAGGTGAAAGCTGTCATGTGACACCTTTGCAGCACAGGTAAAGCGAACTGAGAACAAAAATGCTGAAGGTGAAAGCTGCCAGGCGACACCTCTGCAGCAGAGCCAGACGCACTAAGATCAAAAGTGCTGAAAGTGAAAATTGTCATGTGATACCTCTGCAGCAAAGCTAAATGCACTGGGACCAAAAGTGCAGAAAGTGGAAACAGGAATGTGACACCTCTGCAGCGGTTAGATGCACTGAGATCAGAAGGTGCTGAAAGTGAAAACTGCCATGACACCTGTCCAGCAGAGCTAGATGCACTGAGATCAATAGTGCTGAAAGTGAAAACTGACATGACAGTTCTGCAGCAGAGCCAGATGCACTGAGATCATGTGTGCTGAAATTGAAAATATTCATGGGACACCCTACAGCAAAGCTGGATGCAAAGAGATCAAAGTTGTGGAAAGTGAAAACAGCCATGACACCTCAGCAGCAGAACTAGATTAACTGAGATCAAAAGTTCTGAAAGTGAAAACAGTCATGTGACAGCTCTGCAGCAAAGCCAGATTCACTGAGATCAAAGGTGCTCAAATTGAAAACTGCCATAACACCTGTGCAGCAGAGCTAGATGCACTTAAATCAAAAGTGCTGAAAGTGAAAACAGCCATGTGACACCTCTGCAGCAGAGCTAGATGCATTGAGATCAAAAGTGCTGAAATTGAAAACAACCATGTGATACCTCTGCAGCAGAACTTAATGCACTGGGATCAAAAGTGCAATAAGTGAAAACTGACATATTACACCTATGCAACAAAACTAGAGGCACTAAGATCAAAGGTGCTGAAAATGAAAACAGCCATGTGAGACCTCTGCAGCAAAGCTAGATGCACAGAGATCAAAGGTGCTGAAAGTGAAAACTGCCATGACACCTGTCCAGCAGAGCTTGATGCACTGAGATAAATAGTGCTGAAAGTGAAAATTGCCATGAAACCTCTGCAGCAGAGCTTGATGCAATGAGATCTGTAGTGCTGAAATTGAAAATATTCATGTGACACCTCAACATCAAAGCTGGATGCAATGAGATCAAAGGTGCGGAAAGTGAAAACAGCCATGACACCTCAGCAGCAGAACTAGATGCACTGAGATCAAAAGTGCTGAAAGTGAAAACAGTCATGTAATTGCTCTGCAGCAAAGCCAGATTCACTGAGATCAAAGGTGCTGAAATTGAAAACTGCTTTGACACCTGTGCAGCAGAGCTAGATGCACTTAAATCAAAAGTGCTGAAAGTGAAAACAGCCACGTGACACCCAACTGGATGCACTGACAACAAAAGAGCAAAAAGTGAAAAAGATATATGACACCTCTGCAGCAAAGCTAGATGCACTGAGATCAGTAGTGTAGAAAGTGAAAACAGTCTTGTGACAGCTCTGCAGGAGAACTGAATGCACAGAGATCAAAAGTGCTAGAACTGAAAACTAGCATGCAACACCTCAGTAGCAGAGCTAGGCACACTGAGACCAAAGTTGTGAAGGTGAAAGCAGTCATGTGATGTCTCTGCAGCACAGGTAAAGGAACTGAGATCAAGAGTGCTGAAGGTGAAAGCAGTCATGTGACACCTCTGCAGAGCTAGATGCACAGAGATCAAAAGTGTTGAAATTGAAAACAGTCATGTGGCACCCCTGCAGCAGAGGAAGAGCACTGAGATCAAAAGTGCTGAAAGTGAAAACTGCCACGTGATACCTCTGCAGCAAAACTAGATGCATTGAGACCAAAAGTGCTGAAAGTGGATACAGTGATGTGACACCTCTGCAGCAAAGCTAGATGCACTGAGATCAATGGTGCTGAAAGTGAAAACTGCCATGGCACCTCTGCAGCACAGTTAGATGCACTGAGAACAAAAGTGCTGAAAGTGAAAACAGTCATCTGCCAGTTCTGCAGCAAAGCTGGATGCAGTGAGATCTACAGTGCTGAAAGTGTAAACTGACATGAAACCTGTGCAGCAGAGCTAGATGCACTGAGATCAAAAGTGCTGAAAGTGATATCAGCCATGTAACACCTCTGCAGCAGAGCAAGGTACATAGAGATCAAAAGTGTTGAAATTGAAAACAGCCATGTGACACCCAACTTGATGCACTGACAACAAAAGAGCAAAAGGAGAAAAAGATATATGACACCATTGCAGCAAAGCTAGATGCACTGAGATCAAATGTTTAGAAAGTGAAAACAGTCTTGTGACAGCTCTGCAGAGAACTGAATGCAGAGATCAAAAGTGCGAAATGAAAACTGCCATGCGACACCATAGCAGCAGAGCTAGGTACACCGAGACCAAAGGTGTGAAGGTGAAAGCTGTCATGTGACACCTCTGCAGCACAGGTAAAAGAACGGAGATCCAAAGTGCTGAAGGTGAAAGCAGATGCGACACCTCTGCAGCAGAGCTAGACACACTGAGATCGAAAGTGCTGAAATTGAAAACAGTCATGTGATACCCTGCAGCAGAACTAGATGCACTGAGATCACGTGCCAAAAGTGAAAACAGTCATGTGACAGCACTGCAGCAAAGCCAGATTCACTGAGATCAAAGGTGCTGAAATTTTAAACTGCCATAACACCTGTGCAGCAGAGGTAGATGTAATTAAATCAAAAGTGCTCAAAGTGAAAACAGCCATGTGACACCTCTGCAGCAGAGCAAGATGCATTGAGATCAAAAGTGCTGGAATTGAAAGCAGCCATGTTACTCCACTGATGCAGAATTCGAAGCAATGAGATCAACAGTGCAAACAGTGAAAACTGACATATGACACCTATGCAGCAAACCTAGATGCACTGAGATCAAAGGTGTTGAAAATGAAAAACATGTGGACACCTCTGCAGCAAAGCTAGATGCACAGAGATCAAAAGGTTCTGAAAGTGAAAAACTGCTATAACACCTCTGCAGGGAGCTAGATGCACTGAGATCAAAAGTGCTGAAAGTGTAAACAGCCATGTGACAGCTCTGCAGCAGAGCTAGATGCACTGAGATCAAAAATGCTGTAATTGAAAAGAGCCATGTTATCTCCACCTGGATGCACTGATATTAAAAGGGCAAAAGGAAAACAGATAAATGACAAATCTGCAGCAATGCTAGATGCACTGAGATCAAAGGTGCTGAAAGTGAAAATGGCCATAACACCTCTGGGCGGCAGAGATAGATGCACTGAGATTAAAGCGCGGGAAATTGAAAACAGTAATGTGACAGCTCTGCAGCAGAACTGAATGCACTGAGATCAAAAGCGCTATGACTGAAAACTGCCATGCAACACCTCTGCATCAGAGCCAGGTACACTGAGACCAAGAGCGTGAAGGAGAAAACAGCCATGTGACACCTCTGCAGCAGAGTTAGAAGCACTGAGATCAAAAGTGCTGAAAGTGAAAACAGCCATGTGACACCTCTGCAGCAGAGCTAGATGCACAGAGATCCAAAGTGCTGGCAGTGAAAACTGCCCTGACACCTCTGCAGCAGAGCTAGATGCATTGAGAGCGAGAGTGCTAAATCTGAAAACAGCCATGTGACACGTTTGGAGCAGAACTGGATGCACCAAGATCAAAAGTGCAAAAAGTGAAAACTAACACATTACACCTATGCAGCAAAACTAGATGCATTGACATCAAAGGTGCTGAAAGTGAAAACAGCTATGTGACACCTCTGCAGCAAAGCTAGATGCACAGAGATGAAAGGTGCTGAAAGTGAAAACTGCCATAACTCCTCTGTAGCAGAGCTAGATGCACTGTGATAAAAAGTGCTGAACTTGATATCAGCCATGTAACACCTCCGCAGCAGAACAAGGTGCACTTAAATCAAAAGTGCTGAAATTGAAAACAGCCATGTCTCACCCAACTGGATGCACTGAAAACAAAAGGGCAAAAAGTGAAAAAGATATATGACACCTCTGTAGCAAAGCTAGATGCACTGAGATCAAAGTTGGAGAAAATGAAAACAGTCTTGTGACAGCTCTGCAGGAGAACTAAATGCACAGAGATCAAAAGTGCTAGAAAAGAAAACTGCTATACAACACCTCAGCAGTGGAGCTAGGTACACTGAGACCAAAGGTGTGAAGGTGAAAGCTGTCATGTGACACCTTTGCAGCACAGGTAAAGGAACTGAGAACAAAAATGCTGAAGGTGAAAGCTGCCAGGCGACACCTCTGCAGCAGAGCTAGACGCACTAAGATCAAAAGTGCTGAAAGTGAAAATTGCCATGTGATACCTCTGCAGCAAAGCTAAATGCACTGGGACCAAAAGTGCAGAAAGTGGAAACAGGAATGTGACACCTCTGCAGCGAAGCTAGATGCACTGAGATCAAAGGTGCTGAAAGTGAAAACTGCCATGACACCTGTCCAGCAGAGCTAGATGCACTGAGATCAATAGTGCTGAAAGTGAAAACTGACATGACAGTTCTGCAGCAGAGCTAGATGCACTGAGATCAATAGTGCTGAAATTGAAAATATTCATGGGACACCTCAACAGCAAAGCTGGATGCAAAGAGATCAAAGTTGTGGAAAGTGAAAACAGCCATGACACCTCAGCAGCAGAACTAGATTAACTGAGATCAAAAGTTCTGAAAGTGAAAACAGTCATGTGACAGCTCTGCAGCAAAGCCAGATTCACTGAGATCAAAGGTGCTGAAATTGAAAACTGCCATAACACCTGTGCAGCAGAGCTAGATGCACTTAAATCAAAAGTGCTGAAAGTGAAAACAGCCATGTGACACCTCTGCAGCAGAGCTAGATGCATTGAGATCAAAAGTGCTGAAATTGAAAACAACCATGATACCTCTGCAGCAGAACTTAATGCACTGGGATCAAGTGCAATAAGTGAAAACTGACATATTACACCTATGCAACAAAACTAGAGGCACTAAGATCAAAGGTGCTGAAAATGAAAACAGCCATGTGAGACCTCTGCAGCAAAGCTAGATGCACAGAGATCAAAGGTGCTGAAAGTGAAACTGCCATGACACCTGTCCAGCAGAGCTTGATGCACTGGGATAAATAGTGCTGAAAGTGAAAATTGCCATCGAAACCTCTGCAGCAGAGCTTGATGCAACGAGATCTGTAGTGCTGAAATTGAAAATATTCATGTGACACCTCAACATCAAAGCTGGATGCAATGAGATCAAAGTGCGGGAAAGTGAAAACAGCCATGACACCAGCAGCAGAACTAGATGCACTGAGATCAAAAGTGCTGAAAGTGAAAACAGTCATGTAATTGCTCTGCAGCAAAGCCAGATTCACTGAGATCAAAGGTGCTGAAATTGAAAACTGCTTTGACACCTGTGCAGCAGAGCTAGATGCACTTAAATCAAAAGTGCTGAAAGTGAAAACAGCCACGTGACACCCAACTGGATGCACTGACAACAAAAGAGCAAAAAGTGAAAAAGATATATGACACCTCTGCAGCAAAGCTAGATGCACTGAGATCAGTAGTGTAGAAAGTGAAAACAGTCTTGTGACAGCTCTGCAGGAGAACTGAATGCACAGAGATCAAAAGTGCTAGAACTGAAAACTAGCATGCAACACCTCAGTAGCAGTGCTAGGCACACTGAGACCAAAGTTGTGAAGGTGAAAGCAGTCATGTGATGTCTCTGCAGCACAGGTAAAGGAACTGAGATCAAAAGTGCTGAAGGTGAAAGCAGTCATGTGACACCTCTGCAGCAGAGCTAGATGCACAGAGATCAAAAGTGTTGAAATTGAAAACAGTCATGTGGCACCCCTGCAGCAGAGGAAGAGCACTGAGATCAAAAGTGCTGAAAGTGAAAACTGCCACGTGATACCTCTGCAGCAAAACTAGATGCATTGAGACCAAAAGTGCTGAAAGTGGATACAGTGATGTGACACCTGCAGCAAAGCTAGATGCACTGAGATCAATGGTGCTGAAAGTGAAACTGCCATGGCAACTCTGCAGCACAGTTAGATGCACTGAGAACAAAAGTGCTGAAAGTGAAAACAGTCATCTGCCAGTTCTGCAGCAAAGCTGGATGCAGTGAGATCTACAGTGCTGAAAGTGTAAACTGACATGAAACCTGTGCAGCAGAGCTAGATGCACTGAGATCAAAAGTGCTGAAAGTGATATCAGCCATGTAACACCTCTGCAGCAGAGCAAGGTACATAGAGATCAAAAGTGTTGAAATTGAAAACAGCCATGTGACACCCAACTTGATGCACTGACAACAAAAGAGCAAAAGGAGAAAAAGATATATGACACCATTGCAGCAAAGCTAGATGCACTGAGATCAAATGTTTAGAAAGTGAAAACAGTCTTGTGACAGCTCTGCAGGAGAACTGAATGCACAGAGATCAAAAGTGCTAGAAATGAAAACTGCCATGCGACACCATAGCAGCAGAGCTAGGTACACCGAGACCAAAGGTGTGAAGGTGAAAGCTGTCATGTGACACCTCTGCAGCACAGGTAAAAGAACTGAGATCCAAAGTGCTGAAGGTGAAAGCAGCCATGCGACACCTCTGCAGCAGAGCTAGACACACTGAGATCGAAAGTGCTGAAATTGAAAACAGTCATGTGATACCCCTGCAGCAGAACTAGATGCACTGAGATCAAAAGTGCCAAAAGTGAAACAGTCATGTGACAGCACTGCAGCAAAGCCAGATTCACTGAGGATAAAGGTGCTGAAATTTTAAACTGCCATAACACCTGTGCAGCAGAGGTAGATGTAATTAAATCAAAGTGCTCAAAGTGAAAACAGCCATGTGACACCTCTGCAGCAGAGCAAGATGCATTGAGATCAAAAGTGCTGGAATTGAAAGCAGCCATGTTACTCCACTGATGCAGAATTGAAGCAATGAGATCAACAGTGCAAACAGTGAAAACTGACATTGACACCTATGCAGCAAACCTAGATGCACTGAGATCAAAGGTGCTGAAAATGAAAACAGCTATGTGACACTCTGCAGCAAAGCTAGATGCACAGAGATCAAAGGTTCTGAAAGTGAAAACTGCCATAACACCTCTGCAGTGGAGCTAGATGCACTGAGATCAAAAGTGCTGAAAGTGTAAACAGCCATGTGACAGCTCTGCAGCAGAGCTAGATGCACTGAGATCAAAACGCTGTAATTGAAAAAGAGCCATGTTACTCCCACCTGGATGCACTGATATTAAAAGGGCAAAAGGGAAAACAGATAAATGACAAATCTGCAGCAATGCTAGATGCACTGAGATCAAAGGTGCTGAAAGTGAAAATGGCCATAACACCTCTGCAGCAGAGATAGATGCACTGAGATTAAAAGTGCTGAAATTGAAAACAGTAATGTGACAGCTCTGCAGCAGAACTGAATGCACTGAAATCAAAAGCGCTATGACTGAAAACTGCCATGCAACACCTCTGCATCAGAGCCAGGTACACTGAGACCAAGAGCGTGAAGGTGAAAACAGCCATGTGACACCTCTGCAGCAGAGCTAGAAGCACTGAGATCAAAAGTGCTGAAAGTGAAAACAGTCATGTGAGAGCTCTGCAGCAAAGCCAGATTCACTGAGATCAAAGGTGCTGAAATTGAAAACTGCCATAACACCTGTGCAGCAGAGATAGATGCACTTAAATCAAAAGTGCTGAAAGTGAAAACAGCCATGTGACACCTCTGCAGCAGAGCAAGATGCATTGAGATCAAAAGTGCTGGAATTGAAAACAGCCATGTTACTCCACTGATGCAGAATTGAAGCAATGAGATCAACAGTGCAAACAGTGAAAACTGACATATGACACCTATGCAGCAAAACCTAGATACACTGAGATCAAAGGTGCTGAAAATGAAAACAGCTATGTGACACCTCTGCAGCAAAGCTAGATGCACAGAGATCAAAGGTTCTGAAAGTGAAAACTGCCATAACACCTCTGCAGTGGAGCTAGATGCACTGAGATCAAAAGTGCTGAAAGTGTAAACAGCCATGTGACAGCTCTGCAGCAGAGCTAGATGCACTGAGATCAAAAATGCTGTAATTGAAAAGAGTCATGTTACTCCCACCTGGATGCACTGATATTAAAAGGGCAAAAAGGGAAAACAGATAAATGACAAATCTGCAGCAATGCTAGATGCACTGAGATCAAAGGTGCTGAAAGTGAAAATGGCCATAACACCTCTGCAGCAGAGATAGATGCACTGAGATTAAAAGTGCTGAAATTGAAAACAGTAATGTGACAGCTCTGCAGCAGAACTGAATGCACTGAGATCAAAAGCGCTATGACTGAAAACTGCCATGCAACACCTCTGCATCAGAGCCAGGTACACTGAGACCAAGGCGTGAAGGTGAAAACAGCCATGTGACACCTCTGCAGCAGAGCTAGAAGCACTGGAGATCAAAAGTGCTGAAAGTGAAAAACAGCCATGTGACACCTCTGCAGCAGAGCTAGATGCTGAGAGATCAAAGTGCTGGCAGTGAAAACTGCCCTGACACCTCTGCAGCAGAGCTAGATGCATTGAGAGCGAGAGTGCTAAATCTAGAAAACAGCCATATGACACGTTTGGAGCAGAACTGGATGCACCAAGATCAAAAGTGCAAAAGTGAAAACCACACATTACACCTATGCAGCAAAACTAGATGCATTGAGATCAAAAGTGCTGAAAGTGAAAACAGCTATGTGACGCCTCTGCAGCAAAGCTAGATGCACAGAGATGAAAGGTGCTGAAAGTGAAAACTGCCATAACTCCTCTGCAGAGCTAGATGCACTGTGATCAAAAGTGCTGAACTTGATATCAGCCATGTAACACCTCTGCAGCAGAACAGGTGCACCTAAATCAAAAGTGCTGAAATTGAAAACAGCCATGTCTCACCCAACTGGATGCACTGAAAACAAAAGGGCAAAAAGTGAAAAAGATATATGACACCTCTGTAGCAAAGCTAGATGCACTGAGATCAAAGTTGGAGAAAATGAAAACAGTCTTGTGACAGCTCTGCAGGAGAACTAAATGCACAGAGATCAAAAGTGCTAGAAAAGAAAACTGCTATACAACACCTCAGCAGTGGAGCTAGGTACACTGAGACCAAAGGTGTGAAGGTGAAAGCTGTCATGTGACACCTTTGCAGCACAGGTAAAGGAACTGAGAACAAAAATGCTGAAGGTGAAAGCTGCCAGGCGACACACCTCTGCAGCAGAACTAGGCACTAAGATCAAAAGTGCCTGAAAGTGAAATTGCCATGTGATACCTCTGCAGCAAAGCTAAATGCACTGGGACCAAAAGTGCAGAAAGTGGAAACAGGAATGTGACACCTCTGCAGCGAAGCTAGATGCACTGAGATCAAAGGTGCTGAAAGTGAAAACTGCCATGACACCTGTCCAGCAGAGCTAGATGCACTGAGATCAATAGTGCTGAAAGTGAAAACTGACATAACAGTTCTGCAGCAGAGCTAGATGCACTGAGATCAATAGTGCTGAAATTGAAAATATTCATGTGACACCTCAACAGCAAAGCTGGATGCAAAGAGATCAAAGTTGTGGAAAGTGAAAACAGCTATGACACCTCAGCAGCAGAACTAGATGAACTGAGATCAAAAGTGCTGAAAGTGAAAACAGTCATGTGACAGCTCTGCAGCAAAGCCAGATTCACTGAGATCAAAGGTGCTGAAATTGAAAACTGCCATAACACCTGTGCAGCAGAGCTAGATGCACTTAAATCAAAAGTGCTGAAAGTGAAAACAGCCATGTGACACCTCTGCAGCAGAGCTAGATGCATTGAGATCAAAAGTGCTGAAATTGAAAACAACCATGTGATACCTCTGCAGCAGAACTTAATGCACTGGGATCAAAAGTGCAATAAGTGAAAACTGACATATTACACCTATGCAACAAAACTAGAGGCACTAAGATCAAAGGTGCTGAAAATGAAAACAGCCATGTGAGACCTCTGCAGCAAAGCTAGATGCACAGAGATCAAAGATGCTGAAAGTGAAAACTGCAATAACACCTATGCAGCAGAGTTAGATGCACTGCGATCAAAAGTGCTGAAAGTGTAAACAGCCATGGTACAGCTCTGCAGCAGAGCTAGATGCACTGAGGTAAAAAGTGCAGAAACTGAAAACAGCCGAGTGACACCCTCCTGGATACACTGATGTTAAAAGTGCAAAAAGTGAAAACTAATATATGACACCTCTGCAACAATGCTAGATGCAATAATATCAAAGGTGCTGAAAGTGAAAATGGCAATGACACCTCTGCTGCAGAGCTAGATCCACTGAGATTAAAATGGCCAAAATTGAAAAGAGCCATGTGACACATCTGCGGCAGAGCTAGATGCACTGAGATTAAAAGTGCTGAAATTAAAAACAGTCGTGTCAGCTCTGCAGCAGAACTGAATGTACTGAGATCAAAAGTACTAAAGCTGAAACTGCCATGCGACACCTCAGCAGCAGAGCCAGGTACACTGAGACCAAGAGTATGAAGGTGTAAACTGCCATGTGACACCTCTGCAGCAGAGCTAGAGGAACTGAGATCAAAAGTACTGAAGGTGAAAGCGACCATTCGACACCTCTGCAGCAGAACTAGATACACTGAGATCAAAAGTGCTGAAAGTGAAAAGAGCCACATGACACCTCTGCAGCAGAGCTAGATTGAATGAGATCAAAGGTGCAGTAAGTGAAAATAGTCATGTGACACCTCAGCAGCAGCGTTAGATGCACTGAGATCAATAGTGCTGAAACTGAATACAGCCATGTGACACCTCTGCAGCAGAACTAGATGCACTGAGATCAAAAGTGCTGGAAGAGGAAACTGCCCTGACACCTCTGCAGCAGAGCAAGATGCACTGAGATCAAAAGTGCTGAAAGGGAAAACTGCCCTGACACCTCTGCAGCAGAGCTAGATGCACTGAGATCAAAAGTGAAAATACTCATGTGACACCTCTACAGCAAACCTAGATGCAATGAGATGAAAGGTGCTCAAAGCGTAAACCGCCATGCCACCTCTGCGGAAGAGCTTGAAGCACTGAGATCAAAATTGCTGAAAATGAAAACAGTCATGCGACAGCGCTCCAGCAAAGCTAGAAGCACATTGAAAAGTTGCTGAAATGGAAAAATGCCATGACACCTCTGCAGCAGAGCAAGATGCACTTGTATCAAAAATGCTGGAAATGAAAACAGCTATGTGGCAGTTCTGCAGCAGAGTTAGATGCATTGAGATCAAAAGTGCTGAGACTGAAAACAGCCATGTGACACCTCTGCAGCAGAACTGCATGCTATGAGATCAAAAGGTCAAAAAGTGAAAACTGACATATGACACCTGTTCAGCAAAACTAGATGCACTGAGATCAAAGGTGCTGAAAGTGAAAACAGCCATGTGACACCTCTGCAGCAAAGCTAGATGCAATGAGATCAAAGGTGCTGAAAGTGAAAACTGCCATAACACATCTGCAGTAAAGCTAGATGCACTGAGATCAAAAGTACTGAGAGTGTAAACAGCTGTGTGACACCTCTGCAGCAAAGTTAGATTCACTGAGATCAAAAGTGCTGAAACCGAAAACAGTCATGTGACATGCTCCTGGATGCACTGATATTTAAAGTGCAAAAAGTGAAAACTGATATATGACACCTCTGCAGCAAAACTAGATGCACTAAGATTAAAATGGCCAAAACTGAAAAGAGCCATGAGACACATCTGTGGGAGAGCTAGATGCACTCAGATTAAAAGTGCCAAAATTGAAAACTGTCTTGTTACAGCTCTGCAGCAGAACTGAATGCAATGATATCAAAAGCGTTATAAGTGCAAACTGCCATGCAACACCTCTGCAGCAGAGCTATGTGCACTGAGACCAAAAAAAGTGAAGGTGAAAGCTGTCATGTGACATCTCTGCAGCAGAGCTAGAGGAACTGAGATCAAAAGTGCAGAAAGTGAAAGCTGCCATGCGACACCTCAGCAGCAGAGCTGGATGCACTGAGACCAAAAGTGCTGAAAATAAAAACAGCTATGTGACACCTCTGCAGCAAAGCTAGATGCACTGAGATTAAAGGTGCTGAAAGTCAAAACTGCCATAACAAAACTGCAGCAGAGCTAGATGCACTGAGATCAAAAGAGCTGAAAGTGTAAACAGCCATGTGACAGCTCTGCAGCAGAGCTAGATGCACTGTGATCAAAAGTGCTAAAATTGAAAACAGCCAAGTGACACTAACCTGAATGCACTGGTATTAAAAGGGCAAAAAGCAAAAACTGATATATGACACCTCTGCAGCAGTGCTAGATGCACTGATATCAAAGGTGCTTAAAGTGAAAATGGCCATGACACCTCTGCAGCAGAACTGGATGCACTGAGATTAAAATGGCCAAAATTGAAAAGAGCCATGTGACACATCTGCGGCAGAGCTAGATGCATTGACATGAAAAGTGGTGAAAGTGAAAACAGTCATGTGACACCTCTGCAGCAGAGTTAGATGCACTGAGACCAAAGGTGCTGAAAATGAAAACAGCCATGTGACATCTCTGCAGCAAAGCTAGATGCACTGAGATCAAAGGTTCTGAAAGTGAAAACTGCCATAACAACTCTGCAGCAGAGATAGATGCACCGAGATCAAAAGAGCTGAAAGTGTAAACAGCCATGTGATAGCTCTGCAGCAGAGCTAGATGCACTGTGATCAAAAGTGCTAAAATTGAAAATAGCCAAGTGACACTAACCTGGATGCACTGATATTAAAAGGGCAAAATGCGAAAACTGATATATGACACCTCTGCAGCAATGCTCGATGCATTGTTATCTAAGGTGCTGAAAGTGAAAATGGCCTTGACAGTCTGCAGCAGAGCTAGATGCACTGAGATTAAAATGGCCAAAATTGAAAAGAGCCATGTGACTCATCTGTGGCAGAGCTAGATGCACTGAGATTAAAAGTGCTGAAATTGAAAACCGTCTTTTGACAGCTCTGCAGCTGAACTGAATGCACTGAGATCAAAAGTGCAATAAGTGAAAAGTGCCATGTGACAGCTCTGCAGCAGAGCCAGGTTCACTGAGACCAAAAGTGTGAAGGTGAAAACTGTCATGTGACACCTCTGCAGCACAGCAAGAGGAACTGAGATCAAAAGTACTGAAGGTGAAAGCTACCATTCGACACCTCTGCAGCAGAGCTAGACGCACTGAGATCAAACTGCTGAAAATGAAAAGAGCCATGTGACACCTCTGCAGCAGAGCAAGATGCATTGAGATCAAAAGTGCTGAAAGTAAAAACTGTCATGTGACACCTCTGCATCAGAGCTAGAAGCACTGAGATCAAAGGTGCAGTAAGTGAAAACAGTCATGTGACACCTCTGCAGTAGAGTTAAATGCACTGAGATCAAAAGTGTTGAAAGTGAAAACAGCCATGTGACACCTCTGCAGCAGAGCTAGATGCATTGAGATCAAAAGTACTGGAATTGGAAACTGCCTTGACACCTCTGCAGCAGAGCTAGATGCATTGAGATCAAAAGTCCTGAAAGGGAAAACTGCACTGACACCTCTGCAGCAGAGCTAGATGCACTGAGATCAAAGGTGCAGTAAGTGAAAACAGTCATGTGACACCTCTGCAGTAGAGTTAAATGCACTGAGATCAAAAGTGTTGAATGTGAAAACAGCCATGTGACACCTCTGCAGCAGAGCTAGATGCATTGAGATCAAAAGTACTGGAATTGGTAACTGCCTTGACACCTCTGCAGCAGAGCTAGATGCATTGAGATCAAAAGTCCTGAAAGGCAAAACTGCCCTGACACCTCTGCAGCAGAGCTAGATGCACTGAGATCAAAAGTGCAGAAACTGAAAATACTAATGTGAGACCTCAACAGCAAAGCTAGATGCAATGAGATGAAAGATGCTCAAAGGGTAAACAGCCATGACACCTCTGCGGAAAAGCTAGATGCACTGAGATCAAAATTGCTGAAAGTGAAAACAGTCATGTGACAGCACTCCAGCAAAGCTAGATGCACAGAGAAAAGTTGCTGAAATTGAAAACTGCCATAACACCACTGCAGGCGAGCTAGATGTACTTGTATCAAAAGTGCTGAAAATGAAAACAGCTATGAGACACTTCTGCAGCAGAGCTAGATGCTTTGAGATCAAAAGTACTGAAACTGAAAACAGCCATGTGACACCTCTGCAGCACAACTGCATGCAATGAGATCAAAAGTGCAAAAAGTGAAAACTGACATATGATACCTAAGCAGCAAAACAAGATGCATTGAGATCAAAGGTGCTGAAAGTGAAAACAGCCATGTGACACCTCTGCAGCAAAGCTAGATGCACTGAGATCAAAGGTGCTGGAAGTGAAAACTGCCATAACACCTGTGTAGCAAATTTAGATGCACTGAGATCAAAAGTGCTGAAAGCGTAAACAGCCATGTGACACCTCTGCAGCAGAGCTAGATGCACTGAGATCAAAAGTGCTGAAACTGAAAACAGCCATGTGACACCCACCTGGATGCACTGATACTAAAAGTGTAAAAAGAGAAAACTGATATATGACATCTCTGCAGCAAAGTTAGATGCACTAAAATTAAAATGGCCAAAACTGAAAAGCGCCATGTGGCACATCTTTGGGAGAGCTAGATGCTCTCTGATTAAAAGTGCTGAAATTCAAAACAGTCCTGTGACAGCTCTGCAGCAGAACTGAATGCAATGATATCAAAAGCGCTATAAGTGAAAACTGCCATGCGACACCTCTGCAACAGAGCTGGGTGCACTGAGACCAAAGGAGTGAAGGTGAAAGCTGTCATGTGACATCTCTGCAGCAGAGCTAGAGGAACTGAGATCAAAAGTGCTGAAGGTGAAAGCTGCCAAGCTACATCTCTGCAGCAGAGCTGGACGCACTGAGATCAAAAGTACTGAAAACAAATACAGCCATGTGACACCTCTGCAGCAGAGCTAGATGCAATGACATCAAAAGTGCTGAAAGTAAAAACAGTCATGTGGCACCTCTGCATCTGAGCTAGATGCACTGAGATCAAAGGTGCAGAAAGTGAAAACAGTCATGTGACACCTCTGAAGCAAAGCTAGATGAGCTGAGATCAAAAGTGCTGAAAGTGAAAACAGCCATGTGACGCCTCTGATGCAAAGCTAGGTGCACTGAGATGAAAGATGCTGAAAGTAAAAAACAGCCATGACACCACTGCAGCAGAGCTACATACACTGACATCAAAAGTTCTGAAATTGAAAACAGTCATGTGACACCTCTGAAGCAAAGCTAAATGCACTGAGATGAAAGGTGCTGAAAGTAAAAAACAGCCATGACACTTCTGCAGCAGAGCTTGATGCACTGAGATCAAAAGTGCTGAAAGTGAAAACAGTCAAGAGACACCATGGCAGCAGAGCTAGATGCACTGAGAGCAAAAGTCCTGAAAGTGGAAACAGTCATGTGAAACCTCTGCAGAAAAGCTAGATGCACAGAGATCAAAGGCGCTGAAAGTGAAAACTGCCATGACACTTCTGCAGCAGAGCTAGATGCAATGAGTTTAAAATTTCTGAAAGTGAAAACTGTCATGTGACACTTCTGCAGCAAAGTTAGTTGCACTGAGACCAAAGGTGCTGAAAGTGAACACTGCCTAGTCACCAATGCAGCAGAGCTAGATGCACTGAGATCAAAAGTGCTGAAAGTGAAAACTGCCATGACACCTCTGCAGCAGAGCTAGATGCACTGAGATCAAAAGTGCTGAAATAGAAAATTCTCATGTGACACCTCAACCGCAAAGCTAGATGCACTGAGATCAAAGGTGCTCAATGTGGAAACAGCCATGACACCTCGGCAACAGAGAATAGATGCTCTAAGATCAAAAGTTCTGAAAGTGAAAACAGTCATGTGACAGCTCTGCTGCAAAGCTAGATGAACTGAGATCAAAGGTGCTGAAATTGAAAACTGACATGACACCTCAGCAGCAGAGGTAAATGCACTTCAATCAAAAATGCTGAAAGTGAAAACAGACATGTGACACCTCTGCAGCAGAAGCTAGATGCATTGAGATCAAAAGTGCTGAAATTAAAAACAGCTGAGTGACACCTCTGCAGCAGAACTGGAAGCACTGAGAGCAAAAGTGCAAAAAGTGAAAACTGACATATGACTCCTTTGCAGCAAAACTAGATGCATTGACATCAAAAGTGCAAAAAGCAAAAACTGCCATATGACACATCTGCAGCAAAGCTAGATGCACTGAGATCAAAAGGGCAGAAAGAGAAAACAGCCATGTGACACCTCTGCAGCACAGTTGGGTGTACTGAGATTAAAAGGGCTGAAATTAAAAAGAGCCATGTGACATATCTGCGGCAGAGCTAGACGCACAGAGATTAAAACTGCTCAAAATTGAAACCAGTCATGTCAGTGCTCTGTAGCAGAACTGAATGTACTGAGTTAAATAGTGCAAAAAGTGAAAATTGCCATGAGACACTTCTGCAGCAAAGCTAGGTGAACTGAAATCAAATGTGAAGAAAGTGAAAACTGTCATGACACCAGAGCAGCAGAGCTAGATGCACTGAGATCAAAAGTGCAGATTTTGTGAAAACAGCCATGTGACACTTCTGCAGCTGAACTGGATGAACAGAGTTCAAAAGTGCTGAAATTGAAAATACTCATGTGACACCTCAAGAGCACAGCTAGATGCACTGAGATCAAAGGTGCTGAAAGTGAAAACTGCCATGACACCACTGCAGCAGAGCTATATGCACTGAGATCTAAACTGCTGAAAGTGAAAACTGCCATGGCACCTCAACAGCAAAGAAAGAGGCACTGAGATCAAAGGTGCTCAATGTGAAAACAGCCATCACATCTCTGCATCAGAGCTAGATGCTCTGAGATCCAAGGCATAGAGAGTGAAAACAGTCATGTGACACCTCTGCTGGAGAGCTAGATGCACGGAGAACAAAAGTGCTGAAATTGAAAACAGTCATGAGACACCTTAACTGCAAAGCTAGATGCACTGGGATCAAAGGTGCTGAAACTGAAAACTGCCATGGCACCTCCGTAGCAGAGCTAGAAGGCCTTAAATCAAAAGTGCTGAAAGTGAAAACAAAATCTGACACCTGAACAGCAGGGCTAGATGCATTGAGAACTAAAGTCCTGAAATTGAAAACAGCCATGTGACACCTCTGCAGCAGAACTGGATGCACTGAGATCAAAAGTGCGAGAAGTGAAAACTGACTAATGACACCTGTGTAACAAAAAAGATGCACTGAGATCAAAGGTGCTGAAAGTGAAAGCAGCCATGGGACACCTCTGCAGGAAAGCTAAATGCACTGTAAACAAAGGTGCTGAAAGTGAAAAATGCCATAACATCACTGCAGCAGAACTAGATGCACTGATATCAAAAGTGCTATAAGTGTAAACATCCATTTGACACCTCTGCAGCAGAGCTAGATTCACTGAGATCAAAAGTGCTAAGATTGAAAACAGCCATGTGACACCACTGCAGCAAAGCTAGATGCACTGAGATTATAAGTGCGGAAATTGAAAACAGTCTGCTGATAGCTCTACAGCAGAACTGAATGCACTGAGATCAAAAGCGCTAAAGTGAAAATTGCCAAGTGACACCTCTGCAGCAGAGCTAGGTGCACTGAGTCCAGAGGTGTGAAGGTGAAACCTGTCATGTGACATCTCTGAGGCAGAGCAAGAGGAACCAGGATCAAAAGTGCTGAAGGTGAAAGCTGCCATGTGGCACATCTGAAGCAGAGCTAGACACACTGAGATGAAAGGCACAGAAAGTGAAAACTGCCATGTGACACCTCTGCAGAAGAGTCAGATGCATTGAGATCAAAAGTGCTGAAAGTAAAAACAGTCATGTGACACATCTGCATCAGAGCTAGATGCATTGAGATCAAAGATGCAGAAAGTGAAAACAGTCATGTGACACCTCTGCAGCAGAGCTGGATGAACTGACATCAAAAGTGCTGAAAATAAAGACAGTCTTGTGACACCTCAACAGCTAAGCTGGATGCAGTGAGATTAAAGGTGCTGAAATTGAAAACAGTCATGTGCCACCTCTGCAGCAGAGCTAGATGTGCTGAGATCAAAATTGCTGAAAGTGAAAACAGCGATGAGACACTTTCGCTGCAGAACTGGATGCAATGAGATCAAAAGTGCGAGAAGTGAAAACTGACTAATGACACCTGTGTAACAAAAAAGATGCACTGAGATCAGAGGTGCTGAAAGTGAAAGCAGCCATGGGACACCTCTGCAGGAAAGCTAAATGCACTGTAATCAAAGGTGCTGAAAGTGAAAAATGCCATAACACCACTGCAGCAGAACTAGATGCACTGATATCAAAAGTGCTATAAGTGTAAACAGCCATTTAACACCTCTGCAGCAGAGCTAGATTCACTGAGATCAAAAGTGCTAAAATTGAAAACAGCCATGTGACACCTCTGCAGCAAAGCTAGATGCTCTGAGATTATAAGTGCTGACATTTAGTCTGTGCATTCACATAGCAACACTGCCAAAGGAACAATCAGTTACTGCGTGTAATTTGCAAGATAGATTATCTGGTCACCTCATAATGGGGAACCTTCCCTTGTGCCTTGTTGTATTACTTATAATACTGGGATCCAGTATAAGAAGCAGACATCCAAATAATACAATACATATTGATTCGGTATCGTTCTCCTCCTGTTGCAGGCATATAGCAGGAGACTGGATATGTTACTATGACATCCCACTAATACGATCTGACACACTTAACAGCTACTATGGAGGGACACTTTCAGCTGTACATCTGTTTGGTGACTATTATCAACTGCATTCAGATATACAGTCCACACTTATTCCAGTCAAAGTACTAATCTTTTCTACTATAAGAGGCCGAAAGACTGAGGCTGGATGGCATTTAAGATCCCAACATAAAAAAAAAAAAAAACTCAATAAAAAATGCATCTACTAGATTCTATACCCTATCCCTGGCGGCAACCATGAAAATACTACTGCTTGTACTAATTTGTTCTGGGAACGTGGAAGTTAACCCTGGGCCACCTATGAATATCTCTGCACCTTCAGAATTAGTAAAGATTAAAGGGCTAAGCCTTCTATATATTAATGTATGTAGCCTACTAAAAAAAATCATATTGCTTCAAGCCTGGGTTAGCCATACACTACCTGACATTTTGGTGATATCTGAATCATGGCTTAGGCCCGATACAGCTGACAGAGACATTAACTTACTTGACTATCAAACATTCAGAGCTGATAGGCATTCAAGAAGAGGTGGGGTAGTAATCTATGTAAAGGCCAACCTACCTACAACTTGTCTTGACTCGTCCTCCATGAAAAAAGAATTTGAGTGCCTATCCCTCAGAATAGACCTCTCCAACACTATCTCGCTACAATTGATTGGCTGCTACAGGCCTCCCTCAGCTGGCCTGAAAATTCTATCCCATTTGGGGATCTGATCTCAGCAGGAAATGAAGAAACCATAATCATAGGTGACCTTAATCTAAACTGGCTTTCTAAGACAGCAGCACCACTATCATCATTCTGTGATATGCATGGAATCACACAACTTATAAATGAACCTACTAGAATAAACAAAAAGAACCCTAAAAACAATACACTACTGGACGTATTACTAGTGAGTAAACCTCACCTCTTCTCACATATTGGAGTACTGTTCAATGACATCAGTGATTATTGTACTATTGCAGCAGTTAGAACTGCATGTAAGCCTTTGTCCCCGACAAAATTCATGCTGAGGAGATCGAAAAAGAAATTCAACATCAATGCATACCTGGATGATATCAAACACTCCATAAGATGGCAAGAGTTCTATTTAGCGACCACTACGGAGATTGCACATGGTATTTTAAATGATATTATTACAAGTGCTCTAAATACCCATGCACCAGTTGCTAAACTTCGTATCAAAAATAAATATTGTCGTTGGTTCAATTCAGATCTTAAATCCAACCTGCTCAACAGGGACAAACTTTGGAAGAAGGCTCGAAAAACCAAGTTAGACACTGACTGGGAGCAGTTCAGAAAAGCTAGGAATCTCTGCACCAAGAAAGTGCGAGACACAAAGGCTGCATACTATATGGCTGAACTAGATTCATCATACCATAACCCTGCCAAATTTTGGAATACCATAAAAGATATAACTGGCAATGTCACAAGCAACCTACTCCCAAAAAAGGTACATAGTGGAAATAGAACCATCATTGACAGAATAGAAGTACTGGAAGCTTTTAATAATCACTTTACTACTGCTGGGCTAGTGTTTGACTCCTCACCTGCCAACCTTCTGAGATTGCAACTAGGGATTAAGAACTCTGATGTAAAAGTGACTGATTCCACTTTCTCCTTCACACCAACCACACTGAAACAAGTTGAAGAACTAATATTACAGTTGGATACAAAAAGTTCAGGTGCTGACTCCCTTGACCCCTACTTCATAAAAATTGCCTTACATGTTATAGAGTACCGTGACACATCTGTTCAATCTCATTACAGACAGGAGGCATCCCGTCAATCTGGAAAACTGCTCAAGTTATTCCACTTTTGAAATCCGGGGATCCCACAGACCTCAATAACTACAGACCAATCTCCATTCTCCCAGTACTATCCAAACTACTCGAAAAAATTGTGAGCACTCAGTTAAGGGAGTATCTAGAAGCTAACAATCTTCTAAATCCTGCACAATCTGGTTTCAGAACAAATCACAGTACCATCACAGCTCTTGCAAAAGTCACCAATGACTGGCAACTTGAATTGGATAAAAAAAATTGTGTTAGTGCTGTTTTCTTAGACCTAAGTAAGGCCTTTGACACGGTTGACCACGACCTGCTCCTCTCATCACTGAGGTCAGTTGGGCTTGACACCAATTCCATTAGATGGTTTCATGATTATCTTTCAGGAAGAACTCAGCAGGTGAAGGCTGAAGGT